>BSBM01000072.1:27470000-28125000 GCA_027924585.1 Larix kaempferi
CTCATCAGAATGCTAAACTGGACCAGGAAAAGAGAAAGAATTGGGGGAGCTACAAACTCCACTTTCATTGCATCAATCCCCAAGGAAAAAAATCCTCTTACTATAGGAAGATATCGGCCAATCTCCCTTTGTAACTCCTCATATAAAATCCTCACAAAATTCATTGCAAACAGAGTCAAGGGTCATCTTTCTTGAATCATCTCCCCAAATCAAGGAGGTTTCATTGCTGGTCGCCAAATATACGACAACATTCTACTAGTGCAAGAATCCATTCATTCAAGTATCCAAAGGAAGGATCCAGGTATGGCCATTAAACTTGATATGGCAAATGCTTTTGATAGAGTTAGACATGAGTTCCTCTTCACAGTCATGGGAAAATTTGGTTTTGAGCAAGAGTTCATAAGTTGGATTAAAGCTTGCATCGGCTCTCCTTGGATTGCCCCCCTTGTAAATGGCAGGCCCTCATCCTTCCTTCGCATGTCCCGTGGACTGAGGCAAGGATGCCCTCTTTCTCCTTGTCTTTTCGTGATCATGGCAGACTCACTTAGCAGAACACTAAACAGACTCCAAGATTCTGGATCTCTCCCTGGAATTGTAATTTCCAAAGATGTCCCGCCTATAAACCATGCTCAGTTTGCCGACGATACCATTTTGCTTGGCAGCGCCTCTCCTATAATTGATTCCAGATTCAAACTCTCTTTATCTCTCTTTCTACGGGTGTCCAGGGGTAAAACAAACAGTCAAAAATGCAATGTCTATGGCTGGAACTGTAACACCCTCCAACTCAGGAACTTAGCCAATATCCTGGTTTGCAAACCTTGCTTTGACTGGACCTCCTTTAAGTATTTGGGCATCCCAATCTCTCACAAAAAAGCAACCTCATCCTCTTGGATCCCCATCCTTGAAAAAATCAAAAGCAAAATAAGTTCCTGGGGGACTCGCTGGTTAAATCTATCAAGTAAAGTTATTCTAATCAAAGCCGTGCTTTCCTCAATCCCAATTTTCTCTGGAGCTATTCTATTGGCACCAATCTCTGTCACTAATACAATCTGCTTGGAAATCAGAAAGTTCCTTTGGCAAGGAGGGAAAACACAGGGCAAGAAGTTTCATCTAGTTAACTGGAAAACAGTCAAAGAAAAACGCCAAAGAGGGGGTCTAGGAATACGAGACCCAGCAACAATGAGCAAGGCATTGGGTGCCAAGTTAGTCTGGAGAATGATAATAGGTAAAAGAGAGTGGTGGAAGGAGGCCATAAGGAAAAAATACATTAGGGGATCCCGGCAAAGATGTCTGAACAATTTGAAAAAAAAAATGGAACAGCAATATGGAGGCTAATTCATTCTTCAACTGGGCTAATAAAAGATCATCTGTACTGGATCCCTGGTAATGGAAATAAAATCAACATTTGGAAAGACAGTATTAATGGAGAACGACCCTTAGGAGAAATCTGTGAAATTCAAAATATTAATATTTGGCTTTAGGAATTAGGAATACAGAAACTGGCAGACATGGCAATTTGGACGTCTACAGGAAGGTGGAAGGACTGGAAAATCTTAGAACCTCCGGATAACCTTGTTGAGAATTACAAAGTTTTCCTTCTGTTATTGCATGGGAAAGCTCCAATAAGCGTCAGGGCCAAATATGTTAGAGGTTGGGGGAATGCTGAAAGGTACACAGTCAAAGCTGGATATGATCTACTCACTACAAATCGTCCTCCAACCCAAAAAATTTGGCAGAAGGTTTGGAACTCTGACAGCATACCAAAAATCAATTATTTCTATTGGGTTTTGGCACATAACAAACAGCTGAGTGCAGACAATCTAAAGCTCCGTGGAATCGAAGGACCCTCCAGATGCCATTTATGTTAAAATGCGGAAGAAAGCTCCCAACACTTATTTTTTGACTGCAGTTATGCCAAGCAAGTCTGGAATTTGGTTCTTGGTCCTCTTTCTAATGCCATCTCAATTCCCAAGCAAACTCAGCAAATGATAGAAAAGTGGGCTAATGGCCTCCAGGGAGCTCGAAAGAACAAACCAACTATATCCAGAATTCTAAAACTTCTCCCGATGAACATATGCTGGCAACTATGGTTGGAAAGGAATCAACGAGTCTTTGAGGGAAAAAGAAAGACAGAAAACAGAACAACCAACAAAATCATATCCCTGACTTCAGAATCCTTGAGAGCCAAGGGGATAACAATCCAGCAGCAAGAATCCTTAAGTTGGCATGAATATCAATGGTGTAAAAAATTTATTAAAGAGAGTTCGCTTCAGTCCAAAATGCCATCAATCCTTCAAGACTGGGAGATAAGAAAAGATGAACAGACCTTCAACAACTGGTGGAAAAGCCAAAAAAGATACACAATATTTTTTGATGGGGCTTCCAAAGGAAACCCTGGGGAGGCAGGTGCGGGGGGGATTATTTTTGATCCTGGAGGAAGAAAAGTTGCTGACTTTTCCTGGGGATTAGGCACAAGAACTAACAATGAAGCAGAATGGTTGGTGATGCATCATTCACTTGAGTGAGCCTCCTCCCTAAACATGGCAAAGTTACAAGTAATTGGAGATTCCAGGCATGTAATCCAGACTATGAAAAATATCACTTCGAGAGGAGCAAAGAGCCAAAACCTTCGAAAAAGAATCGAACTTCTTCCTCTCCCCACCGACATTCTTTTTCTCCATGTTCTCAGAAGTCTCAATTCAACAGCGGATAGGATCGCTAACATTGGAGCTACATTGGGAAAAGGTCAGTTAGTACAAAATAAAGTCTTGGGATATAAATTCATCCCTTAAGGAGTTAGTCATCGAACTCAAAATCATCCCAATGAACTCAAATTCAAATATCATGGATTGGAGGTGTTCCTCCCGTTGTGGGCACCCGGCCTCTTCTGCCCGCGCTTCCCAACAGATGGCACGTCATAAGCCATGTTCCTTCACATCAGGACTCAATGCTCTCACGCTCCAGCATTTATGGCTGCAGGGAGGTTTTAGGGCTCCGCTTCGAGGCATGGAGCAGTCAAATTCCCTTTCGCTCGGCCCTGGGCTACAGCAGCTTAGCCTCTCCATCTCAGATTTCGATCCTCGGCAGTTTGAAGAAGACCCTCGCGACAGCAGCATTCAACTCAGCATTATGGACGGGATTCGGCAAGCCATTGCCACTGTCAACCTGATTACCTCGGAAGTCAAGGTTTATTTAAGTAGGACGTATTCAGCGATTTGCTCACTCGCGAACCAGAATAAAGAGCAGAACATGGAATTTAAATACATACACTCTCGCCTTTCCTGTGTTGAGTCCCGTCTAGATGACATTGATAGGAACACCATTGACCTTCTGGGGAAGGTTGACAGCATCAGAGAAGACCTCTCTGCCTTCATCAGTAAAACCCAGTTCATCCAAGTCCAGGAAGCGCCGTCTGTCAATCAGGGAATGTTGGAAGCTGCTTCTTTTCTGCAGCAAAACTACAAATAGTCTCTCTTCTTAGAATTTTTGGAAATTACTCTCTCCACAGGTTTCTTATGAACTTCTCCTTCTGAATGTTTTTTTGTTTACTGCTATGTAAACAGTTTGTAAGGGTATACCCCAGTAAAATGACTAGAAATTCCAGGAAAATTAGGAGTAAAGACTCTAAGAGCCAAATTCCTTGTAAAATCTGCATTTTATCTCTTTCTGAAGCAGAATCATGACTCAAATTTTGTAATGAATGGTTGTGCACAGCCTTTTATATATATATCTAAATTCCCCTGTTTTTGTTAAAAAAAAATAACAAAATACAACTAAAGTGCACAAGGGAATTTAAGAGACAAATTTATTCTTGCTATGGGCCTCCTCCATTGGCACATCATCTTTCGCTTGTCCATGCTCCTCCTGATCTTTCTGCTAATCACTAAATGTCAATGTTGTCTGCTAAACCATGTTTAGTTCCATTGCATGCTCCTTCACCAAAGTTGTGGACACTTGGAAAACCTGCTATGCATTGAAACTTTTTGAAAAGCCTAGGGAGTGAATCCATGAAGATGGGTGTCTATTTCGTGAGAATCGGGTGCCCGAGAAACATAGCGGAAGCTATTCGGCCGAATAAATATTTTTATTCGGTCAAATAACCTATAGTTTATTCGGTCGAATAACCTATAGTTTATTCGGTCAAATAACCTATAGTTTATTCGACCGAATAACCTATAGTTTATTCGGTCGAATAACCCTTAACGGTTCACCATTAGAAATAACGGAGACCTCGAAGTGTGTGCGAGGCTTTGCCGAGCCGAAAAAATGTCTTGCGTTTATATTATTTATTCGGCCGAATAATTATTCGGTCGAATAACTATTCGGCCAAATAATTATTCTGCATAAAAGATCGGTTGCGACCATCGTTTGTCATTTTCTTTGCCAGCATTTGTTGGAGCCCATTTGTAGTCCACGCCTACAGCTCCTCGTCCACGCCGGCACCATGACCCCATCCTCGCCTGCAGCTCCTCGTCCACGCCAGCACCAGGACCCTATCCTCGCTTGCAGCTCCTCGTCCACGCCTGCATGACGACCCCGTCCTCATCTGCACCTGCACCCTCGCATGCAGGTCGACCCCGTCCATGCCTGCTTGACCCCGATGTCGCTTTCAGCGTGGAGTTCTGTCACCTTGTATTCTTCCACCCTTTGTTCTGCCACCCTGTGCAAGTCGTAATTTTGGAGTTTCCTTTCCTGTGTTCTGCCACCCTGGAGTTCCATCGCCCTATGTTTTCCGCCACCCTGTGCAGGAGCACAAAGGTCAACAGCGTCAAGGTAATCAGCGTGCAGGTCGCAATTTTTTTTCTTTTTTCGTTGTTTTTACTTATCAGCGTGCAATTGTCATTTTTTTTTTTTTTGTTGCTTTTGCTAATCCTTGTTAATGCTGGCAGGAAAATTGGTTTCGGCGGCTTGGTTGCTTGGTGTTCGGCTTCGGCGTTGGGCTTACGATTTCCCTTTCGATCAGTTCGGCTTCGTAGCTTCGGGTAATCAGCGTGCAGGTCATAAAAAACCAGGTATGTACTCTTCAGGTTGATTAGATTAGCAAATAGTATTCATTTCCAGTAGAGTTTTTTAATTTTTATTTTCGTTAAATAGTGAATAATAATTAAATTTATAACAGAGATGTTTAATTTAAATTTTTAATTAAATAGTGAATAATAATAATAACAGAGATGTTTCATGAACTGACGGTTCATGAACTCTGTTTCATGAAACATAGTTCATGAACTCTGTTTCATTAAAAATGTTTTTAAGATATATCATGGAGTCATTTAGAGAATTTCAATGCACAACTTTTATGTGGTATTAAATTGCAATTAGATAATCCAAATCCAAGTTGTAGCTTTTTAATGTTGTTAAGAAATATTTCAATCTAAATTTAAGTTGTTTTTCAATGTTTTGGAAACTTTTCATTCAAAAATAGAGTATAGATTGATTATAAATTAAATAAATATATTATATAGAAATATCTTGTTTTTGTAGAAGTCAAGTTTTCATAAAAAAAAAACATTGGTGGGTAAGTTGCTTTTAATTAACTTTGTTTACCAGTTTTCTTTTAATTCTCAAACTTATGTATTGGTTAGAATAAGGTTTAAAGAATATGAACAAAGTTCATGAACTCTGTTCAAACTCATGAACTCTGTTTCATAAAACAAAGTTCATGAACTCTATTTCACATGCCAAAATCAGCCTTAAATCGTTGTAAATAAATGCAAAAATATCCTTGGAGAGCCCTAATGGCACCACTCTAAAACCGTGCTATGAGGGTGTGTCCTACAATGAAGTATTAATCGAAGAATGACTATTTTATATATGCAAGCTAATACATTCAAAAGTAAAGCATAAAAGGAAATAAGAGGGAAAACGTTCTAACATTAAATCTTTCCAATGTGGTAAATATATCCCTTCTTGGCCTCTTCAAAGGAAGTTCAAGTAACTTCTAGCATTCATCAACAACACTTAAAAAATGAAAACATAAGCCTCACATATGATAAGATAGAACCCTTGCACTCATCATTAAGCCTTCAAAAAGATATTCAACAATGCTCCAATAGGAAAACTCGTAACACATCCAACCATAAAATACAAATGGAGAGAGCTACTCTTTTAATAGAGTTTAGCTCCATCTCCTTACAATAAAAAATGATTTATTTTCCTAGATTCACTAATATATCCAAGGAAAAAAATTGAATATAAATATCTAACAACCAACTCCTATGACAAGTAAACAATGAATAAATTAATGGAGCGGTTATGTGTAGTGCCTTAGACGGTTGTAGACCTTGAGGACACCTGTTGAGTGACCTGACTGTTTAAGACATTAATAAAATAACCCTTTGATTTTATTTAGACTATATTTATGATTACGATTAACTTTGGTATGAAAACTGTACATGTGAATGATGCTTAACGACTAGCTGTATGATTGACTATGAGATGAGAATGAAGAAAGTAGATATTGACAAGATGCAATTCTGAGTAGATGAATGAATAATGTTATGAGTAAAACATAAATGCTTAACAAAGTAGCATATTGATGAATCAAATTATGATTATTGAGGACAAAACTACTAATTTATGTTTGTGAGAAATGTGTGTAGCGGCGGGTGAAATGGTTCACCGATGGACACACAAAGGAATATGAAGGGTCGTAGAGTACGGATAAATCACACATAGGGAGAGAGACGATGATGTCGACTTCCGACGGAATACCACGCATGAGCAGATAAGCACTGATCCACTTGCTCAAGATGACTGCGTGAGGGCGTACGAGGTGGGCCACAACAAAGCTGGTCACGTACGAGTTGGGGGGCACGCAGTGAGAATGAACTCACTCCTCAATGCCATTAGTTCCTAATAGCGTGTAGATGAAGGATAGAAGGTAATGGCTCCTGAAATCCCTACATGAAGTTTCCGCAAGTCAAAACGAAAGGATGGCGGCAGAAGGGCCCGGCGATGCGGTACCCTGCCGAGAACAGAAAGAGTGGACGCAAGGACCCGACGATGTGGTACCTTGTCGAGAAATGGAAATGATTGATGACTGGACCCAACGGAGTGGTGCCATGTCGGGGAAATGAATTAAGGAACGAGGAGGCCTAACAACGTGGCATCGGGATCCTAGTAAAAACGATTGTTAACTTAATGGCCTAAAAACGTATAAATTGCACCTAGAGCATTTACTTAGGAAAATGCATTTTTAGTACTTTTAACATTAGAAATTGTTATTTATGCATTTGCATATAAAAGAATATTTTGGAATTTAAAATATTAGAAATGGTTATTTATGTATTTGCACATGAAAGAATATTTTTGAGTATTTAAAAATATTATAAATATTTATTTAGGAGCGAAATGGAATCCTAGGCATGGACACCTAGTCAAACTCCACTTACACCACAAATCTAGGAGTTAGGTAAAATATTTAGGGGACAAACATGAGTAAACTTAGGAATGATGGTGAAACTCCTAGAAAAACTGACACATGGATGGGTGAGTATTATTAAATTGGAAATTTAATAAAATATGTATTTATGCATGAAGCGACATGTGTCGCATAGAATTCTCCTTTAAAAGGAAGGCTTTGGGAATGGGTAAAGGACCCAGACCCTGGATGACTATCATAATTTTGAATTGCGTCATGACTTGCTGCTATTGAGGGTTTGGCTGGAAATCTTGGTGGGGGGAAATCCCAAGTTGGGTTTCCTGATTATTGTGTGTGAGCTCTACGGTCGAAAGCTCGAGGGAGACCATGCGACTAAAAGCACGAGCCTATGGTTGGGTGGCGAAGCTAACGGTTGCTTCGTCTATGGTTAAACGAGCTTTGCTGGAGGGATCCTATGGAAGACACGGATAGAAATGGACAAGATGGATTGGTTGACAGGTTATGGTTTGTTTTAAATTGCTAAGTTATTCATTTATTTAGTTTATTTATCTAGTCATTATGCTTTCTAATCTCTTTTGTATCAAGTGGTTGAGTTTCAAGTTAAGCAGAAGGACTCTACAGGAGGGGCCCTACATTTGGTATCAGAGCCGATCGAGCCTTGAGGGCACCGAACTCTCATTATTTAGGAGTTCGTCGGTAATTTGTGGAGGAGAACGACATAATTGGAGTTGCAATCTTCGTGGAGTAATACCTTAGGCCGAGCTATTTATACAGGTTCTTTTACTTTTCTGTATTTAACTTATACAATTATTTTCTGTTATTAAAGGTTATAGTATTGAACCTCGTGCGGAATTTAAGATCTTTGTACTGCTGCTATTTTCTGAAAAGCTATTATTTTACCTTCGCTGGAATATCAGTAGATTTGGGTTCAATTCATGCTTCTGAACATTTCCATTAAATAGCTTATAAACAGGTTGTGTTTTTTTTCCCAATGAAATTGTTCCCATATTCCATGTATACTACAGGGTATGTCCATAAGATCTCTACAATTTTTATTATGACTCCATCGCTTACCATGATATTACAAATGTCTGCTTTATACCGAATCTTCTTTACTCTGTAATTAGATAATGGTAGACTCTGTTCTTTTAGGTTACACTATGTAATTGTTTATATTTATTCTCAAAACAGAAAAAGAAAATTGAAATTAAAACTCTGTTTATACAGCAAAAACTCTGTGGGTTTTTAGATTCAAAGTCGATCTCTTTTCTATTTTACCCTGTTGCATAAAAGGGTTCATCGATCCATTCTCGGCGGTTGAATTCCGAGCTTCGACTCTGTCTAGCTTTCTGTTCCGTCGCAAGAACCCAACTCCAACTCTGTGGTATGCATCTATTCCGGTTGAAACCGATCCACATCTTCAACCCATTCATTAAATTCACCGACTGGGTGCGAAGTTATAGCTCTGTTGATGCCTTCCATATCTACCTTTTATATCGAACCTCTATTATAACATTAATCACGCTCTGTGTCAGTAGGACTCTGAATAATTCCCTAAATGCAGTTTATATCAATACTTGAATGAATTCTGGAAGATAATATTAAAATTCTGCTTGATGTTGTTATTCTGATTTTGGATTGCCAACCACGATCTCTGTGCGACCAAGGTGTCAATCTCGTTTTGTCAACCTAATTCTCTGTGAGAGTATTAAACTAGCTCCTTATGAAAACATTCAATCCTCACCGTAAAGATTTCACACAGGGTCTTCAAGTTTGCATGGAGACTCTAAATACTGCATTCGATGCCCTTTCAACCCAATCCTGGGTCTGCTTAAATCCATCCTAAGATCTGCATACTGGCCCCTTTTTATTGCAAGAATTTACTCAACTTTCTGAACCGCATTCGAATACCCAGTTGTGTCTCGGTGCCATCATGATCTAGTCATGAGTCGATTGCGGGATTAACTCTGGGATTAACTCCGACCCCTGTTAGTATTGTAATCCCAGACGTCTCCCTTTCTAAAGCTCTTTCATTATGAAAAACTGTATCTCTCCCTCAAATTGAATTCGTTTCAATATCTATATCTAAGTTAATTAAATTAAATTAAAGGATATATATTAGTTCCCTATATACATTTCTGTGTAGGATATAAATATATCTTATTGGTACAAAGGAGGAATAATGTGTATTATTTTAAATTGTAGATAGATTTAAAAGCACAGGAAAGTATATTTAAGTTTTTTTTGTATAAAAGAAATTTTGATGTAGATAAATTTATGAAAGGAAAAGGATGCATCTGAGTTTATGCATATAAAGAAATTATGATTATGAAATTATTAGAATTATAAGTATGTTACATTAACATGTCTATATTGTGTATCAATTTTTATTGTAGATAAAATTAGGAAAGGAAAAGAATGCATTTGAGTTTTATGTATATGAAGAAATTGTGGTTATGGAATTAGTAGAAATACAATTATGGTATACCAACATGTCTAAGCGGTTGATTCACTAAAGAAGAAAAGTGTTCTTAAGTTTGTAGAATGAAATGATTAAAATTTCTATGTGCACATGTATGCTCGAGTTGAAAATGGTAGGAGTGTAATTATATCCTTTCATAATTTGTAAATGAGATAGAATAGTGTGAAAAAAAGGGAAGCCTCTTTAGAAAACATATAAAAACCATTATTCAAGTTTGGACTTCAATTGTGGAGGAGATGTTAATGCTTTACCTTTCATCTGTAATTGTATCTAAGTTTCGTAATTAAGGACTTACGAATTTATTAAGTTTGTATACCTAGGTTGGAGTATTAAAATTTAAGGGTAGTGTTTATACCTTTAATTGTTATTCTCAAGTAGGGCCATGATTGAGCATTTGTAAAAAAACGTTGGAGGAACAAACAAACAAAAAATTGCCTTTCATAGAACCAAGGTCCCTACATTTGGTATCATATATGGAACCCGATGAGGATAAGAAAACACTCAGTGTGACTGGATGAGTATGTCGTAGTGGTCATACGACAATAGAAATGACGAAATAAGGTAAGAATGAGATAAACTCATTAACTTGGACATGATGTTAATAAGGAAAGGACTAATAGTTAAAGTTCAATATGTTCGACTAGTCACTAAATTTTGACGACTCGAATCCTATCTGATTGAGAACCAACATTATTAAAACATTTTAGAGGTATTTGGAAGTAGCCGTATGGAAATTGGTTTTGGAATATTTGTGGGCCTCTCTCTTGATTGTTAAAAACGTGACCATATCTTACCCATCTTCGATTGACGGGATATTCTCTTGATGTTTACCTTCTCGTCTTAGAGGGAAGGATGACTGAATAGATTTGGAGCCTTGCTTGATGAAGATTAGATGACTATTGGGAGGCTATTGATGCTATATAGCTTGTAATTAATTTGGATATCATAGACCTTCGCAGATCTAAGTTGATATTGACAATTATGAAGGAATTACGGGATTTGCAAAGTTACGATTAAATTCTTGAGAATGAAATATGGAACCAGGTTGCGTGAAAAAGAAAGACAATGATTTGAGCCACTAATGCTTATGGCCATGACTATTTGAGAAAGTGGAAGAGAATGACAAGAAGATGAAAATAAGAAATTAAAGTGAAACCTAAATATCAAAATTACTAGAACAAAATTTAACTTCAGGACAAAGTTCTCTGTAAGGAGGGGTGTATGTAGTGCCCTAGACGGTTGTAGACCTTGAGGGCACCTGTTGAGTGACCTGACTATTTAAGACATTAATAAAATAACCCTTTGATTTTATTTAAACTATATTTATGATTACAATTAACTTTGGTATGAAAACTGTGCATGTGAATGATGCTTAACGACTAGCTGTATGATTGAGCATGAGATGAGAATGAAGAAAGTAGATATTGACAAGATGCAATTCTGAGTAGATGAATGAGTAATGTTATGAGTAAAACATAAATGCTTAACGAAGTAGCATATTGATGAATCAAATTATTATTATTGAGGACAGTACTACTAATTTATGTTTGTGAGAAATGTGTGTAGCGGCAGGTGAAATGGTTCACCGACGAACACATAAAGGAATATGAAGGGTCGTAGAGTACGGATAAATCACACACAGGGAGAGCGACGACGATGTCGACTTCCTACAGAATACCACGCATGAACAGATAAGCACTGATCCGCTTGCTCAAAAGGAATGCGTGAGGACGTATGAGGTGGGCCACAACGGAGCTGGTCACGTACGAGTTTGGGGGCGCGCAGTGAGAACGAACTCACTCCTCAGCGCCATTAGTCCCTAATAGCGTGTAGACGGAAGATAGAAGGTAACGGCTCCGAAAATCCCTACATGAAGTTCCCGCAAGTCAAAATGAAAGGATGGCGGCAGAAGGGCCCGACGATGCGGTACCCCTCCGAGAACAGAAAGAGTGGACGCAAGGACCCGATGATGTGCTACCTTGTTGAGAAATGGAAATGATTGTTGATTGGACCCAACGGAGTGGTTCCATGTCGGGGAAATGAATTAAGGAACGAGGAGGCCTAATGGCGTGGCACCGGGATCTTAGTAAAAATGATTATTAACTTAATGGCCTAAAAACGTATAAATTGCACCTAGAGCATTTACTTAGGAAAATGCATTTTTAGTACTTTTAAAATTAGAAAATGTTATTTATGCATTTGCACATAAAAGAATATTTTGGCATTTAAAATATTAGAAATGGTTATTTATGCATTTGCACATGAAAGAATATTTTTGAGTATTTAAAAATATTATAAATATTTATTTAGGAGCAAAATGGAATCCTAGGCATGGACACCTAGTCAAACTCCACCTACACCACAAATCTAGGAGTTAAGTAAAATATTTAGGGGACAAACATGAGAAAACTTAGGAATGATGGTGTAACTCCTAGAAAAACTGACACATGGATGGGTGAGTATTATTAAATTGGAAATTTAATAAAATATGTATTTATGCATGAAGCGACATGTGTCGCATGGAATTCTCCTTTAAAAGGAAGGATTTGGGAATGGGTAAAGGACCCAGACCTTGGATGACTATCATAATTTTGAATTGCCTCATGACTTGCTGCTATTGAAGGTTTGGCTGGAAATCTTGGTGGGGGGGAAATCCCAAGCTGGGTTTCTTAATTATTGTGTGTGATCTCTACGGTCGAAAGCTCGGGGGAGGCCATGCGACTGAAAGCATGAGCCTATGGTTGGGTGGTGAAGCTAACGGTTGCTTCACCTATGGTTAAACGAGCTTTTCTGGAGGGATCCTACGGAAGACACAGACGGAAATGGACAATATGGATCAGTTGACAGGTTATGGTTTGTTTTAAATTGCTAAGTTATTCGTTTATTTAGTTTATTTATCTAGTCATTATGCTTTCTAATCTCTTTTGTATCAAGTGGTTGAGTTTCAGGTTAAGAAGGAAGGACCCTACAGGAGGGGCCCTACATTATGCCATGTCTATCCTCCAAAGGTGGTTGACCATGTCAACAAGCTCCAACTTATCATCCTCAAAGCTCATCCAAGAAGCCTCTCACCCTTCAACTTCCACCAGGAGCCATCCATGAACCAGAAGCCTCTCACCCTTCAACAGAATTGAGCCATATGTTGGTGACATACAAGATCAATTAAGCCATGCGACATACACTATCGATTGAGCTATAACCTTAGGTTCGAGGGTTCTAGGAAACAACTTAGATTGTATAAATATTTACATATCCTCAAGGATGTTTTAAAGTTACGGAAAGATATTTCGTAGAGTTGTAAGTATTGATGTATATGTTGATGAGTAAATGGATATATGTGCAAGCTAGGTTTAGGACATATATAATTAAATAAAAGCTTTTATAAATTTTTTAAATATATAAGTATAAGTTATGTACCTATTTTCTTTAAGTGGAAAATGAACAAGTTGGTGAAACATTAGTTATTCGGCAGCAGTTGTATCCACCATTAGAGAAGGGCCGACAATTTTAAAATAATATAAGAGATCGAGCTTTAATAATAGGTGTATCCCTTTAGCACCCCATGTCTAACAATCCAAGTGAAATAACTAATTATATATTATATAGCCCGTTATTTATTTCTACCAACTATAAAATACTATAAAGGTAAAATTCTCAAGTGAATAAGCTCTAACAAGATTAATTAAGTTAAATAGGTATATTTTATCTCCAATTAGCGCTAAGACAAACTGCCTAGAAAAAGTAGGTTTGGTTATGTTTTGTTAAATTATTCTTCAACATAACACATCAAAGGACATTCATGGACTTAATCTTGCCTAAATTAATCTCATGAAGGGAGACATAATTTGTGGCAAAAGCCAGTTGATCAGTAGTAATTAACTTGTGGGCTATTGATTGGATTTAAATAATGTAAGAATGGCTAATGAATGGGAAATATCTAGGGATTACTGGGACTTGTTGGGAACCCCTGTGATTTGGGAAAACTTTATGCAATGCTTCATAGCTAATTACGTTGAGATCACAAAAGGAGCAAGCGGCTTTTATTCTCTTGTCTGGATATGGGTAGTTTCCTACTACAACCTTGGGTAGTTTTCTACATCAAGTTCACATGAGCCTAATGTTTATTTCTACTTGCACATTTGAACAAACATATATAAAACGCTTCTATAATTCAATCCAAGTCATAAATTCCATCTGATCTCATAATGAAAGTTGTTCCATAAGTACAAATCATAACAACACTTTCAATCTTTATTTTGTCTTATATAACATAACATCTTTCTTTAGGAGATTAGGTTAAATGTTTGGAATGTTAAAATATCAAAACATGTAGAATTTGAATATGTTATGAGTTGATAGTTGTGTAAATGTAGATATCATATCAAATGGAAAGAGAGGAGTCTTCCAGGCAAAAGCGTAGGAGGTCATCGCGATCATCAAGAATTGGTGTCCCAATTGATAATCGAAGGTTGTCGACTTCACCTTGGGATTAAAGCTTATTGTACAGTTCACATTCATCCGATCATTGACGAGGCCAAAGGGGTACAGATGATTCCCCTCTATCTTCTATGGGAGAACGTTGATCTCGACCTTCTGTCGGTATGAACATTAATGTCTTAATACATGTATCAATTGTATTTTTGTGTGTTCAAAAAGTTTGTACATGTTTACACACAACTGTGTTTGTATTTGAAGCAGATCAAGGTTCAGAAGAGGCTCGTAATTCTATAGAGAGGGAGGAAGATCAAGCAAGGGGGACAGATGTTGAAACAGATGTGGGTGTAGAGCAAGGTTCCGAAGAGGCTCGTCATTCTACACAGAGTGACGAAGGTCGAGCCAAGACGACATATGTTGAACTAGCTGAGGGTTGTACACCCATAATGACTTATCCATCTGATTTACTTAAGGAGCTTCCATGGGAAAGTGGTGTTCAACAAACGACCCTTGAAAGCTGTAGATCTCACTATGACAAGCTGCAACATGATCTTTCTAGTTTGGATCTCTCTCCAGAGAGCAAACAAAGTCTAGAGATTTTTTTGCGATCATTACAAAAATTCATTGAGGTATATGAGGATCTTGGACCAATAACTGATGGTTTTGTTGACTTGATGCGGAGGAGAAAGGCCCAAGTGATGGGTCCAGACAAGTGGGTTTTTGTGAAGGAGAGAATGACCAAAGAACAAGCCAACTCAATGTTTAACTTAAAAGAGGGCCTAAAGCGAAAAATGATGAAAGTGCAATATTTTAAGCACCCTGAAATTGCACACATATTATATAATCGGTTCCTTGCAACCCAGGGCCGGTTTCCATGGAACGCTGAGGTTCCTAATTATTTTGCTAGATTTTTTTATGCCGAGTTTTTTTAAAATATGAAGCCAAATTATACTGATATTCATTCTAGCTTTTATGGAGTTGGAAAGGGGTGAATATACAATCGAAAAGGTGATCTTAGAGATCCCACTACTCTTCGACCTCCGCGTCAGACATCTCGCCCGGCTAGGCTTGTGACTTAGAAATCGGAGATGGAGCCCACATCACAACTTGGGACAATTGCAAGGCATTCTGTTGCTAAAGGTTTAACATTGGCATTTGTAGGAGTTGATGTGGGATTGGTTCGAGAGAGGGCTCAAGCCACTATTCGTCAAAAGTTTGTTTACAAAACAAATGATGATGTAGGTGGAATGAGGATGGAAGATATTAGGGCTTATGTTAAGGTTTGTCGTGATATAGCTTCGGATGTCCTATCCCATGACACATCGAGTATATGAGAGGTTTGTTGTTATCTATTTAATTGTTTTATTCGTTTTGAATTGAACTTTTTGAACTACGTTATAGATCTATGACATTATGTATTTTTTGATGTATAGTAATAAATATATTACGTAAATGTTTATTGGTTGCAGTTTTCTAGAATGTTGAATGATCATAATTTTCGACTCTCCACTAGTGAAAATGTAGAAATTGTAGAAGAGCATCTTGGAGAGGTATATTTATTATTTACATATTTATATGTTCGAAAGATATTGTATGTTTTTTTTGAATTTTAATTTATCTATGTATATTATTGTTAATGTCACTTATCCATACAGGTTCATTTAAATTCGAACATTTTTTATGATTTTTCATCTCTTGTGAGCTCATGATTTTAATTTTTTTGTTTTGGTTTTAAGTTAATTGCTTAATTTTAGTTTATTTTGTTTGCACAATGTTTTATTTATTAACAAAATTTAAATTTTAGGGAACAAGAGAACATATGGAAATTGGTGGTGAGGATATAGGTTCTTTGATGAACGTGAATATTGGCACTGAGGTAATTTTGTTAATAATTGAACTATTCTTTTCAAAAAAAATTATAAGTTTAATATTTTGTTTTTTTAATTTAGTTCCTAATTGTTTGAATAATTTATGAGATTCAGAATTTGTTTTATACATGCTGCGGGTTGGGTTTCTTTGAGGCAAAGGGGAGACCCCAGTGGATGATAGTGGTGGACTTTCATTCAAAGGCATTGAGGTAATTTTGTTAATAATTGAACTTTTCTTTTTATTTTTTTTTTTAAGTTTAATATTTTTTTTTTAATTTAGTTCTTAATTGTTTGAATAATTTATGAGATTCAGAATTTGCTTGTATACATGCTGCAGGTTGGGTCTCTTCGAGGCAAAGGAAAGACCCCAGTGGATTATAGTGGTGGACTTTCATTCAGAGAATGATTTATATTGTTTTTTTTTTTTTTCTATACTACCATATTGCATACATTTTCATGTTGATACATATGATGTAGTTATTTTGGACATCTAGGAACTTTATTTTTGGACTATATATGTACACTGAACTCACATGTTCAGGAACCTTCTTGGATTATATACATGTACATTGATCTTGGCATATATTTTGTACTTGCTTTGAATGATTTAACTTTTTTGGGGGGCTAATCACATAGCATACTTTGTGTGGTAAATGCTTAGAATATGATTTTGCATGACGTTCATGAATGTATGTTCAATCTTGAAATGGTTTTAAAATATGTTAGTACACATGTTTTAATGTTTAAACTACTTTATTTTATGAATAATATATTTGAATTTTTGAGTGCATATATTTGAATTTGAATTTTTGAAGATGTAAAATCTATGAGTGCAGATGTAAAATATTTTCAATGTAGAGATGTAAATAAAATTTAGTGAAAGTTTCAACCCTCTTGGGTGGACCTTTTAATATATGATCTTGGTTTCAACATTAAATTTGAATTTCATATAAATGATAACTTGAATCTTATCTAAATGATTCATGGTTTCAATTTTTAACTAATGATTCATATGTTCAATGTATGTTCAATCTTGAAATGGTTAAAAATATATTTTTTAGAGAAGTTTGATATAGTTTGCACTCCTGAAGATTTTTTTATTGAATTTCAGTATATGCTAGCCTTAAGTTTTGATAGGTGCAATCTAACGTTACAAATTTTAAGACCTGCAGGATTTAATCCTTGAGTGCAGATTTTTTGTAGTATTTACAATTTTTGAGTGCAGATATAAAAATCTATGAGTGCAAATGTAAAATATTTTCAGTGTAGAGATGTAAATGAAATTTAGTAAAGGTTTCAATCCTCTTGGTTGTCTGGTAATATATGATATTGGTTTCAACAATAAACTTGAATTTCATATAAATGTTAACTTGAATCTTATATAAATGATTCATACTTTCAATTTTTAACTAATGATTCATATGTTCAATATGCAGGTACCACACTTTTGTTAGTTGGTGAACTACAGATGCTGTTGAAAGCATGGCAAATGGGGATTTAACATTTTTTTGTTTTTTAATCATAAGCAAAGATTCCAGGATTGTGAAGCTTATGCTAAATTAAAGCAATGATTTTAGACAACAATTTGATGAATTTTCATCGGTTTGTTGTAAATAACCATTGCTCTAATTTAGCATAAGCTTCACAATCCTGGAATCCTTGCTTGTGATTAAAAATCAAATGATCGTTATCTCCATTTGCCATGATTTCAATTATGCAAACTTAACTACTTATGTTCAATTTCATCATCATCTAATCAGATCTTCATATAATCTAGATCAAATGGAACTAAATTCTATTTACACAAGTGATATTATCCTTGTGCATGTATCATTTATTGAACAACCATAGGTTAGCAAAGTTCTAAAAAATTCATGGATCATATTCATATGAATTGTTGATCCCACCACAAAGTCACTAATGCATCAACCCATTTAATGGATCAAGAATAATAATTTCCCATTATTAAATACATTAGAGAAGCATGAAATGGATTCATCACAATCCAAATCTTTTCACAAAATTACACTTTTTTTTTTGTAAGTTAGGCGATCCTTCTCATTCCAAAAAAATATTTATAGAGAAAACAAAGCCCTCCCAACAGAGGAAAAACAGGCTTGAAAATCAGAGTAGTAGTCTCCCTCGAAAGGAAACGAGACTGAACCATAAAGTTTGAGAATTCTTCATAAGTCTTAAAATAGAATTATCCATACTATCAGAGTTTGTTAAACATTCTTAAAAGATGAAAAAAAACTAGGAATAAACAGCAAAAACCTGGTGCCAAGACCATAGTTTGATTACTTAGGAGGCCCGCTAGTTGAACCTGTCTCGAAGCTCAGGCCCAGACGTTTGCCAATTTTCATTTGGTTACTCAGGATGCGTTGCAGGAGCAGCAAAATCTCATCCTGTTGGAGCAGGATTTCCCCATGTTGCTTATCTTTCTCCACTAAGATGAGACCCAGGATCATCTTCTACGACCAATGCAGATCCAGAGACTTCTGATAGAGAGTGAGGTGGCCCCGAGAAGAGCCAGGGTCAGGGACAAGGTCCCTAAATTCCTTTTTATCTCGTCCTCCTCAGTGTAAATTCCGTCCACGTCCGTCTCATACTCTGCTCGTTGAATTCTCTCTTGCACAGACTTGGGAATTTCCTTCTTGAATCTCTTGCACTTATCCACCAATTGCTGCTGAAACCGAATGGGAGGAGTCGTGGTCTCCTTCAGACAGAACTCGGGAAAGGTAAAGGCACGACGAGGGTTCTTCCTGGGAGGCATAGTGTCAAAGGGAAGGGAAAAGGCAGTCACCACAGCAGACGGGCTAGAGTGGCAGAGAGAACAACCACAGGCTTCGACCACAAGCAGGAGGAATGAGATAGGTGAAAGCTGAGGTTCACAGGCATAGACACCCCAGAAAATATACTCCTCGGCTAAAGTAAAAATGGATGTAAGAAAACCCCACTAGCCGAGGGGAGGGAGCAGAAAGGCCGAGCACTAAGGAGGCAACAAGACAGAAAAATTAGAGCAAAGCCAAACCTGGTGAAGCGACGGCTTACCCGGGAGGGTTAAAGTCAGGATGGTGTCACTGAGCACGCAATCGGGTTCCTGCTGATCAATCTGAGTGCCAACCACAGTCTTCAAAGTTACAGGTGCAACCATAACGTTCAACGATTTAAAAAATGAGCCCCGGTCCCTTCTGCAATGCTTCATAACACTAGCCAAAGTCCAATAATGATTGTTTATGCAAGAGATTTGGTAATCTCACCGCCATTCCTCCTCTGTCCTGAGAGTGAGCGTCCCACGCTGCGCCATTACACGCCATTTACGATGACTTTAGTGAGCCAGCATACTTCCACCAGGGCAGAACTATACATGAGTGTTGGAGAAATGACAACCTACAAGAGGCATGATTATCATCAGGCGAAGGGTGATGAGGTGGGAGCACGAGGGTCTGGGATTCCAGCCACGTGCTCCTCCTTATCCCACCCGTCAATTCCATTATACACCCACTATGGGGATTCACAAAATTATACTTAAAGACCACACATATTACCCTAAAATCCTTCAAATTCAATCAAGGTCAAATAGTTTTAACTATACAACTACATATCAAAATTGACAAGGATTCCAATTTAGGATTTCCTTCACATAGTTAAATACCATAGATCCCTCAATATAATGGACTCAATTAGCTTAATCTAATACTTGTAAAATTACATTTGCATTCAACATTCCATATAGCTGAAATATAACATTTTTCAACTTTTTCAACTTTTATTAAAGTTCTCATTACCAAATAATTATCGAATTGATTTCAACATGCTAAAATACAAGATCATTTAAACTCTAAATCTAGTTCTCATTCAAGATTATAGTCATAGTTCTCAATATAAAAATATATTGTACACAACATTTGACATGCAAAAAAACATCAATCAATTCATTTTTGATATAGTTAAAAACATCGCAATGGAATGTCGTCCTCAATTATCCGTTCACGGTCATATTTGGACAGTTTCCATTTTCTAGTTTTTAATTTTTTTTTATGGAACTTATACCAATTTTATTCGATATGCACATACTAAATGACTATTCTGACAACATATAACATCACGTTCATAATCTTGAAAGTAGACATAATTTACAGTCATATGAGTTTGCTGAAAAAAATAACATTTTAAAATGATGGATCTGCTCTCGTATGTAAATCATTTGTAATCGTAGTCCTCCAATAACTTCATCTTTCCTTCAGTGCATTTCATCAAATAATATTTCACCTTTTCTTTGTTGTCTAAAGGTGCAATCATAGCGAAAACATCTCCTGTGCAAATTACAATTGACGTCGGGGGTTTTAATCAATTAAATTGACTATACACATATGGTGATGGACAACAATAAACAATCAACAAACAAGTTGTAAGTTCATTACCTTCTCTAACAAGATCTGAAATTCTATTGCCATCAGATGATATTGCTATTTCTTCTGATTCTAATTCTTCTAAACTTGCTAGTGGCATTTTCCCCTTTGGATTAATCTTTGTATGTTTTCAATGTTTTACGTAGTTGTTCATTATGTTTTCACAAACTTCTATAGATTCAACATTTTCAGTGCAAATATGACAAAAGCATGATTACTTTCTACTGTCAAATGCAAACACATTTTGGAAGGATTTTGTTTGAATAGAGTGTAAATCTCTAGTCCATGTATGGCGCTAACCTCGTATGGGATTGAGATATCTATATCTTGGATTCCAATAAGCCAAAAGAACCTACACAATATACGATAAATCACAACGGACAACTTTTAATGTTAGTGTACATATACTTAAATGATAGAGTTGCAAATAACATTTTTTTAAATTGACAATTAATATAAATTAAAAAAATCGTGTACATACTTGCGCACATCTTTTGATTGTTGATTATAATCATGGCTTAGATGTAATTTACACCATTGTACAACCTCTGTAGCTGAATGAAATCGTGCAGAAGAATGGTTCATTTTCCATCTTCGAAGTGCTCTTTTTAAGCATGCTCCTGCACCATCATGTTCAGCTTTTCCATGTCCAGTTTCCAAGAAATTCCACCGATGTTTAATGTTCAATGCTTTATGAAGTCGACATAACCAAAAAAATGATCATAAAGATTTAAATCGTCCCACACATCCAGCCAACCATATCCAATGGTCATTGAATTTAACTTCATGTCTTTTTAGTGAATCATAGAAAATATTTTCAATACAATGTTGAACAAAATGTGTATTGTGTGTACAATCATCGTTGATATAAAAGCGATATTATTTAATCACATCTTGATTGTCACATGTGCTTTCAATGCCATCAACATCCTGTTGAGAATGTCTATATAGAACATTGACAAATATTGAAACTTGGTCAGAATGATAGTATTCACTTTGTATCTCTTTTTATGCAGCAAATGTGTAGTTTTCTACAAAATCAACCATAGAAAAAATTGTTCCAGGTGGAAAAATTTCACGAGACTGCTTGAATTGAAGGTCTTCCTATCGTTCTCTATGTGAATGCTTAGTGTATTTATAAATTTCACTTTCAAATTTCTTCAGAAAATATGTCACACATATTTTATCTTCTCGCAAATCAATTCGTTTGGGATGTGCATCACTAGAACTTGTAGCATAATTGTTGTATTCATATCTTCTCCAATTAACGGTTACATTTGACATCGACTGATCATTATCAATAGGATATTTATTGCGGAATAAAACCAGACTTTCACAACGATGACAATGTTTTCCATTGACACATTTTTTATTATAAAATACTTCATCGTGATCTCTCTCACATAGAATTTGAGATATGAATTCACGTATTGTGGGCGGAGGTGGTGAATTTGTCCGAAACATTTTACCAAATTCAATAAACGTGTCATAATATAATTCAAATTGCACATGATAACGACAACAACATGTGTCATGTATAGTAATAGGTCTGACATACCATGGTTTTTGTTGCGCAAATGTAGTGATTGACATATTAATTCCACGATGATCCTCCTTGAATTTATTGAACAATTGTACTTGAGTCATCTCCATTATATGTTTTGGACGGATTTCATATACATTTTGTGATACTCTTTGTCGTATCACATCCCTTGAATTTGGTGAAACTCGAGCATGTGCCAACCAATATTTATGTACAATATCTTTAACACCTTCTCCCATTCTATCTTTGTAAGGCTGTCTACAAATAATTGCCTAACAAGCAAGTTCATAATTTTCATCTATTTGCATTCTCAATTTGTTATGTTTTTGTAATGTCTTTCTTGAGGTTCCTATTGTTTTTGTTAGTTGTGTTGTCAAACGATTTTGTCTAGAACTAGCTGAAATAATTGCTGTCTGAATTACTCTACGTGCAACTTTGGTATCTTTCTTCCTGGATTTTCCCAAAAAAATTATTGCAGCACTTATATTTTCTATCAAATTATGTTTAAATTTTGACTCTTTTGTCACCTTGTGAATACCCAATAATGTCGTAGCACATTTTAATTTCTTGGACACTAATAAACATCTCAAAATTTGCGCTTGTCCTGCTATTGAATAGTCTTTGAGAATATCATCATAAATTTGCGTAACACAATATCGTGCAACATGTATGGCTATTTTTCCCAATATTTGTCGCAATCAATGTCCTCTAACATTTCATCATCAATAGTGAAAGTACCTATACATCAAGTTAAATTTAATTTAACATATATCTAAAAATACAATTCATTATAAAAAAATGAATTTGGAAAATACATGATATATACATACCAAGTCCAATTTATGGATCTTGAACTTGATCTTCAATATTGAATTCATCAACATTAGCATGTAAATCACTATTTACATCTTCAGCAATGGTCTCTTCAACTTCAATTTGTTCTTCTTATACTCTAGTTTCAATTTCCATTTCATCAACATTATCATGTAAATCTGTATTTATATCTTTAATAATTGTCTCTTTTGTTTCTGTAACCCTTGTTTTTTTGGCATGATATCTGAGTTTTTCTTTTTTCCTATGAGCATCATCATCACATTTACGATCACTTTTGCTATTGCAATTTCTCTTGCTGCCCATGATTGTTTAATCTATAGAGGATAAATTAAAGAATCATCAGTTTATAGTAAAATAATAAAAATTTAAGATTTAAAACAGTTACGAAATTTATAAAAACATGGGCTGAAATTTAATTCACCTTATAAAAATATTGTAAGATGTAATGTCCCCATTTTGACCCCTTTGTATTAAATCGTAAATGATGTGAATATTGTAATTTAATCATGGTGAGGAGCTCAAGGCCAAGGCCCCACCGTTGATTTAACGTTTCATGTATCGGCAATTAAAAATAGATGCCTATGGTTCTTGTGCTAGATAGGCACAATGTATATAAACATCATGTAATTAGGAATTTTTAATGAAAAAACCCACAACCGGCTATGCAATGCAACAAAAGAGATGGGGCAGGACTCTACAAGGAATAGGGAGGGAGATTATTCAAACCCTTGGGCCAATGGTGTTAATCCATGTGTCAATGGGGAAACCCATAAACCACCAACTACCCATTTTGTCTCATGCACCCAATCATTTAATTCTTCCAAGGAATTGGTTAAGGCAGTTAATGCCTTGGGAATGAAGAAATATGGCAGCCAATTTTGTGCATGGGCAAGCCATCAACTTGGAAAAATGTGTTTTGTCTCCTGGGGCAAGAAATCACCCACGAAATGGTGCCCAAAGCCATCCGGAATGGGTAGTCTTCAGGGATTCACGCAGTGGAAGCTAGCTGGGTCTTTCCCTTCACGTTTTTCATCCAAATCCTGCATTCTTCCATGCCGGGGAGTTCGTTTTTGCATATGCAGTAGCCTGGGAGAGAAGGGCCACGTTTTGGGGACTATAGGGAGGTCGTTTTTTCCCCTGAATGTCCAAGGACGTTTTTCTAAAAACGGATTTGGCTTCCTGGGTTGTTCACCAACTTCCCATTTTCGTTTTTGTGGGTTCCCACGTTTTCCTGAGTTAGCTGGAACCCCATCTCATGCCTCTCACTGTAAAAACGTTTTATTCTGCCCCATAATTGGGTTCTGCTGTTGTGTGCATCCTCATTTTGGTCTGAACCTGTGAATTGAAGTTTTGGAGTGGTAGTGGACAGAAGTAGCTTGATAAACCTAGTGGGGAAGACAACCTCTCAAGAAGATCAAGAGGGCTTTGGTTACTATTCTATGCATACCCTGAGAGCACTAGATAGGGAAGGTATGGCTTGAGGGACTGTATAGCAGAGAAAAGAATACTTCCTTGTGCTGGGTGTGTAGGCATTGTGGGTGCCAAGCTAGATAGATCTTGCAAGGTTATCCCTGGCTCTATGTTGGATCTCACTAGCTTAGCAACTCTTCCTTTCCATCTCCTAGCAGCCTGATAAACCCAATTGTAGATTGGCTTGGCTCATTTTGGTGTATGCTTAGCTATGTGTGAGTCTGCTGTTCTCTGGTTCCTTGTAGAGATCATGCCCAGCTCGAGGGTGGCAGTGGTGCTGAGCGATTGAGGAGCACACTGGCCTACGGTTGGGTGGAACGTTGCAGTTGCATAGCCAGTTGCGTGGGACTACTTTTGTATAAGATAAGTATTCTCCTGTATTACATTGCAATCACTTATTTGATGAGTATTATGAATGTATGTGGATGTGTTAAATAAATTTACTCTCGCTGTGTATTCCAATGATTATGCATTTCCATATGATCCTTTATACTTCTGCAGAGATCTTTATTTCATGGCTGTCACAGAATTTTGAATGTGTGTTAGAGATCAACAGCATTTATTTAATTACCGTCGTGTTTCCATAGCATGCACTGATACATGTCTTTGCATCAATTTCACTTAATTAACGGATACAGGGCTAATTGCCCGGATTGAGCACCACGTCCTCTCTATCCTGCTATATGGTAGGAGGGGACACTACATAAGAATCATTTGAAGAAAAACTCCTTAGAAAGAAATTTCCTTTGAAAAAACCCCTTGAAAAGAAATAAGAAATCTCTTTGCAAAGAAATGAAAAACTCCTTGGAAAGAAATTTCCTTTGAAGAAAAAATCTTTGGAAAGAAATAAGAACTCCTTAGCAATAAATCTCTTTTGAAAAAATCTCTTGAAAAGAAAGAAGAACACTTTGTAAAGAAATCTTCTTTGTAAAAACCCCTTGGAAAAAACCCCTTTGAAAAATATCTTGGGAAAAAAACTTCTTTGAAAAAACCACTTGGAAAAATACCTTGGAAAAAAAACTCCTTTGCAAAAAAAACTTGGAAAAAAAACTCTTTGAAAAAACCCCTTGGAAAGAAATAAAAAGAAAAAATACCTTGGAAAAAAAAAATCCTTTGCAAAAATACCTTGGAAAAAAAACTCCTTTGCAAAAATACCTTGGAAAAAAAACTCTTTGAATGTACCCTTTGGAAAGAAATAAGAAGGAAAAATACCTTGGAAAAAAACTCATTTTGCACTCCTTGAAAGAAATCTCCTTTGAAAAACCCCTTCAAAAATATTTTATAGAGACATCTACGAAAACAAAAGATGCGAAATAATGACTCTATTTAGTTTTATTTATACAATTATAAATAATCTATTTTTTTTTCCGACAGATGAAAAAAAATTTGCCTTTTTGTTTTTTGGCCGAACAACCGTTGATATTTTTAACAGTTCGGTAATGGAAAATAATCATTCGGCCAAATAATTATTCAGTCGAATACTATCTGAGACCTGAAAATTGTAACAGAAGGTAAAAATAGTCTCCTACACTACAAACCGACTGTCGGACTTGATACCATTAGTTTCATCATTGAATCTACTTTCCGTAGGTATAGATTTTGTTGTGTTTAGGTGAGATCTGATCATTTTAATTATTTTTTGTGTTAACATGTGTCTGGTTTGGTTTCATCTCTTTCAAAATACAGTGAAATGAAAAATCCATAACTTTAAAAATACACCACCAAATAAATTGGAAAAAAAATATGATGCAGTTAATTGGAGTGTCTACTTCAAAAGGGTATTATTAGATTTTTTATTTTTATAGTAAATTGAGAGAAATGTCCCATCACAAAAAACATGTTGAAAATGGACAAGCTTTTTCCATTGATCGAATTCAAAAAAATATAATAATTAGTATATGGATCCATTGTTTACAAATTTATAGTCATGTAGTATTACTTTGTGTATAGATTGTCGTAGCATATTTTGTTTTTGCAAAACACAATTTTAACAACGATTTTAGGCCCGTCACAAAACATGACTATTTTTTAGTCATTTCATTTTACAAGAACATACTGTCAAACATTTTCCAAATTGATATATCAAATATCAATAAAAAAAATTGAAAAAATTATGAATAGAAAGCTAACATAATTCTCTAAAAGTTTTCTTTTTACTGAAAAGCGAAATTCTAAACAAAAATATCACTTTATAGAGTGCCATACGCAGAGGTCGATTTGAAAAAGAGAGGATCTGCGTTTGTGAAATGAAAGTTCTCGACGTTTCAATCCTTACTGTAGGATCATCATCAGGAGACAGCGAAGTCTGAGGAGGAGATTGTGATTGCCCAATAACCTTGTATAAGTAGTGATGGTGGTGGTTTGGTGGATGGAAGTAGGTTAGGTGTCGGCTAAAGTTAGATTTAGGGTTTGTTGGTTTATAGGATGAATAAAAGTTTTTGTGTAATATTTAAAGTTTAAAAAATTATTATTCATAATTAGTTTAAATAATTAATTTTAATTTAATTTAACTAATCCAACCAAGGTATTTTAGGGTTTTGTTAATATATAGGAATAATTAATTGTTTTTAATGTTTTTCAAATTTATAAATTATTGTTAATAATTAGTTTGAATAAATGTAATTTAACTATTTTATTAAGCACCATTTTTTTTTAATAGAGTTAAAATGATCCTTTATTAATAATTAGTTTAATTAATTAAATTTGATTTGATTTTAATTTTAATTTTTAAATATTCCAACCTAGGGTTTGTTTCTTAAGGTTTTCAATTTTTCAGATTATTATTAATAATTAAATTGAATGATTTAATTTAAATTTAAAATTATTAATTAATTTATTAAGCTCTAATAGTTTTTTATTTTAATAGAGTTAATTCCTCCTTTAATTTAATACCTAAAATTAATTTTTAATAAAAACTTTTTAAGGCTTAGAAGTTAGGTTTTATATTTTGTTATAATGGTTACTTTTATACAATTAAATAAGATTTTCTTTCAATTAATTAGTTATAGTTTTATTAAAAGTTCTATATGGTATATTTTAATGTTTTTAATAAATTTTATGGTTGATAAATTATTTAAGTGAAATTGGTTTATTAGCAAATTTAATATTTTTCAAAGTTTTTCAAATTCCTTAAATTATTAATTTATTTAAGATTATTAGTGTGTAAGATGGATGCTGAGTTGTTATGATGAGTTTGAGGGAATAGAGGTAAAATGATGATTAAAAACTCCTAGGTTTTCCTTTGTTATTGGAGTGCCTCGAGTTTAGCTTGTTTTGTAAAGAATGTATCAGGGGTTTCCAAGTATCACTCAATTTGGTTCCGTCATCTCTATTGAGGCAATTTCCACAAATCTCAATTTCAATTTTCTCCCTAATCTTTCGTTTTGTGAGATTGTCAACTCTAGCTATGACAGAATCTTTTTCTAAGCAAATTTGATGTTGGGTTAGGTGAGAATGTTCTGCTAGGGATGATTTTTTATGCCTATCGTGCCTAAGGTCAGCGCTATGTTCTTTTAGTCTTGTTGCTATTGACCTACCAGTTTCTCCTATGTAAGGCATGCTACATGAGCAAGGGATGGAGTAAACGTCTTTGTATGACATGGGGTCTCTAGGGTCTTTTAGGGAATCTAATAGGTTTCTTATTGTGTTGGGGGGGGAGAAGATAACTTTGAAGTTGTGTTTTCTGAGAATTTTGGCTAGTTTATCAGTGGTTCCTTTAATGTAAGGGAGGAAGATTCTATTAGATTCTGTGTTATCTTCCTTATTAATCTTATTCTTATCTTTTTTAGGTTTCTTGGCTAATTCTACAACTCTCTTAAACTGATTATTATCATATCCATTGTTACTGAATACTATTTCTAAATGTTCTATTTCCTAGTCTATGTGTTCTTCATCCACAATTCTAAGGGCTCTTGTAACTAATGTATGGATAACACCGGTTTTTTGTGGGGGGTAACGTTGTGAATTAGCATGAAGGTATCTCTCAGTGTGGGTCTTCTTCCTATATACCTGGTGTGTTACAGATCCATCTTCCTTTCTTGTGATCAGTACATCAAGGAAAGGAAGACTATAGTTCTCTTCAATTTCCATGGTAAATTTTATGCTGCTGTTTTGTGAGTTAAGGTGTTTGAGAAACTCATCTAATTTATCTTTCCCATGAGGCCAGACCACATCTGTGTCATCTACATAGTGTTTCCATCATTTAGGTTTAAGGGGGGAGGATTCAATAGCTTTAATCTCGAAGTTCTCCATGTATAGGTTAGCTACTATAGGAGAGAGGGGTGATCCCATTGCAATGCCTTCCACTTGTTCAAAGAACCTATTCTGGAATGTGAAGAAGGTTGACCTAAGACAAACCTCAACCATCTTTGCAATATCATCATTGGTAAGCTCCCTTATGGTTTCAATGGCATCTTTTATTGGAATTTTTGTATAAAGAGAAACTACGTCAAAGCTAGCAAGGATGTCCTGGTCTTCAAGTTTCTCAGTGCTGATTTCTTTTAGCTAGCTAGTGGAATCTTTGACGAAGGAGTTAGTTTTGCCCATTAAAGGTTTGAGTACTTTAGCAAGGTATTTAGCTAGTTTATATGTGGGGGAACCAATCGTATTTACAATAGGGCGAAGTGGGACACTTGTTTTATGAACCTTGGGAAGTCCATATATGCGTGGGATCGCTCCTTCTTTGGGGAGAAGTTTCGTCTTAAGGTTATCGTCCAGGTTCGAATTTTTAATGGCATCTGTAACTATTTTCTGAATTTTATTGCTCGGGTCTTTCCTCAGTACCCTGTAGCTTTCGCACTCCAGATGTTCATTCATTTTCTTTATGTAATCGGTGGTGTCCAGGATTACAGTGGTGTTCCCTTTATCTGCTCGTGTGATTTTGATGTCTTTTTTATTTCGCAAGTTTTGTATAAAAGTAACCTTTATAACAAAATATAAAACCTAACTTCTAAGCCTTAAAAATTTTTATTAAAAAATAATTTTAGGTATTAAATTAAAGGATGAATTAACTCTATTAAAATAAAAAACTATTAGAGCTTAATAAAATAGTTAATAATTTTAAATTTAAATTAAATCATTCAAATTAATTATTAATAATAATCTGAAAATTTGAAAACATTAAAAAACAAACCCTAGGTCGGAATATTTAAAAATTAAAATTAAAATCAAATCAAATTTAATTAATTAAACTAATTATTAATAAAGGATCACTTTAACTCTATTAAAAAATTAATGGTGCTTAATAAAATAGTTAAATTACATTTATTCAAACTAATTATTAATAATAATTTATAAATTTGAAAAACATTAAAAAACAATTAATTATTCCTATAAATTAACAAAACCCTAAAATACCTTGGTTGGATTAGTTAAATTAAAATCAAATTAATTATTTAAACTAATTATGAATAATAATTTTTTAAACTTTAAATATTACACAAAACTTTTATTCATCCCTATAAACCAACAAACCTAAACCTAACTTTAGCCGACACCTAACCTACTTCCATCCACCAAACCACCACCATCACTACTTATACAAGGTCATTGGGCAATCACAATCTCCTCCTCAGACTTCGTTGTCTCCCGATGATGATCCTACAGTAAGGATTGAAACGTCGAGAACTTTCATTTCACAAACGCAGATCCTCTCTTTTTCAAAAATATCACTTTTGTTCGCCCAAAGTTGAAAAACATGAAAAAATCATATTTATTTTCTCATAAGACCCCCCAAAATAGACACCCATCTTCATGGATTCACCCTAGGATGATGTTATAATGCACCTAAAAATTGAAAGCAATTTATCATAATCTAATTTCAGTTCTTGAAACTTGGTTTCCATTATTTCATGTTTAGATTCCTGCTTTTCCATATGTATACTCAAGTATTTTATTCATTGCTTCATGCCTTATAATATTCTTTTGATCTCAAGATTGTTGTCTTTTGTATGGTATTTCTTAACTGGGAGATTAACCATTTCAAGATGTTAATCCTTGTCTTTTAAAAAAGACCAAAGATTCTCTTAGTATTTCCCAATTACCTATAGGGGAAAGCATATGGTTTCTAATTCTTTTCAGAACAAAAAAAAATGCCAACCCACAAACTATCTTCACTTATTATGATAAACAAAGGCCCCCAAAAACATCATCCCATAAACTACCTTCACTTGTTATGATCAACACAATCCTAGGAGGTGTGTACTCACCAAAACCCACAATCACTGTAGTTCCTTTGAGGGAATGCCAAATGGGAAATTTGGGTTGGGTCACAATCCATGTAGAGAATACGCCTTTGTGCCATCAGAAAGACCACACAAATGATTCTACATGAGTGTAAGGTGATTTTAGCTAAACATGATTAACTCTAAATTAATGTTGTTTAACTCTAACTTATATTTTAACAAAGCTCATTTAGTAGTAAACTACAAACAAACTCATTACAACTACTATGCTTGTATCTAACTAGTGCGATTTCATTTTTTATAATAACAACAATTATTCATTTAATTAAAGAGTAAAGATTTAACTTATCTGTGAGTAGACAAGTTGAAGCTTGCCATTCTCCTTCATCAACCAGCTCTGCCTCTACTCCTCTAAACTGCAACAATGTTGGGGGGACTAATCTCTTCTCAACCTAATTCCCCAGTAACAATTGAGGCCCCCTATCCCCCAATAGTTAAGTATATTCCAAACTATAAAAATAAATATCTAACAACCTCCTCTCATAGCTCAACCATCAATACCATAAACATAGAGAAACTACAGAACCAACAAATAGTCCCTCATTGTCACAACACGACTCCCCCAATTAGACAAAACAAAAAAAACACAATCCACAACCCCCCATCCAAAACAAACCAACTAACCAAAAACAAAATCCCCAAACAAAACACACATTCCCCCTTTTGTTCAATTATAATTAGTTTTTAATCTAATTGTTGAGTTTTGCATGGGTGACAAGTGGTCACCCCTTCACTTAATCCAATTTAAGTTGATTAATCATTTTTAGGCATAATCCTACAATTTTTTTTATGTGGTTCATGCCTCTATCTTTCAAGAGGCCGCTACATCCATGGAACTTCCCCACTACACTGAGAGGCATGTGGGGAGGCCGAACATTGTCCAAATAAGGGGGGTTTAATTAAAACCCAAGCATGTCACTTACAAGGAATTGAACCAGGGTGAGGAGGTTATCAATCAATACTCCCAACTACCCAAGCTACATCCAATGGACAGGCATAATCCCAAAATTAATCTTAATGCAATATTTTTTTAATTAATTAATAATTTATATGTTGAACTTAATAAGTCATAAGCTAACCATGCTCAGCTTAATCTAATTAATCTTAGTTACTTTTGGGGTGTTACATGGAGACGGGACAATAATGAGAAGTTGGTTGTGAGGATTCTTAATTAGAAAGAAACCACTTCCATAACCAAGACTCGAAATTTCAATTATGCAAATAAATATTATGTGCATATTTAATTTGAAGGACTAAATTGAGTTTAAGAAGTTAACATCAAAATTCCATGTCATAATGTGTAAGCCAATCAATATCGTTAAAAATTTGGAAGAGGTGCATGTCTTACGCAAATTTGTATTATATAATTCGGAGATAGGTGAAATTTTTTAATAATACAATTTGTCTACCCTAAGCATGATCTCTACCCACCAAATTACCTTGGATATTGAGAATAGAATTAATATACTAACTGATTTTCCCACTATTTTAATAAATGATAAATAGTGTGTTGAAATGATATTAATACATTGGTATATAATAACATATAATATAACAAGGGTTGTGAGCAGCAAAGTCTCTACCTTTGAATAAAGATTGAAATGGAAATTTGGAAGAAAAATAGCCACCTGTGAATGAAAGTTGTTGAGTATTAGCTTCCAATATTGAAACAGGTGTTTGAAAAACTAAAAGTGTAAAAAATTTGTGTGCAATCATTGATAGTCAACCACGTCTCAATAGTTCTATCAATGTAGTTGGATAGTTTGAATAACTTAGATTACATATCTCATAACCCAACTAATAAACCATGGTAAATTAAAGTCAACTCTAAAAATTTAAATCCCAAAACAATAGTATTCAAACTCTTCTGCTACATTGTTTCAATCCCAATCCCAAACTCTCTATGAAGTAACTTCGATTACATATTCATTATGTATTAATCGTTTTTTTATTTTGATAAATGTCCACATGACTAAGAATAATATAGTTCACAATTTATATGAAGTTATTTTTTCATTGTTGTGCGAGATCTCAAATTGATTACAAATTCTGATTTCAAAGTAACAAATAAATTTGTACATATCATTCTCTAAATGTTCATATAAATAAATAATCTGTTGAAATGTCCCAAAAAAAAGTATTAAATCCTTTGTTTAATTGTTGGATGAATATGACTAAATATATGTATAGCATGAAAAAGTTTCCAAGACTTCTCTATTTGTATGGTTTCATGGAAGATTTAAAATTGTCATGATTTTAATTTTAAATTTCGTGGGTGGTTCTCTTATTTTCACCCAAACCCTTCTCCACCATTAATGAATAATTGCCATAGGTAAATGGTCTCTATCACATAATTTCCTATGAATAATTTCCATGGGTAAATGGTCTCTATCACGTAGTTTCTTTCTAGACCAAGCTCACATATAATCACTTATGTTGGTACGTTAATCAAGTTTCTTTCTAGAGGATGCACACTCTCAATCAAGAATTAATTTTGTGGGTGTGTTTTTCTGCTGCAACCACATATGGTAGCCTGTTCTTTGCATTGCTTCTTTTGTAAGACTCTCTCCCTCATTTTGCTTTCCTCTAAGGCCAAAAATAAAATCAAACCCGTTTCATTTGTATTCTCAAAAGCTCCAAATTAAGCACATTGGAATTCATGGAGATACCAATCCATAGAGTTCTCATATTCGATCGCAGTTGAATTACTCAAGGATTTCCAGACAAGATACACTAGCAGCGAATCAAGCAGCAACATGGTAAGTAAAACAGAGACTTCAATGTATACAACCAAACAATCATTACACAATACCATTATGAAGTATACATGTGAGCCATTCCCATCATCTTGCTCGAACTAATATTTAGTACGAATTTCCTGCCATGTAAACGTATAAACATTTCTTTTTATCTCACTATAGGATGCTTAAAATATAGTCAACCATGATAGTGGATGTGTGTTATCTAGCCATTTATGTTGACTCGTCTCTTTGCAGACTACCAAATTGAGATGTAAATAACCAGTTAAATTGGTATTAGTTAGCATTTTCAAATATTACCAGGAAAATAAAATCCTACAAAAACAAACCATATGAACTTAATGAAAATAGTATCTTGAGGATCCCTTCCCTCAAGTTCAATGGACAAATCGAAGAGCTGGATGAGCCACTAGATGAAAATGTGAATCAAGCTAAGACAATGAGAAAATCCAATCTTGATATAGATGAAGTGGTAAACGTCTCAGTTTGTGATTTCTCTTCAAACCTTCGATAGACAAATAGGCTTCAAGCATTTCATATAGAAATGGTTGCTTCAACTTTAATGGAAACTTAGACTCATACATGAAAACTCCCTATTTCCAATCGTGGAAAGGAATCAGTAAAAAGGTAGAAATTGTGATTGGAAGGGAATCAACAAAAAGGTGGAAACTGTGATTGCAAGGGAATCAACAAAAAAGCATAAGGAAATCAGCAAAAAGGAGGAAACTGTGTCCAGCTTTCCTCCTTAGATTCTAGGAATTTTCCATGCATGAGTGTTAGGAAACCTTCTTTTTTTTTGTCAGTTTTTTCAATCTTCATTTCCATGGTTTGGGACCAATCATGGTTTGAAAAAAAATCCTCTAGAAATTAAAATAAATAAATAAATAAAACAAAACTTTAGTTGCAATTTAGACATTTTGAAATATTAAATGTACTTGCATGAAAATAATGGAAAATAAAAGCGAAAACAATAGTCTCTACCTAAAGCAGAGACTAATAATATAAAATATTATATTATATCACATGATATAACTAATAATAATACTAAATATATTATAAATGGGGCGACATAATGATTCTTTATATATGGAGTTGTCTAAAAATTCAACGATTTGGCCCGGATAGGGGCTTTTCACCAGAATCTAGGATTTTTTGATTTACAATATCTGAATTTAATTGTGTTTTAATGGCGATTTTGATAGTAGAAATGGATTCAACACCATCAAAAACCCATGGGGCACCCAAAATGTCAAAGTTTGAGAGTTGTAATCAAGATTTTTAAAATTTTATGTCGGATTTTTTCAAAATCGTGCCTAAAAAATCAAATTTTCCTGTTTGAAATCGTAGAAATTTTAAAATACGTGTTTATATATATCGTATTATATATATATAGATAGATATATATATATATATATATATATATATATATATATATAGAGAGAGAGAGAGAGAGAGAGAGAGAGAGAGTTGTGTGGGGTCACAACTTTTATATATAGTATATAATATTATATATAAACCTATCATAACTTAGTTCTCATTTAGGAACTGCATCTAGATGGTTCATGGCGGGTCTGAGAACTGCATCCATGGTGATATTGGAAATTGCTGGCCTGCACATAATAATGGTCTATCTTTCAATCGTGTTTTTTTTGCTTCAGTTTCTCGATGCTCGAATTCCCCCTTTTACGGTCAACAGTTGGAAGTGTTTTCTTGGGGTCTATAGTTGAAAGGAATTCGAGGTATTTGGATTTTACAGTGGTGCCAGTTTCTTTATTGCTTCGGGATTTTCAATCCTGGCTCCTAGTTACTCATCTCATCTACCTTTATTTCTACCCTTTTACCAATATTTGACAAGCTCTTCTGAGGTAGGCTCGTCTTTTGGTGTTTAATATAGTCTTGTCCTATCGTCTTGGCGAGTTATGTTGAATGGACACTTGGAGGATGGTATACATGTCTTGGAATTGGGTACCTCAGGTGCCCTATGAGTCCCTCTTTTAGGTAAACCCTATATTACTGATGTGTATTTGTCTTCTCTGTCTAAAGGCCCATTTTTTCCGTCTTGCAGTAGTGATCAGGTCTATGATCATAAGGGAGGTCTTAAACCCCCAAAATCTCAAAAGCGCATAAGGAGAAATCACTGCAGGTAAACCTGGCTCTCAATGCTGATGTTTGGATGCTCAGGGAAAATCAAGTGGCCTCATTATAGGTTAGAAGGTGAGGTATTTTTATTGCTCTAACAGTTGGGTTGTTGTTGCAGGTCTGGAAACATCTTTATTCTCTTGGGAGCTAGGATGGAAATTACTTTTGCAAATATTTACAGCCCCTATCAACAATGAGTGTCATATTGGGAAAATTTATTCTAGTCATGTATGCTACAAGGAAACTGTCATGTCCCCTCCCATCGATCCAATGCAAGGAAGGGATCATGACACCAAAATATGGGATTTTACATAACTCATCCCATTCATTAGATTCATACAAATAAAATCAGAAGTGTGCAGATGCAAATCAATCAAATATGCACAGCAGAATAAAACATCATCCACGCACATTTCATACTCATCCAGCATATCAAAATAATCATCAAATTAAACATTGCAAAAGTAAATACACATACAGAATACTTATCTTCATTGTGCAAATGTCCCAAGCAACTAGCTATGTCGCTGCAACGTTCCACCCAACCATAGGTCTCTGCCCATCCTGTATTATTTCAGCACTCAAAGACCACCCCCAAGCTGGGCATGATTTCTACAAGGAAAAGGGGACACTCAAACTCATACACAACCAAGTAATCATTGCATCTAAGCCAAGCTAGTCCACAGCTGGGTTTATCAAGCTAGATATGAAGCATCTTCATCTCTGGATACTTGCATTCAAGCTCAAGTCAAAGCAATGGATACCCATAACCCATACCCCAACATACTCTTTTCTCAAGAAGCAAGCACAATCATTGGGCATGGATACACATTTTTAACAATGGGATTTACAAACAAGATGGCCAAGGGTTTTCTCCAAATCGTTTCCAGCCAAAAACAAATTTTGGGATGGGGAAAAACAATCACAGGGAGGAAAATGATTTCTCCCCCAACTATCTAAGCATTCAGTAGCCAAAACGGTCTCTATGGAACCCCCAATTCGATTCCTCTTCTTCCCCACTAGTATATAGCACAAAAACACCCTTCTCCCAACCGAAAATGAAGGAAAACACGGAATTTCAATGGGGAAAAATGCCCATCCAGCTCCCAACTCGTCAGAGAGCCAAACTGGTTGATGGATAATGGCTTGGGGAGCAATTTCGTGGCTCCTTTCTTGCCCAAGAAGTCAAGCACAATTTTCTATGAAGGGTGGCTTGCCCATACCTGAATTTGGACAGCCATACCTCTCCATTACCCAAGGTATTAACTGCTTCACCCAACTCTTGGGAGAAATGAATGATTGGGTACAAAAGTCAACATGGGTAGTTGAGGTTTTTATGGGTTCTCTCATTAACACTTGGCTTGACTTGATTGGCTCAAGGGTTTGAATGTTTCCCTCCCAAATCCTTGTAAAATCATGCCCCCATCTCTTGTTGCATTGCATATCTAGTTATGGGTATTTTATTAAAATGCATATTTGCAAGATTTTTGAAATTCCAATGTGCCTGGATAGCACGTAAACCATATGCATCACTAAATCGATGGCGAGGCCTTGGACTTGAGCTCCTCACCACAATTGTATAACAATATTACATCATTTACATTTTAATGCAATGGGGTCAAAATCAAGATATTATAGAGACAGAGTTATCCTGGAGGAGATTTAAATTTTACCTTGGGTGATATAGAAATATGGGGTTTTAATGTACATAAGGATACCCTCTCATACTACTTCATCAATGTTAAATTTTGAGCATTAATTCACAACACTCTAGGATCTTTACTGAGAGAATAACATGTACAGTATATCAATGCATATCAATCATAACAAGCATGTCAATCATCACAAGAATCAAAAGCATGAGAGGCAAGAGACACAGAGTTTCCGTGGGGAAAACCCTAAGGTGAAAAACCCCACAACTTCCTCAGAGATAGAGAGAGCAATGGCTCAACCAAAGTACAACCAAAATACACAGAGATAGTCTCCTAGTAGCAGATGATCCTCCTCCTCACTAGTGCGCCACTTTCTGAGTGAGAGAAGTGTGAGTTTTCGAGAGATGAAAATAGAGATCTCCCGATCTCTATTTATACTTGTCTGTTTTCCCAGTGACCTTATGGGGCCGACTTGTCTAGCTAGGTACATCAACTATATAATATATATATTTCAGGTCCGACCCCACACATGGTGGTCTAATAACCCATCGGTAATTTCACACACTTGCAACACTTGTCAATACACATGACGACACTTCCTTATAGAGGAATAACACATCTCTTATAAGGGTACAATAAATATATATATGAAACACATTCCGAAGTTACATATACATCAACACTCCCTCTTAACGAGGAAGGTATTTCTCGACACAGATCTGCTAGCACAAGTCTTCTTCTCTGGATCATCGTCATCATCATCGTCACTGCTACTGCTATCTCAACCAATCTCTGAATCTACTCATCATAGGAAGTTCTACAGAGCCAGTCCTTTTTCATACTGGATGTAGGCCCACCACCTGCAGGTCTTCATCATCTGTGCGAACGGTCGGATAGAGGTGGTCTCTCAAGACTAGTTTTATGTGCGGATGCAATACCTAACAAGAGTATCCCAGGAACATTCATGTGCCTAAGCACGACCGACAAGATCTCCTCAGGACTGATTACATGCATCTCCTTCACAATACCTTTAAAGAGCATCCCAGGAACATTTATGTACCGCAGCACAACCGACAAGATCTCTAAAGAGCATCCCAGGACTTATTACGAGCACACAGCTCAACCTCTCGAATCTCCAGGAATGATTACATGTGAATAGACAATACCTTTAAAGAGCATCCCAGGAACATTTATGTGCTGCAGCACGACCGGCAAGATCTCTAAAGAGCATCCCAAGACTTATTATGAGCACACAGCTCAACCTATCGGATCTCCAGGATTGATTACATGTCTCCATAGTAATACCTCATCCCGGGACTGATTACAAGCACATAGCTCAACCTATCAGATATTTGAGGACTGATTACATACTACATAGCAATACCTCATCCCAGGACTGATTACGAGCACACAGCTCAACCTATCGGATATCTGAGGACTGATTACATGCTATTTGCACAACCTGCCACATATCATCTCTGACCTCCAAGTATCAACCTGATACTCATGATCCAACGGATCATCATCGCACAAAGCATCATCCTGATGCCCATGATCATATTGATCATCATCACTGTACCGTCCTGGTACATATCATATGGAGCAACATCCTGAAGCTCGTCATCATGATCATCCTGATCATACAATGCATCCACCTGATGCATACCAAGTATCTACCTGATACATATCATCATACATGATCCACCTGATACATACATAGATACATGATCCACACAATGCATCTAACTGATATATATCAACATACATGATCTACCTGATCATACACAGTATCCACCTGATACATATACAGATACATGGTCCAAGCATCCAACATGATGCATATACAAAATACATACAAATGATCCAACCGATCATATCCAGCATCCAACATGATGCGTACATACATATACATATAAATGATTCAACTGATCATATCCAGCATCCAACATGATGTGTACATACATATACATATAAATGATCCAACTGATCATATCCAGCATCATCCTGATGCACATACAGAGCAGTAACTGGAGCATCGTCCTGATGCTCATCATCCAGCACTTACATCCACAGCCATGTGAAGGATCCTCCTTCCAACATGCTTGGAATGGGTTCAGCAAATGTGTCCATCACTTCTTCCTTGAAGTGTCGTCGATCTGAAGAACACCAAGCCTCTCCCTGAAGTATTCCAACTTCACTTTGGCTAGTGGCTTCATCAGTACATCTGCAATCTGCTCATCCATCGCAACATGCAGGAGCTTCACTGCTCCTCTCTGCACCATATCCCTGATATAGTGATATTTGATCTCTATGTGTTTCGACCTGTCTTGAAACGTTGGGTTCTCAGACAGCTTCACACAACTCTAGTTATCACAGAAGATACCAGTAGCATCCAATGGGAGATCAAATAACTCAGACAGTAGCTTCCGAAGCCATACTGCCTCACAACTAGTCGAATAGGCTGCAACATACTCTGCCTCAGCTGTACTCAATGCTATGCAGGACTGCTTCCTGCTAAACCAAGAGATCACACCTAATCCCATACTGAAGCAGCACCCAGATGTGCTCTTCCTCTCTACAGCACTTCCTGCCCAATCTAAATCAACATAACCTTGCAGGTTAAACTTTTGATTCGCTTCATACTTGAGCCCATAATCAACTATACCCTTCAGGTACCTCAGAATATGCTTTACAGCAACCAGGTGAACACTCCTCGGATCCATCAGGAACTGGCTCAATGTGTTCACCGCAAAGAAAATATTTGGTCTCGTGTTCGTCAAGTACATCAAGGACCCAATCGTCTGACGATACATAGAGACATCAACCGGCTCAGATGAAGCATCACATAGAAGCTTCAGATTCGATGCCATAGGTGTGGCCATGGCCTTGCAATCCATCATCTCGAACCTCTTTAGGATATCTACAGTGTACTTCCCTTGTCCAAGGAAGATCCCATCTGTATTCTGCCACACCTCCATACCTAGGAAATAGTGCATCATCCCCAAGTCTTTCATATCGAATTCGGCAGCAAGCTTCCTCTTTGTATCTGCAATCAATCTGTCATCTCCTGTTACAAACAGGTCATCCACATATAGGAGTAGAACCACAGGATACCCTTCCTTAACCTTGTAGTAAAGGTTGGAATCCGCTTTACTCTTGGTAAAGCCCAAACTAGATAGGAAACTGTCCATCCTACCATACCAAGTTCTGGGAGCTTGCTTCAAGCCATACAAGGCTTTCTTCAATCTGCACACATATGACTCTCTGTCATGTGTTTCGAAACCAAGTGGCTGCTCCACATATACTTCCTCTTCAACTACACCATTCAAGAAAGCAGTCTTGACATCCATCCGGTGTATTTTCCATTTCATCGTTTCATCCAGGGCAAGTACTGATCTGATGGAAGTGTACCTAGCTACAGGAGCAAATTTTTCTTCATAGTCTATTCCCTGTTTCTAAGGGAAGCCACGAGCTACGAATCTTGCCTTGTATTTTTCTATGCTTCCATTTGCAGCATGCTTGATCTTGTAAATCCATTTGGAAGTCACAACAGACTTCCCTTCAGGTCTTGGGACTGCATTCCAAGCATCGTTCTTTATGATCGATGGATCATGGCATTCTTCCCATATCCTGGGAACTTCAATTTCTTCAATAGATAGTTTTGTTGCTTGAACAAATGTTGTAGTCCTTCTTTTGTAGGTGAAGATATACGATCTTTCCTACAAAACAAGTTAAATTGCATTATTAGAAACATCTCATAATTTTCAGAACAAATTCTTTCACATAAAGAAATATGTCATACAGTCATGCAATTATTTAAGCCAATGCTTCAATACAACATTTATCCATATCCCGTAACTTTCTAAATGCCTTCCAATCTCTACCAGAACATTGTTAAGAGTGTGCACAACTCCCAACATGTCAGCAAAGAGGTTTCATTCTAGATAAGTAGCAATGGAATGTTGTACAGTGCCATAGGCCACTTACCCATCATATGCATATTAGTAGTATACTGTTCATTAATGCAAATATGCAAAATACACAACCTAAGTCTAGGAACATAAGCATATACATCATTGAACAGTATTATTTACACAATCAAATATACAAGAAATGAAAATTCAAATGCTTATCTTTGTTTGTTTGTTGTCGGGTGGACTCCCTCTCAATATTTGCTTCCTTGCATGAACTGCTGGAATGTGCTCCCTCTTGATATTTGCTTCCTGGATTACCTATCCTAGCTGCTTCTGCCCATAGATGTATAAGTAGATTCTGGTCATGCAGCATTGTCCGTGCTTCCTCCATGATTGTTCTTATTCTTTCTTTCTGCAACTCCATTCTATTGTGGATTGTAAGGAGCAGTCGACTCCCTCTTAATCCCTGAATCACCGCAAAGCTTCTTGAAGTCACCTGAGGTGAATTCTCCACCATTGTCGAATCTGAATGTTTTGATCTTCTTATAAGTTTGATTCTCCATCAAGGTTTTGAATTCCTTGAACACCTCATCTCTGTTCTTCAAGAAGTAAACCCAAGTCTTCCTGGAGAAGTCATCAATGAAAGAGACATAGTAAACATACCCACTTAGGGAACTAGATGACACAGGACCACATACATCTGAGTGGATGATTTCCAAGATACCTTTTGCCTTGCTTTCACTGCTTGGGAAAGCCTTCTTAATGTTCTTACCTTTTTCACATCCTTTGCAAACACCTTCATGTTTGGTCTTGATTTCAGGAAGACCCTCTACAGCCTTACTTGCAATTGGGAGTGCCCTATAGTGCATATGAGCAAGTCTTCTATGGCAAAGTTCACTTGGCTCCATGGAGTTAGGCACCATGGCATGTTGAGGTTGTCCTTTCAATTTATACAAACCTCCCTCTTGCTCTCCAATTACTACTGCATCATCTATGGTCTTACCCTTTGGCCACATTAGGACTTGGCCATCCACAAATGAAACCCTCATACCTTTTGCATCCAATGCAGAGATGGAGAGTAGGTTCTTCTTGAGCCCAAGTACATAAAGGACTTCTTTCATCTTCAATGATTTTCCAGAATCTAGGTTGTAGGAGGCTTCACCAATTCCTTTGATGGGGTATTGATAATCATCCCCAAGTTTCACTTTATGGGGTGATTCATGTTCAAATAGATTTACAAAAGATTCTTTAAACCCAGTCATGTGTTTGGAAGCCCCACTGTCAATTAACCAATCATTACAACCATGGGAGATAGTACTTGTGAGAGCAGAGATAAGAACATACTCTTCTTCACTTGATGAATCATCATCACTTTTTGCCCTAGCTTTCTTCTTTGGAGGTTCATCATCTTCAGCAGCATGAGCATGGAACTTTATCTTGCTTCCCTTCTTCTTCTTGCTGGAGTTGTTGTTGTAATCCCTTTTGTTCTTGGGACATTCTGAAGCAAAGTGACCTTTCTCATTGCAATTGAAACACCTTAGATCTTTCTTATCTTTGTGATAAGGATGAGAATATTTCTTCTTGTGATGGGATGGCTCCCTCTTGAACTTTCCTTTCTTGGTGTGTACTATGAGGGCTTGATCTTCATTCCCCATATTTTCTTCTCTTGCCACAAGCCTTGATTCTTCTTGGGAACATTCCTCCCACAGTCTACTGAAGGAGATTAATTTCTTGCTTGCATAGATCCCTTGGATAAAAGAGTCCCATGACCTAGGTATGCCATTCAAAGTGGTCATAAAAATTTCACCATTCTCCACCATTTCATATACAGCTTCAAGTTGTTCCTTTATCTGAGAGACCTTGGAGAAATAGGATTGAATGGTTTCTCCATTCAACATCTTGACCCCTTTCAATTAATTCCACAGGGTCATCTTCTAATTTATGTTCTTCCCTTCAAATAGCTTGGTCAAAGAGTCAAACATCTCCTTGGGTGTCTTCAGGGATGACACATGTGGTATGAGATGGTCTTTGATAGAATTAGCAATGATTCTCATTGCCTTGACCAAGTTCTTCTTATGCAATATTTTAGCCTCTTCATCCTCTAGGATAGGGATGTCTTCTTTTACATATGAGTCCAATTCATTCTCTTCCAGGATTAACCCAATCCTATACTTCCAGGCTCGGAAGTTATTAGCCCCTTCAAACTTATCCTCAAGCTTGGTGTGGTGAGACATCTTAAAGAGTACTTCAAATGGAAATAGAAAAGATTTAGGTCTTACCACTTGAATTGCTGAAAACTGGATCTGGTCCCGAATTAGGGTTTGTCGAAAAAACCCTAAAAATTCAAAATGTGAATTTCAACTTTCTGAAAGGATAGAAAGATGCACCTTGATGAGCTGATCAACTTGGTGTATTCAGAATTTGAGATCTGTAAAGCTACACCCTTCAAAACTACCTTTTTGTCTTCCCAGATTCACTAAGGAGAGCCCTGAATTAGGGTTTGAGTTTCTCGGAGATCTACCCAGCCAAAAATATCGATCCAAAGCTCTAAACTTCGATTTTTGCAAGGAGCTTCCAGCTATGTCTTCAGATTTTAGAAATTCCTATTTTTGTGGAAAACCTAATTTTTAGGGCCAAATCTGAAAATGCTCAAACTTGAATTCTAATTGGACAGATAGATTCTCCTTGATGAGTAGAGTCAATCTACTATACTGCTTTTCCAAAATCTGTGGAGAGAAACCCAATAAACAAGAAACCCTAGTTTCTGTCACTGCACAATGTCTTCTTCTCAGGTTAGCTCTGGCTCCATGTTAAATTTTGAGCATTAATTCACAACACTCTAGGCTCTTTACTGAGAGAATAACATGTACAGTATATCAATGCATATCAATCATAACAAGCATGTCAATCATCACAAGAATCAAAAGCATGAGAGACAAGAGACACAGAGTTTCTGTGGGGAAAACCCTAAGGTGAAAAAACCCACAACTTCCTCAGAGATAGAGAGAGCAATGGCTCAACCAAAGTACAACCAAAATACACAAAGATAGTCTCCTAGTAGCAGATGATCCTCCTCCTCACTAGTGCGCCACTTTCTGAGTGAGAGAAGTGTGATTTTCCGAGAGATGAAAATAGAGATCTCCTGATCTCTATTTATACTTGTCTGTTTTCCCAGTGACCTTATCGGGCCGACTTGTCTAGCTAGGTACATCAACTATATAATATATATATTTCAAGGCCGACCCCACACATGGTGTTCTAATAACCCATCGGCAAGTTCACACACTTGCGACACTTGTCAATACACATGACGACACTTCCGTATAGAGGAATAACACATCTCTTATAAGGGTACAATAAATATATATATGAAATACATTCCGAAGTTACATGTACATCAACAATCAAAAGCATGGAAGAAATAGTTTTTACGATATTATCCCCATTAGGATTAATCCCACTTGGAGGAACATGAGGTCCATAAAAGAGAGATAGCAAAGAGGAATGACTGAATTTTAATTAATGAAGGTATGTTATAGTCTATCGTGAGTATTAAGCAGTAGGTAGGTTGTGGGGGTGAATCTGATCATTTTCCTGTGTTGTTGGAATTGGTAGTGGGCATGGAGAATCCATCTAGTCCTTACAAATTTAATGCAACATGGTTGGAGGATGAATTGTATGTTCAATTGGTAAAGAGTATTTGGGCCCCTTATGATGAGTCCAAAAGGGATTCGGCAAGTATTAAATTCCTTCTGAACCTTAAGAATCTAAAAACCAAATATGTGGCATTGGTTGTAGAGAGGAGAAAATATTAGGAGATAGAGTTATGTAATATTGAAGTTTATTTGGAGGTTTTTCACACAAGAAACCTGGAAGGATGTAGGATGATGGAGCAAAAGAAGGAAATTTCAGAATTAGAAGCAAAAAGAAGGAAATTTCTCGATGAAAATGAAGTTACATGGAGACTAAAAAGTAGGGCCATCTGGTTAAAAAATGGTGATGAAAACACATTTTTCCATACTTTTGTAAAGCATGGGAAAAATGTATATTCCATAGTGCACTTGATGGATGATGATGGGTCTCAGGAATTTAGCTCGAGAGTGGGGTGAATCATTTCAACAGTCTATTCGCATAAGACGATAGAGCATCAATGGCTCAAATGATGAGAGTGGTAGCCCATTATCCTTCCTTTGTAATGAGGATCAAAACTCAACTCTATTGGAAGAATTTTCCATGGAGGAAGTCAAGGATGTAGTTATAATGTTGTAGAAGGACAAAAGTCCAGGGCCAAATGGATGGCCAGTGGAATTTTTTCTAATATTTTATGGATTTGTTTGAGTTAGATATCCTTAGATTCATTGAAGAATCCCAGGTAAATGGTAGGATCCTAACGGCCTTTAACTACCTTTCTTTCCCTAATTCCTAAATCTAATTAATTGGAGAGTTTGGAGGATTATAGACCCATCTCCCTCTATAACTGTATCTACAAAATTATAGCCAAGGTTCTTGCTACAAGGGTTAGGGGTATTTTGTCAAATTTTGTCTCCCAAGAGCAATTTGCCTTTATAGCTGGTAGACAAATCCATGATGTTGTGGGAACAACTCAAGAAGTCTTGCATTCCATAAATATGAATATTAATCCATCCTTGATTACCAATGTAGATCTTTCTAAAGCCTAGGATAAAGTAAACTGGCTATACCTGAGATTAGTATTACTTAAAATTGGTTTCCATATACATATTGTAAATTGGATTTTATAATGCATGCAATTGGTGTCTTTTGTTCTTCTAGTAAATGGCACAGATTCCCCTTTTTTTAGGTCTAGCATGGGCCTTAGACAAGGTTTCCCCCTTGCTCCTCTCTTGTTCATTTTGGTGGTGGAAGGATTGAGTAGAGTTATCATTCATGCCAAACATAATGGATCTTTTAGAGGCACAAATACTAGTGGCCATATTAGTGTCACTCATCTTTTATTTGTAGATGACATCCTTATTTTCTCCAACGGGTCCAGAAGGGAACTAGAAAAGCTCAAATATATTTTGGAATTATTTTTTAGCATCCTCTCGAATGGTTTTCAACGAGAGCAAATCTATTGTTTATTTTATGAATATGGACCAAGTCGATATTGACTGGATCTGCACTCGGTTTGTTTTTGCTAAAGTGGACTTACAAATGGCCTAAAGTATTTGGGTTTTATTCTAAATCCCAATTCATACAACATAAGAGATTGGGCATGGCTCACAGGAAAGGTCGATAAAATATTGTCGTTATGGTGTAACAAGTGGTTATCTAGAGGGGGTTTCCTAACTTTAATGAAATCAGTTCTAGAATCCATCCTTGTATACTAGGTTTCTATAACTTTATATGGATAGGAAACCCATAAGAAAACTCTTATCATTGGAAAAATTGGAACAAGATTTCCCTTCCAAAGGATTTGGGTGGGTGGGGTCTAAAAGATTCACAATTTTTTGCAAAATATCTATTTGCAAAAGGTTCCTGGATAATTCTAAAGGGTGAAGGACTACGGGTGAAAGTAGTATACCAAAAATACATACATCCTCTATCCATAGGGGAATGGTTTAGATCCAAAGAAAATTCTATAAGGAACATATCCATCAGGAGGAAAGATTTGATCTTGTCTTTTGAAGTCATCAAGGATTGGTTGGTATAGAACATTGGCAATGGTCGGAAGGTTAGAATAGGACAGGACACATGGGTTGGCAGTCTAGGAATTCATAGGATTCCTCCTGCTATAACAGATTCACTAGGGGATATGGGTTATTTATTTCCAAATCAAATAGGGGATGTTGCCAACATTACAGTTATAAAGCAGGAATGGTTATTAGTTGATGTTCTGGGGTTTGAGAAGGAGGAAAAATTTCTCTGGGAAAGGTACACTAAGGCTCTATAGGAAATTCATGTGAGACTAGTGGATAAAGAATATTTTTTAATATGGTCTAGGTATGCTACAGATGAGCACTATTCACCAAGGCTTGGTTACAAGAACATCATAGAAGAAGAGGATCTTCCTGATCCTCCTCGATGGAGAAAACTCATTTGGAATTTTAAATGCCCCTTGAAATCAAGGGTTTTTTTATGGTTGGCACTATCCAATAAAATACCTATCTGGAATTTGATGCTTAAAATGTTTTGATATGGATTGGGAAGACTCCCTCTCTCTAAAGACAATCATGAGAGAACTGCTCATATTTTCATTACTTGTTCATACATAAGAAAGATGTGGGATCATATTTCACATATTATTGTTTTCATTTTATCTAGACAAGTCAAGATCTTGATGGTGCTATTAAATAATGGACTAATTATAGAAGCACATAAGGAATATAAAGCCCTTCCTTTCATCCTTATATGGGGAGTCTAACTTGCTAGAAACAAATCAATCTTTGAGGATACTTTCATTTCCTTTTCATTTTATGCCTCCAAAGGCTTAACCATTTTAAGATAGTTCCCTTGGAATGATGACTCTCCAAATATAATAAGGGTTGTGGAGGAAACCATTGATGAATTAAATTGTTGGTCTTATTTTGATGGTGCATCACAAGGAAATACAACTTTAGGGGGGGGCAGGAGGCACTCTTCACTTGTCAAATACTCATTGGATCAAGTTCTCAGCTGATTTGGGGGAAAGCACAAACAACAAAGTTGAGTTTATGGCTCTAAAGCTTTTACTTTTGTTGGGAAATTCAAAGGAAGTTCAGAAAATATACGTTTTCAAGGATTCAAAACTAGTCATAGACTAGATGACCCAGAGGAGACCTCCCAGGAATATAATCTTGAAGCCCTTTTTTTGAAGAAATCACTCTCTTAACAGGCTTATTCTAAGAAATAATTTTCTTTAACACATTTTTAGAGAAAGGAACCATACAACTAGACTCGTATCAAAGGCAGGATTACGGGAAGGAGAGGGATCATGGCATCAATCGGAAATGATGGAAGGTACTTTGTCAGAATTGAATTCGGGACCTCATCCAAGATGACATTAACATATACCAAAAAATATTTTTATTGGAGGTTGTATAGTTTTGTGACAATTTCAATTTTTACAGAACTATAGGGACAATGTTACTATAGATGTGAGATGTATCGAGTACTTATGCTTCTTTTTTTGTAAATATCATGAAAGATGTGTAAGGTTGATAGCCTATAAACAATGTAGTTTTATTAAATATAATACAATTTACACATTTTTCCCAATGAAAAAAATACTATATATAAAGAGTCATTGTATGGTATAATATATAATATATATAGTATAATAGTATATAGTATATAATATATAAAGAATTGTGTGTATTCTTTCAAAATAAATAATATACAATATAATATGTTCCCTTAAGCCTAATATATTAATAATATAATATTGTAATATAACATAATAATTAATATATGATATACTAATTTTTTTTTATAATGTATTAATTTTTTATAATGGTATTTAATTTTTTCCTTATTTTGGGTGAAAACATTACATCGATCTTTATAAATTGATTTTAATGTGTGTGTGTGTGTGTTAGCTTTGATAAAAACAAAATAACAATGGGCAGCTTCGATAGAAGTGAAATAGTAAAAATAATATATGAAAAATTGTATGCATGATATTATTTTATTAATTTCTTGATTTTTTCTTAGAAGGTTATTTTTAAGTTGAAATTGCCTCTAATCGGAAAAATATTTCCGTACAATATTGATTCTAAAAATCTCCATCAACATATGATATGTCCTTGTGGCATATTTATTTACATCCATCATGGATAAATATTACCCTTTGAAAGAATGTCATGAACATCCTATACTCATTATATATGTTATAATCTCACACCAATAATTGTGGTTTCATTTCTACCAAACCAACATAAATAACACATATGATTGTTTCTAAAAGAGGGTTATTAAGATACTCGTGCATACATTTTCTTCTAGACTTGGTGGAATGGTTTTCTCGAATCACATAAAAGTGATATTCGAAACGTTTGGATTGATCAAATGCACCCATACTAAGAACCTCCTTCAAGTCAACAAGAAATAGGTAGTCGACCACATGTACATATGGATTGAACCTCATCGATACTTTCAACTTATGAATGTACAAGTGGCATGTTATAGATTGAAATTTCTTCTAGCATTTTGTGGGTTTGTAAAGCTACTTCACATTCCGTTGAAATGTATATCCATTGTTAACCAAGTTGTTCCTCCTCAATTGATCTTGATTTGCATATTGTGTTGTTTTGATAACACCATCATCTAGATCAACACCTAGTGTTATGATTTTCATACTACCTCTAGAATTTTCACTATTATACTTGGAGCTAACTATGGCTTCTTCGTCAAGATCAACAACATTAAGTTTCTTTCTTTTAGTGTTTAAAGGAATTTTATCTAAATCAACAATATGGTTATGATCATTAGGAATAGGAACATTCTCATGCATACTTGTTTCTTCTTCTTTTGAATAGAAGTGACAACATCACTAACACCATTTTCAACATCATCCTCAGTTCATGCTACTAAAAATTAAATGTAACTTTGTAAAACCTTATTAGGTTGTTCAGAGTCCCTTTCTTCTTTGTGGTTTATGTGGCTCCTTTCTTGTAGTTTTAACTTCAAGTACTCTTTATTTTTTTTTCCTTATTATTATTCCGTATCTATATAAAAAGCATTAATGTCTTTCATTATATTGCCCTCTATAAAAAAAAATGCCCCCAACATACATGAAAGTGACATAATAAAATCTTGTAAAAATAAAATATAACATTTTCATGTTAAATATGTTAGAAATAATATCATAAAAATTACAATAACATATTATAAAATCCTAAAAGACAAACAAAATTACCTTTTCCACCTCAATGGATTTCACGACATATGCACGTGAGTATGTAAAATCTTATTATATGTTATAATTACTCAATTTGAAACACTATCTAAATTTTATATAAGTCTGGGCTTGTTTCATGAATGCATAAACAATGTATGTGCTCAATACACTGCATATCTTATAACAAGCCAAGTGATCGATAATTTGATTAGATGTATTCAAATTTAGTATGATAACAAATTAGCAATTGTTTCAGAAGGTGTAAAGGAATGCCGAAAAGAAAAGAATGAGGAAGACAAAGTAGATGCTACAAAGTGGAAGGAGAGAGTTCTATAAAAGGAATAGGTGTTTAGAAAACAAGTAGGAAGGACTAGCATGAACATTACTTCTTTAAATTAGTGCATTGCAACATTAAAATGTGATGTGAGTTTTCTTGATTCATGTGGAATTGCCGAGAATTAAAGACCTTGAGAGTCATTTAACAGTAGCTATATATATGTAGCATGTAGACATAAGTAAACATGAATGGAAGCTACACAAGAGCAACAATGTAATTGTTCTAAAATTTAGTAAAGGGAAAGTGCATTGTAAAATAGTTTGAGCATAGAGATTGCCTACTTGTCCTACATATAATTTCCATCCATGCATAAGCATTCAATATGATCCTTTATGTTGCTTTGTTAGCCTTTCTTAGCATTCTTGGCAATGCAATGTTTCACACATTTAAGACAACAAAGAAGTTTTGGATGGCCGCCAATATTATATAAATATTCACAACCTATGCTTAAATGTGCTATAAATTATGCAAAATGCTTGCAAATAGATTATATTTTTTTAGAACCAGTAAACGTATATGAGTGTTGAGTGTTATTTGTAGATTTTCTTGTTCAATGCATATGGTAGTACAAAATATGTTGAAATAGATAAGGTGTAGTAGAATGTATGAAGTACAAAATGTGTGGACCAAGTGTGTGGAGAGAAAGTACTAATATAAAAGTTTAGCCATGATCAATGAAAAACACCACTTGCAATGTACTTGAAAAAAAGTAATAAAAAAAACAAAAAGTTTATCTAATTAAAATTGATTTTAAAATAGAAATTTCCAAATTGATATGATAACATTCTTACTACAATATAGTGATTTGTACTTATCACACATATTATATAACTAGACTACGAGTCTAAACTTTTTTAGAATAGAATTAGATTAATATCGAAATAAAATTTACCTTATTTTGATCATGATTACAAATATATTGACATATTATATATAAGATCTATATAAAACATTAATTCATTAAAATTTTATTAAATTGGGTGGCACAATTCATATACTAATTCAAATTTTACATGCTCACATCCAACATGTGCATTCTAGTGCTAGCCAAGAGACCTATCCATTTTAACATCGAGGAGGGATATATACAGTGGGGATCCTTATGTTGGATCGGTGTTGCAAGACATTAAAGAGACTTCCATTTAAGTTGCTTTTAAGGTTCAATGGAGGTCGTTTTCAGGCCTTTATCTATCCTCTATTTTTTACTTTGGTTTTCCAAGACCCTAAAATAGATATAAAACCTTTTCCTTCATGTAATAGAATGACGTGGAATCCAAGAGATGGAACATAACTTGCTTTTGTTGTTTGGGGGGATAAATTTAAGTCTTGATTGTGTAAAAAATGGTGCTATATTATGAAAGAGAGAAAAGTTTGGGGAATATCAACACAAGAATAAAATCATTGAGAAATTCGGGAAAATGAAGGGTAGGTTTTTCACTAACGCACAACACAAACAATATGTAGTTCAGTCAAATGAGGGCTAGGAAAAGCAATTATCTAGTATTCTAAATGGAATTTTTGTAAGTGAAAAAGAGTACAATGTAAATCTAGGGAACACAAAGATTCGACAAAGTGGAAGGAGAGAGTTGTACAGAAGGAATAGTTGTCTGGAAAAATGTTATTGAAGGACCAAGTGTTAACACCCAAAAAGTGCTCACTAGCTCATTCCCTTATTCACATGACCCATTTGTCCACTTTTTCCACCATTTGAGCCTATGTAACCATCAAAAGGTCATCAAAAAGACCATAATACACCCTCTTTCCCCTCAAAAGATATATTTTTCCTCAAAAAACACAAAAAACCTTAAAAAAGGGTCCAGAATTCCCAAAAAAATATTAAAAGGGAATAAAAATATATAAAATATTCAAAAAAATAAAAAAGAGGGAAAAGAGACCTAAACCATGTTGGTTAATACCATTGGTTTCCTTAAAACCACAATGGTATTCCCAATCACCAAAAACTATAAAAAGGTGATAGGGGCTCCTCACTTTCCATCCACATTTCATCCTATCCTTATGCTGCCAAATTCCCTTTGAGAGCCATTGCCTCCCATTTCGAGTTTGAAGATCCCCATTTCAGCATCTTGGAGAAGAGACCATTGGAGCCTGGAGCACCTCAACCTTGGAGCTGCTCAACACCAAACATCCTCACCATTTGAGGTATTATAATACAAAAACCATTCTTTGTTACATTTCTTGTTCTTTCTGTTAATATTTTTAAATTTATTTTTATATGCACATGTTGATGTTAGATTAGTTTATAATTGTTTTTACTTTTCATCTTGAGACTGCTATTACTTTGTTAATAGGTGCATCCTTGCACATGCTTGGTTGAAAAACCAAGCAACAGTTTTTGGCAACTCCGCTGGGTTTCGAACTTAAAATTTTTGCTTTAGATCTTTGTTTTTTACTTGTTTTTTCCATTCCAATTAGCAGATCTTCCATACTAGACAGCATATTCATTGTTGCCCTAGATTGTGGCCCTTTATGTAGCCTTTAACAGACCAAAATTTCACTTTTTGGTTTCATTTCCGACAACTTTTTTTCCGTTTTCGCATCGCGGCTTTTCGCCCGACAGTCGCGTGGCTCATCGTGACCTCGCGGCCTTTTTCGGCACGGCACGCCGCGGCTTCACGGCCTTTTTCCGCGCTGCACATCGCAGCTTCGCGGCCTTTTTCCGCGCTGCACATCGCAACTTCGCGGCTCAAACCCGCGATGCACATCGCGGCTTTTGCCCTAAAACCCGCAATGCTGTTATTTTTTGTTTGGCCCAATTTTTAGAAAATTTCTGCTGCATTTTTGGCCATTAAGCCTCTTTTATCCAGCATTATTTTTTCTGCCATTTTTTCCAACATTCTGTTTTAATTAATGCAGCAATAGTAAATCTTTTTTCTATTACATATGCTCAATTAAAATCTTTTTAAAAAATTTCAACAAGTGAAAAAAGATTTTTAGCACTTTGTTTAGATCATAGATTTCCTCTCTTTGCAAATTTCGAACCATCTTTCTGATTTTCTCAATAGTTTTGCCCAAGCAAGCACTTAGAAATCCATTTATTTCTTACAATTTTTTCCGATATTTGCTTTCATTTTAAAAATTATTTTAAAAGTCCATAATTTTTGAATTATTTTTGTTAAAGCATTTACATTTCAGAAAACGCCTTTATTTTTTGCAAATTGGAATCGTCTTGTTTTTAATTTGTAATCAATCGCCCAAGCGAGGCAGATTCATTTTCAGTTAAATAATCACACTTTCACCCAATCTGCCACATTTTTAATTAACTGAGTCTTAAAATCTACCTAAACTCAACAAACACTTTAACCCCACTTTGGGAACACTTGAAGAATCTTGTAGCTAGGTAGGATTGGGGGGATAGGTGTTCCAATAACACGCCTCAATTATTTACATCTGAGACATAGTGGTTGACTTTTAGGGAACCCAAAAATCCCTTATTATTTGTTGACATGGTTATACACCAATTTATCGAGAAGGCCTCTCCCTTAGGAGAGTTGAAGTAGCCAAACTGGTTCCGGAAGTCTGAGTGGAATACTGCTATCCATTCAGTAACCGAATGATACCTTTCGCAGTTCTCGGTGTACCACCCATATGGGAGTACAGCGACGATAGAACCAAACTGCAGATTCACCCAATCGAACGTGTCATGAATGGGGTATCCTATGGCCATTTTTTTAGGATTTTCTACCCGGTGTCCCTCCCGGTAGGGGGATATCTAGCCTTTGATTCCACTACCCTATTGTCTGACTTGGATTTTCATCACTTTGCAGAGGATATGTTTAGTTGAGTCATAATACCACTTTTAGTTAGGCGTTTGCATGCTCTACTACCCCCTTGGTCTAGTGAATACCACTTTTAGTTAGGCGTTTGCATGCTCTACTACCCCCCCTTGGTCTAGTGAACACCACTTTTTTCTAGGAATTGCTTGATTTTTGGTATTCTGACCACTTTTTCTTGATTCCTCCACTTATTATAGAACAGTTGTTATAATAAGTGCTTTTGAGGTTAGTTGTTGGCCTGAGAGCTACATCACCAATGCTGTTGGAGCTATATCAACAAACCCCACAACTACCGTGACAACCACGGTAGCCACACCCCCCTTAGGCATTCCTAATATGGGGGCCACCCCCCCTTTAGGCATACCCAACACATGACCAATGCCTATTTTAGGCATGCCCAACATGAGCGTCACCCCCTCCCTCATCACCACTACCTAGATCCCAGGGATTACTGGAACCATTCCTACCCCATCTGCAACCCATGTTGCACTTGGGAGCGCAGCCCCCCCCCCACACCACATCGGTTGGAGGACATATCCCTTTCACAACTAGCATACCCTTAGGGGGCACTGGACCACTCCATAATGCTACCATTAATAGTTATGCCCCAGTGACGCTGCCACACCCATCTTCCAGTCTGCCATACATGGCTAGTCTAAGCTTACCAGACCTGGCAAGGCTAACCAACGACCTTATTAGACACAACCCTACGTGGCCCCCCATGCCCACAAAGCTTCCCTCAGATATCCCAAAATTCGAAGCCAAAGCTGGGGAAAATCCCCAAAACCATATCATGTCATTTCACCTATGGTGTTCCTCCAACTTCATAGTAGATGACTCTATTAGACTGAGACTTTTATAAAGAAATTTCACCGGCTCTGTAGCCAAATGGTACATTGAGAAACCACATGGGACTCACAACACATTTACGTCCCTTGCCTCAATATTCCTCCAGTTCTTTCAACTCCCTGTACACTATGATGCAGGGGTGGAAATACTTTTGTCTTGTAGACAGAACACCGCTACACACATCACCGATCATATCCATGAGTGGCGTAAGCGTCGTAGCCTCTGCAAGATAAATCTTGACGACCGTATCTTTTTAGATTGGTTCCTCAAATCACTCCTCCCCCTCATAGCCAAAGATGTAGCTTCTGAATGACCCCAGTTCGAAGAAGAAGCCATCCTAAAAGCTCAGCAGTTCGACCTCATATATGCCCAGTCTAGATATCTATACACCATTTTACCTGACGCCCCGCGCGGTGATCCATCCTAGACTAACACGCCGGGGGCATCCCATGCCGTCGACGATATTATCGGCCAAGTTATGGTGCAAAACAAACCTTTTTCCATGCTAAGCACAAATAATTCCCCAAACCTTTCTAGGGACACATCTAATTCTGGGGCTACAACCTCGTACGCTCCAGTAATACAAACCCACCATACTCATGGACCATCATGTCCACCACAGTGTTATGGGAAAGCACCATCAGCTTATGCGCCAGCTTCATATTATAACCAACAGGCTCATCAGACTCCATTTCAACCACAAGCCCAAGTGGCTTATTATCCTCAACAGGTAGCACCTCTTGCTCCAACACTTCCAGCAGCTCAAGGGTACCCACAACTGCAACAAGCACCAGGGCCACCACAGAACTCTCCTACGTACTACCCACCGCAACCTGCTCCAGAGCCTACACGACCTCAAAACCCACCTACTGCCCAAGGGCATGTTTACGCATAGCAAAACCAACCTCCAAACCAAAACAATCAGCGTAACCAAGGAGGTCAACCAAATCGCGGAAGAGGGCGTAACCGCAGAAACAACCAACAACACAACCAAGGTGCACCACCACCTAATCCTCCAAATAATAATAATACTGCTCCCCCCAACAAAAACCCTGACCGTCCACCGAAACAGGCTAAAAATAATAACTTGAGAACAAACCATCCATGTTCCATATGTGGAGTCTACGGCCATTGCACACATAGTTGTCCCCATTTAGATCGAGCACGTCAACTCTGGACCGACGACGCCCAACGAAAAGGACATGCTGCACAGCCAGCACCCCCTCCCCAACCACCACCCATGATATTGCAAAATCCCTTACCAAACCAAGGCACAGTCAACACTCGTCCAAACAATCCCCCTCAAGGACCCACTGTAACACAGCAGCAAATTACTTACGCAGCAACCGACTACCAGCATACAGAGTCCAACACTCGCCATTTGCTTATGATGTCATCAAATGATGTCAATTTGCAAACCCATCTTAACCAATATGGCTCAGCTCCTGAGGTCACCCCTACTGACCCATCTCCGAGTACCCTCCCCACTGACCTATGAAATTGCCCACATAAGATCCAAAGAGATGATGTAAACCTCACAATGAAAGAATTTAGGAATAATAGAAGAAGAGACAAGCAATAGAACTTAGATCCAAAGAAACTCTGATTGAGACAGAATAATTACACATGTTACATTAAACAGAATAATTAACTGGTAAATATACAATGTTGAGTATGGGGATTCGAATTCACTAGGTTGAATTCGAACTGGCCTTCATGCATAGATCCATAATCAGTGGAGAGTCATCAATGCCTAACTAGGAGTCCACCTTCTCATCAGTGAAGTCATCAATGCACAAGTAATGGTCAACCGGGAGTCAAACTGAGTCTAACTGAATGTGGTTGGTGCAACATGGAAGCACTAATATAGTGAAGGAGGCTCAGTGGAGGGAACCATAGGAGTTAACTAGAGTCAAAATGGTCAATCTAGTCTCACTGGAGGTCCGACAGAGTGATAAACTCAGTAAAGAGTCAGTTAATCCTTAAATCAAGGAAGAAACTGAAGATAACCGAATATAACTGGACTGGTAGGTGAAGAAGGCGCTCTTGTCATGCAGTGGAGCAAAGGAGGGCGCATTAGTCACTATGAGAGCTATAAATGATCTGAAAGAAGCTCCAGGGGCTAGTTTGCTGAGGACTAGGTGCTGGTACTGATGACCTTGTTAGGAACCCATATCTTTACTTTGTTAGTATGTTGTTGTTGGACGCATATGCTTTGTCAGTCGTCCCGTAGTATTTGTTGATCAATAGTTTGTGTTATTGTTGTTGGCGCATATGCTTTGTAAGTCGCCCGTAGTATTGTTGATCCATAGTTTGTAACGGCCCATGGTTTCGACCCATAGTATTGGCGCCTAGAATTAGTATATAAGTGTGTGTTGAAACCTATGAAGGCACCGTGAAGTTAATTGTATTGAGCTTGCTCAAAGGAGGTTGCCCCCTCGAAGTGGCCCGTGATCAATATAAAAGTGATTCTGTTCTATTATTTCTGCTATTTTGCATATTCTTAGTAATTAATTGTTGCAGGTGTATCTCATCTGATATCAGAGCACTTTCTTGGGCTCGCTGGGTGAAATTTCTGCCAAAATTTTTTTCACATTTGTTGCAGGTTCGGATTTGGGAATAATCCCTATTCGCTTAACTGTGGGAAGTACTTGGGCATAAGCCCTAAAACTCATTATGAGGAGTACCACAGGAACCCCGAAGTAGCTGGCCCATTGAGAGGACCTGCCGGCGAAAAGGGCAACGACCCCTACCTGATTGACCAGTTCCCACCCGTAAGGAAAACCAAGAGCTGTCGTTTGTGGCAAAGCGGTTATTAGTTTTACCTGAGCCGTGGAGTGAGGGGTACTACCCCAATACGCAAGCCGTCAGACAGCATTGGTGGCCGAGTGAAAACCCTGAACTGTTAGGAAGCCGCACATACCTGGGGTCCATATCTACTTTCAGCTGAACTATTGTCGATCACTGCTGCGTCGTTTCATATTCATTTGGAAAACCGTTCCAGATCCAGCCGTTCGGCGTTGTTCCAGAATCCTTCGAACCGGAGATCCCATTCTGCAAGCAGAGCCGTAGCCGCTCCAGTCTGTCTAAAAAAAAAAAACACCAAGCCGTAGCCGCTCCAGTCTGGAAAAAAAAAAATAATAAATTTAGGGTTTTACCTCTGTTTTCCTTTTTTCTCCATATCTCCCTTGTTTTACCTCTGTTTTCCTTGAAAATTTCAGGGAACCCCTGTCATTCCATTCTGCATATTTCATCCCTGAGGACCCTATCCTCAATTCCCTTTCCTACAGCCCGAAATCCCACATTTGTCTATTTTTAGGGTTTGCCATAACTTCCTCAGATTTCACCCAATCACCTTCAATTTTTACCACAGAGTTCCTTTCTGAATTCTGCTTCTTTGTTCCCCTCTGCCAAATTTTCCCATCCTTTCACCCCGCTACTGAAATCCTCATTTTTGCTTCCCTGTCTATCCAACAGTGTCCAAAAAACGAGTCAAACCCCAATTACCCTTCTGATTTTTTCCCAAATCCAAATTTTCCTTTACTGAAGTAGTTCCTGTTTTTGTTTTCCTACCCAGTCAAAAAAAAAAAAAAAATCCCTGGTTATGGTTGTCACCCGTGCAGGAGCAAAAACCATGGAGGAAGCCCTTACAGCCATCCAAGCCAAACTCCAGGATCTGGATGAAAAATTTCTTGGTCTCCATCTTGAACATTCAGCTATGAACAACAAACGGCAGTCCGAGTCTTCAGTAGACAATGGGTTCTCTTCTTCCAGCAATTTCCGTGGTCCGAAGCTTGATTTTCCTCGCTTCAATGGTACCGATCCAACTGGATGGATCTATCGTGCAGAACAGTATTTCAGTCTGCATAATACTTTTGATGTCAACAAAGTTCCGTTGGCATCCTTTCATTTGGAATAGGAAGCTCTTCAATGGTACCGTTGGTACATCAAGGCTCATCCAGAGCCCAACTGGCCAGACTTTTGCCAACTCCTTTTGCAACGATTTGGTCCTAGTGCTTTTGATGACTTCACAGGAGCCCTCACTAAACTTCGCCAAACAGGCACTGTGAGAGAGTATCAAACCGAATTTGAGAATCTAGCCAACCACACCGAAGGATTGTCTGATGAATTTTACCGGAGTTGTTTTATCAGTGGTCTAAAGGATGCCATCCGCTCTGAGGTCAAAATGTTTTGTCCCAACACAATGATGGAAGCACTCGGGTTGGCTAAATTGGCAGAAGACAAGATTGCAGCCCAACAACGCTCCAAGCCCACTTTTGTTCCCTTCCGAAATATGGGGTCTCAGCGACCTCCTATACCGCAGGCTCCTCGACCAACTCCTATCAAGCGTTTGTCGGAAACAGAGATGCAAGCACGCAGAGAAAAGGGTCTTTGCTATAATTGTGATGAGAAATTCACTCGGGGACATCGATGTGTTCAGCAAAAGCTCTATCTCCTGGATGTGGAGTCTCCGCCTGCCTCTGAAATGGGTGACGAAGATCCAGAAACACTGGATGCTCCGGTCGACATTCAGGAACCGCCTATTGACCCTCCGTCTCAGGATGACCAGCCAGAGATATCTCTCCATGCTTTAGCTGGAATCACCACCCCCCAAACAATGCGGGTCAGGGGTTACTTCAAGAAGCTTCCTCTTACAATCCTCATTGATTCTAGTAGCACTCATAATTTCATTGACCCTCGGATTGCCAAACAAGCTGATTGTTTTATCCATCCTTGCTCCAACTTTGAAGTCATGGTTGCCAATGGGGGTACCTTACCTTGCAAAGGGAAGTGTCTAAATGTGCGTATCTCTATGGGAGATTATACCTTGCGCTCTGACATGTTTGCCTTGCCCTTAGGCGGATGTGATGTGGTTTTGGGCGCTCAATGGCTACGCACACTCGGCCCTATCTTATGGGATTTTGCCGAACTTTGGATGCAGTTTTCCCTCAATGGACACAAACACACATTGACAGGATTACAACCAGGTTCTCTCAGCATCATCAGTTCACATTGCATGGAAAAACTCCTCAAGAAGAATTCACATGGTGTCATCGCTCAGATCCATTCCATCCAGATGCAACCATCAGCGGTCTCCACTACTCCTTTGGATCTACAACAAATTCTGGATCGATATACATGTGTCTTTGCTGAACCAGTGGGATTACCACCTTCCAGGCTAGAAGACCATCGTATTCAGCTCCTTCCTGGCAGTGCTCCTCCCAACATCAGGCCTTATCGCTACCCATTCCACCAAAAAACGGAGATTGAAATGCTCGTTCGGGAATTATTGAAGCAAGGTATTATTCGCCCAAGCACTAGTTCCTTTTCTTCTCCAGTTATTCTCGTCCGCAAAAAAGATGGGTCATGGCGCCTCTGCATTGACTTCCGAGCACTTAATCACCTCACCATCAAGGATAAGTTTCCAATTCATGTTGTTGATGAACTTCTTGACGAGCTTCATGGGGCTCACTTTTTCTCCAAGTTGGATCTTCGTTCTGGGTATCATCAAATTCCGGTTCATGAGGATGATATTCCTAAAACAGCTTTCCGCACACATGATGGCCATTATGAGTTTTTGGTCATGCCCTTTGGCCTCACTAATGCTCCTTCCACATTCCAGGCCTTAATGAATAAAATATTTCGACCCTACTTGCGGAAATTCATTCTGGTATTCTTTGATGATATCCTCATCTATAGTAAAACATGGGATGAACATCTCCAGCATCTGGATCTTGTCATGCAACTTTTCTCTGACCATCATCTCCATGCCAAGCAGTCTAAATGTGTTTTTGGACAAAAGGAAGTTGAGTATCTCGGGCACATTATCTCAGCACAAGGGGTTCGCGTGGATCCTGCCAAAATCGACGCCATGAACAATTGGCCACGTCCTCAGACACTCAAGAGCCTTCGTGGTTTTTTGGGGTTGACTGGCTACTACCGCAAGTTTTTCAAGGATTATGGGAAGATTGCAGCTCCATTAACTGCTCTATTGAAAAAGGATTCTTTTACATGGACACCTGCTGCTCAGTGTGCATTTGACAAACTAAAACAAGCTATGTGTACTACACCTGTGCTAGCTATGCCCGATTTTTCCAAGCCCTTCACTATTGAGAGTGATGCTTGCGGCAATGGACTTGGTGCTGTTCTCCTTCAAGATGAACACCCCATTGCGTTCACCAGCAAAGCCCTTTCAGGTAAGAATTTAGCTGCCTCTACCTATGAGAAGGAAATGATGGCTATTTTGCATGCAGTACAGAAGTGGCGTCCATACCTATTAGGGAATCATTTCTGCATCAAGACTGATCACCAGAGTCTGAAATATTTCTTGGACCAGCGTGTCTCCTCCCCGGCACAACAGAAATGGGTTAGCAAACTCATGGGTTATGACTATGCGATCACTTACAAGAAGGGTAAAGACAATATTGTGGCAGATGCTCTTTCTCGCACATTTGGTGCCCAAGGTTCTCTTTCAGCTATTTCTATGCCTGTTCCAAATTGGTTGCAATCTGTTCAACAGGGTTATGTCAATGACTCTTCCTTATCTCAGATCATCCAACGCTTGACCAACAACCCTTCTGTTGTACCACATTACTCTTGGGATGGTGCTTCTTTGCGATACAAGGGTCGTCTAGTGCTTCCCCAGAGCACAGATCTTCAACAGGCTGTCTTCTATGAACTCCATGCTTCTCCATCGGCCGGGCACTCTGGGTTCTTCAAAACATATGAACGATCACGGCATAACTTCTTTTGGCAGGGCATGAAAAGGACAATTCAACAGATGGTGGCCGAATGTGATACCTGCCAGCGCAATAAGGGGGAAACAACACTCGTTCCAGGATTGCTTGAACCCTTACCCATACCTACACGGATTTGGACAAATATTTCTATGGATTTTATTGAAGGGCTCCCTAAATCTGGCGGGAAGACAGTGATTCTCGTTGTGGTTGATCGCCTCTCCAAATATAGTCATTTTTGTGCTCTCAGTCATCCCTATACAGCCTCCTCAGTTGCTCAAATTTTTATGGACCAGATCTTTCGTCTTCATGGCATCCCTTCTTCCATTGTCTCGGATCGTGATGCGACTTTCACTAGTCATTTTTGGACAGAACTATTTCGCCACACTGGCACCAAACTGAAGATGAGTTCAGGTTATCACCCACAAACAGATGGTCAGACTGAAATTGTCAATAAATGCTTGGAAACTTATCTTCGTTGCTTCACCTCAGAACAACAACATCAGTGGGAAAAGTGGCTCCCTCTTGCTGAATGGTGGTACAATACCTCTTACCACATTGCCTCTAAAATGACCCCAGCTTCTTCCATACACCCCCACCAGTTCACCAGTTCAGGAAGTTGACACGGTCCTTCGCAACCGCGATCAGATTCTTCGCATTTTGCGAGACAATCTTCACATGGCAAGAAATCGCATGAAGCAACAAGCGGATCAGCACCGTTCAGAGCGCACTTTTCAAGTCGGCGATATGGTTTTTCTTCGTCTCCAGCCGTACAAACAATCCTCCTTGAAACTCAAAGGGCGTCATAAGCTTGCTCCAAAGTTCTATGGGCCATATCGGATTCTTCAGAAGATTGGGTCCATTGCTTATAAATTGGAACTTCCTCCTTCTTCCCGCATTCATCCAGTCTTTCATGTCTCTTGTTTGAAGAAAGTTCTTGGCACCAACATCAGCGGCCAAACGATTTTACCCGAACTGGATAATGAAGGATCCATCCTTTTGGAGCCAGAGGCCATCCTCAATCAGCGCACACGTCAGCTTCGCTCTCGCTCTATCACAGAGGTCTTAATTCAGTGGCACGGCATGCAACCAGAGGATGCTACATGGGAACCACTCCTTCATATTCAACAACAATTTCCACATCTGAAGCTTTGAGGACAAAGCTTTTTTTTAAGGGGGAGGGGATGTTAGGAACCCATATCTTTACTTTGTTAGTATGTTGTTGTTGGACGCATATGCTTTGTCAGTCGTCCCGTAGTATTTGTTGATCAATACTTTGTGTTATTATTGTTGGCGCATATGCTTTGTAAGTCGCCCGTAGTATTGCTGATCCATAGTTTGTAACGGCCCATGGTTTCGACCCATAGTATTGGCGCCTAGAATTAGTATATAAGTGTGTGTTGAGACCTATGAAGGCACCGTGAAGTTAATTGTATTGAGCTTGCTCAAAGGAGGTTGCCCCCTCGAAGTGGCCCGTGATCAATATAAAAGTGATTATGTTCTATTATTTCTGCTATTTCGCATATTCTTAGTAATTAATTGTTGCAGGTGCATCTCAGACCTAGAATGCATGCAAGATGCATGCAAACCCTAATTTTGCATGCATGACTGAAAATGAAAATGACTAGAAAGATAGTAGGACTAGGATGGAGTATAGGAATATCCTAACACCCCCCTTAATCCATCCTGGGCCCTGGTAACTAGGACCAAAGGTCACCCATACAATAAATGAAATGATAAAATACATAACTGTCCATAAACTGAGGAAATGGGGAAAACCTCATGGGAAAAATACCCCCCCTCAAAAGAACAGTAAATAACTCAAAGAAACATCATACTATGCAGAAAAGAAAGAAGCTTTCATCAATGAAAACTTTTGCAAAAGACTTGACAAGCTGATCTCCTGTAGGAAGGCCTCCCACTGTGTGGAGAATGTGTTGGATGAAGCAGGTCTTTTTGGAACTCTTTCTGTATCTGAAGTGAATGGAACATGAGGATTCTTCCCAAGAGATGGAAGATAGAACCCCATCATCATGCTGTATCCCTCATGGAGAGATGGATGGCATAATGCAAGGTTGGCATGATGCTGAAGTCTAGTGGTTCTGTGAGCAGATAAGTCATCAACTATGTTCTCAGTAGTAGCAAGGACTGTGTGATCCCATATTTCCCTTGAATCTAGACTGAGAATAGGTGTTGGTTCTGAATCTTCTTGAACCATGATCTCAACATCAAAATCTTGATCTTGTTCTTCACTAGAAGAGGAGTCACTGTGATCTTCATTAGAATCTGAAGGAATAGTTGGAGAGAAAGGCATGAAGTGTGAGAATTCATATGCCTTTGAGGCATGATTATCAATCCCATTCGTTGTAACCTTTCCAGTGGAGATTTCTGTAATCTCTACTGTGTTTGGATCAAAATTTCTTGTTTTGGAGATCTTGTATGAGTCATTTGATATACTGACAACAAATTAGCTGTAAGAGAAGGAACAAATAAGACATTTTTGAACTTACCATGCTCCATATGAACTGGTCCCAAACCTTTGGCATAAATTTGAGAGTTGTCTCCCATGTGAATGGTAGGCCCATCTTGGAGATCCAAAGAGGAGAAGGATTCTTCTTGTGCAATCATGTGGTTGGAGGCTCCAGAATCTATGAGGAGAGCTTTTTTCTTTGAAAAACCAACCATCAATGCATGACAATCATCAGATCCACTTCTAGAATCAGACATCTTTGCTTCTTTTGGCACAACAATTTGGTTTTGTTCAAGAAGCTTGGTTAGAAGATCAATATTCTTGTGCATGCAAGCATGCTCAGGATGGTTTCCTCTCTTTTTTCTTTGAAAAACCAACCATCAATGCATGACAATCATCAGATCCACTTCTAGAATCAGACATCTTTGCTTCTTTTGGCACAACAATTTGGTTTTGTTCAAGAAGCTTGGTTAGAAGATCAATATTCTTGTGCATGCAAGCATGCTCAGGATGGTTTCCTCTCTTGCAGTAGGTACAATTTGGTCTCTTTTGTTTGTCATTCATAGATCTTGAAGGTTTATTGCCTTTGTCTTTTTTCCTCCCTTTTGCATTCGCTCCACTTGCTTCACCAGCTAAAAGAGCTAGATCTTTGGAGGCCTTGATGGCACCCATTTGAATCAGTTTGTTCTCTTCTTGAATGAGAGCTTCAATAAAGCCTTTTAAAGTGGGAAAATTCCATCCAGGGATTGACATTCGAACATAATGAAAGGTAGATACAAAGACAAAAAATTGAGATCCAAGTTTGCTCAATATAGAGAGTACCAATTTCTCATCACTTTTAGTGATGCCACATTGCTTGCCATGTAAAACCAAATTCTGAAATTTGGAGAAGAATTCTTGGATGCTCTCGAAATTGCTAGGTTGAAGGGAAACCAATTCATTCTCGAGAATGTAGCCTCTTAGTTCGTCTTGTTTGCCAAAAAGACTCTTCAATTTTATCCATAACTCATTTGGAGGCTTCAATCCTTCCGCATGAAACAATAGCTCATTAGACATATGAAGGCATATGCATCCAAGGGCTTCATCCATTTTGTTTAGATGCTTGATTCTCTCTACAGCTTGATGTGGTATGGCATCTCTTTCCTCAACAATTCTAGAGAACCATTTTGACTGCAAGAGTACTATCGTCTTAGTCTTCCATTCAAAGTAATTGAAGGGAGTGAGAATTATAGGAGAAGAAGAAGTATTCGAATTGCTAATCTTGACTGCTTGAACAAGTGCAAATAGAAACTCCTGAATCTGCTGCTAGAACTTCAAAATACCTGCAAAAAACTCTCAAGAATGGAGGTAGAATATACTCTCAAGTGGCTCTGATACCATGTGAAATTTCCCACATAAGATCCAAAGAGATGATGTAAACCTCACAATGAAAGAATTTAGGAATAATAGAAGACGAGACAAGCAATAGAACTTAGATCCAAAGAAACTCTGATTGAGACAGAATAATTGCATATGTTACATTAAACAGAATAATTAACTGGTAAATATACAATGCTGAGTATGAGGATTCGAATTCACTAGGTTGAATTCGAATTGGCCTTCATGCACAAATCCATAATCAGTGGAGAGTCATCAATGCCTAACTAGGAGTCCACCTTCTCATCAGTGAAGTCATCAATGCACAAGTAATGGTCAACCGGGAGCCAAACTGAGTCTAACTGAATGTGGTTGGTGTAACTGGCACATGGAAGCACTAATATAGTGAAGGAGGCTCAGTGGAGGGTGCCATAGGAGTTAACTGGAGTTAGAATGGTCAATCTAGTCTCACTGGAGGTCCAACAGAGTGATAAACTTAGTAAAGAGTCGGTTAATCCTTAAATCAAGGAAGAAACTGAAGATAACTGCATATAACTGGACTGGTAGGTGAAGAAGGTGCCCTTGTCATGCATTGGAGCAAAGGAGGGTGCATTAGTCACTGGGAGGGATAGAAATGATCTGAAAGAAGCTCCGGGGGCTAGTTTGCTGAGGACTAGGTGCTGGTACTGATGACCTAGAATGCATGCAAGATACATGCAAACCCTAATTCTGCATGCATGACTGGAAATGAAAATGACTAGAAAGATAGTAGGACTAGGATGGAGTATAGGAATATCCTAACACGACCAACCTCTCCACATACCCAATGTGCCCATAGACGAAGGTCCCAAAGCACCTCATTTCCCTTTGAGACGAATTAACAATAACCTCAACGCTTGTGCAGCTTCCAACTATAACATTGTAGAGGATTTAGCTCAGTCTCCCTCCGCTATGTCCGCTCTAGAAATATTAAAAAATTGTCCTACACAGAGAAAGTTGTTGTTATCTGCCATCGGTGCCATAGATCCTAACGACTCTAACATGATGGCTTTCGACTTAGAACAAGCTGAACCTCGCATGCCTGCATCTCTAGATTTTCAAGTTTCCGTCTTCATTCGCAACCTCATCGTTCATCAATGCATAATCAATGAAGGGGCCTCCACCTGCGTTGTGCCCACTTTCGTATGGCAAAAACTTGGATCCCCAATGCTACAACCATCAACTACCGCGTTAAGAGCTTAAAACAACCGTGCAGCTCAACCTCAAGGCTTGTTAGTGAACGTACCCATACAGCTTGGGGGCAAACTGGTTCTCATAGATATAGAGGTCATTAACGCCCAACTTGATTACAATCTCCTTCTGGGACACAGCTACATGTATAAAATGAAAGTTGTCGCTTCTTCAATTTTCTGCATCATGATGTTCCCCATGAAGGACGCGTAATCAAAATCGACCAGATTACATACTATGACCCCAATGCCCCTGTAGCGCCAGAAAATTTTCTTCCCATGATCGAACAACCCGTTCTTAGTGCGCCCACATCATTCGTCTCCTCAGTCGGACCCGGGATATATTCTGATACCCCATTGACAACCACTTTCCCTTCTATCCCACCCCCTCTACAGGTAACTACAGTATCCGATTTATACACCCTCTCGCAAAACGAACAACAACATACTCAGCCAATACCACTAGCACCCATCATGCCTAGTCATATCGGAACAACACCAATTCATACCATCCCATTCTTGTTTCTGTTTTCCGGAATTGTCAACTCGCCAGTAATGGCTACACTCAAACTTCCAGGTTTAACAATAGGGTTACCAGTATGGTACTTACCTGCACCAACCCCCCCCGCTGACTCCAACCATTGTTTTACAACTGGTACAACCCATGAATATGTCGAACCATCCACCACCTGGCATACCCAACCCCCAAAATTGCCCACCACCTGGTGGTGCGAACCACCAAAACCAATCAATTCCAACAGGGGGCACTACATCGACATCTAGTTATGTCCCCCCTCAATCCCACAACACTAGGGGCAGAGGTCCACCAACCTACAACACTGCACCCACAACTCCCCCCCCCCTAGTGACTCCCAAATTAGCCAAGAATCCCCCAACCTGTGTATTCCCTAAGTGCTCCTTGTGCGACGATATTGGCCACGCTACCCACCTATGTCCACAACTACCAGCGCTTCAAGAACACATGAATATGTTGGATGATGACACCAACATTCCAGTCGTCAAATTAGAATTGCCACCTCAACCTTGTGATAAATCATTGCGCACAAACCACCCTTGTGCAATATGCGGAATCTATGGCCATTATTCACACCATTGCCCTGATCTCCCAGATTACAGAGCAGCACTATATGAGAAGAATAATGTCGACCTAGAGATATCCCCCCCACGTATTGAGGAAAATTCCCTCCATAATCGTCCAATTCAAAAGAAATCAACACCATTTACATGATTTCAAATACCTATAAACCCGAACCAGTTAATTTATGGTCCGACTACTTTCGTACTGATGAGGAAATTCTAGAAACACTCACTGCACCGGACTACTCTTGGGATGATATGCACCATCGATCATACTTCCTCCCTGAGGCATCTACATCCACCGCAGAAAACTAGCTGTCCGTTGAATCCAAAGACTTCTTACCAACCAAGGTCGATTGGTTCAAGGACCCAATCCCAGTTCCAAAAGCCTTTGAAGAAGGTAACATGGCTAACATTTCGCCAATTATAAAAATCGATATCTCCACCACCCCCGGAAAACCCGAGCTTATCTCTTTAGGTGCATCTTGCACCGAAAAAGAAACCCAAGCTTATAAGAAAATCTTCTAAGAATTTCGAGATGTTTTCGCCTGGTCTTATACCGAGATGCCTGGTCTTGATCCTACCATCATAGAATATCACATAGAAACTTGGCCCAACATATCACTGGTCCGCCAAAAACAACATCCCATTCACCCATCCAAGCTTCCAGCAGTCAAGGAAGAAATTGAGAAGCTTCGAGCAGCAGGTTTCACATACCCGATTGCATATACCACCTAGGTTTCAAACCCGGTACTAGTTAATAAGAAAGTCGGCACCATCCGCGTCTATATTCACTTCCGAGACCTCAACCTTGCTTGTCCCAAAGACAACTTCCCCACACCATTTATTGACCAACTAATCGATGAGTGTGCGGGGCATGAGGTACTTTCTTTTATGGACGGTTTTTCCAGATACAACCAAATCAAAATCCGTAAAGAAGATCAATACAAGACCGCTTTCACTACCCCATGGGGCACCTTCTCCTATCACGTCATGCCTTTCGGTCTCAAGAATGCAGGAGCCACTTTCCAACGTGTCGCGACTTATTTTTTTCACGACCTACATAAAATCATAAAATTTTATCTAGACAACCTCACCACTCGATCTAAGAAACGATCTGACCATTTAGACGACCTTCGACAAGTTTTCTTGCGTTGTCGAAAATATAACATCCACTTGAACCCACTCAAGTGTGTCTTTTGTGTTCCAGCAAGTCACCTGCTGGGGTTCGTCATTTCAGAAAAAGGGATCACTGTTGACCCTCTAAAAGTTCAAGCCATCGTGGACCTACCATCACCACATACATTAAGACAACTTCAAAGCCTCCAGGGGAAGTCCAACTTCCTTCGTCATTTTGTCCCAGACTATGCCACCATAGTACATGGTTTCCTCCATTTGCTACGTCTTCATACCCGCTTCGTATGGGACAACCAAGCAGAAGGAGCTTTCACAGACCTGAAGAAAACACTTACAAGCGCCCCATTGATTTCCCCACCAGATTTCACAAGAGACTTTATCCTTTACATTTCGGCATCAGATTACGCCGTCTCTGGAGTTCTCATCCAAGAAGACTCCGCTCACCAAGAGCATGTCATTTACTATGTGAGCCAAACTTTATCAGGCCCACCATTACGCTACCCACATGAAGAGAATATGGCCCTGTTTGTCGTCTTTTCTATACAAAAACTGCGACATTATATTCTCCTCAGCCATACCACAGTTGTGGAAAATTCCAACCCAATGGTTTATCTCTTGAATCGTCGCCTTCTACAAGGCCGTGTTGCCAAATGGGTGATTATCTTACAAGAATATGACCTAACTTTTAAAACCCCGAAGAACACCAAAGCATTAGCACTCGCTCAACTCATTACGGACTTACCATCATCATCGTTATCACCAACTATCCATACCGATATAATTGACGAACATTTGTTCATCATCTCGTCCGACGACCCTTGGTATGGCAACATTTTGGTATACCTCCGCACACAAACTTTTTGACCAAACATCGACCGTGACGGACGCCATCGCATCCGTCACCATGCCCCCCGGTACCTCCTCTTAGGAGATGTACTCTATCGACGTGGCGTCGACACAATCTTACGACGATGCCTTTCCCAAGACGAAGCAGAACAAGTCCTTAACGACTGTCATAGTGGTGCGTGCGGCGGCCATTTCTCAGGAATGGCCACCGCTCAAAAGGTAATCCGTGCAAGTTATTTTTGGCCATCATTATTTACCGATTGTATTACAGCAGTCAACCACTGCCAAAACTACCAGCTCTTTGCCCCAAAGGCCAAAACACCCCCCGCCCCCCTTCATCCAGTCGTCACCGCTGGACCATTCTGCAAATGGGCCATCGACTTCATGGATTGCAATCCCCCATCTGTCGGCGGCCACAAACACATTATTGTAGCTGTTGATTACTTTACCAAATGGGCAAAGGCCATGCCTACTTATAATTGCAAAGCCGACACTGCAGCCCGTTTCTTCCTCAACCATGTCATTGCTCGTTTCGGAGTTCCAAAACAACTCATCTCAAACCATGGCTCTCACTTTGAGGACTCCGTTTGGAGAGAATTGTCAACACTCCTTAAGTTTGAACATCACTTCTCCTCCGCCTACTACCCCCAAGGGAATGGCCAAGTCGAAGTTGTTAACAAAATTTTGAAGACCATCCTCCAGCGCACTGTCGACAAACATAAATCCAATTAGCATCATATGTTTTTTCCTGCATTATGGGCTTACCGCACGTCGACCAAAATGGCCACCGGCTTTACACCATTCCATTTAGTTCATGGAGTGGAATCTATCCTCCCCATTGAATGCCAGATACCAACATTGCAAATTTCCGTAAAGCTTCTCCCCAATACTTCACTGATTGAAGAGCGCTTACTTATTTTAGAGCAGGCCGACGAAGATCGCCGCGCAGCTCTCCAAACAATCGAAGCCGCAAAGAACAGATATAAACTTCATTACGATAAACACGTTCACCCACGAGCATTTAGTGAAGGCGACCTGGTACTTGCCTATGATCAAGCTCATGACAGAACAGGAAAAGGAAAGTTTGTGTCCATGTGGCAAAGCCCATATATTATACACACCTGCCTCGGACAGGGGGCATATATTCTGACCAAATCAGAAGGAAACCCACTACGCAACCCACGCAATGGGTTGTACCTCAAGCAATTTTACCCATAGAGAATCTGATGGACACCACAGTCCACAATTGTACAGTCTTATTTTCTTTTTTACAAAAAATATAAAAACCTAAAAAAATTCTTTTTCCTACATGACCACAGATGGATCCTGTTCCACTATGCTACGTTGGCTTCGCCGATGGTGCAAGCCGTTGGTCTCCAAATCTTGCCTCCATAGCTTGGGTAATATATTCCCCTTCACATGTGTTGATCCACATCGATGGAGTGTGCATAGGGGCCGCCACAAACAACCAAGCTGAATATGATGCCGTGACCGGTCTCCTAGCCGCCGCTCTCCAAATGAGCATAAGTCACCTTAGCGTTTTCTTGGACTCCCAGCTCCTTGTTTCCCAGCTCAATAATGTTTACCAGGTACGCAATCCCTGTCTATTCAGAAAATTCCTGCGCACTAAACAAATGATTCAACAGTTTGAGTCCATTTCATTCACACATGTCCCAAGGAATCTCAACAATATAGCAAACCATATGGCAAACAACATTCTAGATTGGCACACCAATCAAACTATGTAAAAAAATAAAAAACAAAATTTGCATCCACGTGCATACAAACACAAGCATAAAACCAGATATATATGATATGCCTCCACGGACTACACAAGATATATATGACAAGCCTCCACGAGCAAAACAAATATGTGCCTCCACAGGCATATACAAAAATTAAAATGTTGCATCCACGTGCATAACATGTGCCTCCACGGGCATATACAAAAATTAAAAGATTGCATCCACGTGCATAACATGTGCCTCCACGGGCATACAAAAATCAAACATGCCTCCACGGGCAAACAAGTAGACAAAAGGTGCATATCCAAACATATATATACATATATATATCATCATAATAGTCACCATGTCATAGGTTCCCTCAGCATCCAATATACAAAAAATACATAGCCGTACAAAAAAGGTACTTCCCCATATGCTCATCAGCATTTGGGGGAAAATACAAGATCACCTAGTCGTCGTGATCCCCAAGGTCCTCTGGCTCCTCCTCCGTTTGCTCCTCCGGATCCTCCTAATCCCGATCGCTCCTCTCGGCCATCACAACTGCTACTCTGAGCAGGATAGACCGCCACTCACAAGGAGCATCGAAACAACGCTCGATAGTGGCCCGGTCCAAGTTCCTCCACCCCTCCTCTGGTGCTCCTGCTAGAAACCCCTCCAAAGTCTCTCGTATGCCCTCCAGGGCATCGTCTCGAGGACGCACAACTACTTGAGCATGAGGAGCCGATGCTGCTACAGGTGGAGGAACGACCACCATCGCCCGTCCCCGACGGCCTACATGATCAGCTGGTGGCCTCAGACCAATATCTGCACAATCACACAAGTGAACCAAGTCAATATCATATAAATATCTCTAGCTATACTCATAACAAAAACATCTAGAAACATGATATATTAGAGAACCAAAAACAAAGACATACCATCTAAACCCCAGGCCTGCCCCTGAGCCCGAGGCATCTCCGGATCTCCTCGGTAATCCATGCCAGCATATGGATAATCATCAATAAGAAGGGGGATCTGCTCTCACTGCTCATACATATCTGCCGAAAAGAAACATCGGATACAACCACCACCCTGGGGCATCATCTACCCCCACCACACCATTTGCGGCTCACTAACCAACCCATCCCGAACCGGCACATGCGGCCGCAAGGTCGGTACTCGCTCAAAGAAAAAACAACAGAGGAAGGAGGCATAGAAAACCCCCCCCCCTCCCGACTGACCTTGTCCAGATCTCGTCGGACACAGGCCAAAAACATCTGAACCCAGGAAAAGTAGGTCCCTCCCATCACACGGTCCACCATCATCGTTTCCCCCCCAGAAAAACGATGTGGCACTGAGGCACCCAACCCACGCAGAACACAAGCCCAAACCGCCCGCATCTCCCACTCCCGTAAAGACGTCAGACTCAGTGCGATGCTCTACGCAATAGCTCCCGGAACACAAAATCTCTCCAAGAGATCCTCAATGTCCAACCCAGCAAGGATCCTCGGCCAGAGCTCCCCTACCTCCCCCAAACGAGGCAGGCCAGTCAGGAAATAAACATCAGAAAGGGTGATCTCTAACTGCTAACCCCCCACCACGAATGCAGCCTCTGTTGGAACCCAAAAACCCACCAATTTGTTCAGCAGATCCCTGACTGAACGCATAGGTGGAATCTGAGGAACTTTAGGAGCCTGCCAGCAGCCAAGGCCTCCCGGACACCCGGGTCGGTCCGAATCCGATCCATCAAGTCCTCATCTATCTCTCGCTCCCTCCATGATACTAGCGGCCTCCTTAGCATCCTGCCAAAAAACAAAGGAAAATTTTTAGAAACAAAATCCCATCGCGGCTTTTGGGCTCTTAGCCGCGATGATCATCGCAGCTTTTCCATCAAAATCTACGATGATCATCGCAGGTATCAGCCCCACACCCGCAATGATCATCGCGAGTATCAGCCACACAGTCGCGATGAACATCGCGATTGTCGACTAGACAGTCGCGATGAACATCGCGACTGTCTGCCCCAAACCCACATGCACATCACGGGTATCAAGTCCATACTCGCAATTTTCATCGCAGAAAAAGAGCTGAAACCCGTGATTTCCACGTTGGAATGCCAAAGTGGAATTTCGCGGCCTTCGGGGGCCCGCCGCCAACCAGAAAGCAAATAATTTGAAAGGCTAAGGCAAATAGGATTACCTGAAACTCACGGAACGAAAATCCAACGGTCGAATCTCCCAAAAATTGAGAAAAAGCTCTGACCTCACTCAATTACTCTGTGAAACTCGCACATAACAATGACACATGTCACATTGGGCCCACACCTTATTTATAGAGATTTGACCATTCTTCCATCAGCGATTTCAGTATCATACGACGTCCATTTTTCAAACCGTTGGTACCGTTGGAATCAGCACATCGAGAACTTCATAATAGTCCACTCCTTTTCCATTTCCACCAGGTCCCATTTTCGGGCGTTTATTACGTGCCCCCTCGTCGCCTCGGTTTGCATGCCAAATAGGTCGTCGTCCATTTTTTACGAGCATTATATCACCGGATTCAATTTTTTGTGCTTGTGATGATGCTTGAGATCATTTCTCGCTCTCACGCCCAGATTTTTTGGGCATTTTTTACACGCCCCCTCATCGCCTCGGTTTGCGTGCCACATCGGTCGTCGTCCGTTTCTTACGAGTTTTATATCGACGGATTCAGTTTTTCGTGCTTGTGATGATGCTTGATATCATTTCTTTCTCTCACACCTAGATTTTTTGGGCATTTTTTACACGCCCCCTCGTCACCTCGGTTTGCGTGCCACATCGGTCGTCGTCCATTTTTTACTAGTTTTATATCGCCGGATTCAGTTTTTCGTGCTCGTGATGATGCTTGAGAACATTCCTCGCTCTCACCCCCATAATTTTTGAGCATTTTTTCAAAATGCCACTCATCACCTCGATATGCGTGCCACGTCGGTCGTTGTCCATTTTTTATAATCTTTATGTCGCCAGATTTAGTTTTCCACACTTATGACAATGCTTGAGACCATTACTCACTCCCATCAATACCTTCTTGTTTGGTATAATTTTATCCCTTTTTCGGGTTGAGCAATTCCTTTACGAAAAAGGCACTTAGGGAGTTTCTGTTAAGCTCTTTTCTAACTCCTAAAACAATGAAAAGATCGCCCAACAAGCTTGCTTCCTTTCATGCTCACTAAAAGTATCTGAAAGGGCGTCTACCTGGTATAAGTTTACCCCTTTTCTAGACCTTGTAGACTAATTATGAAAAAGGAATAATCTAGTCACATTGGCTAGAAGAGTTCTCCATTCGCATCATTTTATGCTTTTTCGGGCCTTGGAGACTAACTTACGAAAAAGAACACCAATGGAGTCCACTTACCGCTTTCAGACTCTCTAAACATGAAAGCAACCACGAGCAATCACCATCCTGGGCTCGTATAAATCCACATGACGGTACAAAACCACCAATTCAGAGTCTTCTTATCGTTTTTAGACTCCTTAAAAATGAAAGCACTCACGAGCATGAACAGTCCTGGGCTCGAACAAAATCCACAGGATAGTACCATTTCGGAGCACACTTTCATCCCTTCTTAGAGCTCATTAAAACTACGAAGAAGGAACCAATGGTGCTTTTCGGCACCACAAAGATCATGTCTACTCTTGTGGCAGCTTCCCCATTTTGGTCACCTTTGTTCAGAGTATTCTGCAGTATGTCACCCTGAGAATCCCTCTACAACATCCATCAGCTTGTCCCCCCCAGAGTCACTCCAGTATAATACATACTCATGATCTCGAAAAGCCATGATCCCCCGCACCTACAAGTCAGTTTCCTACGCTGCCAGGTCAACCATGTCATCATGCTCTGAACAAAGGAAGTTTGAGTCCACCCACTCTATGACCCCAGTCATTCCCCATCCCCACAGTATGTCAGTCCTACCATCAGTACTACCACATATCAGTTGTGCACCTCGCGCTCCTATTAAGGAAACATCATTGCCTTGATAGTTGCCGGTCTCCCTCTTTCGACACCAACCAAATCTATTCCAGAGGATAGACCCAAAGGTCCCTGTGCCTTGGACTCATCACCATTTGTGATGAGTGCCTATGGATCATTTCGAAAGGAGTCCTCAGTGCCTCTCCAAATGATTGTTTCTCACATGCTCGACTTCAACACCTTGATCGCATCGTTGAGACTCGTACAGGGTATCAGTTATTCGTTGAAGACCCCAGATATCACCTGACTCTACCACAATAGAGAGTTTAATTAAGAAAGCAACCAGTTACATTTTCCTACGGATATCCGGGTTGCGCTTGGCAACAGTATTCAGATGTAACCCAATACACAGTTACATATACTTCTCAAAGTTGACTCACAGTCATTGAGTCCCTACAGATGTTGGACACCTTCAGTTTCAGCAGTTCATCAACCCTTCTGATACCTTATTCAGAATGGTTATTTCCTTCTTTCCAGTGTATCAGTTATTCAGATCAATCATGGTATGACCATGATTACGTCTCAGCATTGTATCCCCTCTGGACCATTATGATGTACCAGCAGATTTTTTATGTATTATTCAAGTCCCCCTTCTTGGGACTAATTGATATGTATATGTCTTGATACGAGCATGGGTATGCCCGCCTCGTCCATTATCAGAGATTATTCCTCATTCATATTGAGGCCATGTAATATTTTTCGTTTTTGCAGCTTCCAAGGGGTTGTTGCTCCAGTCTCTTCTCTCTTGCAAACCCCAAGAAAAAAGACAAAAGAACTATGATGTCTATCGGCCATACGATGAGCTCCTGCCCTCACACATCAGGGGGCAATCTGTTAACACCCAAAAAGTGCTCCCTAGCTCATTCCCTTTTTCACATGACCCATTTGTCCACTTTTTCCACCATTTGAGCCTCTGTAACCATCAAAAGGTCATCAAAAAGACCATAATACACCCTCTTTCCCCTCAAAAGATATATTTTTCCTCAAAAAACCCTCAAAAAGGTTCTAGAATTCCCAAAAAATTATTAAAAGGGAATAAAAATATATAAAATATTCAGAAAAGGAAAAAAGAGGGAAAAGAGACCTAAACCATGTTGGTTAATACCATTGGTTTCCTTAAAACCACAATGGTATTCCCAATCACCAAAAACTATAAAAAGGTGATAGGGGCTCCTCACTTTCCATCCACATTTCATCCTATCCTTATGCTACCAAATTCCCTTTGAGAGCCATTGCCTCCCATTTCGAGTTTGAAGATCCCCATTTCAGCATCTTGGAGAAGAGACCATTGGATCCTGGAGCACCTCAACCTTGGAGCTGCTCAACACCAAACATCCTCACCATTTGAGGTATTATAATACAAAAACCATTCTTTGTTACATTTCCTGTTCTTTCTGTTAATCTTTTTAAATTTATTTTTATATGCACATGTTAATGTTAGATTAGTTTATAATTGTTTTTACTTTTCATCTTGAGGCTGCTATTACTTTGTTAATAGGTGCATCCTTGCACATGCTTGGTTGAAAAACCAAGCAACACCAAGATGAGCATTAGTTCTTTTAATTAGTGCATTGCAACATTAGGATGCAAGGTGAGTGTCTTTGATTCATGTGGAGTTGTCAAGAGTTGAAGAGCTTAAGATCCATTTTACAACACCTATATATAAGAAGCATGCAGAAATAGGTAAATGCGAACAAAAACTACACAGGAGGGAAAAAACAATTGTGTTGAAAGGCACCGAAGGGAAAGTGTAGTGTAGAATAGTTTGAACATAGAGAGCACCTACTTGTCTGATTCCTTTAGAGAGGTCTTGTCCTATAACCTAAATTAGTTAAGGCTTATGAACCTCCCTCTGCATATTTTGGAATGAGGATTCCCTTCAATTCTTGGAAGATATATTTTGGTCTTCGTAGAGTCTATTAGTTTTAATAATTCTAAACTAAGTAGCTCATTCTCTCAACTTAACACACACAAGCAAGACAACTTCACCATTGTCCTGAGTGATTGTTTGAGAGTAGGAATTCAACACTTGCAAGTGAAATTTGTAACAAGCACAACCAAGCGTAAATGCAACTAGCGTTAAGGATCTCCAAGAGAAAATTCATTTGGTGTTGAGATTAATATCCATTACACGAAATCTATAAGCCAAAACCAAAATGTATCGACGTGTCATTCAATTATGTTAGATAATCTATATAACCAATGTATTGAAGGTGTAGAGGAACGTCAACAAGAGAAAAAAAATGGAAAGTAAAGTGGATGTGATGAAAGAGAGTGCTAAATAGATGTCATAAATAACTTTTTCTTCATCATCGAACATATATGATGCTCCGAATGATCTCAAATATTATATTGTTGGCCATGGCTACCAAATAAATGGTATTTCCAATGAGGCATGCTCGTTTGCTAGAAATTGGGGCCTTAGAAAGCTAATTGCTTTCTATGATGACAACCATATATCCATAGATGGAGACACCATGATTTCATTCATATAGCATGTTACTACTCGTTGTAAAGGTCTAGGATGACACACTATTTGGGTTAAGAATGGTAATACATGGTATGATTACATGCATGCTGCTATGGAGGAGGCCAAATCTGTGAAGAATAAACCAACTATGATCAAGGTGTTCATTTGTGTCCTTATTATTTTTATGTATTTGGTACTTCTTTTAAATTTTGATTTTAAAATGTTTAATGATTATAAAGTTCTAAAACTTGTGAATCATGCTTTTTAATATCACATGCCTCTTATGTTTCTAGGTCACTACTACTATTGTCTTTGGGTCACCAAATAAGGAAAACAATTACAATGTACATGGAAGTGATTTATGTGCAAAGGAGGTTGACGTGATCATGCATAATTTTGGCTGGCATCATCCTCCTTTCCACATCCTAAAGGAGGTTTAGAGGTATGATCCTCTCCATAGAAGTTATGCTTATTCTCAAACTTTCTTGAGAGTAAATTTCATCACTCTTTAAAAAACTTTGTTGTATGGAAATAGTCATTGGAGTAGATACACGGCAAGAGGTGTGGCTTTTGAAGCAGAGTGGTCAGCTAAACTTGCAGGACATGAGAAGAAATGTCCTGAGGAAGATGCAAAGGTCAAGGCACTAAGTAGTGGTAAATTGCCTGAAGGGTGGGATAAGACTTTGTAGGTAAGGATTTGGACTAAAACAACTAACAAAATTTTAATGTCAATTTTCCCTTGTTGGAGATTATATTTTGATGCAAAAATTACCTTGTATGGTGGGAGGCCAAGTGCCAAACCAACCGCATGTTTGGGGATTTATCATTGTTAATAAATGGTTTTTGTATTGTGTGAATATCAGAGTTATGTGCACTTTTAGGTATATACTACAAAGAGCCCTATTGATGCTACTCAAAATTTATCTCAACAGTGTTTGAATGCACTTGCAAGGGTTCTGGAGTTTGTTCCTCAAATAATTCCCAACAAGAAAAGGAAACAACTCTAATAACATTCCACTTATTACCCGGCTTGGTGGATTTTCCCCATCTATATATTTTTTTTTTTTGTAAAAGCTGCAAATTATATTAGTTTAATAGAGATACAGTAGAGGTTACAGTCATCGGTGGTCTTACCCAGAGGTGCCATCCATATCTATCAAAAGTACTATGGAAAATCAAAACAGTGCAGTACAAAAAACCCCTATCCACTGTGGGGAGATCCAGCTGATAATGTAAAGAGTTCATAGCCGTAGAGGCATACAACAGACTGTGCATAACTAGATAAGGAAAAAAATATACAAAACACATCATAAAAACCTTCTCAACCAGTTGCTAATGGTGTCTCCTCCAGGATTGGGAACCTATAGGCAGCGTTGTCTTTCCAGGAATTTGCAGAAATCGGTGCAGCAGTCCCAGGAGTCGATGTGGCTTTCACTAGCTGACGAGTGACGTGAGTCGGGTGCTTGACGGGCAGTGGAGTGGTCTTTCTAGGAAGGACAGGGGCAAATCCAGTCGGCTCATTACGAGTGTGCTTTTCCAAGATCGGGCCCAAGGAGATGGGTATGGGGAAGGAGGCTTGTAGCCTTTCCTTTCCTATCAGAGGGTCCCTGCTGTGCGTCAGGGCAGAAGAAATGCCACCAGGGTTGAGCGTGTCCAATCCGAGCGAATTAGTCAGAGTGCCATGGGTAGTTTCAATTCTGACAGCAGACGAGGTGGCTCTAGGTGTGGTGCTCCCAGAGTGGATATCACGGAAAAAAGGTCGAGTGGGAGCATAAGATTCCCAGTAGTGTGTGTTTTCGAGGGTGTCGAGAGTAGATGCCTAGTTAGGCATAGTTGCACGCAGGGATTGGGTGGCATGGCATGCAGAGGCCCAATTCGACTGCATGTCCTCCATGAGTTGCCTCATCATATTCTTTACAAGCCAGTATGGGTCCCAAATCTGCTCCAGATTTCCAATTGCCAAAGTGTCTGCAATGATCCTGGCCTCCCAGTTATCCAGCAACAGACGAATTGGTATGGATACTTCGGGACCATATCCCTTCCTCATGGGACTCTCCTCTGGAGTGTTCTCATTCTTCTTGTTCTTGGTCTTGGCCCCCTTAGTCCTTCCCATATTGGTCGTCGGGAAGGTGGAACAGGCACAGGAGTGCGTGTGCAGGGAGTTGAGAGCACTGAAAGCTTGGAGCTGAGAGCATAAGGAACCTAGAGCATAACCAGGAAAGTGAACCACACTGAGCATGATGACAGGAGTCCTGTACCTAGATCCGGGAGCCTGTACTTCGCACACCTAAGATCCATCATCGGTGTCCAGAGAGGATGAGACAACGTCGAGGGCAGGAATAATAAATGGCTTATCTACTTAACGTCGCATGGCTTACGTCAACAGGGGTGCGTGTTGTAATCCTGGGGCCAGGTGTCATGTGGTTGTGTCCCTATGTCACCTGCCTAGAGCTATCACCCGCATCCGGGATCCCCATCTATATTTATTGATATAGTGGGATTTAGGAAATGCGCAAACAATACCATCAATTGTAAATTTAAATCGTCCACACTAGACCACATTTGATTGTGAAAAGATAATAAGGAGCATCATGTGTCTAAAGATCATCAATTGTACTAAGGTTTGTTTTGTTTTTGGAAAATATCAATGTGTTTTTATTAAGGACACCCTTAGACACAACGAGGAACTTAATGACTTCTAATAAATTTTTAGAACTTTTTTTCTTTCTTAGCCTTAATGTAAAGAAATCTAACATTCAAATTGATTAAGGCTTATTTGATAATCCATTAAGTATACAAGTCAAGGAGGATTATGGGCTCTTTGTTTTACTTTCCCTACACACGGCTATCCCCTAACCCAGCATATTATTTAAGTCTATTCTAAACACCTTTTGTGTTCAAAACTCAATTTAATTCACAACAGTGTTTTGCTCCCACTCTTATTTGATGCCATCATACTACCACATCCTTGTGCAACATATCCATCCCCAAATTCCCTTTAGTGTTCCCCTTCCTTGTTATGGGGATATGAGAACTATTTTATTATCACTCCTTCTAGAGTAAGGATACTTTATACTCCCTACTCTTGCTACATTATTATTTTCAAGAAGAATATGCAAGGATTGCTTGAGATGGAAGTATTGACATTTTGATACAAAATTTCTATTTTATTAATCTCATTATAAGCTCTTACTTCAATCACAATTGCGTTGTCCTTCTATGATGTTGAAGATAACACAAACTCCTTGTTAGCTCATCCTATATGCCCATGCTTTTATTCACTTCATATTCCAATAACCCGATGTAGAGGTATGCTAGTTTATTGGATGAGCACAAACTTTTTAAGTTGTGGTTTCTCTCAACCACAATTTTGATTTACTATCTCTTATTTACACCTTCTCATTCATATTATTATCTCTTGTTTAGCATTAGCATCCCGGATTTGAACCTATAACTTCTTAGGAGGAAACACATATTCCTAACCCTCAAGCCCACACATCTCTTTCATTTCAATAATGAAAATACATTTTACATTTTTTAAATAAATATTTAATAAAGAAAAACATTCAGTCATAAAATAAATAATAAATTTGAATTTTTTTATACATTGAAAATAATTAATCTTGTTAGGAATCAATCACTTTACCAAATTAATACTAAAGTCCAAAATAAATTTGAACTTATAATCTTCTATAATCATAAAATATAATAATATAATAATAAAACAAATCCCATTAGAAATCTAAACCCAAAATTAAATATTAACTCATTTACATGATAATCATAATATCTAAAATATAAAGAAATAAAGAAATAACCAAATTAGATTTTAACTTTTCTCCAAATCAAGCATCATGTCCAAAATGGTATTTAGCTTTGCTCAAGGAAAATAAGAGATGCCAACTTCTTTTCTATTATTCAAGCTTTTAGGCACTCGTACAACAAATTCTATGTCACTACAAGTAAGAGGATTATTTCTATGAAAACGGGGCTGCAACTTTGTGTGTAAAGTTTCGAATAAATACTCCCACAAAATGCATACTTCTGCAAATAATATAAACTATTCAAGAAAATTACATTTTTGCAATGATGTTGTCTATATTAAAAACGTGATGCAACTTTATGTATTGATGCTCCGACAAAATGCACACTTCTGCAAATAATATAAACTATTCAAGAAAATTACCATTTTTGCAATGTCGTTGTATGTATTATGATACATCTTCAAGCACAGTAGCAATGTAGAACAACAAGAGGAGGAGGAGTAAAGTAGCAAGTATCCTATAAAATGAACAGTCTGACCCTCGTATTGTTGACTGGTATTTGACCATTTTACATGTTTTCTGAATTGTATATATTAATGAATATAATACTTTTGAAAAAATGGGCAACGTCATTCTTGAGTGCCACAAAAACACAACAGAGGATCCAAGTGTCAAAACAATAAACTTGACACCTTCATCTAGAAATATGTTGATGGTCGGTTTGAAAATTTCATAGATTAGTTCAACATTCATTTTCTTTCCATCCTTCTCCAGGATTTGAAGGGGTTGAAATAAACCTAACGAAGAGATTGCCTCTGCCATAGCAATAACTTCAGACTCATTAGGTGAAACAAAACTGACCTGGGCAGTAATTCAAGAAATGAGGTGGGGCATACTAAATATTTCCTCCAATATGCAAATCTGCACCAATAATAGAGATCTTCAACAACCTCAATAAAACAAAATTTGCAATACACAAAATGACTCATGACGTACAGATTTTACAATATTGATTTAGCAACTGATATAGGCTCAAACCAAACCGGGGTCTTTGATTCTTTGGCATAAGAGAATTGTTTCCCATTTGATTGTAAGTACAACTAAATCAAATTTGGTAACCTTACAATTGCAAGCTGCCTCAAGGGACATAGGATGTAAGTTAATCATCAAACATAATCCATAGAACATCTCAATTAAATTGAAAATTTATCATATAGGTGGCTAAAATGTTAAAACTACATAACCACACCTACTATGTCTTCTCCAAGGACACTAATGATAAAGGGCTTAAATCCAAGCTTTTGCATGCACTCGGTGACGTTTCGGTCTACTCCCCCTCTTATATATCTGACCTGCAATATATGCTTGAGAAAACTCAAGACAATTAGCAGCTTCAGAGAGCTAAAACAAAATATTTTGAAGACAATAGAGGTTTAGCAAAAAATAGCATTGTGGACAACACCATGATAGAAACTGAGGTTAAGAATCATGGGAAAAGATAGAGAAGCTGGTAAACAACACCAAAATGAACTTTAACACAATTATAGGTTTCTCTAGAGGCAATCAGCCCCTTGTTGGACATAGCATAGGAACCAATGTACTTGATGAAGAGATAGTCAAAAAAATTGCCTTAGGGAGAATTCATGTTCAAAATCCTCAAAGCCAAGTTCCATATCAAGAGGAGCAATACATAAATGAAGGCCACAATGGAAATGTTTTTTAATGAACGTATTATTATGTTATTTTTTTTTTCATAATTTTTTAGGGAAGTTTTCCAAATCGTTTAACTGTAGGAGTTTTTTAAACATATTATATGACTATAGATGTATATGGTTGAAGGTAAGTTGGAGAAATATGTTTAACTGTTGAGCAAATTTTTATATCTAATGGATTCCCTGGGTGTAAGTTTTCCTTCAAACATTGTCAATTCCCTCTAGCTTATTCGGTTAAGGTGTGGGTCTCGTCAAAAGGGAGACTCGGGTTCAATTCCCCTTAGGGTTGTGTCATGTCCCCAATTAAATGGTTTCAAGATAAATAATTAAGTTGGCCTACCCAATTCCTAAGGGTTATGTGGAAGAATTAAAATATTGACATTTAACCCCAAGGTCTATAGTTTCTCATGAAAAATCAATATCCTAAGTTGATGGTGGAAAAATAGGCCAATAAATTATGGAATAAATGTTAAATGCTCCAAAATGAAGTGGCATTAGGTCCTAATTGGACTTGGGGGCACATAAGTGGACATGTGGGGTCCACATGGGAGAACATTCTTCCTTTAAACATGGATCCATCCCCAAATTCGAGTTGGAAGGGAAGAGGTAACATTCATGAAGGAGGAGGAAGATTCATAGGGCTAAAAATAGGCAATGACGGATTCTATGACAACTATGGCAAGCATTATGACACTTATGACAGATTCTATGACACTTATGACAGATTCTATGACACTTGTGATAGATTCTATGACATCTATGACAATGTAAGAGCTAAAAATAGACCAAGAGGGCACATGAGAGGAGTTACACATCTCCAAAGCATCCAAAATTTTCCCCAATTCGAATTCATGGAGGAGTTGGAGACAAAAGATGAGCCAAGTGTCATGTGGGGCCAATGAAGGTTCATAACTCCCACTAATTCGAATTTCATGAGTAATTAGGAGATAATTTGAGTTCTAAGGAGGTAAATGAGTCAACTAAAGTTATTAAAAGGAGGCCAAGTTGAAATGGATCAGATTTTGGTCATTTTTCATTTGCATCTTTGCAATTTTGGAGAGCTTCGAGCTTGTCCTTGCACAGTGGATGTTCATCCTCCCTGCCTTAGAACCAATTTCGAGGGTGAAAGATTCCCATCCAAGTTGGTTGGTGGAGAGGCCATTCATAAATCTCAACAGAGATTCATGGAGATTTTTTTATGCAGGTTCAACCCCCATTTGAGTTCGAGTTCATATCCTCTCATTCTTCTCTATTCTCATTCTACTATCTTTCTCTCAATGTTCATGTAAAGTGAGATAGCGCACTCTTTGTTGCATATTGATAATGGAACGTTGTTTTTTTTACATTATGAACTTGTTAATGGATGAATAAATATGTAATGGAGAGATCATGAGAGCCGCTTTCTCCAAGTAACATTGATATTCGAGCTAGTTTCCTCTTTCTCTCAATGTCATGTAAAAGTGTGATGCCGCACTTCTTGTTGCATCTAGCTAATGGAGGATTTCTATTTTGACATTATGGACATGTTAGTTGCTGCATAAATCTGTAATAGACATATCATGAGAGACACAACTTTAAATACCAAGTACTTCATGTGACATTTCCAATTAAAATTGAGATTCAAGCCATTTCCCTCATAGTATTTTCATGGTGATTTTGGGATGATATTGCACATGTTTTATATCATATCTTTCTGGTATTTTTGTCTATGTTATGAGCTGCATATGGATTTAAATTTATGTCCCAAATAATGTATGCAGAACCCTAAAGTGTTACTATAGTTTGTGACATAAATTCAAGGTCCCTCGTTTACCATCTTCACCCAAATTATATACTCTAGAAGATGATGTCCTTTGGGATACTTATTCGACCCTAAAACCTGATATGATGATGCACAAATTTTGTCCTTGATGTCCTTTAACACCTTCAAGACTCATATTAAAAAATTCGAAGGGTCGTACAACATTTGGGAATCCAAAAGAGTCATCTACCCTTGGGGGTTTTAACATCGATTTTCCTAGTATTTTTGCCTTTCATTCTCCAGTTGTAAATGCAAGTTTCTGAAGTCTTTTAAATGTGTCCAAGCATGTAATATATGCATTATTGTGTCTTAAGACACCTCAATCCATTCCATACATCATTCGAAACCATTTGGTATCATTTGGGAAAGTTTGTGGTTTCACTAGTCCAAGGTTCGAAAATTGGCCAAATTGTGTAAACTTCCAAATTAGGGATATTATAGGGTGAGGTAGTTGGGAGGAGAAACCCAAAATCCAACCAGTTGAGGGTTGGTGTGGTCCAGACCGGTGTGATCCCTGGGTGATTTTGATATCTTAGATACCCCTGGGTCATGGTTTCTTATACCAAAGGCCATTCCTGCAAGTCAAGGAGATTCTAGAAAACAAAACAAACAAACAAAAATCCTCCAAACATTTAATATAAAAATCCTTCACTCATTTCTATCAAAATAAAAATAAAAATATAACTTTAAAAAATATAATTAAAAATAATGACATTTCTATTATTTGGAAAATTATATAAAAAATAAAAAATTAGTGGGAAAATTAATTATATATTTAGATATATATATATATATATTATATAATATATAATTTTACTTATTTTTTATACCATAAACATTTTTACATATGAAAATTATAATTTTTATAAAATGTGAAATATTTAATTTTCAATTATGAATTAAATAAATATTAAAAATTATATCATCCCTTATACAATTCATAAAATGTGTTTTTTTTAACAAAAAAAGGTTAAGAAGCTTTTATATAAAAAAAAAAAAATTAAAAAAAAATAAAAGATTACGTAGTTCTGACGACAGACTGATCCCAAGAGAGGACTACGTCCATGACTCCTTGTTCATCTACAGCCAGTCTAAACTTATCCTGATACTTTCCTATTCTATGGAGACTGAATCTTCTTACAAACTGCCCAAGAAGGATCTGGGCTACATTTACTACTAGCAAGACCAAAATTGTTGTTTTCCTACTTCTTGCATACATCTCGACACAATCCAGAGATTAGCGATATGAAGTTTGTTGGCTTCTTGTAAGTTTGTTGGCTTCTTGGTTTTCTTGGAGAAGTTAAACTTTCTTTTGGATTCAAAGAGGTTGAAGCTCATTTTTTCTTTTTTCCGACTTTGGTCCAATCTGATGGCTCGACAAAGGCTTTGAGAATGGTCACTGCATCTTCGGGTGCATCCTCTGAGGCTGGAATTTTCGAGTCCATCAGTTGGATAGCACTATCTCGTGGAGCTACAGGTGGATCTTTAACGATGGTGGGGATCCTTTGTTCTTCTAGAGTGTCCTCTGTTTTAGCCTGCGGAGATTCCTTAGCTTGTGATGGAGCCTCTTCGGATAGATCTTCATTTCTACTTACTGTATAATGCTTGGAGTTTGCTCCATCTCACCAAGTGGATTTGCAATGAAGCTTTTTGGATTTGGGGATCTGAGAGGCTTTTGGGAAATCTTTGACAAGATGTCCGGTTGCAAAGCAAGATCTGCATCTGAACATCACATTTTCATAATCTAGCTTTTGCACCCACTCATAATCCTTTCTATTCAAATGGATCTCAGCAGGAAAGCCATTGTTGAATCCCATTTCCACACAGATGCAAGCAAAGTTAGTTTTGATGTAATCCTTTGTTTCTGGACTTCGATCGCAGAAGGATCCCAACGCATTGCTAATAGCTTCAAATGAGGCAGAGTTCCAGAGATGCAAGGGAAAATTTGGAAGCCGAACCCAAATTGGAGCAGATGAGATATGGTCAGTAGTTGGGTCAAAAAGAGGGCTCCAGGGTTTCATAAAGAGCCTCAAACTTCCCCAAAACCACGGACCAGAATCAAGAATGATCTGTCTTTCCTCAGGAGAATCAAAATCCACAACAACAAAAAACCCGAGCAAAGGGATAAATAGAAATTTCCTCATGAACAAGGGTTTTCCATACCTCATAAATCCACTTATGGAGATCAACCAGGAGAGGCCAGAACCCATTGAAGTGACAAACCAAATCTGACTCTGTGAAATTCCTAGCTTCAATCAAAGATTCCTCTACCACTGAAATGGAGGGCGTTGGTATTTCCTGAACAATCAAAGCCGGTTGGCCGCAGGATGCCTTGTTGAGCGAGATCGAGATCGAGGATCCCCTGCTAGAGGCAACTGAGAGAAAGTTGGATGCCATTCTCCTGAATGCACCAGGATGTCGGAGGCGCAGGGCTACCTCACGAGCACTGGACGTCTTCAGAAACCCTAGCGCGGGCTATCGGCGGTCGTCGACGAGCTATGGAAAATTGGAGAATACAATTCAATTCAATTCATAAAATTTTAATGATAAGTAATTTTTAAATTAAATGTGTATCTTTACAAATCAAGTAAATGTTTCATGAAAATCTTAATTTAATTCTGAATTACTTGATATACCTAGTTAGACATACTAAAAAATTAAGGCTTTGACTTGGTTCAAAAAATTGTGTGCAAATCTTGTGTGGGGATGCTAATAATAATAATAATAATATGTCGGTTGACAAAAAAATAACTATTTATACGTAAACTAAAATCAAATATTCTTCAAAGTTTCATATAAAATAGAAATACTATTTTCAAATAATTTTAAGCAATATCTTCCGAATCAAGTATTCCAAACATTCATAACAAACACCCACTATATCTTCAAATAATACTAAAATATTACAAACAGAATACTATAGCTTAATGTCTTTTGAACCAAGTAACTTCCAAAAAAATCATATCAATATCAATAATAAATAGTATTGAAAACTTTGAACATATTCATGGTTGATTAGAAATATACGCATCATGCTCTGGCTCGGTATCTTAGATTTATTATTATTATGTCCCTGACATATATTTTTCATGAGGGCGGATTAATTCGATGTTCAAGCATATTCATTTTCGAGTTTTCTAAAGTTTGGTTATAATGTGATTTTTGGATGGATAAAATAAAAATGTTAAAATTGTATTTATCTTTCTTTTTATTGGCTCCGTGCTTGGTTCCATGTCGGTGACGTATGCCTGGGGCGGTGTGCCCCAGGCCCCGGCAGCGAGCTCTCGTAAGCCACAGATGCATGTAATAATGGTTGAATTTAATATTCACATGGGCTTTGTCCTCTATGTCGGATCTTGCCAGAAATCAAAATTCGTTGGATTTGCTACGGCTTGTATTTTCTCAGCCTTCAGCTCCTCTGCAACCCTCCGGAAGTTTCCTCTACTATGTTCTGCATCTCTGTCTCCAAGTGTCCATGCAGTTTCTCGCCCAAGTGTCCCCGCAGTTGCTTGTCAATGTGAGGAGGGTCGACATTCTGACCGTCTGTTTCCATAGTAACCTCATGTCTTGTAGCTAGTGTGACCGGGTGGTTCCGTCTTGATTTCTGGTGGTTTGTGCTTGTGGCCTGGGGCCTAGGCATTTTTCCCTAATTATGGTGCAGTGGCGGTTATCAGTTTCCTGGTTGTTGGTGCAAGTAACGGGGTTGCTATGGATTTTTCGATGTTCTAGCACTGCTAGTAGCCCAGGTATGTCCTCTCCATAGAATTTTGCTCAGGGTGCTAAGGGTATCCAAATAAGGACATAATTTATAGCAGAGGCTTGGGGAAAGGCAGACCCCACAAAGGCATATGCAGATGATTGAGTATATGAAGTTGCATTTACATATGCGATGCAGTTTCGAAAACACCAATGCAAGCATTATATAGTATAGTAGCAGGCTCTGTCCCTGAGCGAAGGAAAGCTAAAATGGGCAGGGATGATTACTTTTAGGCTTTTATCGCCTCTGATACTTGGAATTATACTTATGCTTGCTCTGTTTTTGTTGATTTCTCTGCAATAATAAGTTATGGATCTTTCTCTATGCTTGGGGACTCTATGATCGGGTTTTGATATCCAACTGGTCTTTTTAGATATGCATATGTTCCTAGCATAGGTGTTCCAACAAAAGCTCTCCCAGGAAGTAGAGTTTACTTTATGTCCAAAATCCAACATTGTTACTACAAGTGTTGCTCGGGCATATGGGTAGAGTGATGATCGTTATTTGCTAGTGATCTCAATGGTGTTTCGAAATGGTTAAGTAGAAAAAACATGTAGTGGTTGTTGTAATTTGTAGGCGGTTTTGTATTTTGGCCTGCTGGTCTTCCATTTTACGGCCACTGCCATCACTTTTTGTAGGTTCGTTAGCAAAGTTTATTGTTGTAAAAGAAACATAGTGTGGTCGTGAAAATTATAATGTGAAGTGATCAGTTGATAAGGCACAACACATATGTAAATTTATTAGTTTGTGGGTATGGTGTAAATTTATTAGTTTGTGGGTATGGTCAAAGGGTGGAGCATATGTCTTGGCACATGGATTGATCATGTTATTAAGCATCTTCTATTCGCACATGTTCTCCTGTTCGAGTTTCAAGTCATATTCCTATATTGCAATTTCTGTATTTCAGAGGTTCGCTTCCTTATCCTGAACTTCTGCTTTGTGTAGTGTCATAAGCCTTTTTCACAGCTTCATGCCTTCAAAAGGTTGCACACCACGCTAGGTGTGGTTATGGTTTCTCTAACTCCAGTAGAGTTACCATGCCTCCTCCTACTGTTGTTCATGTTGATATTTCTTGACTGTTGTTATTTCTGGAACCAAGAGAATACATAATGACACTGATGGCTAAGATAAAATCCGAGTCCATAAAATTTATGAGATTTCAAAGCAAGATTCTCTCGAATCTTGCAAGACTTTTCCACTGTTGTGAGGTTTTCATAAAATTTTGGTCCTTTTGAATTTTGCAGAAAATATCCAGTAGAAATTTCATTCTAGGGTACTCTTTTGGGAATTTCTTTATTTGGCGATGGACATCTAGCTTTCTGTTTGAAAATCAATTCACTGGGATTGGTCTTCTATTGGTGCTAATTTTAGAATATAAAATGAATATTCCCATAAGAAATTTTGTTCGTCGGGATGTGAAACCCTATTCAAAATTTCTAATTGTGATGGGATTAATGTTTCCCTTCTGTTGGATTTTAGAAATAGATGCTTAGACTACAATTGTATGATTTAGCAGTATGCATTCTGTGTCAAGAGATTTCTTTAATTGTTATACTATTTCTTTCCTTTTTTTTCTTTATTGTGAACTCTGAGGCTATCTTACAGAATTTTTAAGATAATTTTGTTATGTTTATTGTCAATGTCAATATATTACATATTTATCATATTATCATCCATTATTTTTGTAATTTTCTTGCATTTCCCTTCCTGTAGACAGTTCTTTCCATAATATAAAAAAATTGGCTTTCAACCCTTTCTTTGCATTTTCATTCTTACAAGCAGTTGTTTCATTTTTTTTGTTTATTTTGCTAGTGTGAACTTTGGCTATCATATTTAACATTTCCAGCCTCTTTATGTAACTTTTGTGCCATCAACAACATTGTTTTTTCATTTGATCACTTTTATCATCCAATATTACAAATTTCGTGACGTTTTCTTTTTTATAGATTGTTGTTTCTTTAGGATAAAAAATACTTGTGTTGCTTTGAGCTATCTGGCTAAAATTTCTATTTCGAATTTCTTCATTATCAGGAACATACATGCGACGGTTATACCGTAATAAACCATCCATGTCCAAAGAGTACCCTTCAAACTTGGGTATCCTCATCTGTTCATTCTCCAACTCAGCTTTTACTTCATTATACCATGTGTCCTTCTGTTGTAGTGTCAAGATCTTTTCTCTTAAGTTGGTCTTTACTGGTATGACAGAGAATATCCTAGGTCTACGACTAAGTGCATCTGCCACTTTGTTTAAGGTCCCTTTCACATAAGTTATGTCGAAGTCGTACTCACTGAGTACTTCCAACCATCTTCTCTGTCTTGCATTAAGGTCGCTTTGAGTGAAGATGTGTTGTAACCCCCAATGGTATGTCTTTAATTCAAACTTTCTCCCTACCAGATAGTGTCTCCATAACCTCAAAGCATGCATCACTGCAGTCATCTCCATATCATGGGTTGCATATTTCTCTTCATGCGGCCTAAGTCTTCTGGACGTGTACGCAATTACTCTTCCATCTTGCATCAATACACAACCAACACCATCCTTTGAAGCATCCGTGCACACCAGGAAATCTTTATCCATATCGGGAACTCTTAAGATTGGTGCCGTAGTCAGTAATTCTTTTAATTTAGCAAAGGCCTCTTCACATTTCTCCATCCAAATGAAAGGACGGTTCTTCTTTTGCAATTCAGTAATAGGCCCCGCTACTCTAGAGAATCCTTCCACACAACGTCTATAATACCCAGCAAGCCCCATAAAGCTTCGTACCTCATGTACGTTTGTGGGTGCCGGCCAGTCCCAAATGGCTTCAATCTTGGCTGGATCTACAGCTATCCCTTCGCCGGATATGATGTGTCCAAGATAATGAATCTCCTTCTGGAAGAACGAACACTTTGATAATTTTCCATAAAGGTGATTTTCTCTTAAACATTTTAAGACTATCCTCAGGTGTTCCTCATGTTCTTCCGGTGTTCTTGAATAAATCAGAATGTCGTCTAAGAACACCTGTACAAACTTGTCAAGGTGTTGCCGAAACACACCGTTCATCAAGTTCATAAATACACTGGGTGCATTTGTTAAGCCAAAAGGTACTACGACAAATTCGTAGTGTCCAAATCTAGTTTTAAACGATGTCTTGGGGATATCTTCATCCTTGATCCTCAACTAGTGGTATCCCAACCTTAGGTCGAGTTTTGAGAATACCGTCGCACCCTTCATCTGGTCAAAGAGGTCATCTATTCTGGGTAGGGGATACTGATTTCTTATGGTCGCCTTGTTCAATTGATGGTAGTCAATGCACAAGCGCCAAGACCCATCCTTCTTCTTTACAAAAATAACAGGTGCTCCCCAAGGAGACACACTAGGTTTGATTAGTCCTAAATCTAACAACTCTTGTAGTTGAATTTGCAGTTCCTTCAATTCTGGTACTGACATTCGGTAAGGAGTTCTAGTTATGGGTTCAGTTCCAGGTTTTTGTTCTATGGTGAAATCCAGTTCACACTGTGGCGGTAATCCGGGTAATGCGTCAGGAAACACGTCCATGAATTCTGAGAACAAGGGGTGGTTAATTACTTCTACCTTATCTCCTTCCTTGTTCAATGCAATCACCGCATACAATTGACACCCTTTTCTCATGCTCTTCTTCAACTGCATAGCCGATATCATTCTCAAGGAAACTTTCTTTTTCTTCCCAGTTAACATCCTCTTGTAACCTTCATCGTCGATGAAAGTTAGTTCCTTACTTCGGCAATCCATCACCACCGAGTGTGCTTCTAGCCAATCCATCCCCAAGATTAGATCGTATGTACCCAATTCCGTAACGTAAAAGGATATTCTAGAAGAACATACTCCTAGGTCGACTTCACAGTTCTCTACCTTAAGACCCACACTCTGGACACTACCGGATGCCATCTCGACAATGTCGAAATCATCTTGACTTATTGCCATCATTTTATTATTTTCTACAACTTTTAAGGAAATAAAACTTTCAGTAGCTCCAGGGTCTATAAGCAAGGAAAATACATTACCATGTATCTTACCAGTAGTCTCGAGGATGGTGGACTGATGTTCAGCTTGGCGGTTGTTGACGGCAGCGTGTATACGATGCGCTCGTCCTAAATCGGTTGTGGTAGTTTGTCGCGGTGCTTGGGCTCTTTGGTTTCCCCGGTCCTGCTGAGGACATTCGCTTTGGAAGTGTGGTCCCCCACACCTCCAACATCCTGCTTTGGGCCCTCTTGTTTTGTTTCCGGCAGGTGCATCATTTCTTCTTGGTCCAAACTGCGCTGGTTTTGCAAAAGGCTTTGCATGATCATTCCATGGTGGCGGTCGGTATGGTGTTCTGTCATCTCTGTTAGACCCTCCGTTGAAAGGTCTCCTTCCAAAATTCTTATTCCCATACTGATGTTTGGGTGCATGCGAAGGTTGAATTCCTCGGTCTGTACTCGTAAAGTTCTTATTCTGCAGTATCTTGCCGGGAAGCTCTTCTTCCGCTATGAGGGCCTTCTGGACCCCATCGTGCAAACTAGAAGGTGTCAAAATACGAACCTTGTCCCGGATGACTGGGTTTAATCCGTAGATGAACTTATTGACCTTTAATTTCTCTGTGGCAACATGGGGTGCATACCTTAGTAACTCCATAAAACGGATTTCGTACTCTTGTATTGTCCATAGTCCTTGCTTAAGCACATGGAAATCATTCAGCTATCGCTCAATGAATTCGTCTGATAGGTAATGCTGACGGAAATGTTCATCGAACAATTCCCAAGATATCTCCTCAAGCTCTAGACCTAGCTGAGGTCGCAAGGTCTTCCACCAAAGAAGGGCTTCCCCCTTCAGTTGTAGTATTGCCATCCATACCTTCATGTTAGACGTGTAGTCTCTCAAAGAAAAACACATGGCCATGTTTTCTAGCCATGCCTCTGCGGCGGTTCCCTCATTGGAACCCCAAAATTCAGGAAACTTCACCTTTTCTAACTCTCGGTGTATGTTGACCGGAGGTGGCCTCCGCGGTACTGCCGTGACTTGAGAACCAACGTTCTCGCGGTCAAGTCGTGTCATCAACGCTTCCGTCATTCTGTGGTAGTTTCTCATCATTGTCATGACCTCGTCCGCAGGTAATTTAATGGTTTCCTCAACTCTTGGAGAATTATCCACAGGGGTTGTTGGGGTTGACAGGCGTGCAGCTCGTCCTCGTCCCCTTCCAGCTCTACCCTGGCGAGTTCTTCGATCCATGACAAGGTCTGTTCAGACGTAAAATCAAATTTATTAGTCAACTAAACATCATAAACTGTTTCGCGCGGAATTGTCTAGGTCCGAACTAAGTTCGACCTTGCTCTGATACCAATTGTAGGGCTTCGGGTTGAGTAAATTTTTTTTTTTTTTTTTTGTACTAACAACTCGTAAGACTTAAACAATTTGCACTTGTCTCAATACAATTTGTTTTCTAGGGTATAAATAGAACTTCATCAATTTTCACTATGAATGTATTGCACATATACAACTTAAATTACTCTTCCAAAACTTGAAATGTATTTAAATTCATGATCACGATCCTTCACAATATAACCATAATGCAACTCACCTATAAATCCAAATTAAGAACAATCGATTTCATAACAATCACAAAACACACCTTTATGTTTATAACTATATTTCATTTATCTAGCTACGAGCAACATTTTTTCATGTTCTTCTTATCCATTTACTAACCGTGAGCGTCACATTTTTATATGGAGTCGATCCCTTGGCTAGTTATAATTACCGCCTTGGGATAAACTTGCATTCATTTTCTCGGTTGCTTAGAATCACACTTATCTATACATATTCTCTATGTGACTTCACTATAGCTAATACATTTGAATAATAAATAATGGCATCTCATTTCTAAGCTAGCATAAATAAAAGTGCAACAACTAAGATCCACATTTGAGCCACTAACCATTCCATAACATTTAATTCTAGCGCCAACATTGTCCACCACTATATTTATCATAATTGAACTAAAATTCATTTTGATACGAAAGTAAACATCACTTTGTGTGACAAAATGTCTTCATTCATTTAATGGATAAAACCTTAATAATCCAATTAATGCCTCCTTTACACGGTATAATGCTACATGTAGCATAGTTCCATCTGAGCAATTCGACAACATACCTATATATATATATATATATTTAACTCTATGATATAAGTAGTTAAAATTCAATTTACATATGACGTGATATAATTACTATCATGATAATGCCCCAGCCAACTTATTCACATCAATATCTCAGTAATAAACTTAAGAACTTAACTAAGTCTGAGATACTGAAAGAGACAGAATGTAATGTGTACCCATTTAATTAATTAATGGAATCCATGTTGTAAGTAATTACAATTCAATTTAAAATATGAATATACATAGGTATCAATTAATAGAAAAATTTAGAACTTAAATAACGGTCAGAATGACGATTGTCATCATCATGGGTCCAACTCCCAGTTCGATCAAGTGTTGGACACCGCATTCACACCACCAGCTGTGAAACCCTGACACGCGCTACTCTCTAACTTAACACAGAATAATCAGGATACCGATCGGTCGTGTCACTCACCTGAGACAATCTCAGTTGCCGAGATACCGGGGACAACTAAGGTTTTGGACTATTAGACTTATGGTTTCACTGCAGAGATTCAAAATTGGAGGACTGAATTGGCTGTGTCACAAAAGGCCTTGATTTATTCTGGAGTAGTTATGAGGATAGGTGAATAAACACGACATTAGGGATATACCCAACAAGTAAGGAGATACACCAGAGAGCTAAGGTCGAGCTGAATTCGAGTTATAAAAATTTAATACTAAAATCGCAATACAAGACGCCGAGTTCGAGCTAATCTGAGTTTTTAAAGAATTAAAATTCTGAAAGTATGAGAGAACATTGAGATGGATCGAATTTGAGTGTTTAAATAAATTAAAAATACCAAAATTTTTTAAGAAATAGAAAACTCGAGATATAAGATAACATCTAGATCGATCGAACCTGAGTTTTTAAAGATTTTAAAATACTGAAAGTATGAGACTCGATCTGAGCAAGTGGAGATCGATCCGATTATAAAAAAGGAAATCTGAACACTATAATCGAATACAGAGATTCGATCTGAGCACGTGAAGATCGATCTGATTGTAAAAGGAAATCTGAACACTGTAATCGAATACAGAGATTCGATCTGAGCAAGTGAAGATCGATCCGATTGTAAAAAGGAAATATGAACACTGTAATCGAATACAGAGATTCGATCTGAGCAAGTGAAGATCGATCCGATTGTAAAAAGGAAATATGAACACTGTAATCGAATACAGAGATTCGATCTGAGCAAGTGAAGATCGATCCGATTGTAAAAAAAATAAATAGCTCTGGAAACCATGTGATCCATCATTGATCGATGGTGCAGAGTCTCATCACTACAATGGAAAGTTTAAATCCGAGAAATATTTCAACAGAGATACAGAGTCGAATCACAGCTTAAGAAATCGATCTACGAAAAGAAGAAATGAGCGTTGTAATTAAAATACAGGTCAATCTTTATGGACCTCAGAAAGGATTATTTACCAATCAATCTGAGCGTTAAATAGATTCTTCGGGTAGAGAACCGATCAGAAATTTTAGATGGAACTCTGTAATAGAAATACATATTCGATCTGTCAAGTATAGCTGATTACATCAAGGTAAGATACAATAACATATATAAAATAAATCAACATTATTTCATTCCCAAACTATCCAGATTCATACTGTTCGATTCATTTCAAATACTGAAAACAGAGGGTATCGTTTCCTAAATACTAATTCACTGACAAAGATATTTATAAAGCTAAAATATTAATAAACAGAATTAAGTTGTTCTGAACATTAGATCTTTTCTGCATTCTATATTTTCTTACTATCATAACACAGAAGTTAATTTCTAAGTGAATCCGTCTACAGTAAGCTTATCCTAGCCAGACGTGAGGTTAGAATCCACAGATTTACAATTCTAACATAAATTGGGCATAGAATAATTAATCAACAAAATTCTTCCAACATGAAATAAGCATACAAAGCACAAGGGTTACCTCTTTGGTGGTTGCTTGGAGAAGTTTGAGTAGTGTTGAAGATGATCCTTGCTGTGCTACCGCTGGAGACCTCAATCACTGCTGAAGTAGCAGCTCCGTTCCAAAGCTTGATCCCTCGTAAGTCACAGCTCCGATCCCACCGATTGATCACCGTCGAACACCTCGGTTAACCACCCAACCACTCTGGAAGTACTCTTCTTCCTTCCAGACCCCCGAGCTAATCGAGCCGTAGAGTTCACACAAGTATTTCAGAAATTCAGCTTGGGCTTCCCTTCCCACCAGGATTTCTTAGCCAAACCCTTAGATAGCAGCAAGTCTTTGAGGCATTCGAAAATTACGACAATCGTCCAAATTATGGGCCTTTTACCCATTCCCCAAGCCTTCCTTATAAAGGAAAATCTCATGCGACACATGTCGCTTCATGCATAATTAAATATTTTTAATTAATTATTTAATTAAAACACTCACCCATCCAAGTGTCAGTTTCTCTGGGAAGTGCACCAACACCCCTAAGTTTGCTCCAGTTTGTCCCCCAGATATTTTAATTAACTCCTAGCTTTTAGTTGACTAGGTGTCTAATCTTAGGATTCTATTTTGCTCCTAAATAATGATTTCTATTATTTTAAATGCTCAACAAAAATAACTATTCATGTGCAAATGCCTAAATTATTTTTATGCATTTGCTAAGTAATAATCTAGAGTTATTCTCATAAGCTTTTATGCAGTTAAATTTAACAATCAAACTCACTAGGATCACGGTGCCGCGCCGTTGGGCTCCTAGTTCCTTAATTTTAATTCCCTGACATGGCACCACTCCGTCGGGTCCAGTCATCCATGGTTTCCATTCCTTGGCATGGTACCCGCATCGTTGGGTCCTTGCGTCCATTCTTTCCATTCTCGACAAGGTACCGCATCATTGGGCCCTTCTGCCACCATCTTTCCGTTTTGACTTGCGGGAACTCTTGTAGGGATTTTAGGAATCGTTACCATCCATCCTCCATCTACATGCTATCTAGGGACAAATGGCTCTGAGGAGTGAGTCCGTTCTCACTTCGCGCCCCTCAACTCGTACGTGACCAGCTCCGTCGTGGCCCACCTCGTATGCCCTCACGCATTCCTCTTGAGCAAGCGGATCAGTGCTTATCTGCTCATGCGTCGTATTCTTGTCGGAAGTCGACATCGTCTTCGCTCCCCCTGTGTGTGATTTACCCGTACTCTACGACCCTTCATGTTCCTTTGTGTGTCCGTTGGTGAACCGTCTCACTAGTTTCTACACACACTTCTCACAACAATTTATTAGTAGCACTGTCCTCAATAATCATCATCTGATTTCTAAATCTAGTATTGTTAAACATTTATGATTTATTCAAACTTCTAATCAAATATACATTTCGTCGACAAATACATAATCACCGTACAGCTAGTCGTTAAGCATTATCCATCAACATAATTTTCCATAGTCATAGCTGATCGTTTAACATATGCAATTATTCATTTACATTAACAGTTCAGATACACATACTCAAAAATAAGGCCAAAAGGTTATTTAATTAATGTTTCAATCGACCGGGTCACTCAGCAGGTTCCCTCAATGTCTACAAAAGTCTAGGGGCACTACATGATCTCTCCTTAGCTTTGATCCATTTGTTTTCCCAACTATAACATCCTTTTCTCCACTAGTGAGCAATATGTGGCATTTCCATTAAAATTCCTTTCAATTCATGATAGCTTCTATGAAGTGGCAGTGAAGGGAGTCTCGGAGGTTTCTCTTTCACTTGTGGCACACTTGACTTCCATATTTCCATGCATAAAAAATGTGATTGGTGATATCTTTGCAGGAATTAAATTATGGAGCAATCTCCTTCATAATGATGTGATTGGTGATATCTTTGCAGGCATTAAATTATGGAGCGATCTCCTTCATAATGATGTGATTGGTGATATCTTTGCAGGCATTAAATTATGGAGCAATCTCCTTCATAATGATCCTTCTGCAATAGCATATATTTGCGTTGAATGGTTTCTATGGTTGTCTTTATCATAACTCTTTTTTAATGATTTTTTGAAAAAAAAACCTGAAAAAACAAAACAAAAAATTGTGATTATAAGACAAAATATAAATGAATAAAAGAAAAGGATTTTTGAAAATTGCTTCAGGTGGAGGAATCTTTTCATATAGTCTTAGCTAATGCAACTTGCCCTGTCAAAACAAAGTAACATGTCAAATCTCAAATTAGAATATTGAAATCATGCTACTCCATAAGCTTAAAAAATTTAATCAATTTAGAAATCTTTTCAAAATTGATGGGATGGTATAGGCTGCTGGGAATATAACCTTTAAGATTTTTCAAAAACAAAGATAATTAGATTTCTTACATGCCATTAATGAAATATTCTCCCTCTATGTGTATATATATACATATATCTAACCAAATATGTAGGTTGTTACAAACACACAAAGACCCATTGACACCTTGAGAAGTTTCTTTTCCTTTCCAACCAGAGATTATGGTTATGTTCTTTGCACATTTTTATGTTCTTAGTGTTCAACAACAATGGTTTCCAATGTTCATATTAATGAAGTCTTCTCCTCTATATATTTGAGAAGTTTCTTTTCCTTTCCAACAAGAGATTATGGTTATGTTCTTTGCACATTTTTATGTTTTTAGTGTTCAACAACAATGATTTCCAATGTTTATATTAATGAAGTCTTCTCCTCTATATATTTCGTGCATTGATTTGACTATAGTCTACACACATTGTGTAGGAACATGTACTTGAGAACCAACAGTTACCCTTTCTGCATGCATGTAGAAACGTGGGCAAGCAAAAAAAAAAGACATTTTTCTTGCACAAGGAAACTAGAAAACATGTTCCAACAACTATTGTTTTCCTATGTGATGTCAGCATTTCGAGCATCTACATTGCGCGATGGGCATTTTACATAGTTTGTGGGTTACATCTCACAATGCCTAGCGCACATTTTACTGTCTTATCAACATTTCAAAGACCTGCATTTCCTAGCAGCCATTTTAGTACATGAAAGGACTTGCAATGGATGATACTTTGCACCAAAAAATTGTCTTTAACTTTCACTTGCTCTTCCAGCTATGGTATTTTTGCTTTTTTGGTTTGTTGATAGAACAAATAGACACAAATAAGTCTAGACAATGTTTACTGTCTAAATAGCTATTGATTCCATGTATTAAAATGACTTGCGTAGCAATTTTGAATCTCTCATTGATCTTTCCAGAACATGCATCTCTATAGCTGATAACATTTACAATGCAAATACATTTCTTTACTTTGCATCAATGCTCTTATACAATGCTTATAGCAAAATATGTTTCTTCTTTCATATTTAACAATATACTTGTTTTCTATCTAATATTATCTCTTTCTGTAAGCTAATTCATGAAACCTCATCTTAGAGGTAGATCTTTAGCAATATGTTATTCTTTAAGCAATAGTCATGATACATGTTTGGGACAGTGGCTAAATGGTTGATTTAGATCATGTCATAATTCAATTGACAATTATCCTAGCTACAAGACCTCTCTTTGCATCTTATTCTATCATGCTTTAGTTAGCAGCTCATCAGCAGCGTTCTTGAATCTAAATTCACCTTGCTATATAAAATTCTTAATCATCAATTTATAGAAATTTTGGCACATATTTCTTTCATTGCATTCAATGTGATTATATAAATATACTTTTCCAATTAGATCATTTTACATGTCTCCATGATCCTTCAATTATTAGCAATGTTGGTCAATTATTAGCATTCAATTATGAAATTTGGGCATTTTACATGTCTCCACGATCCTTCAATTAGTAGCAATGTTGGTCAATTATTAGCATTCAATTATGAAATTTGGGCTTCCACCTTTCAATTAACAGTTGTCTTGGGACTGTTACATATAAGTCTCCTATGTAACAAATGATGAAAGCCATAAAATCGTAGGTCTTTTCCTTTGCATGTGAGTACAAACACATGATGGGAATTAATCAAAACTTCCATAGACATCATATATACATCAATGAAAACACCCATCCCCTACAAGCTACAATACCTTCATAAATTTAGTTTTTGTTTCCTTTTTACATGAGATCACACAAATCTCTAAGTTGAGTATGATGGGATCTTGAATTGGCACATTTTGTTCAACATGTATATTCATATACCTTTCTAGAATATTGCATTTTTCCCATTCTTGAGCTTCATAACCACCAAAGTGACCAATTGACAACACTAGAATTAGTATAAAATCAGGGCATATAGGGTTATTAACTCATCCCTATAGCCCAAACAAAGAAATAAGAGGTCTATAGAATAGAAGCACACACTCTACAACTCTCCAACTTGAGAAGATGGGGAATTGATGCACACTGCACAACAACCTAATAAGGTAGTCAACTAAGAGGAAGAGTGGCTTTGTGAACTCTCCAATAAACCATCCATTCTAGTGTCGAAGAAGGGTCATGTACCCTATAGTGTCATCCCTCAATAAGCAACCATAACTTATGAAGAAGAAGTTAGTGATTCTATGGTTAAGAGTATTGGTACAAAACTTGAAGTTCCTTAGTATTTATGATGAATTCAAGCTCTCTTCAATATAAATATGTCCATTTGTGTCTCAAGTGAGGGTAGACAATGGTATATTTCGAAGTTGAATAGAACCAGGGTTGCAGAGCTATAGATTTAAGTTTCCAATTTTGAAACTTGAAATAAAACATTGACATTCTTTTGAGATAATATAATTCTTTTAAGAAGGGATTTGTTATCCCTCTTCAAGTAAGGCCCACTTAAAGTGGTTCTCGGTGAATGCACCTTTGAATGTGTCTTTGCATGGTGAATGCACCTTTGAATGTGTCTTTGCATTTGCATTTCATTATTGTTGCCTTCAATTTTGTAGTTAGAATATCTATGTTATTGTGATTTTGTTTTTGGCAACATATCATCAAGTTGTGGTTTAAACAAGAGTCGTTGCTTTGTTCAATGTGCTAAAGATTAGTTTTATTTCTCAAGCATTGAATATACTCTTTAGTAATTAGTTTCATTTCTAGCAGCATTAAGTTCTTAATCATTTATTTTACTTTCAACACAATAGTTTCAATTTTTAGGAGCTATAGGTATAGGGTTTTGTAGCACCAACCAATGAGCCAACGACATTTTATGATTGGATGAATTTCACTACGTAACACTAGAACCTTTGTAAAAGCAAAATTTAAATATAAAATTAATGTAGTTTCCATAATTTCCTTGAAAGAAAATAATACAAAATCAATTCCGTAGCTATTTTACCCTTGAAGACTGCATAAATTTTGAAATATACTTCACAACTCTATGATTACCCTGCTTGATAATTTAAGTGTGTTCCTCTCAGAATATTCAACAACATTTATTGATGTGATTCTTTAACTCACTACTATCACTCCTATGTTATCCATAGGATGTTCCTTCAAAGGATTGTTGAAGTGATTTATAGCCATTTATGCCAAATCACTAAAATTGCGTGCCAAAAACCCCATCTCAACATCTATAATCCATATAGTGTTTATATCTTTCCTCTTTTTTGCATAATTGCAAAGAATATAATGTTTTTCATCACCTTGGGATATCGATGTAGCTTTGATATTGTTCCTCAACTTTGCTTCATCCTAAACTATTATCTCCTTTTAAGCATCTTTATTCAATTTCGGCTTCTTCAACTTTGCCTCACTAAAAATACCATTCATATTTGAATTGAAGATATTTTCTATGCCTTCCTACATAATCCGAACTACTCTTGAGAGTCTTTGAATTTGTTCTTTGTGCATTCTATAGTTTTCCTTTTGATTCTCTTTAGGTATTCAATGAACTGGTGCATAGCTAATTCCTCTAGTTGATAATTAGAATGCCCCCATCCATATTTAACAATTGCTCTAATTTTTTTTATTTTTTTTTTTTTATGAAAGAAAGAACACGGCTGGGCTAACGCCAATCGGCCTATCTTATACAATCCACAATGATTCCCAATCAGAGAACTCTAAATCCTACTAATACATTACTCAAGAAGCTGCCATCTTACGGTATGGGAGTCCATTGAGGAGGTTCCTCATTCAGAATCAAGTGAGCTTGGCCTAGACGACAACCCACATTGTCTCTAGTATCAACTTCTTGATTAAGATCTCTGAGAATGTGGAAGTAGGAGGCAGAGTTGAAGTGTTGCAACTGCTTCCGAACCCTTTGTAAGTTCTTATTGAGCGCTGCATTATTGAACTAGGTGCCGTTATTTAAAAATTTTATTAGGATTTCTGAATCTCCAAAGATTTGAATATCTTGATCTCCATTCCCCTGAGCTATTTGACAAGCTTTGAGCAGCCCTAAGATTTCAGCCTGGTTATTGGTACTTTTCCCTAAACCCCAGCTAAAGCTGCCCGTCAAGTGCCCTTAAGGATCATAGAACACCCCGCCTGCTCCAGCAATCCCCGGATTTCCTTTCGTTGCTCCATCAAAAAATATTGTGGTTTTTCCTTGATTCTTCCACCACTGATGAAAATCAGAGTCATTATATCGGAGCCGCCATTCGGGATTACTGATTGGGCGGGCAGAAATTTTGTTTCTTATCCGAAGCACTGGAACACCAATCCAGCTATTCTCTGCCAGAAGAAGCAAGTTATCTTTGTTTAATGGATGGTTTTCCACCGATTCCAACAGCAATGCTTTGGTTTTGGAAACTATAAGGGCGAGGGTGCACAAATAGTTCTAAAAGATGCTCTCATTCCTGGCAAGCCACACTTCCCAACAAAGAAATTTTGGGAGTGCCATCCATATTTTTGCCCATAGCGATTTTCTTTTGAACTCCAGTTGATAACGCTCTGTCCATGTGGTGTATAATAAGGCAGGATTGATTTGAGAAGGAGTTGGATCATTTAGTCCCTGTAAAGCCTGTTGCCATACTTCCTAGGTGAATGGGCAGTCTATGAAAAGATGCTCAATGGTTTCCTGATCTGCTTGACACAGAGGACACCTGTGAGGTTCGAGAATTCCCCGTTTGACTAAATTCTCACCTGTCAGAATTCGACCATGCATGAGGACCCAAAAGAAGAAATTTATTTTTGGGATACCAAATGGATCCCACACCTGCTTCCACATAGCATTAATCGGCATCTTAGAGTGTTGCTTCTTGATAGCATTGAATCCTTGTGCTACCGTGTAATTCCCCGTAGGTCCCCATCCCCATTTGTCCCTCTCATGCCAATGAACTGGAGCTAGACCAACTAATGCTTCCAACAGAGCACGCATCTGAGATTGCAAGCTATCTGGCGGCCTGGGCAAATTCCATTCCTTCCAGATTCCATTCTGATCCCATTTGGATATATCTGCAATTTTCAGAATGCCACGTTGGGTAAGCCAGCATCGAAGGTCTTGTATTTCAGCATTATTCCTGAGAGGAGGACGACCCATTATCTTATCATCCCATAACCACGTCTTTTTCCCATTGCCAAGTATCCTGTACAGTTGATTTTTGAAGAATTCCCAACTTCTGCCACATAGTTTCCACATCGTGGTACCTTTGGTTGCACTCCCTTCATCCATGCTTTTCACTGAAACACCCTGCAAATATTTTTTAATAATAAGTTGACTTGATGGATGATTGGGATTGGAGAATAGTTTCCACACGATCTTGCCACCTAGAGCCAAATTGGCTAGGCTAGGGTCTCTTACCTGAATCCCTCCTTTAGAAAGAGGCTTTTTCACAATTTCCCAGCTCACTAAATTGAATTTTTTATTATTCCCCTTTCCACCTTGCCATAGGAAGGAACGAAGTAATTTTGCTACCTGCTCAGTGATTTCCTTGGGGGCCAGCAGAAAAGAATCCTGATAAATATGCAAAGAAGAGAGGACTGCTTTAATAAGTGTTAATTTTCCAGCTGTGGTGAGCCATTGTCCTCCCCAGGCGGTCATTTTAGCTTTGATTCTGCTTAAGACCTCCATCCAGTGCGCTGCTTTAGTGATGCCCAGGGTGAGGGGCAGGCCCAGGTACTTAAATGAGTCCCAATCTTCATAACCTGCATAGCCCAAGAATTGGGAAATCCTTTGGATGGTAGAATGAGGGACATTCCATCCATACACCGCACATTTTTTTTATTGACCAAAGCTCCCGAGACTCTACAGAAAGTTTGCATTACCTCCTTGAATACCCTTGCTATTTTTACTGAGGCACCTCCCAACAGGAGTGAGTCATCTGCAAAGAGTGCATGGTTAGTAGATTCGAGATCTTTGCTCACACCGATCCCCGGAGCTGTTCCTGCTGCCTTTTCTGCTGTCAACTGATGACTAAGGGAGTCTGCCATCAAAATATATAAGAATGGGGATAATGGGCATCCCTGCCTTATACCCCGAGTGCCTTGAAAATAAGAGGTTGGCCTGCCATTCACTAAAGGTGCTATCCAGGGCCTGCCTATACATGCTTTCATCAACCTTATAAATTCATTGCTAAATCCAAAAGAAAGAAGGACTTGGAACAAAAAGGAATGTCTTACCCGATCGAAGGCATTTCCCATGTCTAGCTTTATGACCATTCCTTGTTCCTTTCGTTGGTGGCTTGAATGGATGGTTTCCTGCACAAGGATCAAATTATCCAGGATGTTCCTACCTTTCACAAAACCACCTTGGCTGGAAGAGATGAGGATGCCCAGCAGGGGTTTGATTCGATTGGCTATGAGCTTTGACAAAATTTTATAGGAAGCATTGCACAGGGATATTGGCCTAAGCCTGTCAAAGGTGCCAGGATTTGACTCCTTAGGGATTAAAGCCAAAAAGGTAGAATTGATGCTTCCACCTACCTTTGCTTTTTGGAGGAAGCCCCTAACCATGCGGATTAAGTCCATCTTGATGATATCCCAGCAAATTTTGTAAAAATGTATGGAGAATCCATCGGGCCCCGGAGCTTTGTCTGGCTCCATTGCCCAGACAACATTGCAAATTTCAGTTTCAGTGAAGGGCTTCCTTCACAAGGCTTTCATTATCCTGAATCCCTATCAATTTCGGGATATGAGTGAGAAACTTGTGGAATTCCTCCTCTGAAATGTTTCCTTCTTCCGTAAAGAGCTTCTAAAAATGAGTTGATGCAGCCTCTTTTAAATGAGCCATGTCTTTGTGAACTTTCCCATCAGGAGCTGTGATTTCATCCATGTGATTGCGAGAGAGGCGGGCTTTAAACTGTTTATGGAAGAATGGAGTATTTTTGTCTCCCAATTTTAGCCATAAACTTCTAGACTTTAGCCTCCAGTGCTCTTCCTCATGCCTGTAGGATCGAAAAGTATTAAGCTGGGCCTCTTGTTCCTTCTGAATTTCAGTGAGGGTGATATCTTTAGTTTCCAGTGCCACTTGCATATCGATCAGCTGGTTGGTAGCCTGCTTTCTACTAGTAGTGAGTGAGACAGAAGGTTTTTTTATCCAAGACTTTAATGCCACCTTAGTAGCCTTCACTTTTTGTTCCCATACATAACTTGGCGACCCATTTACTGGGATATTCCAGGCTTTGATGACCATGTCCATAAAACCTTCTCTCGATATCCTTTGATGACCGTGTCTTCCCAAAGGGGGTTAAATTGGAAGGGAATGGGCCCAAGTCTCTCGATATCCTCGAATTGCAGTAAAATAGGCTTATGGTCCGATGTCAATTTTTGCATAATGGATGAGGAGATGATCTTTTTTTCTAGAAGAAAGGATCTCTGAAGTAAAAATCTGTCTAATTGAGCAGAAATATGAAAATTCCCTACTCGATTATTTGTCCATGTATACAATCCTTTTTTTGGTTTAAAATCTATTAAATCCCACTGCTGTATTAATTCTTCCACTGCAGGTAGCATTGGATCTCTATTGACTACTCCACCTCGCTTTTCCTTAGACTCAAACACCAGGTTAAAATCTCCAGCGAGAATTAAATTCTTAGGAGATCTAGCCTCAAGAAAGTCAGACAAAATTTTCCAACATTCTCGCTTTGCTACATAATAAACAGGTACATATAAATTGACAAGAGCTAATGTCATCTTATTTACCTTATGCCTGAGTTCAGTATAAATCCAATGTTGAGTATCTACAGAACTTTCAAGATGGAATTGATCCTCATCCCACAGGGTAGCCAGGCTGCCGGAGGAGCCCCTAGCACTAACCACCTTCCCTGCATTTTTTTTCCATTTCAATTTACTGAGCAAAAGGAGAGCGTCCCCTTCAATTTTAGTCTCTTGGAGCATGAGGATTTATGGAAACTCCGATTTTATCAGATTTTTTACAGCTTCAACTTTGACAGGATTCCCCATACCTCTGCAATTCCAAGAGACTAATCGCATTATTTGCTGGATGATGAGGGAGTTGCTCCTCCCTTGGGAGGCCTATTTCTGGTATTTCTGCTGATGGACATCTCGATTGTTGACTGGCTACCTTTCATTTTTTGTCTTTCAACTTCTTCATCCCTTGTCTCTTTATGTGATTTCCTCCTAGCTCTTTTTACTATTCTCTCAAAGGTCTCATCTTCTGAAGAACTTGATGTTACCGGGGATTTCTTTCTTGTCATTTCAGCATAGGAAAGTGGACTCGAAGCTCTGGTAGGCAAATCCTCCTGTAAAGAAACGGTTTCTACCTGAATTTTATCTTCCACCATTGCATTAGGTTGCTATTCTACCTCTTCTTCTACTATTGTTGTAGAATATTCTGTTATTCTGAGATTTTCAAATGGATTTATAGATGTTTCCATTCTTGGTGGACCGGAGCTCCCTTCCCCTTGAATCTGGCCAGAAGCTGGGGCTTCATTCCTCGAACTCTTTCCTTTACCTTTTGCTCTATTAGTTTGTTTTGCTGCTTTTGGTTTATGAGCTGATATCCATTGATTGTCCTTAGCTATCTCTTCCTCCTCCTCTCCCTTTTTTTTACAATTCCTGGCAAAATGCCCGTACCCATGGCAATATCGGCACTTAAAGGGTAATTGCTCATAGTCTAGCTCTTGGATGTACATCCAATCCGCTATCGTGAGTTTGATGGCTTCAGGGAGACCTATCTCCAAGTCCACCTCCACACAAATTCTGGCGCAGGTGTACTGATCCTTTATGTCTGCTCGATCAATATATTTCCCAAGTTTGTTACCGATAGCTTCCAGAGATTTGGGGTTCCAACAGTGGAGTGGTAGATGGGGAAATCAGACCCAGACTGGGACAGCCGAGGGCACGTCTTGCGTCGGATCAAAGTTCGGAGTCCATTTATTCAAATATAACCTCTGGTGTCCCATGAAATAGGGCCCGTTCCTGAAAATTAGGTTCCTGTCATTTACATTGGTAAACACAAATACAAAGAATCCCTTACCCACTAGATGGTTGTTGATCCCATCCTGCACCAGAGGTCGTCATTTGCGTTGGACCCAGCTTTCTACTGTTTTTGGCGAAGGCCAGAGACCTGTAAATTGCCCAATGAGGCCTCTCTCTGCAAGATTCAGAGCCGATCTGCACGGATCTTCTGATGGCAGAGCAACTGTGGGGATGTTTGCGAGTCTTTTTACAAACTTCTGTTGTTGTTCAGTCGCAGGTCGTTTTCCACAGGTGTTCACCAATTTCTTGAATGCCTCGAGATCTGCCAGGGGAGGGAGGGCCTCAGGGCCCCCTCCATCATTCATTTTGGTACTTAACGCTACACTCTCACTCTTCTACAGTTGAAGACGGGCTAGATTCCTGCTCGAATTGGGTGCTCTGTCTGCGCCTGGTTCGGTTTCTTGGAGCCCGATTTTTTATTCAAAACCTCCCGCTCAATATTTACGATTAATCTTTTTCTCTAAATTTTGGGTCCTTGATGTAATGAGAATTAAACTTAAAAGGACCATGGATTTTTGGTGCCATAAGCCTCATTTGAAGAAATATTGGAACTTCGTTAGATGTCCTTCCTTCTCCCATCCATGATATGATACTACATATATTGTCCACAAGTTGCTTAGTTACTAGAAAACAATCAAGTGTGTTGGAGATAGCACCGTCCCCCATTAAGAATAGGTCAACTGCTTCTGAACTAAGTTCTCCTATCTCAATTGCCCACATCTTCCCACAAATTGCTTTTTCCCAAATAGAGTAAGTGGCAACGTCAGGGACATTGCCACCTTGTGACTCTTGTTAATAAATAGATTTGAATATTGTGAACATATGTACAAATAATACTAAAATATTACAAACATAATACTCATGCTTAATATCTTTTGAACCAAGTAACTTCTAAAAAAATCAAATCACATCAATATCAATAATAAATAGCTTTGAAAACTTTGAATATATTAAATAATTTTGAAAACTTTGAATATATTCATGGTTGATTAAACATATAAACATAGTATTAAGCCTATATATCTTATGTTTATTATTAATAATAAATAAATTTGAACATTCCATATATATTTCTTTTTCACGATATGCATCTAAAAACTCAATAACACGACACGATCAAAAACTCATACTTTCATATCAAAACCATACCTATACCTATAACAACATATTTAAATCTTAAAATGACACCCACTTAATCATAACAATGCACATTTAAATCTTTGAATATAACTTATGATCATGAATTACAATACAAGGCCCATACTATTTTTAGAGTTCGCAATAACAAAGTATTTGTGCATTAACCTTTTAATGGTTCATCTACTAAAATTGGGTATGGACGAATAAATAATTATTGAGGCAAAAACTTCAATCCAAATGTAATTGAAACTCAGACACACTGATAGCCTACGAGAAAATCCAAAGTCAATGTTGTGCGCCTCCAAGTTGCGAGAGTTAAGTGGAAGTTGATGGCCCCTCCCCACCAAAGAATAGGAATTATGTATTGTTGGTAACTTGCACTAATTATGTTCTCTCTAAACATTGTTGACACTGAAATTGTCATAAATTTGGAAATTCATCTTTTCTTTATACCTATGAATCTCTTTGAAATAAGATCGAAGGTTTGTAATTTCTTTCGTGGGTGCTCAATTTTATACACCAGTATAGATCCATCTTAAAGGGGATCTACCAAGCACCGAGAGGGATCAAATCTATTGAAGTGCAAACCCCTTTTAGAGTGCAAATGTCGAGGAGGAAGTGTTTTAATTTATCTAATTTGTGTAGTTTTATATATATACGGTTGTGAATATTTTAAATAGACGGCATGTTATATTTTATAATATTTTTTTTTAAGTACACATGTCAGCTCCAAGATGAGCAGGGAAGGAGTTACACATCTCCCCCTATTGGGTTCTAGAATGCGACTCTTTGGTGCAATGATGGGCTGCGTCTTAATGTGTGAGTTGAAAACTCATATTTAATAAAGCTGTGAATAATTTCCATGAGCGAGCCAAATAAGTTGTTGGCCTTAAGAAATTGGACAAAGAGTCTACAACAATGGGGGATTACACCTAAACCCACCATCTTTTATGTAATTCAATCTAGGTATGCCAAAGATATATTATAGGACCATTGAGATAGAGTTAAGAATTATATGTCCTTCACCTAAATGATCATGTTTATTTTGTAGGGAAAGTCTTTCTCAGAGAAGGGACCAACAATTTGGGTGAGCTTACAACATTGCTTCCCCTCTTAAGAGTTGCTCATAACAAAGGTGTACTCTCTCTTCAGTTATTTGGAGACTCTGAGATTACTATCAAATGAATGCAATGAAAAAATTAGAATCATAGTTCTGTGATTACTATCAAATGGATGCAGTAGAAAATCAAATTTAGAGTGTCGGGTTATATATCTAGGCCATTCATCTGAGAGACCTCTCAAACTCATTTGACATGATTTATTTTGAGCATATCTAAAGGCAATTCAATGTTCAGACTGACTCTCTTTCAAAAGTAAGTTTAATAGATCCTCTTCAGCAAGTTATTAAAAATGAATACAGGATTGGGACTATGGTTTCAACCAAGCCCTTCCTTTAAAAAAGTCCATAATTCTTTATGTTGTTTATTCCATTGTTTTGTATATTGAAGGACAAGTCTATAGTTGAATATTATGTATAGTAGTACAACGTTTTTTTAGATAAAAGTACTTAGCTCACAAAGCATGATCTTGTGATTTTTTTTACATTTACCATTAGTGTATTTTTGTGTTCCCTTGATGGATCAATTTTGAATTTTTTTGGAGAATGTATTACATTTTTCCATGAAATGTGATATGACTTTGATTTTTCCTTGAAATATAATATAATATAACTTTTTTGGTGCATGGAATGAGATAAAATTTAATGAGGCTTTAATTATGTGTTGAATATCTAAATTGAAACTAAGGAAGGATTTATTGATTCATCATTGACAATACAATGATATGTCCTTTTCTTTCAATCACTCATATTATGTATGTATGTATAATTGCTTAAGTTAATGATATTTTCGAATAATTATTATCAAATACTAAACATTTTTAGAAACTTCACATCTGAAGCATATATATTTTAATCAAAAAAAATCATACTTATATCAACAAGCTGCTTCTTTATCTTGATTGTTTATATGCATTTCTACACGAGTACCCATAAATTATGCACACAAAAATGGAACATATAGGTATGCTTTCTGAGAAACTTATGAAACCATTCCGAGAAACATGGCTTTCAATCCCCAATGGTAGATGATCTACATTGATTGGGTATTAGGCATTGAGCTAAACGAAAAGCTCCGGAGGTGAAGAAGATAGATATATGCAAACAAAATCGGTATTTTGAACGAAAAATAACATAGGTTAAACACTAAAATACTCTGCAAATAGTTGAGTCTGACTCGGACTTCTGAATTTATTCAGGAATTAATGATAAATGGAGATTTGAATTCATTGATGCCATTTTTTTAATATAGAATATAATTTTTTAACATAAACAAATAGCTTTGTATTAATAAAGAATGGGGTTGTTGCATAGCCATCCAGCTATCTTGTACAAAAATGTTAACAAGCAGTCTAGATGTACTCCAAAATTTTCACTTTTTTTTTTGTAAAGTTGTAGAGATAAAATTAATTAACATAGCCAAATTTACATAGGTAATATGAGGTTCTAGCGCCAGCTAGGGAAGCCTCAGGTAGTGAATCCACCATCCCAGTCGCTCAAAAATACAGTAAAAACTAACATTATACAAAAATAATACCTTATGGGGAAGGCCTGCCCAGAATTGAAGCTGGGTCTTTTTCAAAAGATACATGACATAGATGTTGACAATTATGAAAAACAGACTGTAAAAAAGATGAAAACAAAAAAGTTGGATGTTATAGTAGTAACCCGGCACCCTTAGAGCCCATCTAGGGGTTTGCTTTGGCATGTAGCGCGTCCAGATCTTCTTCAATGATGGGGCAGTTGCCATAATAGTCTTCTACTGTCCCGGGGGAGCGGAGAACAGGGGACGAAGGCCTGGTAGTTTCATTGGGAGGAGTACTGAGTGTAGTGTCCCTTTTTAAGAATTTGCACAAATTAGGAAAAATTGCCAATTTTGACCAATTCGACCCTTAGACTAGTATTGTCACTACTGCTTCCAAATAACTCCAAATGATTCCAAATTGGTTCTGAAGGTATTTGAAAGGTATTAAAACATATAAATAAGGATTATGGATGCTTAAAAATCCTTAAAACACTTCTGCAACATTCATTTACAATCTGGACAAAGTAGGGAATAATTCTAGTCAAATCGAGCTTCAAAACCCCCAAGGGTAGTGGACAAAGATAGTTCTCCAAATGTTGTTAAACACTTCTAAATATCTGAACAGGGGTATGGTACTGATAAATTTCCTTAATGATCTCCCCAATGTATCATTAATTAGTTCCTATTGTCTTCTGCAACTCACTTAAATCAGATGTTTATGTGCAATACTTCACATAGGGGGAAAAGCTAGTAATTTTCACCATATGTTATGAAATTCGAATTTTAGGTGCCAAAGACTTGTGCACTATTAATGAAAATTCTTTAGAACATTAATGAAAATTCATACATCAACAAAATCATAGATAATTACTTATACAATTCGAAATAATGTCTCTTCAAGCTCCAACAACCAGATCTAGGGAAAATGGCATCATTAATGCATTGTTTGGTATTTTTACACAACTTCACTTGGTATTTCGACCTGAGAGTCTTATGAGTAGTAAATACAGAGTATATATATCATAATACAAATAAATGGGGATTCATGTACTGTCAAAAAGATATCATCATCTCACCAAGGGCATAATTCCTCCAGGGGCCCAAATATGCAACAAAATGTGAAAGAGATGGAAGAATGAATTGTAGATGAATGAACCAAGAGCTTCCCTATAGATTCAACCTGTAACTAAACACTCCATTATAGATCCAAATGAAGGGTCTAAATATCCTCTCCAATTTCCAATTAGGATGGGAATCTTTCACCCTCGAAATTGGTGCTAAGGCAAGTAGACTAGCTCTCTACTAGGTCTTCTCTCCAAATGCAAAATGCAATATACAAAATGATAAAAAGCTGGTATTCTTCTTTGTTCCTAACTTTTATAAACTTCCTAGGGATTCCCCAATTCGAATTCCATCCATGAGATTCATTCCAACTCAATTTGGAAAGAGATTCCCAAGTATGCCACTTGTCCTTCCAATTCTAGCCTCCACCTTCACCAAATTCGAATTGGTGTCTCTTTGGCTGCCCTAACTCACTTGGGCGCCTTCTTGGAGGCTATTTTTAGCCCTGACATGTCATATATGTCATATTTCAGCATTTAGGTCTGATTTTTGTCATAGGTGTCATAGCATCTTCATCATTGTTGTCATAGAGCTAGGGAATCTAGTCCAAGTGTCCCACTAGCTCCAAAATGCCTCTTCCTCTTCCATGAGAGTTACTCTTCCACTCCAATTCGACCTTCATTGAGTCATTCCAATTATATTTACCTCCCAACTCCCCAATATAATTATACTCCACCTTGGATTCGAATGGGTGAGAATAGAATGCCATGTGGCATGAGGAATCTAGCTGTGTCTAGGTCCCACACCACCAATGTGTCTCCGTGACCAAGTGCCACCTTATTTTCCTATAATAAATATTTATTTAACCCATTTTAATATATTTATGTCAATATAATGTCCATTTGGGTTTTATTAGCTCCCTTATTCAAAATCCCAATGTTTCCACCCCAACCTAGGAAACTAGTAGATTGGTGGAATTTCCTCTTTTGAATTTTATTTGAATGGGGACATTACAGTCCTCCCCACCCAAGATTGCTTGTCCTCAAGCAATTCGAACATGGATGTTGAAGAACTTGCTTTCTTTCCAAAACAAAAATTTGAAACCAATGAGACTAAAATTATTCCAGGTTCCCATTGCTTGTATTGCACTCCAACAATTAGGAGTGCTCTCCAACCGATACCATCAGGCAAGAGAATTCCTGGATCCCATTTCCTTGTATGCCTTCTTCCAAACATTATAAGTACAAAAGATAGATCATCAAAGTACATGACAACATAATACAAATGTACATCAAGGAGGTGCCTCATCAAAGAATCATGAAAGTGCGTGTACCTCCAAGTAAGTAGACCACCATTTGACAGGTGCATACAAGCATCAAGTGACCAATCAAATCTGCTCCAATGACATAGCTGAGTATCCCATGTCCTATAATGCTGCTCCAAAAATATGTAAGGTGCATCAAAACAATCAGCCATGTATTCTTTCATCCGAGAAGTGAATGAATAATCTCCACTAAAATCTAAACCAAGTAGGGAGCAAAGAAAACAATGAGCCTTCAAGGGGCTCACATAAGTACCATTTATGCATCCATGGATATGTGTATCATCAATAAATAACAAAGGATGTTTATGCCAATTTAAATAATAAGGTGCTCTAGTCATATCATCATCAAAAGCAGAGGTAGGAGTTTCATACCCCTCATGTGGCACCATTAGAAAAAAAACTTTCACCCAATTTTCATCCCCAATTGATGTGGCTGAAAAAGAAGTAGGGGTTGAGGAATTATGAACCAACCTTAAATCTTTACAACTCTTACCCATCGAAATATTTAATTCATCTTTTCCATAATTGGCTGGTCCAACTATTGTGAGATCATGTGCCTCCTCCAAGGCTTTGCAACTCTCTTCATGAGGCAACTCATAATCCCTCTGAACAAAGACAAGTGCTTGTCTTTCTTCTTGTTTGAGTGTAGCATCTTCAAGCACCTACATATCAACCTGTACCTCATGTTCCACCATTACATGAGGTTCCTCCTTTATGGCATAAATTCTTTCATCCATTGTCTTATTTTCCTCGAAAGGAGAACCACTGCTCCCTCCTATTACCAATTTGCTTCCAAATTGACTAGCCAACAATTCGAACCCTTGCATTAATTGTTTTGTCATGTCTTCAAAGAATGGTTTCAGGAATTTTCTAAACTCCTCATTCTCCTCTAAGGTTCCTTTCTCATCCTTACTCATGGTTACCAAAGAATGCACTTCTTCTCCTACTTCTTCCCTTTCACCAAAGTACTTTCAGTTTTATTTTCTAAGGGTGGGGGATGATTTCTTTGACTTATTGTCCTCATGAATTTTCATCCACATCAGGTGAAAGGACCATGCTCTTATACCACTTGTAGTGTCCCTTTTTAAGAATTTGCACAAATTAGGAAAAATTGCCAATTTTGACCAATTCAACCCTTAGACCAGTATTGTCACTACTGCTTCCAAATGATTCCAAATTGGGTCTGAAGGTATTTGAAAGGTATTAAAACATATAAATGAGGCTGGTGGATGCTTAAAAACCCTTAAAAAACTTCTGAAACATTCATTTACAACCTGGACAAAGTAGGGAATAATTCTAGTCAATTCGAGCTTCAATACCCCCAAGGGTAGTGGACAAAGATAGCTCTCCAAATGTTGTTAAACACTTCCAAATTTCTGAACAGAGGTATGGTACTAATAAATGGCATTAATGAGCTCCCCAATGTATCATTAATTAGTTCCTTTGGTATTCTTCAACTCACTTAAATCAGATGTGTATGTGCAATACTTCACATAGGGGGAAAAGCTAGTAATTTTCACCATATGTTATGAAATTCGAATTTTAGGTGCCGAAGATTTGTGCACTATTAATTAACCGTATTCAAAACATTAATGACACTCCATACATCAACAAAATCACAGAGAATGATTGATACAATTCGAAATAATTTCTCTTCAAGCTCCAACAACAAGATCTAGGGAAAATGGCATCATTAATGCATTGTTTGGTATTTTTACACAAATTCACTTGGTATTTCGACCTGAGAGTCTTATGAGCAGTAAATACAGAGTATATATATCAGAATACAAATATATCAGGATTAATGTACTCTCACAAAGAGATCGGCATCTCACCAAGGGCACAATTCCTCTAGGGGCCCAAATATGCAATAAAATGTGAAAGAGATGGAAGAATGAGTTGTAGCTGAATGAACCGCGAGCTTCCCTATAGCTTCAACTTCTAACTAAAAACTCCATTATATCTCCAAATTAAATTTCTGAATGGCCTCTCCAATTTCCAATTAGGATGGGAATCTTTCACCCTCGAAATTGATGCTAAGGTAAGTAGACTAGCTCTCTACTAGTTCTTCTCTCCAAATGCAAAATATAAAATGATAAAAAGCTGGTATTCTTCTTTGTTCCTAACTTTTATAAGCTTCCTAAGGCTTCCCCAATTCGAATTCCATCCATGAGATTCATGCCAACTCAATTTGAGAAGAGATTCCCAAGTATGCCACTTGTCCTTCCAATTCTAGCCTCCTCCTTTAGCAAATTCGAATTGGTGTCTCTTTGGCTACCCTAACTCACTTGGGCGCCTTCTTGGAGGCTATTTTTATCCCTGGCATGTCATATATGTCAGATGTCAGCATTTAGGTCTGATTTGTGTCATAGGTGTCATAGCATCTTCATCATTGTTGTCATAGAGCTAGGGAATCTAGTCCAAGTGTCCCACTAGCTCCAAAATGCCTCTTCCCCTTCCATGGGAGTTACTCTTCCACTCCAATTCGACCTTCATTGATTCATTTGAAGTATATTGACCTCCCAAATTCCCAATATCATTAGAATCCACCTTGGATTCGAATGGGTGAGAATAGAATGCCATGTGGCATGAGGAATCTAGCTTTGTGTGGGTCCCACACCACTAATGTGTCTCCATGACCAAGTGCCACCTTATTTTCCTATCATAAATATTTATTTAACCCATTTTAATATATTTATGTCAATATAATTTCCATTTGGGGTTTATTAGCTCCCTTATTCAAAATCCCAATGTTTCCACCCCAACCTAGGAAACTAGTAGATTAGTGGAATTTCCTCATTTGAATTTTATTTGAATGGGGACATTACACTAAGACCACCTTTCTGCACTGGGTTGAGGTTGGTCAGTGTTGTGGAAGGATTAGCAGTGTCCTCTCTGACCTGAGTGTCTATATCGTTCGAACCGTCACCCTACGCCTTTAGTGCGTTGTTATCAGCATCTTTTTGAAGGGTCTCCAGCTCATTACTGTGTCCAAGGGAGAAATTCTCCCAGGTCATGTTTGTATGCATGATGCCGAGATGGCCTGTCATGTCCATCAGCTTGACATTGATATCCATGAGAGTGTTGGTATTAGCAATCCAATTGGCCGCCACTTCCTCCACTAGAGTAATCATCATATTCTTAAAGAGCCAATAGTGATTAATGGTTCCTCCATTTCTTCCCGAATCCATAATGGTTGTAAATCTACGAGCTTCCCAACTGTCTATGAGGCTACGGGTGGAGGCAGAGACGCTCTCTACATAGCCATCCATCGCAGTCCAATCCGTGATATTCTTGGGTCGATGGCCAGAACCTCTTTTGCTACCACCTCGGCGAGGAGTGCCTCTTGGTCGCGTCATGGTTGTCGGTCAACAAAGAACGTCTAGAACCAGGAGCGTAGGTGTAGCAACAGGATGAAGCCATGCAAGAGTCAAAGCTATGGAATAATCCCGAGTGTCGACGCTGAACCGCAAAGAGCCCAGCCTGCACGTTTTAACCTTGCAGCGAGAATTAATTTCGCTGGATGTAATTTTTGAAGATAGTGGCGAATTAATGCTGGAGGTGATTTCCAGCTCCATCTGTCGACTTCGTGATGCGCTCTGCATGCAGACGAGTAAATGAAATACCTTGGGGGAGGGGATCCCATAAAATCTCATTGACATCGTCTTGAATGTTGCTCTAATAGGTGGAGAGCTCCGTAGGCGGGCAAGTATAGGTGTTCGTCGGGAGCTGGTTGGAGAGGGCGCCAAGTGGAATCTGGCTCATGCGCAATGGGTTGTCACCTGGATCCGAGGTACTCCAAAATTTTCACTTTACTTGCCTTGGTACTGTCTTTTGTTGAGAGGTCAAAATTTTCCTATTATTGTCAACTAGATGGCATGTATAATGCCTCATGAACTTCCCTAGGATTAATACAAATTTAAAGAGAATAACATAAGAGATTTAAAAACATAATTACATAGCCTTTTTTGGGAATTCCAAAAAGCAATTACAACAAAACGTTGATTTGAATTTAGGTAGCATTTTGAATTGTCTCGTTTTTTATTCTTGCTACCTTGTCGTTTACTCCAATCCTTGCAACTTTTAGTGCCTACATACTCAAATGATAAACGACCTTGTGGGTAAAGAGAGAAGCCCTAAAAGAGACTCAGATAATATGTTCTTGAGTGAAGGTGGCAACAACAAAGGAATTTGTGTACATGATATACAAAAGTAGAGACTCATGCGAAAGGTAAAGGTCATGGAGCATGAACTAGTAGTCATCCACAAGGAAGTATGTAATTGCATAAGAAAAGAGCTATAAACTATAAAAATAATTTCAAACAAACGGAGAGGTGATTGAGATCATGCTGAGCAGGACCAAATTATGACAAGTGGGACCATAATGTAATGAATGAGACCAAATCGAGATGAGCAGGACCACGATAACTCAGGGTTTGGGAAGATTTGGCACTAACAATATGAATCAAATTCGAGCTACGCGGATAGATGATATGGAATTAGGAGAACATACCCAAACTAAGTGGGTGAAGCGAAACTGTCGATGAGAAAAGTACCACTGAGGAAAAAACAAGGACCCATACGAATGAAGATATAACCAAATCAAGAAAAGAAGTTGTAGAAAATACCATGAATGAAAGAGCATTGTACTCAAACTTGAACCCATGCTTGCAAGGCGTCATCCTATGCTTGCTCGAATCACAAACAAATAGATCTCATGCATACTAGAGTCCTTCTGGAATTAAGATGGAACCATAGCGGGGGTGGCGAAGGTGAGACACTGCTAGGGAAGACCTTTTTATAAAATCTTGTCAGGAGTTGGAAACAATAATAATGCACATGCTATGGAAATGATAGATGGAACCTCCATATCTCTGATATTATTATTGCCTAGAGGGTAAACATGGAGGAAAGTACATGATGAGCCCCGTAGATTCTCGAAATCATGCACATGACATGTGACCATCATAGTGGCTATAACTTAATGGATCGAGGAATAACCTCACACCACGCATTTTTAAGAATTTGGCCTTGGTTCAAGGTGCTAGTTTTTCTGGCTTGATTATCATCTTCACTATTTAGATCTCTGAGGACTTGGAAACACTACACATGGTGGAAGGTTTAGATTAAAATTTGGATTCGATACATACTTCTTCTAAGTGTGTTTCTCTTGGAGAGCGATGCTCTTGGAGGAACCTAAGAATAAGCATATAGTCTCCAATAACTATGAGGGCTCTTATTCCTCTTTTGTTCGATATCTGGATCCCTTTCCCTATTGCTTGAACCTTTGCATGGTTGTTTGATGCTATCTTGATACCCCGGACAAAAGCATGTTTTATGTTTCCCTTGGGGTCATATAGCACCTCTCCTGCACCTACCACCCTTAATATAGAATATAATTTAATGATTTTTTAGTACTACATTTTCTACATTTTGAAATTAAAAAACCATAATCAATCAAAGTGAACAAACTCACTCTATTTAAAAAAAAACTAAAATCTTATTTTAAAATATCATTATAAAAAAATATAAAGTATTATAATAATAAACAAAAATTATATATATAATTATAAAAAATAGACTTTTTTTTTTAAATAACAAAAACTACAATACATTAGAAATCCAAAATCAATGAAACTATAACAAAAACTAAATTAATTAATTATTTAAAACTAATAATTATGTTAAACAAAACTAATATTCGAAACTAATGTTGAATTTTAAATTAGGGTAAAAAAACCATCATAATATGTACATTTTGTTGAAAAATGTTGTAGAATAGGTATTTAAAATATATATAAAAGCTAATGCTCAATTTTAAATCATGGGTGAAAATGCCATCATAGTATGTACATTTTGTTGGAAAATATTGTGAAAAAGTTATCTATATATATATTATTTGGTGGTATTATTATATCTCAAAATGTAAAGGTGTTTGGAGTGATAAACTAACTTTAGATAAGTGTTAGTTTTAAGGTTTTTTTGAAGCAATATTATGGATTTTTAAGGTCATTGTTACAAAATTTGTTATTTAAGATCATGGTTGCAAAAGGTTGTAGTTAGTTTTAATCTCAAAAAAAGTGTTATTATCAACACCAATTTTTTATTTAGGAGTTGATTTTAAGGTTTTGGTTGCAACAATATCAATAATTAATGTCATGGTTTCCATAAACTTAACCTTTTAAGCACCCCCGAAAGTGAAAAGAGAATAATTTTTTTTAGAACCAAGGAAATTAGTAACTAAACGGAGCTACCTGGAAGGGAAAATTTTAGGGGCTAATCTTAGCCCATGGGCTAAATTTAGAGGTTTTAATTTTTTAGTGGGCTATTTTTTATTAAGCCATCATTTACTATGATTAGCCCAATTTTATGTATTTATTTTTAATAAATGACACATTATCCCAATAAAATATATAAAGATGACTCTAAATCTAACCATTTCCCCCAAGTTTGATTCGATTTGGAGCTCCCATAGCCCATAAAATAATCCTACTCCCTCTATTTCACCCAAAATCTATAGAAATGGCGGTTGTTGAGGGTAAATTCGCCCTTAAGCGATCATGGAAATGTTGGTTTTTGCTAAAATCGACCAGGTATTATGGATTGAAATCGATTTTCAATTTTAATTTGCCCCATATATATGATGTTTTCGATTTGGTTGTATCATATATTAAACGATTTTGTGTTTCTCCAAATTTCAGGGTTTTGGGTCTACGGAGCGAGCAATCAAAGATTTTGGTTTTTTGTTTTTGCCAGATCTCAGAATTTTGGGCCTTTGGAGCAAGCAGTCTAGGTTAGTATTGTTATGAATCTAGTCTGGTTACCAACGTCTGTGTGTGGGACTTGTTTAGTAGTTTAAACTAGACTTTAACCCGCTCTTTATCCCACCCTCGGTCATGACTGAAGCGAACAATAGTTCCTTCACACAAATAATTCACCCAAAGACTTGGTAAACCAAATAAGCCATAATAATAATATATTTGTATTGATGATATGATAAAAGATGATTACAATGGTTGATAACCCGCCTATTAAATAAGGCTTGGGCATTGTGAATGAAAGGTCATGTCCTTTCATTCTTAAGTATAATTACTTATGTTTACTATTAATTATTTACTTTTATGTTCATAGCAGTGACGGTGGAATGAAATGGGTTGTCAAACCTCGGTCTTAGAGGTTGCGAGGTTCGGTATGTCAGAGGTTGTGAGGTTCTCATGAATCTTTATCCTACTATGGAAATTCACATTGTCTACGTTGATTTTGAGGTCAGGGGCTTCATTTGAATATTGGGTTTGTCTATTTTTCCCTACGGGGGTGATATGTTTTCAAGTTTCCACCAAACTTTGTGTTGGAGAAAACTCACTATGGCTTGGGAATACCACAACAGACAGATGACTACCAGAAATATACTCAATTCTCAAAACAATGCTATTATAAATGACAATGTTAAGATAATGGAGAAATGTAACCAACCTCGATCCAAACGTTTGATGTAGATCCCCGTTGGAGCTTTCAATCCATGCACTTGAAATCTGCAAATTAGCCTTGACAACCAATATCCAACAAGTACATATAATATATAAATGACATTAACATTATCAATAACAATGGTCCATAATATCATAAGCAAATGTAACCCAATGTGCAATAAACAACATTCACAACATGATGGACGAGAATATGAGTATTTCTATTAATTAACAAGAAGAAGTACAAGATGATACGACCCCTTGCCGGCAACCAATCTGAACCAAGATCTGGATCAATCCACTTGTGCCTCCACCACTTCAATCCTCCATGAATGGAAAACTCAAACTATGAAAGGAGTTTGGAAGGTGAACATAAAGGGTTCACAACTACAAGGATCAATGAGTGAAGACTCAAGATAGGGAAAAAATCCACTAGAGTTCTCTTACTATTCTCTTCTCCTCCCTTCCATAAGCCATATGTGCTCAATATATAGTCCTCTCAAAGGTAGGTGAAAGGACACATCGAGACGTTACTTGGGAAAATGGAGAGCCAAAGGTCACCCAATGACCGCTTTGTGGGAGTAAAAGTAATAAAATAATGGTTTTTACCATTTTACTTGATACCCGTGGGCTATAAGGATGCAACTCGCAGGTACGCATGCTATAAGGATGCAACATGCGGGTAAGAGGAAAAATAGGGCAAAATAGTGTCTGAAGGATATAAGTGGATCTGAGTCACTGAAATGGATCCTACAGGCCAAAAGAGATGCTCACAGGGTGGAAGATTACAATGTAACAGACGTGAGAAAAGAGATGGGCCAAAAATGTTTCATCATAAGGTTTCCCTGAAATTGGGTCTTATCGGGTGGGTGTTCAATCTAAATTGGGTTCATCTGAAACCTGGTCATTTGGAGCAGAAAGATGAATTGGGTTGTAAGTATTTGAGCAAAAATGAGCATAGAATATTAGCGGGTCGTGGATTTTTGAATTAAACCCAAGTGGGATATTAGCATTTGACAAAAATGAGAAGATAACATAAGTGGGTGTTGGGAGATTCAACCAAATAATGGTGTTTTTTTATAACTGTGTGCTTGTAGGGACTTCTATTTGGTTTTCTGTACAGTCCTCTTTCGTTAAATAGCCATGTAAACCTAGACCTATGACGACAATGTTAGTGCCCCATGACCAACGATTTATGTTGGAGCTCTGAACTTGTTAGTGCAAAATAAAATAAGTTTGCTCTTGACTAATTTGATTGTTGTCCTACTTCCATATAACGATAATGATTCCCACTTGAAAAACATCTACATTAAGGTTGTTTTCCTATTTCCATATTAAAAATTTAAGACGTTGAGTTTTGAATGGGTAACATTGGTTTGTCTCTATCATGTAGTATTGTTACAAGAAAAGCTTCTATAGGGGTTGGGTGAGATTAATCCTTTTAGAAATATTAAAATATCTTGAAATTTTTTGTGTTTTTCTTGTACATCTTATGTTTCTTGCAGCTAAAAGAAGTTGTTAAGACAACATATATCTTGTCTCAATTTTTCAAGGTATCCAATCTTCAATTAAAAATTAAAAATATCCTATATTCCCTCTATCTCTTCTAGCTGTAATTGGTAGATGAACCTTTTTCATTGATCTTTAATCAGCTGGTTTGATCAAAACTTTATTCATTTTAATGTTTTTGAAAATGAGTGGATTATAAGATTCCACATCTCTGTATATGTTTGTCTTCTTGTTGTTTTTTCAATTTAGTGGCTTTATTACTACTCTTGTCCTTCAAACATGTGATCCATCTATAAAGCTAAGGAAAGCATTGTAAGATCATGTATAACAATGTGGTTTACTTAGTAGTTTCCACATGGAAAAATAAATCAAAGGGCAAAATGTCTTGAGGAATATCAATGAATCAAATGCCTACATTATAAGTCAACAATAAACCTAGTTATTGGGCACATCACTTTCAAGGGGGACATTTCAGAATTGTGCACCATCTAAAAACATTGGTACACAAATCTCAAATTTGGAAAGAGAACTAGTAGTAGCAATGTCTACACAAGCTTCCCTACTTAATGGTGCTTTGATTTCAGAAAAGACCAATGTTGCATATACAATAAAGGGGACAAAGGATTTTATAATTGTTAGAATCAATATTGCTTCAGTAGCAAAAAGCACCGAGATTCAGTCTGTTCAACATGGATGCCATGGGGTACTATTTCACTTGTGTTGGAATATGGACTTGCATATGATCATAATTATTAATGGAATCATTGAACTCGTCCTTCATATGTGGATGTCGATATTGATTTCTTTGATTGTGATCAAACAGGTGAAAAGTGAAGGAATATGGAAGAGAAAGGCATCATTGTTCGTTTCGTCATAGGTCATAGGCATGCTCTTCAGTTATATAACTTTGTTAACATTGATAGGTTTGTTTTGAGAAAATTAATGTATATGTGCAGTAAAGATAAAAAGGGGTCTCTCATAATGACAAGTTCCCAAAGTGATTGAGGTTCAGAATTGTTATCATAACATATCCATGGCGTTAGGACCTATTTTGTGTGTATGTCTAATGCAATTCCATTTGCAATCACACTAGCAACCATGAGTTAGCAAGTGAAACCCCTCAAACACTAACAATAAATGTAATTGATTTTGTGGAATACAATCCTTGTCATTTATTTTTCTTTTATGCTTTTCACTAGTGCTAGTTCCATAATGATCTTTTGGTTTGTAGTAAAAGGTCATCAGATCCATTTGTGTATTGCTTTTTAGTTTTCTACTTCAAAAAAATAGTGCATTTTTTTTCTAGATATTAGATATCCTTTGAAATAAAATTTTACATATGTAGGAACAATAACATAATTTAGTCAATCCATGTGGTTTAGGTTGTAGGTAAGTGTAGTATTTATATCATTACTACTTATATCAATAGATATTTTTAGTAGTGATTTCAAACTTGCTATGAGCAAATTTATCAATTTAATTATTTCATACTTTATATGACGACGTTTAACTGATGCATTTTTATGGGTAAATAGTGCTACAACAGTTGGAATTCTGGACAAAACAATTGAAGTTGAAGAAATACACCATCGAGACTTCATGATATTGGTACACAATCCATTTTCCTTATATCTGATATTTTTTGTTATACTTATTTATTTTATGGGACTAATAAGAAATCACAATTTTCTATGTTGTTCATTTCCTTTGAGAATAAACATGTTGAAGGGTATCTTGAGCTATCAGATAAGACAAAAATATACTTTTCTACTGCTTTTGCTAAATGGGATGCATATTTTTATATAAAAGTTCATGATGATGTCCATGTAAATCTAGGTGAGGCTTGGATCTCTTATTTTTCTATCTATGTGTGAAGGTGGCATGTTTCCCCCCAATTCCCTGAGAGTGACTTATTTCTCAAAGTATTTAAATGTTCATATAATCAAAGTCTGTTGTTCTCTTACCGGGACCCTTGCAAAAAGTCTTGCAGGATGATTGATCTAAGCCTAGAGTGTATGAAGTCTAGTCCTTTATACAACATCCATTCGGATACTGAAGTTTGAAACCTTAATTTTTTTGTGTTATGAACTAAAGCCCTAGAATATGTGGATAACTGCAAAACTTCTTTGTAAGAATATCATGAAAATTTTCTATCCAAGAAAAGATGGTACGAGGAAACTAAAGTCTTATGGTTCTAGAAAAGGTAAATGAGATTGTCCCATTTGAAGTTAATATTTTTACATAATTTAGGAGCCTGACTATATACATATTGCATGTATGTGATGCGGAATGGCTCACCTAGCATAACCACCCAACAAAGGTGTATTTCAAGCCTAGTTCAAATGATCATGGGAAGAAACCACATGTGAATGGAGAGGAAGCCATTGTATCCGAGGAGAGCCAATTGCAGCTGGTTTCAACCTTTAGTAAGCCCCCCATGCCTCCCTTGTTTGGCCCCTTCTTTGTCTTCTCTATTATGGAAATGCTACTTGATACAAAAAAGAGAGATGAATGGCTTTCTACACTTTTATTTGGCTGCAATGGCCCCAAATTATAGCCAACATCAATAATGTATATAGATTTTAGCTTGTTGTGTAGATATGGATGAGGAACTCCTCATGAATTTCTATATGAATATGTTTTTTCTTGAGAGGAGAATCTTGCTTATTGATGATGTCTATTCTAGTCACAAAAATAAACATTGCATTGGGGTTTTTCTTTTTTAGTATTGTATTAAGGGTGGGAACTAGCAAAGATGTTGTTGTATATCTTGCTACTATTAGATTTTAAGTAGAAAACTCCCTCTCTGTTAAATCTTGAATATAGAAATGAAGGAAAATCATGAGGTTGGAACATTGGGCTCAATTGTAATCTTTACATGAAAATAATTGAGTAATTTTGTGGCTGGATTTGTATGAAAATATGCAATTTTATATAGGTGAAGCATTTTCATGTCAAGATAATCACATTTGAACATGTAGTTGGAATATTCTCACCATCATTTTTTATATTTGCATGTCTGCATGCATCGATTCATCATGTGTAACACCCCAAAAATCACTAAAACTTTAAAAATTTTAAAACAACATTTATTACTACAATGCTACTTGCGGAATAATAGATTTTTAACAAACTAACTAGAGACAGCTTTAACACATAAATTAATTTGTAAAACATAACATACCGGACAACAGATTATAAATGTAATTTGATAAACAATAAATAAATTCTCATGTGTTATGGATCTGATAACTAATACTGATGACTTCGTTGAATGTTTCTGAAGGGGTTCCTATAGGGTGCCCTTGGGTTTACTTATCTTGATATCTAAAGCATTGGAACTATTTCTTTCTTTCGCAGATCTGCAGGTAAGGTATTAAATAATTCCAATACTTCAAGAAATGCTATAAGCTTCAGCTAGTCATCTCTATTTTATGAAAGAATGTGTACTGCCATGCATGAAGGTAATGTCGATATGAAATCTCAGTCTTTCTTTTAGTAGCTCATACTATTTGTATCCTGATGTGTGAAGTAGAGCTAGAGGTACTTTGTACTAAACTTCTTTTAGTCAATGAAACGGGAAAAGTAACTATGCTACAGACTTTACAAAAAAAATCCTTAGAATTACAGTTAGTATGAAAAATCGAAGAGTCCTTTTGCTCTGCACAATTAGTGACAGCTGGAATCATCAAATATCGAAGAGTCTTTATAACACATTAATAACAAGCATGTGATGATAATTGCTAATATAACAGGAATAATTATTATGCGACCTTAGTGAATAAAAGAATCTCACCCTATTTAATGGATAACGAAATCATATTTTAATATTTCCATTCTTATAAAGCTATGATGCATTATTGAACTTCTAAATCTATGTGACAATTAAAACATGCATCCTATGTGACAAAAATAAATTCAATAGCATTTCTAGACTTACATGACATTTCTAGACTTACATGACATTTGTCACATGCATCCTAATCTACTAAGCTTTTGCAATATGAATTTACTAAATTATCCTAGGACTAAATAATGTAATATTATATAAAAGTGACAAATGGAAATCTATGAACATTATTATTGAAATTTGCAACTACCTAGTATGTCAATATATAGACAAGGTATCGAAATATCATGATGAATGTCATAAGGGAAATTCCTACCTTATACTATGTTTATCATATAATAAAAATACTATGTGGAACAATAAATAAAATATTAAAACAATAAAATGTCAACATGATATAAAAATAAAATTTTAACATTTGAATTAACATATATGAAATCAAACTAAACTATATAACATAGTTATGAACCTACCTACTTATACGAAAATGCAAATGAAGCTTTGGAGTTTAAATAATATAGATATGTTATCATACAAAACACAACGAAACAATATAATATATAGAACATATATTATATAAATGTGAACCTACATACTAAGCGAAACTTTGGAAAACATATAATATAATTAACACCGAGATTTAAATTTACATACTATGTGAATGTGAATGAAGACTTTGCATAAGATGTAAATCATAATGCAGGGATTTGTACTCGTGACATTATTACGATGCTGACAACGTTTAATGCTACTGCAGGTAAGGTTCAGCAAGGTGATACTATAGCACTTCGACATTAATGCGATGTTGTGAATCCTTGGTGGATTGATCTGTTGGCTCATCCAAGACTGGCTCCACGTGATGATCGTCGTAGAATTTGTATGAACCTGTCGAGCTGTAACATGCTTCTTGCTTGACGTGGCCTTCGGCTGGTTTAGTTATTGAATGCTCCATTGAATGTGAAGTTGTTCGTATTACTTGCCTTGGTAGTGGCGTTGTTTGGATGGCATGTCCTCCTCCGTTGATCTGGATGAAGAAACTTAACCCTAAAGGTTTGGCTATACCATCGTTGGTCTTCTACCTTCGCGTTCATTTGGAGCCCTGGTTTTCGGGGAGAGGCCGACAGGCCGCTGCGAAGTAGGGTTTGACCCTTGGTTGTCCTCTGGTGGCTCTGCAACTTTGCACCTTTGTTTTAATGGTGTAAACCTGTGTTAAGAGTTTCAATATTCGAACGTGTGGAGAGTGTTGAAGCCAGTGGCTTTCGTTCTGATATGAGAGAAGGTTTCTCCAGGTATTTTAATCGGCGTCAGAGATAACATAATGGTATTGCTGCATATGTCGTGTTGGTTGGATGAACTGGAAACTTGCAAACGTGAGGCAACGACGCCCTGCTCTTCAAAGGTAACCCTTGTATTTAATTAACACTATTGCAATGTAATACAGTTCGCCTTTGAGTATTGTTCCATTTTGACATGCATTTAACCTCGATACAGTTGCAATGGCAGGTACCTTCTTTCCGTGGAGTTTATGGTGCTGGGACTGGTCGGAAAAGGATAGCTCGCATGAATTCGGTAAGCCCCGGTGGCAATCCCTCCGTAGGTTCTCCTGGCAGTTACAGGCCAACGTTGAGGTTTAAACCAACTTGTGGTTTTCTGAAAGTCGTCGGTCAAAAACAGTGTTGTGTTTTGTCTTAAACTACACGCTTGTAGTATGGTGCCTTTCGGCTTACAGGATCGATGTAACAATGTTTATGTTGAAGTATCCGTAGTTTTGGTTTTGTGTCGAGCTGGACAATGTAGCTCTTGTCGACGAGGGTTCTATTCCTCTGTTGAGTTTTTAATAAGAGAAGGGTTTCGACCCAAGAATGTATCATGTGACTTGGATGATGTAAATGTTGAAATGAAACTCGGTTTTTGCATTTAACTTGATGTAATACGAAATGTGGTTTTAAAACAATGTTTAAAAACAAACTTTGATACTTCTCTGCTATTGTTTTAGTTCGTAGAACTGTAAACTATAAAACTATGAAGTGAAAGCATTGTGATGTGTGTGAATTGATAGATAATGAAATGCTTATATGCTCTGGAATCGTCGTTTTCGGTTTTTTTTTATGAAATGTTAAAAGGTCTGCAAATGTAATGAAAACTTGAATTCTTGTGAAATGTTTCGATGAAAAGGGTATTACCCCTGGGTCACTTGACCAGAATGAATACTGTGAATTCAATCTTAGATGCTGAGGAAATGAATTGCTAGTTATGTTGATACGAGGGTTTGTAAAAGAGCAGTTAGGGTTTAGGTTTTTTATACTGTATGTTAGAAACAAATGCAGAACTAAAATAGACTTTATTTATGAAACAGAAAATGATTTCCTTATTGAGTATAAAGCATTGATATTTTTCTAGGCAATGAATTTACTATTTGATGAAAAAAAAATAAAACAGTACTATAAGGAAAATTACAGTAATCTGAAAACCTCTTTTAAATGGAAGATGAAAAGAGATAAACTTTAGATTTTACTAATTAACTCTTAACCACTAACAGTAGGAAAAAATTTAACAAATTAACAATGTTGTTCCCTTCCTTCATTTTGGCAAATCTGCCTATCATATCTATCTACATTAAATTATTCTCTGTACTAGAGTACGATGCCGATCCATTAGCATGGGGGAAAATGCAGAGAACATTTTATTCAATCCTTCATAAATGTAATCAGTACTTAAACGGAATCTTATTTAACTTAGAAATAACAATAATCATGTTTGTCCCATAATATCTTTGAAAACATAAAATTTATTATAACAGATAGAAATTTTTTAACTGCATAAAAATTTAGGGAGGATAAGTAGAACCTGCAAGTAAAGATAGGGCCGACAAACACCCAAGGAGGCTTGTTCCTCCCAACCTATTCCAAAAGAAGCAGCTGAACTGTTGGCTTCTAGTGAACCCCCGAGCCTGCTTACTGAGCCACTAAGTAGATGAAATCTGTGTAGAAGCAAGGCACTCAAAAATACCTTCAACACTCAGCATCAACCTCCTGTAATAACATGCCTTCAGCACTTGGCATCACACTCCAGAACCCAATAGAGTTTAGCAGACTCACAACATGATCAACACTTAGCATATCCCCTCATCAAATCTCTTGGGTGCAACACAGCAAAACCCCAAGGTAAATTTCCTCGTCAGGAAAAGTGATGAACCTCAGTTCACAATTTGATGGCTATTATATAGACTGCCTAGGTCTTTTAGTGGTCAATTTTTGAATAAATGAGCCTCAAGCTCCAGTCCCACTTTCCAGGGCACTGTGACCACATTTCAAGGGAGTTGTCCCATACCAACAGCTAGTTAGTTGCATCATGATGTTGCCACATGTCCATTGCCTTCTACCCCATATTCCATTCCACCTGGTGGATCAGTAACCACTCTTTCAACAGTCCCCTTAGGTGTTTGTCTCCTATTTTATTTATTAAATAATAAAATATTGTGCAAATTACAGTCATCCTTGGACACTTGTCCAAAATAAAACTTTACAATAAAAGTTAACATAATGTTTTCAGCATAAAATGTTTTTCAACAAAGAGGGTATGTTACAAACACCCCCACTTAAGCTCAACATCGTCCTCGATGTTGCTTATTCATCATCAAGTTCCTCATGGAACAAAACTGGGTATGCTTCTCGCATTTTACTTTCCAGTTCCCAAGTAGCCTCATCAGGGCTAAGTTGCTTCCATTGCACCTTTACCTGCCCTATGTTGCGGTTCCAAAGTGTAACTTTTCTCAATTTTTCTTCTGTCAAGGATACAGTCCGGTTCCACCTGAAAATCTCCTTCGGGTTCCACCTGTATATCATTCCAATTCAGCACATGAGTAGCATCGTGTACATACTTCTTTAAAACTGATATGTGAAAAACATTGTGAATTTTTAAATTTGATGGTAATGCTAACTGATAAGCAACTGGTCCAATCCTTGATAGGACTTCGAATGGACCACAGCACCTTGGTGCTAATTTAGCACAACTCCCAAGTTTTAAAGAACTCTTCTTGGGTTTTTACCTTTACAAACACATGGTCTCCAACCTGAAATTCTCTTTCAGTGCATTTCAGATCTGCATAACTTTTTTGCCTATCTTGTGCAAGTTTTAAGTTGCTTTGTACCTGTTTCACGGTTAGCTCCATTTCTTTCAACAAATCTGGTCCTAACATTAATCTGTCTACAGGATTATCCCAAGAAATAGGTGTGTTGCATTTTCTTCCATATAAAATTTCAAATGGACTTAACTTAGCAAATGCTTGATAATGATTATTGTATGCAAATTCAGCTAAGCGTAAATAATCTTCCCATTTAGAGGGTTGATCCTTTACATATAATCTTAACATATCTTCTAAAATTTGATTCACCCTTTCAGTCTGTCCATCAGTTTGTGGGTGAAAAGCAGTAATGAAATTTAACTTAGTATTTAAACCTTTAAACAATGTTGTCCAAAATTTTCCAGTAAATTTAGAGTCTCGATAAAAAATGATTACCTTCGGAATTCCATGTAAGCGGAAAATTTGCCTCTTAAAAATATCTGCAATGTTAGAAGCCTTGAAAGTAGTTTTCACATGAATAAAATGAGCAGCTTTACTAAGTTTATCAACCACAACCATAATTGAGTCATTCTGCTTCTGATTCTTAGGCAAACCAGTGATAAAGTCAATACTGATAATCTCCCATTTCCATTCTGGAATTGGCAATGGCTGCAATGGTCTAGCTGGATGTTGATGTTTAGCCTTAATTGTCTGACAATCAAAACATCTAGCTATGTACTCAGCCACTTCATTTTTCATGTTGGGCCAAAAATAATCCTTTCTCAACATAGTTCTCGTTTTATGATAACCGGGATGTCCTGAATAAGGACTTTTATGAACTTCATCAAAAATCAGCAGCTTAACTTTCGATTCATTGGGTATATAAATTCTGTTTTTATAAGTCATTAAGCCTTTTTCGTTAATGCTAAAATCTGTAATTAAATTTTAGATACATTTTCAGTCACTTTAGCATGCAATTCTTGATCATTTTTATCTTGATTAATTCCTTTTCTAATCTAATTTTCCAGATCAGTTTTAAAAGTACTGATTGCTGCCACAAAATTCAATCTAGCATTTCTGCTCAAGGCAACGGCAACCTTATTTTCCTTTCCATTAATGTGATGAATCTCAAAATCATACTCGCTAAGGAAAGCTAACCACCTAGCTTGCCTTGTGTTAAGATTTGTTTGATCCAATAAATACTTTAAGCCTTTATTATCAGTCATTAAAATGAATTTTCTTCCGATCAGGTGATGGCACCACATTTTAAGTGCATGTATTACAGCTGCCAACTCAAGATCATAAGTTGCATAGTTCTTTTCATGAATTTTTAATTTTCTTGACTCATAAGCAATCACGTGACGTTCTTGAGTTTCCAAGTCCTTCGTTGCATGCATCAGTGCATACCACGAAATATTTATTGGGATCAACAATTTTTAAAACCGATGCGGTTGTTAATAATTCTTTTAACTTATTAAAACTTTCTTGACACTTTTGATCCCATACGAATTCTTTTCCCTTCTTCTGCAAATAAGTGATAGGATTTGCAATTCGTGAGAACCCTTCAATAAACTTTATGTAGTAACCTGTTATCCCCATAAATGATCGTACATCAGTTACGTCCTTACGAACAGGCCACTCATTAATTGCTTTTATCTTGTCTGGATCAACAGAAATACCATCTTTTGAAATTATATGACCCAGATACTGAATTTTATCTTTGTAAAAATCACATTTACTGAACTTAGCATACAACCTATGTTCTCTTAAGACTTGTAGAATTATTCTTAAGTGTTCTTCATGCTCTTCTTTAGTTTTAGAGTAAATTAAAATGTCATCAATGAACACAACTACAAACTTATCCAAATACTGATGCAGAACATTGTTAATCAAACACATGAAAACTGCGGGTGCGTTAGTCAGCCCAAAAGGCATAACTACGAACACGTAGTGTCCATATCGAGTTATGAATGCATTCTTGAATATGTCTTCGTCTTTTATTCTAACTTGATGATAACCAGACCTTAAATCAATTTTAGTAAATATCTCTGCTCCGCGTACTTGATCAAACAGATCGTCTATGTGGGGAAAGGGATATCGATTCTTTATAGTCTTTTTGTTAAGTTGACGATAATCTATGCACAGTCACATAGTGTCGTCCTTTTTCTTAACAAAAATAACCAGTGCTCCCCAAGGAGACACACTTAGCCTTATGTAGTTTTTATCTATTAATTCCTTCAGTTGAGATTTTAGTTCATTTAACTCTAGAATATTCATTCTATAAGGAGCCTTTGAGTTTGGTACCGCACCTAGTACTAACTCAATGGTGAAGTCAAGCTCCCTTTTCGGAGGTAAACCTGGAATTTCTTCCGGGAATACATCCAAGAAGTCCTTAAGAATAGGTATATCCTCTAGTTTTATTTTATCTTCTTTAGATGAACATTCATCATTAATAACATTTACAGCAAATAATTTACAACCTTTTCTTACAACTCTTTTTACTTGTAACGCAGAAATTTGTCTTACAGAAGTCTTCCTAGAGATGCCTTTTACAGTTTCAGTATTATCTTCATTATTTAAACAAACAAAATACTTTTCATAACAATTCAGTAAAACTCTATGATGTTCAAGCCAATCCATGCCAATCAACAAATCATAAGATCCTAATGGTAAAACATTCAAATTAACTTGCATTTTTAGCTGACTTAGAAGCACTTCACAATTTTTGACAAAATCTGTAACCTTTCTTTTTGTACCTGTTGCAAGATGAACTAACCATGGTTTGTCAAATTTTTCTATCTTTAAATTGCAAATTTTCACTAATTCGGGTGAAATATAAGTCAAATTTGCACCCAGATCTATTAAAATGGAAATAGACTTGGTTTGTAGAATACCTTCAATTTCCACCATGGATGTTTGATGGTCTGTTTGACAATTTTCCAATGTTGCATAAATTATGGGCATATCCCTCGCTACATCTCCAACTGTAGGCTCTGCTTGTACTGTGTGGATGTTGTTGACTGTCTTTCTATTGCGTGGACAATCTTCTCTCTTGTGTGGTCCGCCACAGCCATAGCACTTCATTGGTCCTTTCTGCTTAGCATACCTGTTGTTGTTATTATTATTATTATTGTGATTATTATTATTAGGTACGTTTCTTGCAACAGTAACGTTCTGAGATGTATTACCCCTGTAAGTGTTATTACTTGAAATTTTTCTGTTATTAAAATTTTTCTTAAAACTTCCAGAATTATGATTAAAATTCTTCTTTTTATAATCAAACTGATTAGTCTTACTGCTCTTCCAGCCAGTTGTTCCTTCCCTTTTCCTGTTTTGACCGAAACAGAAATTAGCTTTCCTCATAGCTTCCTCCAAAGTTGTAGGATTGTCATATTTTATTCTGTCTTTTATGTGGAATGGTAAATAGCTGAGAAACCTTTGCACCTTAGGCTTCTCTTCAACCATGTACGGTACATACCTCAGCAAACTCAGGAACTTGCTGCACAATTCCTTCATGTTCATGGTACCCAACTTCAGATCATAAAACTCTTTTGATTTATCTTTATAATACTGTTCCGACAAGAACTTTTTCTTAAATTACTTTTTAAACGTACTCCAGGTTACGTCTTTCTCCTTTATACTCTTGATTCTTGTAAGATCCTGCCACCAGATATCTGTCTTTCCTATCAAATTATAAATAGCCATCTTGGCTTTTAACTAAGATGAGTAATCGTAAATATTAAAGTACTTCTTCATCCCAAATAGCCAAGCTTCTGCTGTCTCACCCTTCTCACTTTCGCCATTAAAAGTTGGTGGCTTAATCTTTTTAAACTCTCCAGTAATCTGCTCATGATGCTTATGTTTTCTCTTTGTCGAACAATAATCACTATCACTGCTGTCCTGATTAGAGTGATAGTTGCTTTGACTTGAGTCAGAGGAAGAATAACTAGTACTTTTATCATTCCTTTATTTCTTGTGCTTATTTCTGTGGGTCATTATAGCAGAATCATATTTTACCTCTGATCTCCTGCCTCTTTCCTCATTCTGATAATTATCAATCAAAATCTTATTCAACGTATCTTGCGCCTTCAGAATGCGTTCATTTTCTTCTTTAACTATTTTTATATCAGACTTTAAATCTTTTATGGTACGCAAAAATTCAGAAGAATTATTATTTAATTCAACATAAATACCTTCAGGATTTTCATTAATACTAGGTTCATTACGAGGAGATTTATCCTCTGTTGATTCCTCCGGTTGTGACATACATGTAAAACAATTGTCCAACTGTACAAACAAAATTGAAATAAAAGTTAGTAAAACATTTTTTTTCTGATTTCTTTTTATGTGCTGCGCGCGTGAGCCTAATCAGGCCTAGAGTTTTAACCGCTCTCTGATACCACATGTAACACCCCAAAAATCACTAAAAATTTAAAATTTTTAAAACAGCATTTATTACTACAATGCTACTTGCGAAATAATAGATTTTTAACAAACTAACTAGAGACAGCTTTAACACATAAATTAATTTGTAAAACTTAACATACCAGACAGCAGATTATAAATGTAATTTGATAAACGATAAATAAATTCTCATGTGTTATGGATCTGATAACTACTACTGACGACTTCGTTGTATGTTTCTGAAGGGGTTCCTACAGGGTGCCCTTGGGTTTACTTAGCTTGATATCTAAAGCATTGGAATTGTTTCTTTCTTTCGCAGATCTGCAGGTAAGGTATTAAATAATTCCAGTACTTCAAGAAATGCTATAAGCTTCAGCTAGTCGTCTCTATTTTATGAAAGAATGTGTACTGCCATGCATGAAGGTAATGTCGATATGAAATCTCAGTCTTTCTTTTAGCAGCTCATACTATTTGTATCCTGATGCGTGAAGTAGAGCTAGAGGTACTTTGTACTAAACTTCTTTTAGTCAATGAAACTGAAAAAGTAACTATGCTACAGACTTTACAAAAAGAATCCTTAGAATTACAGTTAGTATGAAAAATCGAAGAGTCCTTTCGCTCTGCACAATTAGTGACAGTTGGAATCATCAAATATCGAAGAGTCTTTAGAACACATTAATAACAAGCATGTGATGATAATTGCTAATATGACAGGAATAATTATTATGTGACCTTAGTGAATAAAAGAATCTCACCCTATTTAATGGATAACGAAATCATATTTTAATATTTCCATTCTTATAAAGCTATGATGCATTATTGAACTTCTAAATCTATGTGACAATTAAAACATGCACCCTATGTGACAAAAATAAATTCAATAGCATTTCTAGACTTACATGACATTTGTCACATGCGTCCTAATCTACTAAGCTTTTGCAATATGAATTTACTATATCATCCTAGGACTAAATAATGCAATATTATATAAAAGTGACAAATGGAAGTCTATGAACATTATTATTGAAATTTGCAACTACCTACTATGTCAATATATAGACCAGGTATCGAAATATCATGATGAATGTCATAAGGGAAATTCCTACCTTATACTATGTTTAACATATAATAAAAATACTATGTGAAATAATAAATAAAATATTAAAACAATAAAATGTCAACATGATATAAAAATAAAATTTTAACATTTGAATTAACATATATGAAATCAAACTAAACTATATAACATAGTTATGAAGCTACCTACTTATACGAAAATGCAAATGAAGCTTTGGAGTTTAAATAATATAGATATGTTATCATACAAAACACAACGAAACAATATAATATATAGAACATATATTATATAAATGTGAACCTACATACTAAGCGAAACTTTGGAAAACATATAATATAATTAACACCGAGATTTAAATTTACATACTATGTGAATGTGAACGAAGACTTTGTATAAGATGTAAATCATAACGCAGGGATTTGTACTCGTGACATTATTACGATGCTGACAACGTTTAATGCTACTGCAGGTACGAGAGAAGGTTTCGAACGTGTGGAGAGTGTTGAAGCCTATGGCTTTCGTTCTGATACGAGAGAAGGTTTCTCCAGGTCTTTTAATCGACGTCAAAGATAACATAACAGTATTGCTGCGTATGTCGTGTTCGTTGGATGAACTGGAAACTTGCAAACATGAGGTGACGACGCCCTACTCTTCAAAGGTAACCCTTGTATTTAATTAACACTACTGCAATGTAATACAGTTCGCCTTTGAGTATCGTTCCGTTTTGACATGCATTTAACCTTGATACAGTTGCAATGGCAGGTACCTTCTTTCCGTGGAGTTTACAGTGCTGGGACTGGTCAGCAAAGGATAGGTCACATGAATTCGGTAAGCCCCGGTGGCAATCCCTCCGTAGGTTCTCCTGGTAGTTACTAGCCAACGTTGAGGTTTAAACCAACTTGTGGTTTTCTGAAAGGCGTCGGTCAAAAAAAGTGTTGTGTTGTGTTTTAAACTACACGCCTGTAGTATGGTGCCTTTCGGCTTACAGGATCGATGTAACAATGTTTAGGTTGAAGTATCTATAGTTTTGGTTTCGTGTCGAGCTGGACAATGTAGCTCTTGTCGACGAGGGTTCCATTCGTCTGTCGAATTTTTAATAAGAGAAGGGTTTCGACCCAAGAATGTATCCTATGACTTGGATGATTTAAATGTTGAAATGAAACTTGGTTTCTGCGTTTAACTTGATGTAATACGAAATGTGGTTTTAAAACAATGTTTAAAAACAAACGTTGATACTTCTATGCTATCGTTTTAGTTCATAGAACCGTAAACTATAAAACTATGAAGTGAAAGCATTGTGATGTGTGTGAATTGATAGATAATGAAATGCTTATATGATCCTGAATCATCGTTTTCGGTTTTTTTGATGAAATGTTAAAAGGTCTGCAAATGTAATGAAAACTTGAATTCTTGTGAAATGTTTCGCTGAAAAGGGTATTACCCCTGGGTCACTTGACCAGAATGAATACTATGAATTCAATCTTAGATACTGAGGAAATGAATTGCTAGTTCTGTTGATACGAGGGTTTGTAAAAGAGCAGTTAGGGTTTAGGGTTTTTATACTGTATGTTAGAAACAAATACAGAACTAAAATAGACTTTATTTATGAAACAAAAAATGATTTCCTTATTGAGTATAAAGCATTGATATTTTTCCAGGCAATGAATTTTACTATTTGATGAAAAAGAAATAAAACAATACTATAAGGAAAATTATGGTAATCTGAAAACCTCTTTTAAATGGAAAATGAAAAGAGATAAACTTTAGATTTTACTAATTAACTCTTAACCACTAACAATAGGAAAAACTTTAACAAATTAACGGTGTTGTTCCCTTCCTTCATTTTGGTAAATCTGCCTATCATATCTATCTACATTAAATTATTATCTGTACTAGAGTATGATGCAGATCCATTAGCATGGGGGAAAATGCAGAGAAAATTTTATTCAATCCTTCATAAATGTAATCAGTACTTAAACAGAATCTTATTTAACTTAGAAATAACAATAATCATGTCTGTCCAATAATATCTTTGAAAACAGAAAATTTATTATAACAAATAGAAAGTTTTTAACTGCATAAAAATTTAGGGAGGATAAGTAGAACCTGCAAGTGAAGATAGGGCCGACAAACACCCAAGGAGGCCTGTTCCTCCCAACCTATTCCAGAAGAAGCAGCAGAACTGTTGGCTTCTAGTGAACCCCCGAGCCTGCTTACTGAGCCACTAAGTAGTTGGAATCTGTGTAGACGCAAGGCACTCAAAAATGCCTTCAGCACTCAGCATCAACCTCCTGTAATAACATGCCTTCAGCACTCGGCATCACACTCCAGAACTCAATAGAGTTTAGAAGACTCACAACATGATCAACACTTAGCATATCCCCTCATCAAATCTCTTGGGTGCAACACAGCAAAACCCCAAGGTAAATTTCCTCGTCAAGAAAAGTGATGAACCTCAGTTCACAATTTGATGGCTATTATATAGACTGCCTAGGTCTTTTAGTGGTCAGTTTTTGAATAAATGAGCCTCAAGCTCCAGTCCCACTTTCCAGGGCACTATGACCACATTTCAAGGGAGTTGTCCCATACCAACAGCTAGTTAGTTGCATCATGATGCTGCCACATGTCCATTTCCTTCTACCCCATATTCCATTCCACCTAGTGGATCAGTAACCACTCTTTCAACAGTCCCCTTAGGTTTTTGTCTCCTATTTTATTTATTAAATAATAAAATATTGTGCAAATTACAGTCATCCTTGGACACTTGTCCAAAATAAAACTTTACAATAAAAGTAAACATTAAGTTTTCAGCAAAGAGGGAATGTTACATCACGCATGCATTTGCATGCAACTGCATGCATCCAGTCTTCATCTTGGTGGTATCCCCAGCACCTAGAGCCTAATTTCAGCTCCCTAAATCCTGTCTTCAGCCCCTAGTAGCCCTCCTACCTACCTGATGCTCCCTGTTTGAATCACCTGCATGACATGTGTGCCTTTTCTCACCTACCAGGAGTTATCATTCAGTTAGAGTGCCTTATCTCACCTACCAGGAGTCTGACAGTCAGTTAAAGCATTGATTGAGCAGTTCTTCCACTGATTGCTCATCCTAACTGCCTGTAGCTCCTAGTTAGCTAGTTATGGAGTGCCACTTGATCTTCTAACAGCCTCATGCGCCCTCCTTGGAGTCTCCATCCCCTAATTCATACCTAGATGGTTATGTTAGACTCGGTTAGACTCATTTGACTGACCTTTGACCATTTATGACTGATACTATTGATTGGATGATGTCTCCAATGTTGTCCAAGCCATACTTTCAGCATGATTCGAATGGCCTCCTTGGCTAATTCGAATTCTATTGATAGTTATTAATATTGTATTCATTATTTGCAGTGCCAGCTCACAGTTGATGTATGATTTTACTGTTATTCCCCATTTTTTGTGTTCATAAGTGATTATTGAGTACTTTCTTCTCTTCTTCTCTGCACTTCTTGAGTGATTTTTGTGTGATGCTTGTTACAAATGTCAGATCCTACTACAGGTTATCACATGGTATCAAAGTTTGCAGCAGCTATTCGAATTGCAGCAGTTGCAACATTTCTTTGAGCAGTTGTCTTTCACTTGAGCACCAAAAGCCTCTGAGTTTCCACAGCAAATCCTGGTGCTATTAACTTGAATTCACTTGAGCAATCCAGTGAGGTCTATCTAGGTGTGAAGGACTTAGTCATATGTGCTCATGGTCCTAAGGCAGTTTTCATTCGAAGTGTAGAAAATATCCATCAACAAACTCTTCTTGTTTTGCAGGTTTATTCACCCATTCGAATTCCTCTTCAATTCGAACTCCACTGCTCAAATGGATCTAAAAATCAATTCTTCTATTTATGACGAATGGAAATCCAAAATGTCCCTCTTCATGAGGTCCAAGAGCTTCACCGGCATACTAAATGGAACTATGGTCGAACCACTCAGTGCAGTAGAGAAATCCAAGTACTTGTATAGGCTTGATGAAGCAGTAGGCTTACTTCTTCTCTCAATTTTTGAAGATCTTCACTTCCATGTCATCGATCTAACATCTCCAAAAGAGGTTTGGGACAAGCTTGAATCCCTCTTTGGACAGAAAGATGATTTGAAAGGTCATAAATTGGAGAATGAACTCATCTCCTTGAGTTCTGAAAGCTTCGAATCCATCAATGCCTTCTTAACCAAGTTCAAAAGCTTGATTTCACAGTTGAAGAGATATGAGATAGTGAAAGAAGACAAATAACTCACACTTGCCATTCTCTCAAAATTGGGGCCAAATTTCTCAGTTTTTGTCTCCACATTTCAGCCAGCTAAGATGTCCATTCCAAAATGGAAGTTTCCTACACTTTATGACGTCATCCAATCTCTCACACAAGAGGAGTAGAAGTTAATCTCCATGGGAATGATAAAACCAAAGTTGGATTCGGCCCTTACAACTGCTAAGGCCAAAAGAGTGAATGCAAAAGGCAAGAAAAAATTTTATGAAAAGAGAGCGAATTATACAAAGCCAAAAGATGTTCCATATCAGTCAGATGGGGCTTTGAATTCAAAGAATAACAAGCAATCTCAGAAGAGAGATCCAAGTGCACATATTGTCATCGAGGATTTCATCCTGAGAGTTCTTGTATGAGGAAAAATATAGATTTGATGGCTCAGTTACTTGAGAAGAACAATCTCCCTGTAACTGCATGTGCAAGGAAGCAAGATACTAAACCCTTTAGATCTGAGGACAAAGAGAGATGCCATGCCCTCATGGAAAGTGCATCAAAAGAATCATCATTCATCATAGATTCAAGAACATCAAGACATATGTCTTCCTCGAAAGATCTCTTCTCCAACTTCAAATGCTCAGTTGGCCCTTCCATCATGTTGGGAAATGATTCATAAGTCTCCTCTCAGGGGATTGGAAGAATCAATCTTGACCATGGCTACTTTTCTGATGTGCTTTATGTTCCTTCTCTCACAACAAATCTACTTTCAGTGTACCAAATGACTCATATTGGAGAGCCCAAGAGAGTGATCTTTTCTCCAAATAAGTCGAAATACAAAACATGGATTCAGGTGAAATCATTGCAAAAGGAGTTGCAAATCACAACTCTAAACTGTATGAGTTCTCACACTTCTTACCTCTCTCAAAGCAATCAAATCTCCATACTCATGCCAATGAAGAAAGCAGATTGTGGCATGAAATATTTGGGCATCTTAACTATCAGTACTTGCATGACATGCATACAAAGGAGATGGTTGATGGGCTGCCCAAGATCAAGTTTTCCAAGGGAAACTGTCATGGTTGTTTGATGGGGAAGCATCCTGAGAAGAAATTTGAGAAGGGGAAGGCAAGGAGATCCTCTCACCCTTTAGATCTCATCCATAGTGATGTGGCTGGTCCATTTCCAGCTCTGTCTCTAAACAAATCAAGGTATGTACTCACTTTTATTGATGGTTATTCTAGATTCGCTTGGGTATATTTCCTTAGATTGAAATCATAAGTATTTGGATTCTTCAAGTTTTTCAAGTCTTCTGTAGAGAAATTTTCATATTGGAAGATAAAATCCATTCGCACTGACAATGGTGGTGAGTACATTAAGGGTGAGTTTCAAACCTTTTGTGTTGAAGAGGGCATTGAGATGCAACACACTGTTCCCTATACACCACAACAGAATGGTGTAGCTGAAAGAAAGAATGGAACATTGAAAGAAATGGCCACCTACATGCTAAAGTCGAAAGGGTTTCACCCTAGTCTTTGGGCAGAAGCCATTAACTATGCCTCCTATATTCAGAACAAAGTTCCTCACAAAGGACTCAATGACATTACTCCTTTCGAAGAATGGATGGGATACAAACCTGGTGTATCTCATCTTAGAGTGTTTGGATCTAGAGCATGGGAAAGGATTCCAAATGATAAAAGGAGAGCACTAGATCCAAAAAGCAGAGAGTGCATTATGGTGGGCTATGCATTGGATGCAAAGGCCTACAAGCTTCTTGGTCCTACTACCATGACCACATTCCTGGAAAGGAGTGTATAGTTTGAGGAATGGCCTCTCCATGATAATCCTTATGTTGAGCAAGATAGCTTGCCTACCACTCCTCCTTTGATTGATGATCAAGAGAGAGAAGCATCATCACATGAGATTTCAGATTCAGAATCTGAAGATGGAGATGACGACGAGCGAATGCTAGACCTAGATCCACAAGAACCTTAAGGTCTAGCAACTGATGATGAAGATGATCGAATGGGAGATCCAATTACACAAGAACCTGATGATCCTCCTCTTCCTCGATGGGCATCCATTGCACTCCGATCTGTCGGCGATTTGGTTAGTGATCCACTTGATCAAAGAAGAACCAGATCAGATTTTTAGAATGGAAGGTTTCATCCTTCTCACATTATTGATCCATTTCAGATCGATCGATCCTTCTTCGGAAAAGAAGGACACTTGCCTCCTTCTGGAGTGAGTGATGACATGCTAAATTATCATCCTTCAGTCTATTTTGAGGGAGGGCTTTCTTCCCACTAGGTTTTCCCTCTTTCCTCATCTATTATTTAGATTGTTGTACAGGGTGACCTTTGGTCTCAGTCACCAGGGCCCTATTTTTCAGTTTTCAGTTATTACCTCATAGTATAGCTTGCAGGGGGGTGTTTGAATATTCTCACCATCATTTTTTACATTTGCATGTTTGCATGCATCCAGTCATCGTGCATGTATTTGCATGCAATTGCATGCATCCAATCATCATTTTGGTGGTCTCCCCATCACCTAGAGCCTAATTCTAGCTCCCTAGAGCTTGTCTTCAGCCCCCAGTAGCCCTCCTACCTACTTGATGCGCCCTATTTGACTCACCTGCATGAAATGTGCACCTTTTCTCACCTACCAGGAGTTATCATTCAATTAGAGCACCTTATCTCACCTACTAGGAGTCTGACAGTTAGTTAGAGCATTGATTGAGCAGTTCTTCCACTGATTGCTCATCGTGGCTGCTTGTAGCTCCTAGTTAGCTAGTTCTGGAGTGCCACTTGATATTCTAATAGCCTCATGCGCCCTCCTTGGAGTCTCCATCCCCTTATTCATGCCTAGATGGTTATGTTAGACTCAGTTAGACTCATTTTACTAACCTTTGACCATTTATGACTGATACTACTGATTGAATGATGTCTCCAATGTTGTCCAAGCTAGACTTTGAGCATGATTCGAATGACCTCCTTGGTTATTCGAATCCTATTGACAGTTATTGTATTGTATTCATTATACACAGTTCCAGCTCATAGCTAATGTATGATTATACTTCTATTCTCCATTTTTTTGTTCATGAGTGATTATTGAGTACTTTCTTCTCTTCTTCTCTGCACTTCTTGAGTGAGTTTTGTGTGAGGCTTGTTACAGTTGTCAGATCCTACTGCAGATTATCACACATGTTGGCATGGAAATCCTTTCGATTTGTGTTTTGTAACTTTTTTTTATGTCAAAGAAATGTCTTTTTTGAAGTGTTGAATTGTACTTTAAGTTGATTTCATTATCTTCAATAAAATAAAAAATGACTAACAACCAGATTGTAAGGAAGAATAATGTGAAAAGGGTGAAATTTTTAATACAAAAGTGTTAGTGTAGTTAGGATGTCTAGTCTTTTGGTTATGGATATAATCATGTCATGTATTTTGTTTCGCCCTTTAATTTTGAAACTTGTTCTATAAAGGAGCCATAGGTGATATCTATCACCATCAAAAGTGAAAGGTCACCTTGGAAGTGGGAAAGGAGTTTTAAGATCTTAAATATGGAACCATAGTCTCATAAGATGTTCACATAACACTTTAAAAAGTGATGAAAATATTCTTCAGTGGAGGAAGTACTGCATTGCCTACTGATAACATCTTGAAGTATAAATTATTCACAATATGGGATAATTCTCTTGAAACAATTGGTGAGAATCCTAGCACATTTTAGTGTCCATTACACAACTTTGTGGTAGATTTTTTATCCCAAATTGAGTTCCCTTCATCAATCTATTGCACATTTTGTAGCAATAATCACCACCCATATCCGATTTAGTGTCCATGATATGATTTTACAATCAATTCGCAATAGTTGGTAGAGTTTTCGACCAATATTCATTGCCTAATGGTGGAATCTTATAATTGTCCAAGGCATCAATACTTCTACTTATTGACTTGTATCCATCACGCACCTAGACTCTTATGTTACGTATCTCTTTCCTACACCCCACAATAATCATATAGAATTGAACAAAGATTCAAAGATGAAACAACAATTTAAGGATTGGATAGTGATGAGTGTTGATTAGAATGCATGAATTTCGTGCTAACTTAACTAGTGTAGGATGACATATTGTGCCCTTTTTTATTACATGTCACTTATCAACACTAAGCTCCAACATAAGGATTGGTTCATTTAAGCATGCTCATTCACAGTGAAATAGGCACAAGTTCACATCCAATCCATCCCACAGTTGGGTTTATCAGTCTATCCACAATCACATAGACTCAATCTCAAGCCAAGCCAGTTCACAACTGGGATTATTAGGCTGCCAAGGTAGTGGGGGGAGCGATGCTAAACTAGTGAACTCACCATAGAGCTACAAGAACCTCAATTAGACTCAGCTAGCTTAGGGTCCACATTACCCACCCCACACAACACCAAGAAGGTACCTCTTCTCTTTCTTCTATCATTATTCAACTAATTTATGATTGATTCACAAGAAGATGCATATTGTGACCCAAAACTGAAAATATATGAACAGATTTTTGTTAACTATCATGATTAGCGCATAGCATTCAACAATGATGTTAGTGATGTGTGTCATGATGTATTGGAATAACTTTAATATAATTTATTTATTTTCAATTGTTTTCTTAAAGAAAAGGAGGCCTTAGATGCCCCATACCCTAGAGGCCTTAGGTATATTGGCATTGCTAACAAGTCTTAGTTGATCACACTTGAGGGTTATGTATTCATTTTAATGATTAGATCTCTTATGTTTATATTTATATTGACATGAGTGGGTAGATATCTTATGTTTATATTTCTATTTGAATGAGTAGATCTCTTATGTCCATTAATCTAAATGCATGTCTATTGACATGAATGCATGGATGGGTTTAGCTATGGAATAAGATATTGAACTTTTTTATGTTTTGGGTAATGTCATTGTTACCCAATTGTCTTCATATTGAATGTTTTGTTATGTCATGTACTTTGAATGCTAGTTTAGTGTCGGTTATATGCCACTTTTCATAATAATGTTATTTTGTCTTCTTTTTAGCATAGCCTAATTGTACTAATTTTATATTATTTTTTCATGCAGGTTTTACTTCTGGTTTCTAGATTGATTTGGAGTTTCAATTGTGTAATATCTAGTTAGTAAGATGTCAAACACTAACTATGGGAAGAAAACATCAAGACAGAGGGATGTACTATCATACTTCCAAAACCCTCAATCTAGGAATCCACATTCTCTTCATGCCTCAAGCTCTTCTGAGAAACCTATTAGCGAGAGAGTTGTTAACTCTTGAGAGAATGCATTAGATATCCTTACAATGGATGGCATAATAGGTTCCTCTAGTGATCAAAGTGAGACAAATACAATTTCATCAGAAATTGGTGATAAAAATGTTGAAGATTTTTCCTTGGAAGGTGACATAATCCCTTCACGGAAAAGGGAAAGAGGCAATGGCCAATGGGACATAGGGAGAGTATTCCAATCAGGATGGGTCTCACAATTTCCATTTATTGAACCAATACCTCCAACAAATGAGAAAGAGACTTCACGAGAATTTAAATGCATAGCATGTGGTTGGAAACTTGGGAAGGTAGTGAAATTGCAAATGAAGTTAGATACACTAGAGAAGCATGCGGGAAAGGTGTATGTTAAGGAAAGGAGAAATCTACTCCTATATGGAAATCTATTGAGGAATGTTGACATAGAAAATATGAAGATGAATATAAGAAATTCTTAGTCAGTAAGGGAAAACTTGAGGCAAGTGGAGGAACCATCCTATCTCTATTTGGAAAGACAACAGAAAGAAATTTTTTATCCAAGATGATTCAATTATGCACTGTATTTCAAATCTTATCTAGTGGTCGTCCTATGACAAATTATCCAAATTACATGAAATATCTCTCTTTTCTTCAAGTGTCAAATTTTCCATCTTCTCATTGGTATGTAACAAGTGGTTGGGAATGGGCAAAATATCTAGCTCAAGTAGAAAAGGAGGACATGAAAGAGAAGATTGCAAATGCTAGGTTTTTGTCATTGTCTTTGGATGAAGTTACAACTATCGATGATACTTCATGGATCTGCATGAGCAGTTATATAGTTAATGACCATATTAGGAATTCATATCTTCTTGGGATTCATAAAATGAGTGATAGTTCTATAGCGGAAAATATTTATGAACTTGTTATTAATATTTTGAAGGAAATTGGTGGTATGGATAATTTAATGATTTCCAAAATGTTGGTATGTGTTGGAGCAGAAGGAGCATCAGTAATGCAAGGAAAAAGGAATGGCCTTTGTGTCAGAATACAACTATCAGCTTCACCATATATGCTTGGCATGGCTCATAGGATGAATCTTGCATTAAAAATAGTAAGCAAGTTTCCATTAGTTTCAAAAATTGAAGATCTTGTACATGAGGTTCATGTATACTTTTGTCGTAGTCCCAAACGATTTTTGGAGTTTCAAAAATTTGTTGATGGTGTTGCAAATGGAAAAAAAGTTACTAAAAGATGTTGATACAAGATGGATCTCATTGAAGGGACCAGCTCAAAGACTATTTACTGAGTATGAATCCTTGGTAGGGGTGATGTATGAACATCGCTTCAGTGTAGACAAAGCTTGGGATATTCTATTTCGACTAACTGATATAGAGACATTATTAACATTGGTTGGAATGCTTCCTATGCTACATGAAATTAATGTCCTTGTGAAAATGTCTCAAAATCGCACAATGTATATTGCAGAATACACAAATGCAAGAAAATTAGCATGCATTGCATTGGACAATTTGTATATGATGGCAGAGTCTTTTACAGGTCTAAAGTTTACAAGTTGGACTAGGATTATCAATATAGAAAATGCTGAATTTTTTTTTAAGTTTGATGAAAAAGGGATGTTATGTATGGAAGTGTGTGGGCATATGGTTCCATTTCATTATATTCGTAAGATAGGATGAACCACAAAAGAGTGCCCTGTGTCAAGAGAAGAATTTGACAATGTTGTGATTTCAGTGAGACGTAACTTGATAGAAATTGCAAGATCACTAGCATCAGAGATAAGAGAAAGATTTCCTCGAGATCAATTTTTGGAGGCCATGTCTATGGTATACCCTCAATATTGGAACACTTGTCAAAATAGAACAACTTTAAGGAAAGACTTTTTAGCAAAAGTAAAGGTTTTAGCAAGCCACTTTTGCCGAGAGACCCAGATACATGGAGAACATATTCAAGGTATTGTCGATGAGGAAAAATTGTTTGAACAATCCCAATGCTTTGGTGCAACAATGTGGGAGCAATTTAATAAACTGGATAATCATCTAGAATGTGGTGAAATAACAAGGTTACGGACCATTTTAGGTGCTAGCCAATACCTACAAGAAAATATATCAGAATATTTCAAATTAGCATATTTATGTCAAACCGTGATTTTGGGATTAGTGGAGGATGAGAGAATGTTTAGTGCACTTTCCTTCTCGAATTCAAAGTTGAGGAACAAGCTTGATAAAAACATGGATACATGTTTAAGATTATATGCAACAAAGTATGCCGTTAACAATTTTCCATATGAAAGAGCACTAGATCTTTGGTGATCATATTGTGATAGAAGGGGAGAGAGCAATATAAATAATTGCTCTGATGAACTTGATATGGAACATAATGTTTACAGAGAATTCAATTCTCAGGAAGATCAGTTGTCTAAGTTGGAATTGGAGGGAGAAGAAGGCTATTTATTTTGGGAAGAATTCTATGAGAACATGCTGTTTGACTCTGGCACTATGTATTTTCTAGAATAGTGACTTTTGGATCTCTATTTTTGTCTCATGGTTAATGTACTAAGTCTATTTTATATGTTTGGGGGGATTATCGGAAAACCATGTTTTTGGTTTTTTCGGAAGACAGTTATTGAAAGTTGACATCATGTACTATTTGATTTAGTATTGAATAACAATAGTATGCTTTTTTTTTCACGATAAAAAAAAAAAAAAAAAAAAAAAAAAAAAAAAAAAAATGTTTCCCAAGATCATAATGACAGTTCATCAGGAGAAGATCATGCTCAGAATGTATAAAATGAGGACCAAGCTGGCAATTTAAATTGGGGATTTGAAAGTTGATAGACCCCGCGATTTTAATCTAATTTAATATACATGAAGGGAATGAGGACTCTTATCATGGTATATGTGTTCAATAATAATTGGTGGTGCAAGACTACTATGTCAATTTGAGGTTGCATTTTAGGTAAAAGTATGTTCTATATTTTGTATTTTCGTTGTAACATTAGAGCTACATTTCCTTCATGCATGTTATTTTAAGATTTATGTTTTGATAGGAAAATTACTGACCTCCTTTTTGTGATGGGGTAATCCGCTAGGGTTCATTTTTCTGGCGTCGCGTGTGGGCCACATCCAATTCCGCCTGGTTGTAGGCCGATAGTATTGTTGCGGGTTTGGTCACCCTAGTTTCTCTCAGGGTCATTATGTCGGCCCCATCCTCGGGACCTTCGGGTCTGTATGGGGATGAGGAAGTGGGTTTGGGTGGAGCCGGTGGATCGGAGGCAGGAAATAACAGGAGGACGGGCCATGGGGGCTGCCTACCCAAAACCCTCACTATTCCTGCTATTTAGGTGAGATCAGAAAAAATCAGAGAGAGGGTTGAGAAATGGAAGGAGAAGGCCTTGATTGGTAAGTTTGTGGGGCTATGGCCGCGAGAGAAAGACCTAGTTCCCTGGATCAAAACTACATGGAATCCCAAAGGGCACTGTGATCTTCACCTAGGTGCTAAGGGGTTTTTATCAATTATTTTTTTCAATGTAGCTGACAGGGATAGGATTCTAGAGGGAGGCCCTTATTTTTTTCTCTCCTCGGGTTTATACCTCAAGCCATGGAAAGAAAGATTTAACCCTAAAACGGAGGACATGAAAGTCACTCCTGTATGGATCAAGCTTTATTCTCTGCCCTGTGAGTATTGGGATCTGGAGATCTTGCAAGATATCGGCAATTGTCTTGGATAATTTGTTATAGTCTCAGAGCAGACTAAACTCCAAAGGTATACTTCCTACGCCCGTATTTGTGTCTATATGGATCTTTATAAACATCTCCCCGAAGCAATCAGTCTGAATTGGGAAGATAAAGAATGGATCCAACCCCTCGACTATGAACAGCTCCCTTTCAAATGCAAAAACTGTCACGACTATGGCCACTTTGGCAGAAATTGCCCAAAGGCAACCCAGACGCATCCTTCCTCTATTCCATCCCAAGAAGGGGGATTGGAAAAATATGGATTTAACCAAGTCTGTAACAAGCGAAGAAATCGAGCAGGGGATCATCAGAAGAAAGGTAAGGAAAAAGCCGAGAAAGGGATCACTGGTAAAAACCCTTTCCAGATCTTGGAAGAAGTTCGATGAGGCTAACTAGGCAGGAAATAAAGGGAAGAGTCCTCGAGAAACAATGGCAATGGAAGTTGATCTTCCACTGCTTGAGGCTGCCCCATCTGAAAGACAATTGGTGGTTATGGAGGAAGAAGAGGATGTAGAAATGGATCTAAGCGATCTTGACCTTGACAAACTCTAAAAAGAATGCAACAAAAAGGGTAAGGGTTATGTCTTGCGCAGGGAAATTGAGCTTCTGCAGGAGGCAATTATCAAATCCAAATCTTGCCATTCACTTGGAATCTTATCCGATCCTCACAAAGGTAGCAAGAGGAAGCCCCCGGAGGAGGAATTGAAACAGGGCAGGAAGTCCAACAGATAGAGAATTGCAGAGATTGGAGTGAGACTCATCGAATCAGGCCAGTACCCAATGATCTAGGTGGCCTTTTCTGAAGCCAGTAAGGTTACTCAATGAAGCTCATCTCTTGGAATATTCAGGGGTGTAATCACCCAAGGAAGGTGAAAACTCTTTCCCGAAAGATCAAGAAGGAGAAACCTGATGTTATATTTTTACAGGAAACTAAATGTAGTTCTGAAACTATGGAGTAGGTTAGACAAAGAATCTGGAGAGGTTGTATAGTTATAGCCACATATGCGTTTGGCATGGCTGGTGGCTTGGCAGTTTTATGGCTCCCTCATTCTCTGCTTTTGTCTGAGTTTAGAGCTAACCAGTTTTCCATTTCCTGTGCCTTTACCATTCTGGACTCGGGAGCTAAAGGTACCCTGGTTAACGTTTATGGTCCTAGTGCCTTTCCTCGGAAGCAGTCTTTTATTAGATTTCTGTCCTGGATGGCTGAGCAGGCTGCTGCGGGTTCGTGGATTGTGGGAGGAGATTTTAACCTCATATCCTCTTTGTATTAGAAGAAAGGCAGCAGGAGAGCTTTGGATAGATACCAAGAGGCCTTTAGGGAGCTTCTTTCTCATGGCCCCTTTGTTGACATTGAGACTGGAAACGACTGGCATACTTGGAACAATAAACGAGGAGGCCAGCACCTTGTTGCTTCCAGAATTGATAGATTTCTGACTACTGAAGACATGGCCCGTGGTACGGGCGAAATCAGTGCCAATGTGATTCCATCTGGGGGATCCGATCATTGGCCTATCTGTCTCAACTGCTATTGGTCAACCAATTTCCTTTATAAGCCTTTTAGATTTGAGTAGTTCTGGTTGGAACATAAAGATTTAAAATATTTGTTGGGACAGTGGTGGCAGGAGCTAGTCCCCCTGGAGGGCACAGGAATGTTCCAATTTCAGAAAAAAAAAACGTCAAGCCCTCAAATCCAAAATTCGTACCTGGAACAAGGAGGACTTTGGAAATATCTTCCAAGATAAGAAAAATCTGACCGAAGACCTGGAGAAACTCCAGCTCATAGGTATGAATGAGGGATGGGATGATGCTTTAAGGGAAAGGGAGCACCTCTTGCTGGATCAACTAGAATCCAGGGAGAGGCAGGAGGAGATCTTCTGGAAACAAAAATCCAGGAATCAGTGGCTCCAAGATGGGGAAAAAAATACGAAATTCTTTCATAACATGGTTATCCAAAATCACCACAGATAAAAAATATTCAGGCTCAAAAAAGATGATGGAAGTCAAGTGGAAACTCGAGGTGAGATTGAGGAGAAACTGGTTAACCACTTTGCTTCAGTCTTAAGGGAGGATTGTGTGGATCAGAGTCTGGATATTTCCCACATCACTTGTCTCATTCCCAGACTGGTTAACAGAGACCATAATGAGTTGTTGAACAAGCCAGTGTCCATGCAGGAAGTTGAGGAAGCTATGCACCAGATGGCCCTTGGGAAGGCCCCGGGCCCAGATGGTTTTACCACCAATTTCTTCCATTCATTCTGGGATATGATCAAGGAGGAAGTTATGGGCATTGTTGAAGAATATCGTAAGAGTGGTGGGCTGCTAAAAGCTTTCAATGCTACCTTTCTTTCTCTCATCCCGAAGGAGGAAGGTGTCAATTCCCCTGGAAAATTCAGACCCATATCTCTCTGTAATTTTATCTACAAACTCATTACCAAAGTAATTTCCAATAGGCTCCATCCTCTGCCTCCCTCCCTAATTAGTCCGGAGCGGTCTGGTTTTGTATAAAGGAGGCAAATTGTGGATGGAATTATTCTGGTGCATGAGACAATCCACTCTTTGAAGCTTTCCAAGATGCCCGGTATGTTAATCAAGCTGGATTTAGCCAAAGCCTATGATAAGCTGAGCTGGCAGTATATGTGTGGCATCTTGGGCACTTTTGGTTTTGATAGGGCGTGGGTGAATTGGATTATGAATTTAATCTCCTCTCCTTTCTATTCCATATTGCTCAATGGCTCCCCCTCGATAATCTTACAGGCTTCGCGGGGTATTCGGCAAGGTGATCCCCTTTCGCCTTTCCTCTTCATCCTGATGGCAGAAGGATTGAGTAGACTCCTCAAGAGCTTAGAAAATGATGGAAGCATCCACGGTCTTAACCTCCACCCTGTTCTAGATAAGCAAATGCATGAGAAATTTGTTGATGATACCATGCTAATGGGGCACCCTTTAGTCCAAGAAGCTCGTGTCTTCAAAAAGGGATTAAAACTTTTTGTGAAGGCATTTGGGCTTGAAGTTAACCCGACTAAATCTCAAGTTTTCTTCTTTCACACTGCATATATTACCCAGCGAAATATTCTGAGGATTTTAGGCTACACTAAAGGTTCCCTTCCCTCCAAATACCTGGGTGTTCCTCTCACTGAAGGCACCATTCGGAAGGTTTCTTGGCAAGATTTGATTGATAGGATCCGGAAAAGGTTAGCCTGTTGGACGTTGAAGCCCTTAAATCTTCCAAGTCGTCTGGTCTTGGTTAAATTTTCTCTCCAAGCTATGCTTGTCTACCTCTTCTCTATGCTCTCTGCCCCTAAGTCTGTACTCAAAGAATTTCAGAGCATTCAACAAAATTTCCTTTGGGGTGGTAGTGAGGAAAAGTCCAAGTTTGCTCTAGTCGAGTGGGATAAGCTCTGCAATCCTAAGGATAAAGGTGGCCTTGGAATTAGAGACCCGGAGATTCTCAGTGAAGTTTTTGGAGCCAAAATATGGTGGAGATGGTGCAACCACACCTTGGAAGCCTGGCCTCGATTGTGGCATGTCAAGTATGCCAATGATAGGGCTCGTGAAAGCCTGATTCGCTTCAACGAATTCAAGAATGGTTCCCATATCTGGGTAAAATCCTTCTCTGGTCGTACTTTAGTGCAAGATCATAGTTTCTGGGAAATCTACAATGGTGAGGTTGCTTTCTTTTGGGACGACTCATGGAATCAATTCCCTAAACTTGGTGCTGAGCCCAGTTGGCAGGACATTCAGGCCAAAGGTATGGCTGAAGGCAAGCTTAAACTTTGTGATTATTGGGAGGAAATCCCGGTTGATGGGCACAGACAGTGGTTGGACTGTGGTTGGATGGACGGGCAAATAAACATTGAAGACCGTAGGGCTTTCAAAACCATGCTTAAGGATCATGTCATCCATGTCAAAATGGGACCTGACAAGCTTCGCTGGGGCTACAATCCGAAAGGTGTATTCATCATCAAGGATGCCTACGACATTCGAATCAACAATAACGATGGGGGTGACAGCAGCTCAAAGAAGGTGTGGGGGATGAACCCCTAGCCTAAAGTAGCAGTTTTATGTTGGCTGGTTGCTTGGGGAAGAAGTCTAACTAGTGAAAATCTCAGGAAGCGCGGGATTGTTGGTCCCTCCCGGTGTCCCTTATGTTGCCTTTCTGAGGAGACCTATGGGCACTTATTGGATAGTTGTCCCTTCTCCTCTTCTCTTTGGGATCGGGGTGCCATGATTTTCCACCGTAGTGACAGAGCTCGCGATCACCCGGCTCAAACCCTCAGAGACTGGAACCTCAAAGCCTTCTCAAATCCGATCATAGTGACCTTATGGCTTATGTTTCCCGGGTTGGTCATATGGAATGTATGGAAGGAACGAAATCACTGTGTCTTCAGGGACAAAAATCACTCCATCGAGGATATCTAGAATGTGCTTGTCACCAACATGAAGGAAACTATTTGGAGTATTACTTGGGGGGATAAAGATCGTGATCTGTCGGCAGGGGATCGTCGTATTTCTCTAGGTTGGGGAATCGGTAGTTCTGATCTGGATGGCCTTCGCCTCAGACCAAAGATTTTCCAGCCTTCCAGCCCTCGGTTTTGGTCTCCTCCCCAGGATCAGGTCTTTAAAATTAATTTTTATGGGGCGTCCCAAGGTAACCCAGGAATTGTAGGCTTCGGTGGGGTTTGCAGGGATGGTGCAAGCATAATTCTCAAAGTTTTTTTTCAGTAATATTGGTGTCGACTCCAACAATTCTACTGAGTTGCAGGGTCTTTTACAAAGCATCATCCTGGTGAACGAAGGTTGGTTCCCTGCGATTCTGGAGGGGGACTCCTAGGTTATTATCCACATGTCAAAACGGCTAGCCAATGGCCAATCCCCCGTGAAAATATCCACCAGTCGGCGCTTGCTTCACAGACTCGATCTCCTGAAAATGCTGCTAACAACCCATAATACCATCACCTTTGGTCACGTCTGTCGGGATTCCAATAAGGTGGCAAATTTATTAGCGAACCAAGGTACAAATGATGGTAGGGCCATCTCGGTTGGCACCCTGAAATATTTTCGACATGACACCTGGGTCTCTAATTGTCGCCACTTGGACAATACAGATTTCGATAAATTCTGCCAGCAGGCAGATGGCGCCTCTATCCCTCGTGGTTCTGACTCAGGGCACTATGGGAGAAGTAATGGGATGTCCCATCACCACGGATTTCCATGCGAGGATCGTCCTCCTCCAACGGTTTAAATATCTTCTACCATCCCATCATGTGTATCTTTGGGCAGGATTTGTGCGATAGGATAGCTCCATATGGATTTCCTCTTTCGGCCATAAGTGTCTGTTTAATGATCTTTAATGGTGCAGGAATTTTCATAAGTATCACCATGTACGAAACAGGTCATGTTCGATGTTTTGATGATGGCACACCCCCGCAGCCTCTGGCTACTTATAGATCCAATGAGCTTCGCATGTTTCATATTTTTCTGCCTCGGCTTAAGTTCCCCTTGTCTTCGGTGAGTTGTAAGGTTGCTCGGAGGTGTGAGGGTGGTATTTTCTGTTTAGGCCATCTGTCTGACTCTATCTGGTTCGATACGATGGCTCCCAAGCGTAATATGCGTGCGGGATCCAATATGAAGCCCGGTTCTAAGAATTTGAAGGGTTTTGCTAACCTATCTGTTGAGAGGGGTAATTCTCAGGTTTGGGTGACTAGGGCACATGCTAGAGCTCAGGAGGCTACCCTATTATTTCGTCAGTGCATTCCCTCCGTGGTCAAGGATGAGATGGATCAAATTGAGCGTCGTCTTTGGGATACTGCTTGGTCCATTCCCATTGAAAATTTGCGCCGCGAGGTGGAAGACTAGTAGTCGACCCAAGTACTACTTTTGGTCGTGCCTCGGCCTATGATTGCATGCTGATGATCTACTAGGTGGTTAAGAATCTGTTGGCACACGTTACTATGACAAATTACCTTAAAAATGAAGGTGACGAGGAACCCATCAGGGCATGGAAAGTGCACACGTTGATGCCAGGCTAATGCACCTCAAAATTGACGCTATTGCCAAGAAAATTGGCCTATCTTTTGTTTATCCCGACTCGAAGGATGCAGATTTGGCTGGTCCCAGCTCTCGCTGCCCTACCACCCCGACCCAGAAGGCGCAAACGAAGAAGCAGAAGACTCAGGCGGATACGGATGTTGGTCTGACTGAGAAATGCAATCAGAAGTCTATCGAAGATGCAGACATCATCGTTGCCTCCTGACGTTGCTCGTCTTTCCATCTGCTATGATGGTTGGTCCTGTCCCTTTTTCCTCCTCTCGGCTCGGTGGTTGGTCTTCGTTTGTTTATGTCAAGTGGTATGTATTTAGGTGCAAGTATGTATTATGTGGGGGTTGCTCTCTACCCTTGTTTCACTCCTCGGCTCTATGACGGAATGTTGGGTGTCCTTTCTAAGAAGTTTGTTTTGGTTGTAAGGTTTGGGTCTGGTATTAGCTTTGGTTATCGCTCTTTTTGTAATACTGTGGGTACTGTGCAAAGACTAACAACTCTGTGTAAGCCATGGGTTGCGCTCTAAGCACCTTTTTGTATTCTGCTTATGAAATAATATAGTTCATTTTTATTTACAAAAAGGAAATATTGATGTTTTGATATTTAATTAATACATCGTCTCTTTCTTGTGTGTGACAAGAAATGAAGTTATATTTGATGAAGTTGGGACCTATCTCTTTTCACATAGATCACTATATGTCAATTTGAGGTTGCATTTCAAGTAAAAATGGATTCTATATTTTGTGTTTTCTTTATTTGAGTTATTTTAGGATTAATGTTTTTTATATTTAACTATTGCATTGTTTCTTTCTTGTTTGTGACAGGAAATGAAGCTAGAATTTTATGAAGTTGGTGTTAAAGTTAATGCACAATTTGGAGTTAAGTATTTCAATTTGTGGATCAATACTTCTATTTTGGCATATCCATGTTAATTGATTCATCAAATTCAAATAATTATGGCATGGCTTAACAAGTTAGTTCTGAAATGTTGTTCCTTGTACATTGGGTGGAGGGAGGGTGCATCAATTATTAACACAATAGAACCTTGTTCCCCCCTCCTCTAGGATCTATCCCTTGCCTCTACCTCGAATATTGAAGTTGATCCTCCAAGGACATTAATCAACACCCTAAAATTTTGATGAAACTTCCTTATCCAAGTATTAAAATAAGGTATAATTGGAAAAACATTCCCATGCTTAATAACTGATTTTGCTTCAGTGAAGGGTACATTTTGATTAAGGTCATGATAGAGGGTTTCAAGTTTTCAAAAATCAACACCACCAACATCAAGGTACATAGAGAGGTTGATGTGCTTGATTAAAATCCAATCCCTTACCCTCATACATGATAGAATCCAGTGGAACATTGAAATCCTGAAATCCTGAAAACTGTTAAGTTTTCTGCTTGTCAAACAAGTGGAAAATCCTAATGATGGTCAGGGTTTTTGATTTAACTCAGCAAGTGATAATTGGAGAGGTTAACACTAAGTAACACTTTATCATATTTTGAAGTCATTTTCATTTAGAATTTATAAACTTTTTACATTATATACACAAGTTGGAGTTAAGTATTTCAATTCCTGGATCAATACTTATGTTTTGGCATATCCATGTTAATTGATTCATCAAATTCAAATAATTCTGGCATGGCTTAACAAGTTAGTTCTGAAATGTTGCTCCTTGTACATTGGGTGGAGGGAGGGTGCATCAATTATTAACACAATAGAACCATGTTCCCCCCTCCTCTAGGCTCTATCCCTTGCCTCTACCTCGAATATTGAAGCTGATCCTCCAAGGACATTAAATAACACCCTACAATTTTGATGAAACTTCCTCATCCAAGTATTAAAATAAGGTAGAATTAGAAGAAAAAAATTCCCATGCTTGATAACTGATTTTTCTTCACTGAAGGGTACATTTTGATTAAGGTCATGATATAGGGTTTCAAGTTTTCAACAATCAACACCACCAACATCAAGGTACATAGAGAGGTTGATGTGCTTGATTAAAAGCCAATCTCTTACCCTCATACATGATAGAATCTAATGGAACGTTGAAATCTTGATATCCTAAAAACTGTTAAGTTTTCTGCTTGTCAAACAAATGGCAAATCCTAATGATGGTCAGGGTTTGTGATTTAAGTCAGCAAGTGATAATTGGAGAGGTTAACAATAAGCAGAACTTTAGCATATTTTGAAGTCATTTTCATTTAGAATTTATAAACTTTTTACATTATATACACAAGTTGGAGTTAAGTATTTCAATTTGAGGATCTATACTTTTGTTTTGGCATATCCATGTTAATTGATTCATCAAATTCAAATAATTCTGGCATGGCTTAACAAGTTAGTTCTGAAATGTTGTTCCTTGTACATTGGGTGGAGGGAGGGTGCATCAATTATTAAGACAATAGAACCCTGTTCCCCCCTCCTTTAGGCTCTAGCCCTTGCCTCTACCTCAAATATTGAATTTGATCCTCCAAGGACATTAATCAACACCCTACAATTTTGATGAAACTTCCTAATCCAAGTATTAAAATAAGGTACAATTAGAAAAAAAATTCCTATGCTTAATAACTGATTTTGCTTCACTGAAGGGTACATTTTGATTAAGGTCATGATAGAGGGTTTCAAGTTTTCAACAATCAACACCACCAACATCAAGGTACATAGAGAGGTTTATGTGCTTGATTAAAATCCAATCCCTTGCCCTCATACATGATAGAATCCGGTGGAACATTGAAATCCTGAAATTCTGAAAACTGTTAAGTTTTATGCTTGTCAAACAAGTAGAAAATCCTAATGATGGTCAGGGATTTTGATTTAACTCAACAAGTGATAATTGCAGAGGTTAACACTAAGTAGCACTTTAGCATATTTTGAAGTCATTTTCATTTAGACTTTATAAACTTTTTACATTATCTACACAAGTTGGATTTAAGTATTTTGGAAGTAAAATTTCCAATTTTTTTTACTATGCTTACAAGAGAATTGGAAATTATGACTATGTTAGCACAAAGCTTTGATTTCCAATGATTGCACCCTTTCTCTCATGGGATTTGATGATTATATTAAAATACTTGTGTCAAGGGTAGGTCGATGCTAGTAGTTCAAAGAATAATTAGAACAACAAAGTCACTATTGTCCAAAATTCATCTATATCCAAGGCCCTTGTGGTAATGGATACACTTTAGGTAAGTCCCAAGCCCATCTTAGAGACAAAAATATGGACTGTCATACCCAAATCCTACCTCTCAAGGAAGAGTTTGTCAAGGATGCTCCCCACCTCCTTTGTTCAACCCTTCGCTGAAGGAAAAGGTTGGCCTTTGAAAAGGCCCAAAGATATTACTCTTGATCATTGGTTTGTTTTACTGAAGGTTTTGCTGAGACTTGGGATTGGAAATTACTTACCATGGTTGATTGCATTTAGTAATACACTTCCTTTTTTTTCTTGAAGGTGGATTTATCCAACCCAAATGCAGAGCTATGACTACTTGAGGTCTTCTACCACAAATTTACAAGGTTAGACTTAGGGGTTTCTTTTTTGGCTCTGCAATCTTTGTTTGATTCTTATAAGGCCCACTTTAACCAATTGTATGAGATTGACCTTATGTGCATATTTTTCCTATAAATGAAAAGATTGAGAACATAATTTGGTTGCATGATTTGCAAATCTTGATCAATTTTTCTGGCCTCTTTTTGAGAAAATGGCCTTGCTAGAAAATTGATTGTGAAAACAGAACCATTATTATTATGTAACTCTGCATTTAACCTCTTGGGTTTCCTGAAATAGTGGAAGTTTGCATTCCTTTCCTTGGGTCTTCCTGAGTACCTTCAATATGCAGACATTGTTTCCCATTATTTTCAGGTATGTCTAATATTTTTCTAAGATTTGATGATGCTTATGTTTGTAAACTCAATGGAACAGATGGAATAAAGACTAGGCATATAAGCAATTGAAATATTTAACTATATTTCTCTTTCTTATTCAAGAGGAGAGATGTTTATGGATTTTGGGAGCAATACCTTGGGTTGGAGCATTCTGACAATACATCAAAGAGAATTCTCGACCAAGTAACATGTGTAAGCTTATTTCTACTAAGTAATACATAATTTAGATGTCTTAAATCTTCTTTTGAACATTTGTCTTTGTTTTAAAATTAATTTAGTATTGTTGTTGGTAGAATTGACATTTGTTTGAGAAGTATGTGAAGATATACAATTGAAAGTAGAACCAAGGATTGCTTCAAGCTTCTTTGGAGTCCCTAATCTTGAAGATCTCCAGGTGTTGAAAGTGGAGGGGAAATACTTAGCTAGTCGTAGGATTTTGAGAGTAGTTGGTAAGCATTTCCCCAGTAAGAATAATACAGTCTTTTACATTGGGAAATTGTTTTTGTTTTCAATATTTTTCAAATAAATGGCTTCCTTGTTAATTACTTATAGTTTCTATGATGCCTCTATTATTTGCATAGTCTTTTTTGTTATTTTAGATGCTAAATTAGTTTGGCACATATCTAAGGTAGTGACAGTATCTTTGTATGTTACCTTTTTTGGGAGCATGTTCTTGAGATGTTCCCTATGTTTGTAAGTTGAGTACATTATGTATTTGTGTATTTACCAAGTTCTTTTTGATAGGTTTTAACATTTAGACTAATTGAAATCCAGAATGGACTAGAGCTTTAAATACTTTATAGACCGGAATTCAATGTTGTGTGTAATGTAAATATAGGGGAGTTTCCATCCATAAATGTGACTGCATATTTTACTGATTCATGTTAAAAAATCAACATGTTTGTGAATTAGTTGAAGTCTTACGAGCCTCTTTTGTTGACTCAGGGTAGGAAAGAAGGTTTATGCTTGGACTGTGGATGATATTGAACCCATGCAATATATGTACCTATAGCATCATCACATTATTCCTAAATCACTTCAAAAATGATGGAATATATCAAAAACCAATGTATGGGTGTTCGATTCTAATTGAAAGTGGAAAGTTGAGCCTTGTCCATGCAACTATTATGGATAGGAAATATGAAGCATAAATATAACATGGCATTTGAATTCGGTATCTTCTTGTATAAATTGTTGAAATATTGTAACTTCTAAGAATATTATATTTGTATTATTCCGGAGATGTTTCATTCCTCCGTCGGGACTTTATCATATATCCGGAGATGTTTATTCCTCCGAGAGAATGTGGTGACTAGGGCTATTAGACCTCCCTTGTGGGGTCGACCCTGAGTTAGCTGTTTAGGGCTTATTAGACTCTCTTAGGAGAGGTCGTCCCAGTTAGGGTGAAAAGTCAGTTAGAAGATGAGTATAAATAGAGGAGGTGTGTTCCTCATTATACTCACTCATTCACTCACTTGTGATTGCCGCATAGGAGAGAGAGAGAGATCTACATATAAGGAGAAGGATCTCTTGTTTGGGATTACATCTTTGTAATTGTTGATCATCTATATTGAGGAAAGATTTGTTCGGTTTTCTACCCCATGAGGGTTTCCCAGGGTAAATCTTTGTCTATTTTGTGATTGTGTTTCTTTCAGTGATCTTGCTTGTGAATTTAGGCTAAAATTAACATGGTATCAGAGCTATCCTGAATAAGACATCTTTCATAAGGTGAAAATACCTCTCTCTCCTCCTCCGGTCAAAATTAGGGTTTCTGCAAAAGTTGGAATTTTTGGATTCTGAGAGCATGGCTGGATGCTCCTCCTCAAAATCAAAATTCTGAGCCTTAGATCAAAATTTTTGAGTGGGTAGAACCCCGAGCTTTGTCAAACCCTAGTTTGACTATTGGACCAGAAAAACTAGAAAACTAGTGAACCAGAAAAAACTGTGCACCTGTGCACCAGTGAAACAGAAAAGCTGCAAACCTGTGCACCAATAAACCAGAAAAAAGTGCAAACCATAAAACCTGTTGCAAATCTGAAAGTTGCTGGTCAGATTTGAAGGGTGAAAAGTTGAAGTTTCCAGAAGCAGAGTACATCAGTCATCTCAATTCAATCAAGCACATCTCCTGGTAAGATATATTCTACTTTTTGAGAAACTTCAAGTTTTGTGACCTCCTGGATGAGATGGCTCCAAGCACTAAGCCAGAATATGAAGTTAAAGAGAAGTACAAGAAGGACTTGATTAGGGAAAAGAGAATCATTGTTGATTCTATCAAGGACCACTTGATTCCCCAAGTGGCATCCAAGAAGATCCCAAAGGAAATGTATGATTCCCTAGGCAGAATGTATGAAGGGAGAAACATCAACAGGAAGATGAATTTGAGAACTCAATTGAAGACTACCAAAATGAATAAAGGAGAATCTATTCAAGATTACTTCACAAGGGCCTCCCAGTTTAAGGAACAACTAGAAGCCATTGGAGACACCCTTGATGAAGATGAACTAGTCATGACTGCTCTCAATGGTCTCACTAGACCTTAGGATTCATTCATCCAAACCATGTGTGCAAGAAAAGAAAGTATGAAGTTTGATGTGGTATGGGAGAATTGCATTCAAGAAGAGGCTAGGGTAGCCAATAGAGAAGCCTTGCTCAAAGAAGATGACCAAGCTTTGTCCACTCGCACCAAAAGAAGAAGGAGTCATTTCAACTCCAAGAAGAATGGCCATAAGGAGTCTCAACCTCCACATAGATTTCAAAAGAAAGGAGGAGTAAGTTTAGAAAGAGACCTCTCCTCAGTTCAATGTTACAGTTGTCACAAACTAGGTCACTTTGCTAGAAATTTTCCTTCAAAGAAGAAGAAGAATCTTCACAAAAGACATCAAGCACATTTAGCAGAAGATGATAGTGAAGAAGAAGAAGAGGAAAGGCCTCAAAAGAAAAGAACTAAAATAGAAGAAGAAGATGCAGAAGAATATGTTTTATTCTCTGCACTTTCTGGGTCTGTAACACCTGGAGAAGATACATGGCTCATTGATAGTGGTGCTTCAAAGCACATGACAGGACAAAAGAAAACTCTTTCAAGACTTGAAGAGAAGATCTCTCCTCAGAAGGTATATTTAGGAGATGACTATCAATATCCCATCAAGGGAATTGGTGAAGCAAGCTACAAGCTTGATTCAGGAAACCCCATGAAGATGAAGGAAGTCTAATATATGCCAAGTTTGAAGAACTTACTTTCTATCTCAGCATTAGATAAGAAAGGTTATAGGGTTGCATTCATAGATGCACAAGTATTCATGTGGTCCAAAGGAAAAACAATTAAGGATGCAATTGTTATTGGTGAAGAGGAAGGAGGTCTATACAAACTCAAGGGACATCCAGAAGCTTCCCTTGTTCATGAAGCCACTAGCCCAAGTGAGCTATGGCATAGAAGGCTTGCTCACAAAGCATTACCCTATGTGAGCAAAGTAGTAACAGGATTGCCAGATTTGAAGTTTGAACATAAAGGCACTTGCAAAGGATGTGCAAAAGGTAAGAATATCAAGAACCCATTTCCAAAGAGTGAGACAAAGACTAAAATCACTTTGGAATTGATACATTCATATGTATGTGGACCAATGCCCTCCACATCCTTAAGTGGATATGAATACTACCTTACATTTATTGATGACTATTCAAGAAAGACTTGGATATACTTCCTAAAGGGAAAAGATGAAGTCTTTGGGAAATTCAAGGAATTCAAAGTCTTGATAGAAAATCATTCAGAAAAGAAGATCAAGACAATCAGGACAGATAATGGTGGAGAATATACTTCAAAGGATTTTGAAGTCTTTTGTAAAGAGGCTGGAATCAAGAGGGAACTAACCACTCCCTACAATCCTCAATAGAATGGTGTTGCGGAAAGAAAGAATAGAACCATTATGGAAGCAGTAAAGACAATGATACATGATCAAGGCCTACCTATGTATCTATGGGCTGAAGCAGCAAGGACAGCAGTATATGTTCAGAATAGACTATCTCATAGTGCTCTTGAATTCAAGACCCCATAAGAAGTGTTCACAGGGAAGAAGCCTGAGGTAAGCCATCTCAAGATATTTGGATGCCCAATATATATTCACATACCAAAAGAAAAGAGAACTAAGCTGGATCCTTCTGGAAAGAAGGGAATATTTGTTGGATATTATGAAGCATCCAAAGCATTCAGAATATACATCCCAGGATTCCATCATATGGAAATTAGTAGGGATGTGACATTTGATGAGGAGGCAGCTCTCAAGAGATCTAGGAAGTGCCAGTATGAAGAAGTATATGAGGAGATGCACCTCCCAGAATTGCAGAAGCTGCATCCACTCCTGAATATGTAACACCTGAAGACCATGACATGATAGAACCAAGAACCCCCTACCATTAACATATCAAGAAAGAGAAAGCCAGCATGGGAAAGAGACATTATACAAGGAGCAAAAAAGTATGGAGCTCCTGAAGGATCCACTAGAGTGAGCAAGAAACCAAAGTCATTCTCCAGCTATATGGATTTGATGTGTGATCTTGTAGATCAAGAACCCACTAGTTATGAAGAGGCATCTCATAAGAAAGAGTGGGTAGAGGCAATGACAAAGGAGTACCAGTCAATAATGAAGAATGATGTTTGGGGATATAGTTCCCAAACCAAAGCACAAGAGTGTGGTATCCTCCAAATGGATATACAAGATAAAGCATGTTGCGGATGGTAGTATTGAAAAGTATAAGGAAAGATTTGTAGCCAGAGGGTTCTCTCAGAAAGAGGGAATTGACTATGAAGAGACATTTGCACCAGTTGCAAGGTACACTTCCATTAGAACCATCATGGAATTTGCATCCATGATGTAGTGAAAATTACACCAGATGGATGTGAAGACAGCCTTCCTGAATGGTGTGATTGAGGAAGAAGCGTACATAGAACAACCAGAAGGATTTGAGGTTGAAGATAGAAGAACCCACGTATGCAAACTAAAGAAGGCTTTGTATGGGCTGAAGCAAGCTCCCAGAGCTTGGTATGGAAGAATTGACAGTTTCTTGACAAGCTTGGGATTTATTAAGAGTAAAGATGGTCCTAACGTTTATCTCAAGGTTATGGATGATGAACCTGCTATATTGTTGCTATATGTGGATGATCTATTTCTGACTGGAAATGAGAAACAGATTGTCGAGTGTAAGAAGAAGCTCTCTGTAGAGTTTGAGATGAAAGATCTCGGATTGATGCATTACTTCCTAGGTTTGGAAGTATGGCAAGGATCAGAAGGAATCTTTCTCAACCAGGGAAAGTATACTGTGGAAATCTTGAAAATATTTGATATGTTGGAATGTAAATCCATGGCCACTCCCATGGATTCCAACTTAAATCTGTTAGCAGATGACTCATCAGATTTAGTGGATGTAACTCTGTATAGACAAATTATTGGGTCATTGTTATATCTAACGAACACTAGGCTAGATATATGCTTTGCTGTGAACACCTTGAGTCAGTATCTAGTGGAACCTAGACGTGTTCACCTGATAGCTGCAAAGCATGTGATGAGGTACCTGAAGGGTACGATAGACTTTGGTCTATATTATCTTGGAGATCATGACTTCAGATTGTATGGCTACACAGATGTTAACTGCCAGGAAGTGTATCAGACAGGAAGAGCACATCGGGCGGATGTTATTGTCTGGGATCTGCCATTATCTCGTGGTTTAGCAGGAAGCAGTCTATTGTGGCTGTAAGGTAAATCCTTACATGATTATCATATTTGATAATATATATATTTATATAATTGAATTGATGATTTACAGATATAGTGAGCCATGTTTAAATATGGGTGATAGGCACGTACATGTCTATTAGTAATAGACATGTCGTATGATAACTATTAATTAATAACTAATTAACCAAGTAGTGACTAAATAGTAAACTAACATTAATTAACAACTGTAATAACCATTTAGGTTCATTACAAGTCATCCTGGTCTGAAAAGATTCGACCACGAATCTTCTACGAGCAAGCTGCAGCAGGAATTCTTGCCACGAATAACTGTGCCACGGTTTAGCAGTTCTTGGAATAATTGGTCACATTTCCATTCAAATTTTATCATGCTTATGATTCTGTAGATGAACGCATAATAACTAAGCGGCGCATATTCCGGATCTGCTAATCTGATGGTGTTCTTTTGATATTATAATTTGGTTTTCTTATATGTAGCGACAATGTAATGTCCCTTGTTAAGGATTTTTATTAAAATGGCAATTTTCCACTTTTTTCCCTAGTTCGACCTTTGACTAGTTTTGATCTCTAGGTCCCAAATTTGCCCCAAATGATCACAAATCTTCTGAGAAGGTATATGAATGATATTAGAACATAAATATGTGTTTCAGGTATTCTTTTGGACCTTTAAAATACTTCTGCAAATCCTCTTTCAATTCTGGCCAATGTAGGGAACTTTACTAGTAATTTCCCTTTGACTAGTATTGGTCTCTAGGTCTCAAATTGACTCCAAATGCCTTCAAATATTCAAGTAAGGTGTATGAATGATATTAGGACTTGAATATGATGTTCAAGGATGATATATGGTCGCCAAAAGACCTATTCAAACTCTCTTAATATTCAGGACCAAGTATGCAATTTTACTAGTAATTCGGTGTTCAAATCCCCCTAGGGTAAGTACTGAAAATGGCTTCCCAAATGCCTCCAAAACTACTCAAATTTCTGAATAGAGATAGGGAATGTATTAAGGATTTTATTAAGGTCTCAATTGCACCATTAATTGATTATTATGTCTGTTCCAACCCTCTCCCATTCAGCTGCAAAAATCACCAATTCGACCCTTGGGGAAATGGCACTATTTCTTCTCCCAATGCAATTAAACTGAGTAAAAATACTTCAAATGCTCAAGTACAGTACATGAAACTTGTAAAATACATCCATGGCAGTCCATTAATCACAAATTCATCAGATAATCACCCATTCATTCGAAATCATCAACATTACATCGATTCACAACAAGGTAGTGGGGAAATGGCACTGTTCTTTCATTAAAAATGAGATTTATACATTTCTACTTGGAATTTCGACTTGAAACTTTTTGGAGATGAAGAAAAGAGTATTTAATTCATATTAAAAAATAAATGGGTCATTAGAAGCTCCCCCAAAGAGTACAATAGCTCACCAAAAACGCCCTCCCTCAAGGATCAAGAATATGCCATCAAAACTGGAAATGGTTGAAGGAGTGGGCTGCAATAGAAGAAACCATGAGCTGCCCTGTAGCTTACACCTGAAAATAAAGACTCCATTAAAGCTCCAATGAAAGTTATGAATTTCCTTTCCAATTACCAACTTGGATGGGAATATTTCACCCTCGAAATTGGCTAAGGTAAGAAACTAGTCATCCACTAGCTCTCCCTCTACACAAATGCAATTGCAAATTCTACAAATGATCAAAAGCTGGTTTCATTCTTTTTTATTGACATTTATAAAGTTATAATGTCCTCCATGGGTCAAATTCCTTCCAAGAGACTCATGCCAACTCAATTTGGGAAGATATTCCAAAGAACGCCACTTGTACAACAATTCCTAGTCTCCCACTTCCACCAAATCACATGTGGAAGCATCTTAGCTGCCCTAACACCCTTGAGCGCCCTCTTGGAGTCTATTTTTAGCCTTGACATGTCATATATGTCATATGTCAGCCTTCAGGTCTGATTTATGTCATAGGTGTCATAGCATCTTCATCATTGTTATCATAGAGCTAAGGAATCTAGCCCAAGTGTCTCACTAGCTCCAAATTGCCTCTTCCTCTTCCATGGGAGTTACTCTTGTTGGTTGTGGAGCCAGATCTTCCAGTCTCATAGATGATGATTCAACCGTGTTTGTACCCCAGGTTTGATTATGATCCCGGGCCAACGCTTAGGGGGTCGACCCCCCCCCCTCGACTAGGGGGCCAGCCGCTGGGAGTTTGGGGACAGCGCCCCCAAGTTACAGGGGTTCGGGGGCATAGCCCCCGAGGAAAATTTTTGGGGCTGTTTTTGCCACCAGTTTTCAGGCCCATGGTTTTGGGTAACCCGTGGTATTTTCCCATTGTATTTCCCTTATAAAAGAAAGACATTGTAACATGACTAGGGTTAATGATGTATTAGGTTTTATGCATTGTAAAGATCTCTGAGATCTGTGAAGAGAGACTGTGAGACAGTGAAGAGGAAGTGCAGGGGTTGTGCTGCAGGTTGTATCCCTTCACTTTGCTGGATGGAATAATAATAAGGACTGGCAACTTTAGTGTGGACGTAGCCCAAGTTGGGGTGAACCACGATATATCTGTGTCTCTCTTGTAATGTGTGTGTGATTATATTTGCATTTCTGTTTATTATTATTGCTCTACGATCCTGTTTTTCTAACAACTCTTCCTCTATATTTTGACCTCATTGACTCATGACAAGTATTATTGAACTTATAACTCATCCCAAGAACATTAGGCTTCCCATAGATTCAAAATTGCAAGAAGAGGATGCCATGTGGCACATACATTCTAGCTTGTGTCGGTCCCACTTCCTCCATGTGTCTTCATGATGAAATGCCACTTTGATTTTCACTTGTATATATTTATTTATCTCCTTTATTAAATATTTATGCCATCCTAATGTTCCAACATCATTTATTATCCCCATTATTCACAATCCCAAAGCTTCCACCCCAAACCTAGGAAACTAGTAATTTCCCTCCTTGGCAATTATTTGACCTTTAGCATCAATTTGACAAACACTAATGAATATGGCCATTGTGATTAGGCCATTGTGACCCAATGCCACTTTTGGGACATGACAGACAACTACTAATAATGTACTTACTTCCTTGTCTGGCGAACTTGTCTTTAGTTGTACCTTGGGATCCTTCCCATCTTGAGCTACGACTATTGGTAGAATGTTCATCTCTTCATTTGACGCAACATCTTCTGGGTTTTGTTTTTCTATGATATCGTGATTAAGGTCATCTTTGACTCTTTTATTTTCACCATTGCCTTCTTCTACAACTTCAACTCTCTCATAATTGTTTTTAACATTGACTTTGTTGACTTCATTGACTTCTACAACATCGTCATTTTCTTTACAATTGATATTGACACTATGATTGGCAATATCATCTTGATCGTTCATATCCTTGTCTTCTAGAGCTTTTGATTCATCATCTTTGTCATCGTCTTTCTTATCATGTACTTTGCTCTGACTGGGAATCCCAATATTGTCTCTGGTTTGTCCTTGAGTACCACTGGACAACTTTATAGGATTTTTTACTGGCGCACTAATGTGACTTACTTCCCTACCTTGTAAGAAACCGCAACGAATTTTCGGAATACGTGCATATTTTTTACTAAGTATCGCATTTTCAGTTTTGACATTGGGATGTCTTTCCTTATCCCTCTTGGTGTCTAATGTCCTAGATTTTTTGTGAGGAGGGATATAAGGAGGTGGTCGGCATGGTTTCCCTTCTTTCCTAGGGGTAGTAGCAACCTTATATTCTTCCCTACTTGAATACGTAGGAGTCATAGTAATCCCTTGTTCCTCTTGACTTGGTAACTCAAGAGTCACAATTACTTCTTCTGTCGTGGGTGTAGATGTAGTTTTCAGCTCTTCTTGACCTAGGAATTCGGAAGTCACTGTAGCTTCTTCTTGACGTTGTGTTATCGTCAACTTCAATTCCTTAACTAATTTGATAATGTCTTCATATCCGCTTTTTATTTCTTCATGTTGGTTTCTTTTTATTTCTTTAGCCTCGATCCTTTTTTATATTTTCGACTTCAATTCTTTCATCTCTTTTAGGTTTGTGGAATGGGATAATAATGACCTTATTAAATGAGTGAAACATGGTAGTTCCACTATAAAAATCTTCCAAAAAGAATTTGAATAATTTTTTTGAAATTTTTCCTTTTTTCTTTTTATCTTTTATAAAAGATAATTATTATTATTAAATTAATTAATAATAATTATTACTCAAACTATATAATTTTTTTTATATATATAGTTTTTTTATTAATAAATTATTATTATAATAATAATAATATGTATAAAAACTATATATAAATTTTTATATAGTTTTTTTTTGAAAATTTAGATATAATCATTATTATTATTATTTTACAATAACAATATTATTATAATTATTTTTATGGAGTGAATGAAATTAGGGTTTTGGTGACGAGAATGGAAATATGGTTGGAGGGAGATGGAGATGACCGTGTGTGGGGAAACGATGGGTGATGAGGTGGAGAGGAGGCCGAGTGAGAGGATGGAAGGGTTGCGTAGTGGGGGATGGAGTGTTGACTGGTGTGGAGAGTCACGTGGGAGTGTTTGATGCACGGTGCAGTGGCGGGATGGAAGGGTGATTGTGTAGGGTGAGCGCAAAGGGAGGCCACGTGAATGGAGAAGGCAGGGCATGAAGCGTTGTGGCATGAGAAGAGCAGGAAGATGGAGTGCGAGTGTGCAAGAAGAGCGGGCTAGAGAAGGAAGGTGTGGAGTAGGGACTGGCGCACTAAGTGGAGAGAACTAGCGAGGCGCTGGGGAAGCAGAGGTATGCAGGCGTGGAGGTAGGTGCGGGAGCTGGTGGAGAGGAGATCCACGAGGGGTAAGGTGGTAGAGTGGTGCGCAGGAGTGGGGCTGACAAAATGGGGGGGTTGAGGTGGCGATTGGAGGAATTAGAGGATTGGGGGGGGGTGGGTAACGTGAATGTGAGGGACTAAAGGAGCAGCAGGAGCGGGAGCGCAGGAAGGAGGTGACGTGGGGAGTGGAGCGCGGGAAGGAGGAGCGGTGATGGGAGCTTGGAGTGAAGGTTCCGGTGGCGTGGAGGGGGAGGCACAGTGTGGAGAAAATGTCGAGAAGATGGGAGCTGAGTGTGAGCACCCAGAGCTAGTGTAGAGAGCAAACGAGAGCGAGAGCCAAGGATCTGATACCACTTGTAAGGTAAATCCTTACATGATTATCATATTTGATAATATATATATTTATATAATTGAATTGATGATTTACAGAGATAGTGAGCCATGTTTAAATATGGTTGATAGGCACATACATGTTTATTAGTAATAGACATCTCGTATGATAACTATTAATTAATAACTAATTAACCTAGTAATGACTAAATAGTAAACTAACATTAATTAACAACTGTAATAAACATTTAGGTTTATTATAGTGGCTCTCAGCACAGCTGAAGCAGAATATATAGCTACTTGCTCCGCTAGTTGTGAAGCGATATGGATTCGAAAGTTGTTGTTAGGATTGTTTGACTTAGAGATGGACCCCATTGTGATCTTGTGTGACAACCAGAGTTGTATCAAGATGACAGAGAATCCAGTGTTCCATGATAAGTCAAAGCACATAGAGATGTGATATTTCTATATACGGGATATGGTGCAGAAAGGAGCTATAAATATCGAGTATGTGAGCACTGACGAATAAGTTATTGATGTATTGACCAAACCTCTATCTCGAGTAAAGTTTGAGTATTTCCGAGAAAAGATCGGTGTATTTCAGAAGGACCCTCCTCGAAAGGGGGAGTGATATGGTCGTTGATGATGAGGATACTTGTATCGATGATGAGGATACTTGTATTGATGATGAGGATACTTGTATCGATGATGTGGATACTTGTATCAATGATGAGGATAGTTGTATTGATGATGAGGTCAATGATATTGACGATGTGGTCAATGATACCGACGATGCGGTCGATGATACTGACGATGAGGTCATTATGATGTCCTTAGGATTTTTTCTAAGTAGACATGATAGGACTGCATCGTCCCTAAACTGTTGGTTCAAAATGTACGTGATAGGATTGCATCGTCCCTGAATGGTTGGTTCAAAATGTACGTGATAGGACTGCATCGTCCCTGAATAGTTGGTTCAAAATGTACGTGATAGGACTGCATCGTCCCTGAACAATTGGTTCAAAATGTACGTGATAGGATTGCATCGTCCATAGACATGAGAGGTGTCTTAAATTGATAAGGATTGATCATCATGTAAGTAGATATGGATTGCATCGTCCATAGACATGAGGGGTGTCTTAAATTGATAAGGATTGATCATCCTATAAGTAGATCTGGATTGCATCGTCCATAGACATGAGAGGTGTCTTAAATTGATCAGGATTGATCATCATGTAAGTAGATCTGGATTGCATCGTCCATAGACATGAGAGGTGTATTAAAGTGAGAAGGATTGATCATCCTGTAAGTAGATCTGGATTGCATCATCCATAGACATGTGAGGTGTCTTAAATTGAGAGGGATTGATCATCCCGTAAGTGGGTCAGGATTGTATCATCCTTGGACCTATGTCCTAAAGTGAGAGGGATTGATCATCCCGTAATTGGATCATGTGTATTGTAGAGTATGCTACTATGATGATGCTGTTGATCGAGAGATCCAGATGATGATGTTGTTAATCGAGAGATCCAGATGATGATCGGGAGATCCAAATGATGATGATGTTGATCGAGAGATCAAGATGATGATGTTTTTGTAGTTGTTCAGATGCTGCAGAAGATGAAGACTTAGTACTAAAGATGTTGATATTCCAGTATTGAATATTTGAAGATGTTCCAGTAACTGGTTGAGTTACTGATGATGTTAAAGAAAGCTTCCAATGATTTATAGATGTATCATGTATCATGTAGTTGATGACTCCTTGCTCCTGCAGATGTTGTTATAATATCCTTCTCATTAAGGGGGAGTGTTGAAATATTGTAACTTCTAAGAATATTATATTTGTATTATTCTGGAGATGTTTCATTCCTCCGTCGGGACTTTATCATGTATCCGGAGATGTTTATTCCTCCAAGAGAATGTGGTAACTAGGGTTATTAGACCTCCCTTGTGGGGTCGGCCCTGAGTTAGCTGTTTAGGGGTTATTAGACTCTCTTAGAAGAGGTCGGCCCAGTTAGGGTGAAAAGTCAGTCAGAAGATGAGTATAAATAGAGGAGGTGTGTTCCTCATTATACTAACTCATTCACTCACTTGTTATTGGCGCATAGGAGAGAGAGAGAGATCTGCATAGAAGGAGAAGGAGCTCTTTTTTGGGATTACATCTTTGTAATTGTTGATCATCTATATTGAGGAAAGCTTTGCTGGGTTTTCTACCCCATGAGGGTTTCCCAGGGTAAATCTTAGTCTATCTTGTGATTGTGTTTCTTTCAGTGATCTTGCTTGTGAATTAACTTAACATAAATCAATGTGAATCACAACCATTCTGGTTCTAAAATTGTACCTGTCAAAAAGCAAGTTAAGAATGTCTCTAGAGGAGAAAGTGTTTATAACCTTAAATATATTTTCTCAAAAGGAACTATATATTAACATGAAGATGCTTGTATCCATTTACATTAGAAATTTCCAGAAGAGGAAATGTCAATTTCCTTCAATAAATTGTCTCATAAAGATCTAAATATTGTTTAGAAGATGCTTGGATTTGTTTATCTCAAGTTTCAACACATGATTGAAGGTGAGGCTACAATGCCCAAGAAATCTTATTTTATAGCCATCTATGATATCAAAATTTTGATTTAGGTAGGAAAAAGGAACCCATTATTTACAACTATTTACTATTTTTCAATTTTGAGTACCCCTTTTAGATGTATGTTGTATCGGAATTACATGTAATGTTTGGATGCTTCCCCTTCAACTTTTGCAATTTGATTTTCTAATGCCTCTTATAAAGTGAATGTTGTAGATTGCAAAAAATTTCCAAGATGATACATTGTATGTAGGCACAATTCAACAAAACTAAACTTGAATTGTAGAAATTATGTGTCCCTTGGAACAATCTTCAACAACATGATTGTCTTGTACTGCAGGAGAAAATTCTCATCCTTAATATGAGGTATGGAATATGATGTTCTTATTTTCTAAGCTTGCATTGAACAAATTCATACTGAATAATATTGCTCTGCATTTCCACTTTTGGTTTCTATATTTCATGCATTGATTCGTTTAATTGAAAGCAATTTTCTTGTGATGAGCTCTATTGCAAGGCATTTGGGATGATTTATAAGGAAAAAGCACACTACAATTGGCATATGGTCTACATTAGAAGACTATTGCTTTTGTCCATGTGAATTGTCTCACCGAGTTGACAAGCTCCATGAGGCATCTAGATCTTGACAAATTCCTTCAGGAAAGAAAATGAAGAAATTATTGTTTCTAGTTCAGACTCCACAACATATCTTCAAATTTCAACTCTATTGCACTGATGTATATCCAAGGTACATGAAAGGTATAAATGCCCTCTTCTAAGTGGGAAATTCACAAGTGACAACCGTGTGTAAAATGGTATTTTCAGGATATCAAAATGTATGTAAAGCACCTAAATTGTAAACTCTATCCATGATGTGTTAAAATAATTGCAAATCATACTTCATACTCCTATAATCAATCTACAAAAGTATACCTTACACCAGCATCGATTCAACTCTCATTTCTTTCTATGAAACTGAGAAGGATTGTGTTAAGATTAGAGCATTCATTTTTTCATTGAAAAAGTGAAGAGTGCTATAATAAAGTAAAGTGCATTTATCTCCCATACATTAACTTGAAGAACTGGCACCTTAATTAGTCTCATGTTAGCTATAAAGTAATAGAACATAAAGCTACTAATAAACAAAATATCTCCTACGCCTCTCTGCAATGAAAAGATCAAAGTAGGGTATGGACATTTCATATTGGTAAGTTGCGCAATAAGGAAAGAAAATAGAAGTTCAAGGTTGTTCAGTTGGAAACAAGAAGAACCATTTTTCTAGTCACCTATGTTCAGTAGGATTTTTAAGTACGAACCAAACCTATTATATTAATTAGTAAAGGGTACCCTCAAGCGTCGGGTAGGCTTCCCCTTTGACTTCAATATATGGGATGGGGCAAGCTTTTCATTTTAGATGAAATTATTGTTTCGTATTCTTAGTAAAGCTTTTATATAAAGGAAACAGTGATGAATTCCATCATAATGCACTAAGCACTATGTACCATTTTTAGGCAGGGTTTCTTTAGGGGTAGATAGACTCACCATTAGATTTGGAACCTTAGATTTGGAACCAACCTGGTACATAGACTCACCATTAGATTTTGAACCAACATTCTGAGCTGACAGTTGAGCGATTATATGCTTCTAATTTGGCAAACCCTTTAAAGACACTGTTTGGATTAAAATGTAGCCTTGGTTAACTATGAAGGAACTTGGATGTCAGGTTATCTACCAAGGTTCAATTCCCTCCTGAAGTGGTTTGTTGTTTGAGATAGGTGTAATTTTTGGGTGACAAGGGAAGAGTACTCACATCAGGTCATATCCTAGTATAAGGAAAGTGCTTACATTTAGTGGTTTGTCTTTGGAGGAAAGTGCTTATATTCGGTGGTTTTCCTTTGATTGCTTCATATTCAGTGGTTTGCATTTGATTGCTTCATATGGGCTAGTGTTTTGGCTCGCTCTTGTAATGCGAGGAGAGATTTTTTTTAAAAGAAGATTTTCAAAAAATGATTAGGAATAAGCATGTGGTTTGATTGGTTTAGCATCATGGTTTATGTTTGCCCTTTGGCTACTTGTTTCTACATTGTGTCAAATTGGATTGGGATTGGATACTACTCGCTTTGAAAATTGGATTATGAGTTAAATGACTACTCGCTTTGAAAATTGCATAGAGTAAGGATCTTTTGTTTAGCACTTCTGGTAAGATTCTCAATATAACATGATTACTTCTATATGGCATTGGGATTCCATAAAAAATAAAAAATAAATTGGGATTCGATACACAATTTAGAGAAAAAAAATGCATTGTATTATGATTAAGTACTAAAATGTTATTTTAAACCATTAGAGCTCTTGGAGATTTATAGTTCTATGCTAGATTTTAAACATAAATCAATTGTTTTGTTCATAAAAAATTCTTCTCTTTGTTGGAAGTTAGGACTATAGAGAAAGTGACAAATATGAGTCCATAAAGATTCTCCAAGACTTTACAAGGTGTTATAATTTAGTAAAAGATTCACCAAGATTTTACAAGATTATATATTTCAATGCGAGATTCGCCAAAAATATATATATATACATAATATAACATTGATAAAATAGCCTTTATATTTTCCTATTTATCATGGGGATTCGCCCAATTATTATACATAGAAATTTAGGGGGGGTTCTTAACAAAAATTGTGCTACCTGGGCGAGGCCTAGGTTCATATATGGCTAGTTGACATTATAAACCCTAGGCTAGCTATCAACAACTCGTGAGCCATCATTTAGAATGAAATTTATGACTCAGCCTAGGGTCGATACATCCCTTTATGGATGTGCCTACCCTTCTAACCAAGCCATAATGGGTGGAGAGGGATTTAAATCCCTCCTTTAACCACTCGAGTTATGAACCTTAGATGAAAAAAAAAGTGTTATTGAAAGCACCACTTTTTTTGTTTTAGGGTTTGATTTTAAGTTTTTTTTAACAACATTATGAATTTTTAAGGTCACAGTTACAACATGTTGTATTTTTAAACATTAAAAAAGATGCTACGAGCAACACTACATTTGATTTGTGGGTTGATTTTGAGGTTTTTAACACAAAAATATGAAGTTTGGGGACTAGATTTATTGTTTCAAGGTCACAATCCTCATCAAATTAGTAATCATGTTCCACATTTTCACTCTCATGAAAGTGGGGTATGAAGATAGAGGGTAAAGGTGTGAAAATTGTAACCAATGCAAACCTCCACCTTCCACCACAACCGCCCACCTTCCACCACAACTTCCCTCACCATGAAACACATACCTTCATTGATCATGCACCTCCACCTTCCACCCTAACCTCCCCACTTCATCAAATACATACATTAATCTTCTACCTATAATAATTAATTATAAATGTACACCTTCACTCCATCTCCATTGTCATCTCATGATCATTAATAAATATAATTTCACTTCCCATCATAATCTCCATCCTCGTGATTGTTCATAAATATACACCTTACTTCCCACTGTAACCTTCATGATTGCAATTAGAAATAATAAATCACTATTACGATCTCATTGAAATCATTGAATTTAAGAGATTTGTCGTAAGCATTTGCTGAGGAAATCGCTCCAAGAAACCTCGTGATCTTCACTCCTTGAAACCTTGTTGAAACCCTTATCGATTTTCAATTTGAGTGTTGAGTATTGTGCAGTGGATTCGTGCTGATCCGAACTGCAATGGCTGCTGGAGGGGGCCCTGAGGCCTTCCCTCCCCTGCTCGAGATTGCTACATTCAAGAAGCTAGTGGTTGCATGTGGGAAATGCCCTCCGAGTGAGCAACAGCAGAAATTTGTAAAACGCATGGCCAACATCCCCATTGTCGACCTACCGTCTGAAGACCCGTGCAGATCAGCGTTGAACCTTGCAAAAAGAGGGCTCATAGGGAAGTTCATCGGCCTTTGGCCTTCGCCTAAAGCAGTGGACAATTGGGTGCAACGAAACTGGTGATCATTGGCCCAAGATGGCATCAGCAGTCATTTAGTGGGTAAGGGATTCTTTGTTTTTGTCTTTGACAATGTAGAGGACAGGAATCTAATTTTTAGGAATGGACCTTATTTTATGGGCCCTCGGGGACTATATTTGAATAAATGGACATCGGACTTTGATCCGACGCAAGATGTTCCCTCGGTTGTCCTAGTCCGGGTCCGCTTGCCTCACCTACCTCTGCACTGCTGGAATCCCAAATATTTGGAATCCATAGGCAATAAACTCGGGAAATACATTGATCGGGCAGAGAGGAAGGACCAGTATACCTACAACAAAATTTGTGTGGAGGTGGATTTGGAAGTAGGGTTGCTTGAAGCAATAAAACTCATAGTGGCAGATTGGTATTACATACAAGAGTTAGATTACGAGCAACTTCCATTTAAATGTCGATATTGCCACGGGTATGGGCATTTTGCTAGGCACTGCAAAAAGAAGGGAGAGGAGGAGGTAGAGAACGCTAAGGGAAATCAATGGATCCCATCTCAGAAACCAATTGCATCAAAACAAGCTAACATATCAAAAGGAAAAGGAAAGTCTATGGGGAATGAAGTCCCATCCTCTGGCTAGCTACAAGGTAAAGGGAGCTCAGGACCCCCAAGGATGGAGACATCTAATAATCCATTTGAAAAACTCAGAATTCCAGAGGAACCTTCAGCATCAGCTGTAGAAGAGATTGAACAGCAGCCCAATTCAATGGTCGAAGACAAAACTATGGAAGAAACTGCATCTCTACAGGATGGATCCCCTATTGGAGCTTCGAGCCCTCTCTCCTATGCTGAAATGACAAGAAAGAAGTCTCCGGAGATTTCAGGCTCTTCGGAAGATGAGACCTTTGAGAGGCCATCAAAAAGAGTTGGGAGAAAATCTCATAGGGAGACAAGGGTAGAAGAAGCGGAGAGGCAAAAAATGAAAGGTAGTCAGCCAATGATCGAGATGTCCATCGGCAGAAACACTAGAAACAAACCTCCCAAGGGAGGAGTTGCCCCCTCACCAGCCAGCAAATAATGCGTCTAGTCTCTTGGAATTGCCAAGGCTTGGGGAATCCCTTAAAAGTTGAAGTTGTTAAAAACATAGTGAAATCTGAGTTTCCAGAGATCCTCATGCTCCAAGAGACTAAAATTGAAGGGGAAGCCCTCCTCCTGATCAGTAAATTGAATTGGAAAAAAAGCGTCGGGAGGGCAAAAGTGCTAGGGGCTCTTCCGGAGGTCTTGCTACTTAGTGGGAGGAGGATAAATTTCATCTCTAAAGTTCTTATGAGACACAGCACTGGATTTACACCGACCTCAGGCACATTGTAAATAAGATGTCCTTCGCTCTTGTCAATTTATATGTCCCTGTCCATTATGCTGAAGAGAGAGAGTGTTGGCAAACTCTGTCAGTCTTTCTTGAGTCAAGATCTCCTAAGAATATAATTCTTGCTGGCGATTTCAATCTCATGTTTGAACCAAAGGAGAAGCGTGGAGGAATCACTAATAGAGATCAGTTCCTTCCTTTTGTCGAAGATCTCATTCAACAGTGGGATTTAATTGATTTCAAGCCAAAAAAAGGGTTATACACCTGGACCAACAATCGCGTTGGGGATTATCACATTTCTGGCCGACTAGATAGATTTTTAATTCAAAGCTCCCTTCTGCTAGAAAATAAGATCATCTCCAAAAAAAATTTGCAAAAACTGACATCAGATCATAAGCCTATTTTACTGCAGTTTGAGGAAGCAGAAAGATTGGGGCCCATCCCCTTCTGGTTTAATCCTTTCTAGGCTGAAAGAGAAGGATTTGAGGAAACTATTAACAATTCCTGGAGCGCTCCTATCAATGGGTCGCCCAGCTATGTATCGGAGCAGAAAGTTAAGGCTACTAAGGTGTGTAATGTCCCCTTCTCCTTATTAAATGCAGGGAAGGAAACATTAACAATGCACCGGGCTTTTAGCAGACTTAGCCCCAATATTTAGACCCGTAAATAGGTAACAATTAAAAACTTCTCTATACAGATGCAAACTTCAATAAAACACAGCGGAATTTAACCATGACATATGCACACAGATTCATCATGCGTTCAATCATATAAACAGCAGTCATTAATTAAAATACTTGCAGAGCATAGAATTAACATAATTCAACCGCAAGAATACTTATCTCGAATTGTAATGGCCCAAATGACTGGCTACGTGAGAGCAACGTTCCACCCAACCATAGATCTTTGTCCAGCCTGTATTCTTTCAGCTGAGAGATCACCCCCGAGCTGGGCTGTGTATCCACTAAGGAGGAACTAGATGGCTCACTCACAGTCAGGGTTTCACTCAGACAGCCATGCTAAGCCAACACACAGCTGGGTTTTTCAAGCATGCAATAGGAGATGGAGGAGGATGCTATTCCACTGAGCTCAAACCCAGAGCCACATACACTTCAAGCTAGACTCAGCAATCCCATCCTCTGTTCATACATCCACTCTTGGATTTCTCACAACTCTGTCACAAATAACTCCAAAACCGTCACTGATTTTATGGGCAGTTAAAACTGGGTTTCCCCATGGATTTTGGAGTAGCTATTGCTCCCAAATTCGCCCCAAGGGTCATACCAACGGATCCCCCATTGGATTTCACTGTCCAATACCCATTCTGGGCATTTTTGGATTCCCAAAACGTGGGTTCATTCCAAGTCGCGATTTTTGGTTTTCTCACTGCTGGGAGCTCGTTTTTGGATGGAGAATGAAGCTAGATCCTTCCCCCATGGGATAGGGATGAGAATGAAGCAACTTCCAAGAGGTGGAGTGACTTGTGGCACAAGTAAATAGAGCCCATACCTACCCATACGAATTTCAGGGCTGCTCATGCTCCATCAAAGTCATTGACTTAATTCTTCAACTACTTTCTTACAACAGGAATAAATGTCCTCTAAGGAAGTCAAAGGGTTCTCATAATGACATATGGCAGCCTAGGGTTTAGTCCCATAGCCCCCTCACCACTCCCTAGTGGATACACGTGGCCCCTTCTCATTCGTTTCTTCCGTAGCCAGTTTTGGTATTTTATATTACATGATGTTTATTTACATCCTATTACAATTTTCATGGCTTAAGAGCACATGGTATCAAAATATCAAATACTTGCCCTTTAAATAAAATTCGGGCTTTCACTAGCAGGGCCTTGGCCTTGAGCTCCACGCTAAGAAAACATACATCACATGTACACATTATTTACATTAAAGGCTAATATATCCTAAGGGTCGAATTGGGGGTATTACATTCCCCTCCCCCTTAGAACAACACCGTCCTCGGTGTTCAAAGACTTAGGTATACATATACAATTTACACATTTCCAAAACTTCAAAACTTTGCAGATCTGCCCTGCATTCTATCATTTACTTTGAACTTTCAGGACCAAGTCCTTTGGTCTTCACGAGCTACTCCTGCTGATTCGGATCTTCCAGCTCATCCATAAGTCTATAAACTTTATGGCTACTACCCTCTTGAGATTCTCTTGTTGGGCAATTGCGAAGGCAATGATCCCCTCCACATTTTCAACACTTCACTGGTTGCTTCATCTTTACCTGCTCAATTTCCTTTGAGTCTTCCCACTTGGAACGTTTCTTAATCGGACGATTGGATGAATGCTTCTTCATTGATCCACTTTTCTTTCCCTTGCTGATTTCTCTCATAATGCTTTTTACCTCTTTCTGCAGACAAAGAGTGTCCTGCAAGACCTTGTGGTTCATCTCGTTCCGCTGCTTTTGCATCTTGAGCATCTCTCCAAGATTTTCTTGGGTCTTGGTAATTGTTTGAAGAAGACTTCCAGCCAATTCTAATTGCCCTTGGTCTGCCGCCATGGTCAATGGAAACAATTGACCACACTTCTATCACTAGCAACACTTGCCTGCACCTGCTGCAACCAATTGATTCAGTTTCCACCTGTGAAATTCATCATTACAATTCTCGTTAGGCCAAGTATAACCCAAACATTTAAAAATCAGTCAATGGTTTTTCCCTAGTTGACATGGATAGTCCATGCTTTACTCATGAGACTTCCAAACTTTTTATGCTTGCCCAACATACACATGAATTCCTTCATGTTCATCCATTCACAAGAAATTCATTAATTAGCATTCACAATTCACTTTAATCAAGTAAACACACTTTTACTTTCAGTCATGCATGCATTCAGCAATTTTCTAATTCTATAAATGCATCAATAAAAAGGGAAGAGAGAGAGCAGTAAGAGTTTCTCCTCTTAGTTTTGTTCCATCTTGGAACCCACACCACCACCGTGGTTTTCATGCTCCTATCCTCTTTCACTTCACGTGAATGCTCGACCTGCCCTTCTTGGCTATGACACGTAGTGTCTATGGTCTATTCCAGACCTTTCAACCATGGAGTTCCTCCACTTGGTTGGCCTAACTCTTGGCTGCTAGGACTCACACAGTTCCACTAGCCCCATCTTTCGTTACTGCTCATGCTGAGCTCTTTAGGCTGGTTACATGTCCACATGCATCCTTGAGATGCTTTCATAGTCATTGCTTCCAGCAATACCTACACTAGATGTCTTCACTTTATTCCATAGGGTCCTTCTTTGATTTACAAGCCTTGGATCTCCTATGGGTATAATAACGAATGTTGGGATAGCACGCAGGCTACACCTCAACATTAATTAATTTTTGCATGTTTGGCCAGCGCGCAGGCTGCTCCACAACATCAAATAGTCTTGCATGTTTGGCCAGCGCGCAGGCTGCTCCACAACATCAAATAGTCTTGCATGTTTTGCCAGCGTGCAAGCTGCTCCACAACATCAACAATCAAGGCTCAACCAGTCACTCTCTGGATTTATCAAGCGCTTTATAGTTCTTTCAGGGTCCTTGCTTCCTGCATTGACCAAGGTTTCCAATAAAGAAACAATAGTGCATCAGCTTAACTATTACAAGACTTATACTTGTAATCTTCATTATTCCAATCAAGAAATAAATGAAATTGAATACTTATCTGTATGGTGCATTTCTTCTCTGGTCCACAGGGTCCTGCTTTTACTTTATAAGCCTTGGGATCCTCCTGCGGACTAGGATGTTTGGCCAGCACGCAGGCTGCTCCAAATCATCAAATAATCAATGCCCCACCAGTACACCTTCACGGTGACTGGGTTTACTAAGCATTTGGTGGTGCCCAACCAGTCCCATACCTAGTTGGCCCTCTCCATTGCCGAGCCAGCACATACGTCTGGGTCATCGGCCAATGGAAGGTAACTGCGCCACCGACCATTACAGGTCAAGGTTCCACTACTCTGCCTTAGGCTTGCATCAGCCTTTCATATGTATCACAATCCCTCAATGCGCATAACAATTCTTCACCCACACAAGGGTGGCACTTCTTCTCTTGTGTAAGCCGGCGGTTCCATTTAGGAATTCTTTAGGTGACTTCTTAACTGCAAGCTATCATGGCCCCATGATACCCACTCACCCTACACAAGGGTTACCACTGCTCATACAATCCTCTTGAGTATTCTTTTCTTCACTTTTCCCTTTAATGTGCAGCACTAAATTTCATAGGTATAATCTGTCAACACAAAATGGATAGCAAGCCCATTAGTATTGCTGCTTTAGAACTGTAAACATATTTCATAACATCCACTATCCAACCTTGAAACACCAGGAATGCGTCCATTCCCTTAAGGCGTAGTCAATATTGGCATCCCTAACATAACTCAGCACCAGAAAGGCGTGCACTCCTTACTGATGTGAACTATGAAGGTCCTAATCATACTTCAAGCAGTCTCCTATAATGGAAATAAAATCAAAACATGCTCTGCATATTAACTCTAATAATTAGACATGCATGTATATATATATATAGACATATATACATATATATCAATCAGGGTTTATGGAACACTTATCCATTTTGCAAATGTTATTTCTCTTCTTTAATGAGGAATGGAGGCTCCTTCTCTGAGTTGACAGTCCCTCGATTTGCCATCCCAATTCCTTTTGATATTACATAACCTTCATATGTCTTACCGACATAATCTTCACCATCCCACTCATATTGTTTACTAATCATGTAGTGCAGATGAGACATTAATAATGTCTTATGGCATTTCACCTGAAACCCATTTTCCCAAATCATGGAATCCCTTCCCACGAAGTTTGGCTTCTGCAAGCCCACTCTCAGGGTCTTACTGCAATGTGTCTCCCTGGCACACTTATTGAACAGCCAAACAGTTAGCAACATTTAACAATACAATTCAAATCCGATTGTTCCATAACCAATCCATGGCACTAATAATTAAATTCAGTATGAATTTGCAACTCTGTCTACTACAGAAATTGGTTTTCTTATCCATGAGGCTATCCTCATATTGTTTGGCTCCTGTAAGTGACACCACTCTACCCATTATGGTCTTATGCCCGCTGCCATACATGAGCATCCACTTATAGCATGTCCTCCTGACACATTTTCATATAAGCCAAACAATCATTAGCAATTATTAGCAAAATTTCAAATCCGAAATATTTACAAATCTGAGATTTACAACTGTTCTTACTAACATAACTTAGAGCTCTCAACCATGAGACCCTTCTCATAACCTTTGGCTTCTGCATACGGTAGGTCCCAGTAGATCCCAGTCTCTACTATGGACTTATCCTCATTGCCATATCTAAGACTTTTCTACCTGAAACTAAAACTTCAATCAGCCAAACATGTCGTGAGCATCTATGCATATTATCATTTCATTGCCACAACAGTCACTGAAGTGATCTCATAATTATAACACTCAATAATTCAAACACCTTCAGCTGTTAACATTTGAAATGCAACAAAATATATACACTTCTATATATGCATCATTATCACAATAGAATTTCAAGACATAGTCACACTATCCATGCAACTTAAATAAATCGTAAATACTCATTATTTCATAGTCATATCATTCATACAACTCTGTCCTTCCACAGAGCATTCTAGCAGCCCATCGATCATGATTGGGCTCTTCATGCACTTACTATTCTGCATACATAACAGCCCATGAAATGGTCCTAAAATTATCATCAATTCATCATTCCATTCATTATTTATTTTGCAATAACATATGCATCATCCCTATGCATTCATACAACGCACCACAAGATTTATAAAATCTCTTAATGCACATCTACTCAATGCTACCTTGCATTGTTTCATGAGTACTATGCATTCAAGCATATCATGATCTAAGCATGACTATCTCATATAACTTGCATTACCATAATCAGGACCACCAGTCCTCACTTGCTTTGGTTATTAAGCACATAACCAACATACACATGGCATGATATAAATTCATATGAATGCATTGAGATTTCTAAACAGTCATAGGGTGTAAGGATCATTTCCTTCACTTACCCACACCTCACCAAGCTTGGTAGGTTAATAGTCCCCATCGGTATTCAATATCACATGCGAACTAACTCAACACAGCTCAAACATAGTTTGAAGAGATCTTACCAAATCCTCTTTCAACATTCATGCAATTTGGCACCAATAATCATTACCTGCATGGTTACCATTAACATCGCCTGATGTTACCTGATCAGTTGACCTCTTACCAAGGCTACTCAATCCTTTTGTCAACTTTATGATCATGGATTTGTTGCACCATCATTTCTGCATAAGGTCGTTGGCTTCATGTAACAGCATCCTCAGCACATTTAGCCATGCTCTTTGTTATCTTTGGTCCTACAACCAATACCAACATCAATAGTGATTATCAACCACCATATTCTCCATTAGTGGTTCATTGCATATGCAGACTTCATTATTCTACCAATATGCAATATCTCATTCATGCACAAGCATTTCCATATGCACTATGCAATGTTTGTTAAGATGCCCTCTAGTGCATATACATCTATGTAATCCCTTACATTTTTAACATTTTTATGCCATATGACAATTTCATAATTATAAGTATGATAACAAACAGGGGTTTAAGGAATTCTTCCCTTTTCGATCCCTCATCGTAACATGGAATTCTTCTTCCATATCATGCAATTGTAGAAATTGCCCATAGTGACAACAAAATTTGTTTGTCAAAACAGCCGCTGGCACTCTTCTGCACTAAATATCTGTGATATATGTAGATCTCATTCAAACTCTGGTCATGCATCATTGTTCCCTGCTGGACAAGCTTTCCAATGCCTGTCTTCATGCTCCATTCCGACATCGGGTGCGGGAACTGCATCTCTTCAAAAATGACAACTTTCACTCCAATTCTGCACATTTTACACAGTTACATTTTGGTCCAGAATGCCAACTTTAGCTACCTGCGGAATAAAATCTATGAGGAATCACAAAAACTTATCTATCGGGCGAAGTTAGTACATATAACAAGGAACACTCAGCAATTCCCGGATTTCAATTCCGATGCACCATTCATCTTCTATGAATTTCTGGGTTTCACTACTTCTCACTTTTCACATTTTTTCAAAATTCCAAAATTTGGGCCAAAAATGGCTATCTCCCAAACGGTGCATTTCTGGAAAATATTTGTCTAACGGAAACTGTCCGTCTTAATGAGAATATGAAATGCCTAGTTCAGTAAAATTTTTGATTCCCACATCTAGGGTCACTTTTACTGTCCACCAGCTTTTCAAAATCCCGAAAAAGTGACCCGGAACAGTGCTTTTTGGCCTTCTTGATCACCCCGACTTCACATACCTTGGAGTTTGGCTCCAAGATTCTGAACTTAACATCATGTCTGCTTCATGGCCGTGCCTGATCAATTTCAGCTCAAACCGACCTTCCGTCAAGCCTCGGGACTCCGTCCTTCAAAAGTCACTATTATCCATTTTCTGTCAAATCGGAGTGTAATGGGCTAGGGGTCTTCACTGGTTCTTTCATGGCCCTCGTCAATGGCCTCCGAGCCCCACAGGAATCATTCCATTCTGAGTTTGGATGCTCCTGCTATCCAAAAATCAAGTTTTCGTCACCTTTTTTTTTTTTTTTTTTTTTTTGGAATCTCTCCGCAACTGCGGGGCAGTTCACCGAGCGCTCCCGCAACTGCGGGGCAGTTCACCGAATGCTCCCGCAACTGCGGAGCCATTCGGCGAATGCTCCCGCAACTGCGGAGTCATTCGGTGAAGGCTTCCGTTGCGGAGCCATTCGGCGAAGGCTTCCGCCATTTTGGAAGACTTTCCCGAATTCTTCCGCGATTTCGGAGCCGTTCGCAGAATCCTTCCGCAGTTTCGGAAGACTTTCCCGAACTCTTCCGCAATTTCGGAGCCGTTCGCGGAATCCTTCCACAGTTTCAGAAGACTTTCCCGAACTCTTCCGCAATTTCAGAGCCGTTCGCGGAATCCTTCTGCAGTTTCGGAAGACTTTCCCGAACTCTTCCTCAATTTCGGAGCCGTTCGCGGAATCCTTCCGCAGTTTCGGAAGACTTTCCCGAACAAAGTTTAAACAAAAAAAATTTCAAAAACACTTAGGAAAAATTGAAAACTTTGAAATCATTTTTGCAACAAAAACAGTATTTCAAGAAAATAAATTGCACCTCTTCATGTTAAGCATGGAACAACAAAACAATATAAGATGGCATGGAGGCAAACAAACAAATACAAAACTGAATGCTACAGCATTGGGGACAAATTAGAGCAAGCATTCAACCTGAAAATCAATTTTCTCCATCCTTCCTCTATTTCATAGAATGCAATCAATGCAAACAGCTTGCAAAAATCCCCAAACAGTCATGGAAATGATTTCCCATTCCAACAAATAAAAGCCATGCGATCTTGAGGTTTCTTTAATGCATTTTAGTTCCGAATACAAAATGAATGTACACATAATGATTTATATCTCTGTGAAGGGCCCAACAGCCGTAGTGTTGAACCTAGGGCTCTGATACCACTCTGTAATGTCCCCTTCTCCTCATTAACAACGCACCGGGCTTTTAGCAGAATTAGCCCCAATATTTAGACCCGTAAATAGGTAACAATTAAAAACTTCTCTATACAGATGCAAACTTCAATAAAACACAGCGAAATTTAACCATGACATATGCACACAGATTCATCATGCGTTCAATCATATAAACAGCAGTCATTAATTAAAATACTTGCAGAGCATAGAATTAACATAATTCAACCGCAAGAATACTTATCTCGAATTGTAATGGCCCAAACGACTGGCTACGTGAGAGCAACGTTCCACCCAACCATAGATCTCTGTCCAGCCTGTATTCTTTCAGCTGAGAGATCACCCCCGAGATGGGCTGTGTATCCACTGAGGAACTAGATGGCTCACTCACAGTCAGGGTTTCACTCAGACAGCCATGCTAAGCCAACACACAGTTGGGTTTTTCAAGCATGCAATAGGAGATGGAGGAGGATGCTAGTCCACTGAGCTCAAACCCAGAGCCACATACACTTCAAGCTAGACTCAACAATCCCATCCTCTGTTCATACATCCACTCTTGGATTTCTCACAACTCTGTCACAAATAACTCCAAAACCGTCACTGATTTTCTGGGCAGTTAAAACTGGGTTTCCCCATGGATTTTGGAGTAGCTATTGCTCCCAAATTCGCCCCAAGGGTCATACCAACGAATCCCCCATTGGATTTCACTGTCCAATACCCATTCTGGGCGTTTTTGGCTTCCCAAAACGTGGGTTCATTCCAAGTCGCGATTTCTGGTTTTCTCACTACTGGGAGCTCGTTTTTGGATGGAGAATGAAGCTAGATCCTTCCCCCATGGGATAGGGATGAGAATGAAGCAACTTCCAAGAGGTGGAGTGACTTGTGGCACAAGTAAACAGAGCCCATACCTACCCATACGAATTTCAGGGCTGCCCATGCTCCATCAAAGTCATTGACTTAATTCTTCAACTACTTTCTTACAACAGGAATAAATGTCCTCTAGGGAAGTCAAAGGGTTCTCATAATGACATATGGCAGCCTAGGGTTTAGTCCCATAGCCCTCTCACCACTCCCTAGTGGATACACGTGGCCCCTTCTCATTCGTTGCCTCCGTAGCCAGTTTTGGTATTTTATATTGCATGATGTTTATTTACATCCTATTACAATTTCCATGGCTTGAGAGCACATGGTATCAAAATATCAAATACTTGTCCTTTAAATAAAATTCGGGCTTTCACGAGCGGGGCCTTGGCCTTGAGCTCCACGCTAGGAAAACATACATCACATGTACACATTATTTACATTAAAGGCTAATATATCCTAAGGGTCGAATTGGGGGTATTACAAGGTGGCTTTGAAAACTTGGATAAAAAAGCCCTCTGTCTCACCCATGAGCTGTAAAAAGCAGTCTACCAACTAGGTGATTGACTTGCAATTAGAAATGGAATCCAAAGATATCACTCACTCTGAAATTAAGAAGGAACAAGCTGCCCAGCTCATTACTTTTCGATCTTACAGGCATGAGGAAGAGCATTGGAGGCTCAAATCAAGAAGTCTCTGGCTGAAATCAGGAGACAGAAATACTCCATTCTTTCATAAACAATTCAAAGCTCGCCTCTCTCATAATCACTTGGACGAAATCACTGCATCTGATGGGACTATCCACAAAGATATTGCTCACTTAAAAGAGGCTGCAACTTCCCATTTCCAGGAGCTTTTTACTGAAGAAGGAATGGACACTAAGGAGGAATTTTTTGAATTTCTCACTCACATCCCGAGATAAGTAATCTCCTCTATGCCTATCACTGGAAAATTAATTCTTATCAAATAAGTAATCTCCTCTATGCCTATCTATCAGGCATCGTTTCTATTGGCTCCTAAGATGATTACTGAGCAGGTAGCAAAGCTTATTCAAACCTTCTTGTGGCAAGGAGGTAAGGGGAATCATAAAAAATTTCATTCGGTGAGTTGGTACATCGTGAAAAAACCATTTTCTGACGGAGGTCTGCAGGTTAGAGATCCTGGCCTAGCGAATTTGGCACTCGGGGGTAAGATGCTGTGGAATATTTTCTCCAATCCCAGTCATCCAGTTATCCAAGTTTTAATTAAAAAATATCTTAATGGTGTTTCAGTGTCCAGTATGGAAGAAGGAATTGCCATCAAAGGCACCATGCTATGGAAATTGTGTAGCCGTGGATGGGAGTTCTTCAAAAATCAACTCTATCGCATACCTGGCAATGGGAGATAAATTTTACTATGGGAGGATAAAATAATGGGTTGCCCACCACTTAGGCATAATGATGAAATCCACGAATTACGTAGCTGGCTCACCCAGTGTGGCATTACTAAACTCGTTGATATCTCTAATTGGGACCAGGAAGGAAATTGGCACGAATGGAACCTACCCAGGCCGCCCGATAGGATGCACACTCAATTGAGCTCTCTGCTCACTACCCTTGTTGGATTAGCACCGGTTCATACTCGTTTAAGGGATAAATGGGGCGGGGAATCGACGGGAGAATACACAGCAGCTCAGGGATTCGCTGCCCTTCAGTCGCAACAACCTCAAACTCAGCCAAATGCTTTGTGGAAGCAGGTTTGGGACTCATTCGGCATTCCAAAAATTAACTTTTTCAGTTGGGTCCTCATGCACAGAAGACTCTTGACAGGCGAGAACTTAGCAAAATGTGGAATAATCGGGCCGCACAGATGCCCTCTTTGTCAATCGGCCCAGGAAACAATAGATCATGTGTTCATCAATTTCCCATTCACGCAGGAGGTGTGGCAGCTGGCTTTGCATGGTCTCAACGTTCAAATTCCATCTTAGAGCAATAGTGTCTTCTTATTTTCCACTTGGACAGATTGTTATCCTCTGGCGATTAAGAGCAAATCATTATGGTCCAAAATCTAGCATGCAATCCCAAAATACCTATGCTGGGAAGTGTGGTTAGCCATGAATGAGGGCATCTTCCAAAACTATTTGTGTACCCCCTCAGTTGTGGTTACTAAAGCCAAGGCGTTGCTTTTGGAAACGATGGAAAATCGTCCCTTTAAACAAAATAACTTGCTTCTTCCTGCAGAGAATAGCTGGATTGGCGACCCAAAGCTGCATACTAGGAATAAGATTTATGCCCGCCCTATCAGCAACCCTAAGTGGCGGCTTCGGTACAATGAATCTGAATTTCATCAGTAGTGGAAGAATCAAGGAAAAGTTACAATTTTTTTCGATGGAGCAGCTAAAGGAAACCCAAGGATAGCTGGAGCCAGAGGGGTATTCTATGCCCCTGACGGTCATATTAAGGGCAGCTTCAACTGGGGTTTAGGACGGAGTACAAATAATCAAGCTGAATTATTAGGACTACTCAAAGCTTGTCAGATAGCACATGGAAACGAAGATCAAGATATTCAAATTTTTGGAGACTCGGAAATCCTAATAAAACTCTTAAACACTGAAGATCATTTCAATAATGCGGTGTTAAATAAGACCTTGCAAAGAGTTCGGAAATTGTTGCAAAATTTCAACTCTACCTCCTATTTCCACATTCTCCGGAGTCTAAATCAGGAAGCTGATACTAGGGCCAATGTGGGATGTCTTTTAGCCCCAACAGAATTGATTCAGAATGATGAAGCTTCTCTATGGTCTCCCATCCCGTAAGATGGCAGCTCTTTGTGTATTGTAATAGTAGGATTAAGGGCACCTCTGAATTTTGAGCATTTTGGCTTTGTATGATGGGTTGATTAGGCGTAAGCCCAACTAAGTTTTCTCGAATAAAAATTAACCGTTTTTGTTATAAAAAAAATCATTGAATTTAAATCAATTCCCATATAAAATAGGAGTGGTTAGAGTAAGAGTATATGAAAAGAATAACTATTGAAACTTGACTTATAATACTCGTTGCTTTTATGATGAATCAAAAGTGACTTGATGTTGAAGTTATTAAATTGTACTCAAAACATACATTAACAAGTAAAAATAGCAGCAAAGCTGCTTATACCTGCCTTTTAAAAATAGTTTTAAAATAATTTAATTAATAATTGTATATAGTTCAAAAGTAAAAATTAAGATCAAAATAGTTTAAAAACAATTTCCTTCTTTATAATAAAATCTTTTTCCTAATATTTAAATTATACTTAATATTTAAACTAGGCTTTATAATAGAAACTATGCCTAGTATTTAAACAATGCCTTATAAGAGAGATATGTTTGTGAAGTCATGACATTGCTAGACTCACAAATTGAATAATAATGTTCAGCCACAATTGGCTCATTGGCTAGCTCGAGAGCCTTCGTAGCTTCTAGGAGAAAAACATGAGAAGAGTGGTAATTCAACATGAGAAGAGTGGTAATTCTTAGCATTTGACTTTTGATAAAAGTTAATTTAATATGTTGCCATGATTCTTGTGCTTCATAGTGTAAAAAAAATGATAATGCAAAGTATTTATTTGAAAAATGATATAATGTTAAGTATTTATTTGAAGATCAAAAGAAACCATGAATCCTTTTTAGTTGTGTGAATAATGTAGTAGTAAATCTTTGATGGAGTTGGATATAACACTATCGAACAAGTTTAAGAAACTTGTTTATTTGCTTGAATATAAAATTTCAAAGTGTGAGGATATCTAAGTATGTAATAATATATATTACCAATTTCATAGTAAATTAAATAGGAAAAAATAAAGTGTTCTTTTCATATGGGTTTTCATATAGGTTAATTATGAAGTATTGGATTACGTAAGATGATATGAGAGACAAATGCCAACATAATTGGTAATAATAATAAAAGTATTATACATCTTGATAAGCTAAACAACACCTGCTTCTAGGGCGAGCGTGTCAAATTTAGACAACCAAGCCCATCAAATATTTTGCATCTCTCGTCTACTTATAACTTGCCCTCTGTTTCTCCATCCCATCTCGTCAATGTGGGATAGTTCAATTCACGAGGCATGCCATAAAAGCACCACTGTGCCACTTGCTTACAAGGACAAGCGACGATAGGGCCTCACACATGTTTCCCACACCCCAAAATAAACTCAGAGAAAATGGCATGCGCGGAATTCATGGCACTAAATCTGTTTTTAATTGTCTCTTAATGGCAATAGTGTCTTAGTGGCGATTTCTAAAATAATATTTATTTTAAAAATATAAATATATTTTTTAATTCTGACAAATAGCTTTCGAAGCAGGGAAAATTAGTCTTATCATTGTTTTTGTCCAATCACAAATTAAAAATTTGGTATTTAAAAATTATAAAAAATAATTTTTAATTTTTATATATTTAATTTGATATAAATATTTTTCAAAACTATCGAAAAACTATAATAAATCTTTTTTTCAACAGCAAAACAAATTAAAAGTCAAAAAAGTTTGATTGCAAATCGATTGCTATATACTCTTGGCAAGTATAATAAAAAATAATAATAAAGAATTAATAACAAAAGTTTACAAAATATTATATAAAAAAGGTAGTTGAAACATAATTTTTAGAGTTATAGACCATAATTACTTACTTACTAGTTCATCAACAAATTGAAGATAATGATTGAAAACTTGGTATGCGTGGAACTTTGATTGAAGATGTTGATTGATGACTTTGGGATATGTGTGGAACTTGGAGATCACCAACCCCAATTGAAAATCTTCACCCATGACTTTGGAATGTGTGGGACTTCTCTTGGGAAATGCATAGCATGAGAGGAATTAGGAGACAAAACATTTATCTTATAAAAGGTAAAGGGTAATATATATATATATATATATTACTTTTTAATTAATAAAATTCTATATTTATTTATTTAATTAAATATTATCTTCTTAAAAACACCAAATACCATATAGGAAAGAAATAAATTCCCAATAATTTGAAGATGATGTAATGAAACATCTTAAATTTAATGAATGTTTCGAGAGGATATTATGTTTAACTTACATTTTAATAAATCCATGAAGTGATGTGAGATGGTTTCAAAACTTGTTTTTTAATATGAGTATTTTATTTTGTATTAAATTTGGAAATGTTGTTATTGTTATCATTATTATTGATGTCGTATCAAAGAGTAGTTGAGGATATACAACATCTTTTTATTCATTATAGTTTTACTTGTCAAGTTTGGTCTTTTTTATCTAATTGGTTGCATGTTTGGGAGGACAGGTCTGGAGTTAGTTTGAGTATTGTTGTTACTCGTTGGTGTCAGCGGAGGGTTGAGCCTTTTTCCTTACCTTTCTTTATGATGAGTACAATTTGGAGAGCCACGAACAAATTTTTGTTTGAAAATATCCCTCCATCGGTGTTTGGAGTCTACAAAATGATCGTTGGAGCTATTGGTGACTTCGCACCGGTTCTGAAAAAAGACAAAACTAAGAAAATTTTGTTTTCCTACTATTGGGGAAGGTTCCATATATGGATTTTTTGACGAGGCAGCTCAGCTAGGTATGTGTGGTGTAGGAGGGGTTATTTACTTCAAGAAGAGCCACTACATTCAGTTGAAGGTGGGTAAAGGTAAGGGGAGCAACACTAAATCTGAACATCTTGTTGCTCGTTGTTTGTTGTGGTTCGCGAATGTCAGAGGGATCTCTTCGCTCAAACTCTTTGGGGACTTGACGGTAATCATCGACTGGTTGAACCAAAAGACCAATATTGATGTTCTTGTGTTGGATCCCTGGCTCCAGGATGTGAAAAGGTTGATGTCCTCCTTCACTCACATAATATGCCAGCATGTTTTTCGTGAAGCAAATTTGGAGGCAGATCATCTCTCAAAAGAAGCCATTGGCCCTATGGATGGTTTCCTACACTTTGTTGAATTTCTGGATGGCGTCCTGATTGATGAGGGCTCTATTAGAACCTTTTAAAGCTTTTTTAGAATTAGATTGTTTTTGTAGTGTTTGTAGAAGGATTGGGTACATATGTTATATCTGAGGAATCATTGCACTTATGCAGATCTTGGTCTTCTCTCTCGATTGATACATGTGGGTGGTTATCGGGCTCTCATGTCGTATTTGTTTTTGAAAAATCTCTTGAAGCTTAACATAACTATCAATGTAACTTTGATTTTCTTCTGAATATAACAAGTTGCATTTTTTTTCTCTAAAAAATAATTATCATTATTGATGATGATGATGACAATTAATCAATTTTGGTTTATTGTTTTTAAAAAAGAAAAGTAAAGAACTATTGTTTTAGAGTTTTATTTATGTGTTTGTGAAGCTTGGAGAGGAGTGTTCCTAAATTATTATAATTTTGATGAGATAGAAGGTTAGGCACATTCGTATTGTAACAAAAAATGGAAACTAAGATTTTATGTGGGTGTACACAGGGTTATTTGTGGGTGTACACAGACAATCTAAGAGGAAGTGTTTTTCATTTTCAACACTCATAGTCTCACAAAGATGACAGATCCTTTCAACCCATAGAGTTTTAGGAAAGGTCCAACTCCTTGTTTCACTATGCAAATCATGAGGGTTCATTCTCATTTTAGCTATGCGGATCTTCTTTTTTACGCCAGTAAAAATAGAGAGATAATTTTGATCTTCAAGCTTAGGGTTAATAACCTCCTTGTAGTATCTTAATTTTCTTTTATTTTCTAAATTTTCACCACACCACAAATTCTCCTTGAACTTCGAAGTAATAATATTTTTAATATCATCTATATTTTGCAAAGTGACATTTTGGCCAATCCCCTGCATCTTTAACTCAGACATGGCATCTTTATGCCAATGTCGCTTAAGCCTTAGGTGGTTTTGACTGGAATTTAAAGCATTTTTTAGAAGTCTGTGGAAGTGGTCTCCCACGTTATTTAATTTTTTGTTGTACATTAGGTACCTGGTCGTAGCTATGCTCTCAATGGGGTAAATACCCACTTCAATGGGGAGCATAGGATATGGCGTATTGCTTTTAATTTTAAAAGTGCAAGTTATAAAACGCTCCTGGATTTTCTCAATCCTTCTCCAAGGTTTTCTAGAGAGGTTGCAACCCCAAATTTCGAACCCATACAGGAGAACAGGAGTGATGAGAGTTTCAAAGAGAAATTTATTTTAATCCCGCATCACAAGTTTTGATGACTTACAATTTTTTTCAAGAGTAAAATAAGCTTTCCACCATCCATTGATCATTTCCTTGATGATTTAGTTCCAGTTAAGTTTGTGATGGATATTAATCCCAATATATTTGTAGGAAGTCACTTCCTCTAAGTTGTTATTATCATACAAAAAAATGAGCATAAGTGACCTTATTAGATTTTATCAACATAACTCAGTATTGATGATCATGCCCATACTAGAGCATAAATCCTTGAGAATTCTTAATTGTTTATCAAGCTCAAAGGGCATTTTCCATAAGAACAATATCCTCAGCATAAAGAAGGAGGATGATGACAATTACCACTAATGTTGTGCTAGTGTAGCCTGCCTCTACTAAACAACCTTCTAACTTATCAATTTATATACCAAAAATGGCAGATGAGAGGGGGAAACCTTGCTTAACTCATATATTACAATTAATTTCTTCCAACCAACCGTCATTGTTCTTAAACTTGGCAATTACATTATTGTACAACCTTATTGCAGAGGCTCTCAATTGGAAATGAACTTTTAACTCTTCTAATATTTTACACAAGTTATTTCTAGGCATTGTATCAAAAACCTTCCTAAAGTCCACAAAGCAACAAATAAAAAAAAATCACCTGCGAAAAAAATCTATTACTTATGTTATTCAAAATCTTGAATCAAAATAACAATTACAATCCATGTGTACTCAAAAGCCACCCGTACACTTTTTCAATATTACATAACAATCACATTCTAACTTTCAAAAAAACAAAAAAGACCATCAAAGACTTAGAAGCCTCTATCTTCATTTCACCATAGTCTGTAAAACGATATGAAGAAAGATTCTGGTAAATACTAACGCGAAACCAAAACTACAAACCTGACCTTATACACAAAATTATTTAAACAAGTTTATTTGCTTAAAACTTCCTGAAAATTACAGATAACAGTCATCTATAAGCCTTAACAAATTCCAGTATCTCTATTCCAAAAAATGTATTAATTTTAGATTTTTAAGTAATTATAAATAGTTTAGATATTTTTATTTTTTGAAATAATTTAAATGTTACAGGATTTGAACATTTTTTAATAACTATATAATTTTTGGACAAAATGTAATTTTTCATTATTGAAATTGTATTTTTAATATCCTCAAATACATATATGGCATTAAAATGTAATAGAAAAAAATCCAATGGACAAAATGTAATTTTTCATTATTGAAATTGTATTTTTAATATCCTCGCATACATTTATTGCAAATGTAATAGAAAAAAATCCAAATCTTAATATGTTTAGACTATTTCTTATCTTTACACTATTTACTAATTCTAAAGCCATCCACAACTAACCTAGGAGCATTATTATTATTATTATTATAGAAATGACCTAGGAGCATTATTATTATTATTATTATTATAGAAATGTAGATGGAACATCATCATCATCATCATTATTATTATTATTATTATTGTAATAGTAGTTAAAATGGATTATTATTATTATGGTGTAGTAGTTAACAGGGTTGAAATTTACGTGTCTTACCTTGCACATGAAGAAATTTTTATATGACTTTTTAATTTTAACATTGTCTTTCATTTGACGTTTATAATAATAATTATTTTTTTAAATAATATTTATAATAACTATATGAAACATTGAATTCTTATATCTTGCCTCATATAATACAAAAATAAAAAGTTTACAAAAATATAATAAGCAAAAAGACATAATAAACTTAATGATTAAACCAAGCATACACATAATGACAAAGAAGGTTTATCCTTCAAACTTTTAAATATGCTTCTTCACAAGCAATACAATGGGTCGTTACCATGGGCCACCAAAAACCATGAGTGAGTCAAGTTTACCTAACAAGGGAATATATGGGCTTGGGATATATATATTAATGACATTTAAAAATAAAAATGATAAGTTAATAGGAAATATTATTATTAAAAATTATTTTAAGATTTTGATTTTTTTTAGTTTATATAAACGTAGTTATATTTTTTTATTGAGATTGCAATTTTAAATTGTTAAAATTGTTATTTTTATTATAAAAATGGATTTAATACCTTTACATACAATATAATTTTATAATATTAACAATTAAAAAAACATTTTTATCAATATTTTTAAAAAAATAAAATTGTAATGGAGTAAATGATTTATGTGTAAATTTATTAAGAAAAGATTTTAAATTTTGAAATTCTTATTAAAAATGAAAAATAACAAATTTAACAAAATATTAAACTACAATTGGTGAAAAAAAAAACAAAATATAAAGCTATCAGCTAATATAAAACATAATTTTAAAATAAAAATAAAAATAAGAAGTGAACACCTCTATCACATCAATCAAAACTAAAGGTGTATTATAAACACACACTTGTAATTTTGTTTTTCACCGGAAAAGGTACTTACTATTAATACAAGTAATAGTAGGATGGGTTACACAAGCACCAGCTAAAAAGAAGGTCCCACCGGGCCCTCAAAAAACAGCCCACCAAAAGACAATAAACAGCTAACAATAGCACAAATAGTGAAAAATAGATTGGCCAAATTACACCGGGCCAATCTTAAACAAGCAGTAACTAGTCCATAACAACCATTAACAAATGGCAAAAAACATAACATCATAACATCAAAAACATGAAACAAAGTAAACCACCTGATCAGAATCAGCCAAGAGTGAACAGGCCTGCATTCCCAAAAAGTAGCATCCATACACCGTAGCAATCAAGGATCTGCAATAAAAGACGGACGGAACCATGACGAAGTCAGGGAAAGAAACCCAACCAACTTAGAAAAAAGCAAGTGAAGACCGATCCAATAAGTGATGATCGTCCCACTCCTCCATGAAAATGGTGCCCTCCAGAACAGTTAAGGCTCGTTTAGAAAGCTGATTGGCCAAAAAATTGTATTCTCTAAACACATGCACAAAGGATATTTGTCCAAAGCAATTGATCAATCGCCGAATATCCCTCAACCAGAAATCCAGTTGAATGGTCTTCAAAGAACATTCTAAACGAGCCCAAGAGATAATGACCTTAGAATCCCCCCGCACAAGTAGAAGGGGAAGACTGCGAGCCGAAGAGATATGAAGAAGTAACCAAAGAGCGATAAGCTCACTCTTGGTGTTGGAGCCTTCACCACAATTCATCCATATATGTAACTTGTGAGAAACCGAAAGGTACACCACCGCCCCATCACCACTGATCCTAGAACCAAATGGAGAGGCCCCATCGAAAGCACCCCAGGGAAAAACAATGTCTAAACAAGGTGTCAAGCGAGGAGCCCGACGGCCAGGAACACCACCTTTAACAAGAAATCCCATAACCTCTCGGTAACAGGCCACTACCCTACAGTTGATCCAATGAATATTAGACAGATAATCCTTGAAAATGAGCAGATTTCGAGCCTTCCAGATCTCCCATGCCGTGAATACAGGAAAAGTTGTCAAAAGCGAACCAACCAAATGCCACGTCCGAAAATTGTCCAAAAAAGTTGACAGGTTCCAAGGGAAGGAGCACCCCATCCATGAGCAGACCCGCCCCCATACACTACAGGAGAAAGTGCAGGTAAAGAAAGATGGTTGATCGACTCCTCCGCCATACCACACAGAGCACAACGGCTAGGCCCCACCAGACCCTGCTTTATCAGATTATCCCATGTGAGTATGTGGTTGTGTAGGACTAGCCACATAAAGCATTTAATCTTGGGAGGAATGCACAGCTTCCATACCAAACAGTGCCACCAGAGAACAAGACGTAACTGTCGAGAGAACATGGACGCGTACGCTGCACTTGTAGAAACCGTTTTGGTAATTGTATCCCATGACCAAGCCAAAACGTCTGGGCATTCCCTTAACTAGATGTTGAATCTCTTAAGGCACAAGATGGACCGTGTCCATTCCTCACCCAGCTTACCATGAAAAGCCAGTTTCTCAGCATTAATCCATGAAGTGTGTAAGCCATTCGTATGATATGAAGCAACATGATTGAGTGTAAAGAATCCCTTAGATCTCAGAATCATAATAAGATCAGGTGATAGTTTATAAACGAGCGACCCACCAAGAATTGGATCTTCACCCAGTCGAATTTGTCGACCATTGCCAGGAACCCAAGAGAGCCAGTTCGCAATTATCTGAAAAGCATCCAACAAACCTTTCCACATATTTGAAACTGCCTTTCCCAAAGGCTGACCATGACGAAACCATTGAGAAACTGACCAGTTTTTTAGGTACTTATCTTTGATGATAGCTCTCCAAAGAGAACCCACAGTCAAAACCTGCCAAAGGCTTTTGCCTTAAGTGCAATGCCAAAAGCATCCATGCTTTTGATGCCCCAACCCCCGCACGTATACGGCTGGGCCAAAAACTGCCACCCAACCAAATGGAAACGACGTTTATCAACACCACCTTCCCAAATGAATTTGAAAATTCTTTGACGTATCCCTGACAGAATGGCCTTTGGAACTTTGCACATCGAGAGTCAGTAGACAGCTAAGTTCTGTAACACAGATTTTGCAAGGGTGAGGCGACCCCCCAATGATAACCATTTCCAGCACCAGTGACTTATACGTTTGTCAAATCTTTTTAAGATCCATCTCCAATCAAGATTCAAAGAACAATTAAGTTTGATAAAGAACCCCAGATAGGTGGTTCCGTCCTCCAAACGCTTGCAATTGAAAGGAAAAAGTATCTTGATTTGGGCTAGAATATTCTCCTCATCCTCATAGAATAGAAGCACCGATTTTTCTTTACTAATGAGCATTCCCGAAGCTTTGCAAAACACATCCAAAATAGCTTTAGTCTCCACCCATTCCCCCAAAGTACCCCCGCCATATAACATTACATCATCCACAAAAAATGTGTGAGTGACCACATTGTGAGGAGCATCCAATAAGCCCAGAAGTCTTTGATCAGAACGGCCACTGATGATAAGCTTGCTAAGACCCTCAATGACCAAAATGAAAAGGATTGGGGACAGAGGGGATCCCTGCCTTAACCCCCGAGAGCTTTTGAAGAAATCAGAAATAGTACCATTAATAATAACAACAAAATTAGCTTAGGAAACACATGCCATGATCCATTTCATAACCGCCCATGGCAAACCAATTTGGATCAAAATTAACTTGAGAAACGACCAGTCCACCCGATCATAAGCCTTCACAAGGTCCAATTTCAGCAGGATTGCATTTAAGTGTTTAGTTTTAATAGATTGAAATGCCTCCTGAGCTACCCCCACCGCGTCCAAGATTTCATGGTCATGAATAAAACCAAATTGTTCTCTTGAAATGAATTTTGAAAGTCCAGGCTTCAATCTAACAACAATGATCTTAGCAATGACTTTATATATTAAATTACAGAGTGATATCGGTCTAAAATCATTGAAATTATCAAGATGAGAAGTCTTAGGAATGAGAGTCAAGAAACTGGAGTTGATCGCACCTGCAACCCATCATAAAAGCCTGGATTCCTCCACTGCCAGAAGAATGTCCTGTCCCATAATATCAAAGAAGTTAATGAACAATTCCACAGACCACCCATCAGGACCCGGACTTTGTCTTTGGAAAACCCTTTAAGAACCATCTCCACTTCCGACAAAGTCACTGGAGTGAAAATGCCATCACCTTCCTCCTGTGTGAACATCCGCGAATATTCTCTAATAACCTTGAATTGATCAAGCAGAGGAATCGAACACACACCTGTAATCTATCATGTATATGTCGTCGAGGGCTAGTTACAACGAAACTAAAAATATAAATGAAGAGCATTACCTATATTATATTCCCTGGGAAAATTTAAAATTAATACAACATTCTTGGCAGTGGATTCTTGAAATTGATTATCTGTAAGGTATGATTAACATGTGTATCAATCCTGCTGCTAGACACGTCTCGTAGTGTGCACCTCCAGGCCACTACTCCATCCCTAGAATGTAAATGTGCTAAGCCTAGCTAATTTCCTTAGTTTCTAAACTACACACAAGCTAAGCCCAGTAAATAATATACTTAAGCATAAATAAACTTTAATATCCTTACCAATTGGTTTGATGGGGAAGCAATTCCATATGATCCATACATAAGTAAAGTCTTTGATGAGATAGCATTCTACTGCAATGCACCCTCCATGGACAACACATCATTGGGTGTTTGAGTAAATGGCATTGAGGGTGTAGAAATTTCCACTCCTACCAAATTCCTTTAGACTTGGATCTTTAACCTATTTCTTTGCATTCAAGAAAGACAAGATGTTAACCAATTAAAAACAGTTTTAGATATTATTCCAAAAATTATCAAATATAATATAGTTATCTTCAAATCCAAACATTTTTTATGATATAATTTATATCTAATTCAAATTCTGCATACTACAATGCCATTTATTTAATTCTAAAATGCTGTCATTTATTTAATTCTAAAACGTTATGTATTTTTCAAAATTAATTGTGTGTTATTCATGCACTTCTTACCCTAATTATTGGCCGAAATGTGCACGTGCCTTGACAATTTGCTAGGTGTCTTGACATTTTATGTGCATACCGGAGGTATAGAACAAGATGGATTACTTGCCATTATACAAATTGATATTAAACATTGATGTCAAACAAGATGCACCACTTCCATAATAGGGCTAAATGTCAAAGCCTTAAAAAATTATGCTTGCAAGGTTGGAGTCGTCATTTTGCAATCGTAGGGTCGTATTTCAGGGTAAATTAAAGTGGAATTGATTCAAAAGGTGATCTCAAGATTAAGATGTTGATAATTATGATCAAACAAATGCATCAATATCTCCATGGAAGTATGGGTTGATTAAGATGAACATTTGTGTAAACTCTATCAAAAACTTAATCTTATGTTTCTCAACAGTTAATCTATAGGGTGTTCATGATGACAAACGAGACATGCATTGCCAATCATACCAACCTAATCAAGTGGAGTGTCAATTAACAACACTCTATGATTTGTTGTATATTGTTTCAATGTCTAATAAAGTTTAGAATCTTTGTTCTTAATCCTGCAACCTTCATCAACTATCTACATTAAAAATCACGTATTAAATTAATCAACATTTTGAAATATAAACTAAGGGACAACGTGAAATTTCATGAAACTAATTCATTACATCCAATAGCCTTGATTTGTTGGAATATAACAGTCACCAGGCACTCTCATTTGATTTGTTTTAAAGTTGCAGTATCCAAGTTTATCATTTCATAGGATGTTAATAGAACATCAAATTTTATCTATTCTTGTTTGCCTTGAATAGGAACAGAAACCGAATTCTTTTTTCCTTTGTGTTTCTTCAATTTCTTATTTTAATTAGGAAAGAAAAATTTGCACTGCCTAATGATATAATGATCTTGAGAATCCCCCACATACATTACCTACAGAAGCACACAGGGTTACAATAAGTGGAAAATAACCACCTACAAAAAACACAACTAACATAGGAATTTTGGATATTAAGAAAACATTTCAACTGAGGACAACATCATGCAATTCTAAACATACAACATTCATGTGTGGAGCCCATAATTTTCTAACAGAATTAACTGCAGCAAGAATTAACAACATTTTTTAATCAAAAGCTAAGGTTGCCACATTACCTTAATATTGGAAGACTAAAATCAAGAACAATAATTATAAGTTCTTAAATATCCTTTCTGGAACAAGGGACAAGAATACAAACTAAATGCAACTCCCATAGAAGTGAGCTAGAACTCCACCCTTAATTTGGTCGTTAAAAATGCAGTTTTGACTTACAATTCTCTCATCCACAATCTGTAAAGCATCATTAAAAATAAAATTATATGTTTCACATGAAAACTAAGACCAACCATCATGCTGTGAAAAAATCATCAAAAGAACCATATCACCTGCAAGCTACAAATTAAAAGCCATCCATAAAAACATATCTCATAATAGATAGCTAAAGAAGCTAAAACTAAACTGTATAGGCCACCATGGAGATTGATCCATTTTGGCCCACATGAGTCTCCCTGGGGATAATTGATTTTGATTTAGGATCTCGCATGTCCCTAAATCCATGCTTTCAGTCCTCTCTGAGGGGATAATTGATTTTGATTACTAACATTTTCCTGATGCAAACATAATTCAATCATTTATCTACACTTGTGCCTAAGCTAGACTCTTAATCTCAACAAATTTGCTTCTCAATATTTGATCAATTAGAAAATTTTGTCAGAAAGAATTTCAATGTAGATTAACATGTTCCGATAATAAAAAAAGCTACATATAAAGTCTCAAATTTATTTTCATCATGCTAGAATTTTTTGCTTCCATGACACCTAACAAACCTTTAAATAAATACTAAACATAACCACCACCTAAAATGTTTCCACATAAGCATATTAAAAGGATGTTTTTGATAAATAATATTCATAAGGACATTTAACAAGAGTGCACTCAAAATATGACAGTCAAACATAACATTCTACCCAACACTAAAATGTATCCTATTTAAGAAATATTCTAGGAATCTTTCGTATTTTGGGCATAACTTATTGCTTGTAACTCGGAATTGGGCAGACTTTGGACCATTGGAAATCTCTTGAAATTATCTACAACTTTGATGTTTTGAGTTTTCTTTGATTTCTTACCGTTTGTGAGATGCGGACATTTTAATAAAAAACGCATCTTTCAAAATATGTAGACAGTTAATAGTACCATACGCGCCTCAGAAGTATGTAGTGTGGGTATGGGTTGGATGCAGAATTAAAATCCGCATCCAACGAGTGCCCAAAATTAAAATTTGGGTAAACCGTTAAGGATATATGTCAAAAATACGATAAGAAAAAATAGTTTTTCTTTTTCCCCTCTAAAATTTAGAACTCTTATTTTATTATTATAACTCTGATTTTATTATTTCCCTTAGGAGGCCCATTTTAGACCTCAAAACTCCCCTAATGGGCTGCAAGTGATTGAAAAAATAAGTAGAGGTTTTTGACACCCCGTCCTCCTAGAGATTTCAATTCACCACAGTTTTCCAATTGACAAGAGGGATACCTTCATTTCCCTTGCATGTCGACCAGAGGAAGGAGAATAATTTCTTCCGAATTTTGTGAAGGATCCCTTTTGGAATGTATGCTATTGAGGCCCAATAGGCTGGAATGCTTTGGATCACCTCTTTCAGAAGAACCAGTCTACCTCCTCTTGAAAGGAATTTGTTTGTCCAATAGCAAATTCTTTTTTCCACTTTCTTAAACAGCCAGAGCCAATCTTTAAAGGAATGGGAGTTTGGTTTTAAGAAGAAGCCAAGATATTTGAACCCTTCTAATAAGGGACTTAAGGTATAAGGAACTTCGGCTTCTAGTCTACTCTTGACAACTGTTGGGAGAGAATTTTCTGAAAGAACTGACTTTTCCACATTTATATGCATCCCTGTGGCCTTCGTATACAGGTTTAAGATTTTTTTCATTTCATTGAAATTGTTTAAGGATCCTTCCCCTAACAGCAAAACATCATCAACAAAAAGAATGTGAGACAGTTCTTCACTCTCCGTAACTTTGATTCCTTTGAAGGAACCTAATCTTTTAGTTGGAAGAACCAATCTGCTCAAGGCATCTACCACCAGAAGGAAAAGAAAGGGGGAAAGAGAACAACCTTGTCTAAGGCCTCTAGAGTGTCTGAAATTTTTTTATGGGGAACCATTGACAAGCACAACAAATGAGGCTGATTGGATACATCCCATTATCCAGTTTACTGAGTCCACTATGAAACATAGACTAACTAAAAGCAGCCTTAGGAAAGTCCAGCTTACCCTGTCATAAGCTTTTGAAAGGTCAAGCTTAAGAACTAAAGCTTGTTTTTTGTTCATATAAATACTTCAAGCTAGGAATTTATGAAGGGAACAGTCATGGCCTATATATATATTATTCATGTGATTGCCAGCGATTCTCGTGGTTAGTTAAGAGTTCAATTCTCGAGATCATGAAAGGCTAAAAATAGGATTAACTTTAATGTTATGGCAAGCCGCCAAGGCCTCCCTAATTTATTTGTATTATTTTATGAAAGCGATTACTATTCTTTCAACATGTCTTAGATTCTTGGCCCTGCCCATGCATGGGTTCCATTGATGAAGGCAATTTATTTCCAAAAGACCGCATGGTGCAGTTTTTACTTTGAAATTTGTATTCCCAAAAATAACATATAAAATTAAGTCTTTATTTATTTGGACTCTATTAATTGTTTTCTTCCATTCAAAGTATCGATTTTTGCAACAAAAGAGAATTCTGATGTGTTTTGTATGAAAATCCCCAATTAGACAATTGATATGGGAATTATCGTCCCTTTCAAATGGATTCCCAGTGTCTACCCAGTCCCCAATCTAGAGACAAATGAGATGGGAATTATCATCCCTTTGAAATGGATTCCCCGTGATTCTACCTGCATCATATAAAAAGAATGGTTACCTTCGGCTTTACGGAATTAAAGTCAATATTATGAACAAACATCATTACTCAATTTGTTTGTGTTGATGTAGACTAGAGAATGCTATTGTTAAATTTTGAGTAGTTTTTTTTACTTTATTTTTTAATAGTCTTTAGTCTCCTTGCAAATGCATATACAAAATTTTCGGCTTCAAGCAAATAAAGTAGGTGGCAATGTCGGGGACATTGCCACCTTGTGGCTCTTATTCAAGGAAGGAATATCACCATTGCTATTTGTGCATCTATTAAGAAAATTCACATAAATGTTGACTTAGCCAACCAATTAATAGTGTCAGAATCAAATATAATTGAAAACGACACATGCTTTTCTGATGAGAAATATGAAATCAAGAACCTACAACCATCTATTGATGAGTACAAATTCATAGCTCATTTCAATGTTGTATTAATTTATGAAAATTGAGTTGATGTAATTATAGGTTCACCTTGGGTACAAACTCTAGGTACCTTCATCTTAAACATGGAGAAGTAGTTTGTAAAGAAGATGATGACACTTCAAGTCAGATTCAATAGTACCTTCATCAAAAGACTTGAAAGACATATCAAAGGTGATCTCTCAAGAAAATAAAAAATCAATACAGAAGATGTAGGAAGAGTTTGGAAACGTTGTCGTGGATAAAGAAGAAGAGATCTCTCATCTAAGAGATCATAGTCGAAAATTACTTCTTCAAATCAAGAAGACAAAGTATAAAACACAGAGCAATCAAAAGTCAAAAGAGGAGAATCAAGATGTCTAGAAAAAATTATCAGGAAAAGATGAAGAAAATTCCTCCTTAAAGAAGGTTAATCAGGGATTGCTAAAACAAATAAAAAGTTAAGAGAAGGAGAGCAAGGGAATCAAGGTACTCAAAATGAAGTCGACAAGTTAGACTATAAGGAAGAACTCTTACGCTTAAGGATACATAATCAAGACTTACTTATACAAGTTAAGAATCTAAAGCATGAAAATAAATATTTACAAGAAGAGTTAGATCGCATAGGATCATTAATCGACAAAGTAATGATGACTGACCCAATAGAGAAGTCATTAGACGCTTAAATTCAAACACCAAAAACGGGAACCAATACAGAGTCAAAAGGCATCCAAATTCAGAAGAATGTTTATATTGACAAATCACTACAAACATCAAGACAAGATGCAAGTTCCAAAGAACAATCACAAAAGATTAGGATGCCTTATCGTCATCCAAATCAGAAGAATCGATATGACCAACAACAAGGTCAAAAGGAACATAACTAGATGAGTTGTGATTTCAAAAAAGAATGGAGACTAAAGCAATAACCCGGGTTGAAGCAGAAAACAAGAATTTAGATCTAGAAAATCGATCAGCAAAAGGTCCAAATGAAAGTTAATTTGGGATGGATGACTTCACAAATGATGCAACATTTTGTTAACAATCAAATTAACACCCCTAGACATGTGACAGAAGAAGCACATTTTTACTATGCCCCCGCAACATGAAGACAGAAACATAAGTACATTCAGAGACAAGTCCTCTTTGATCTAGTCACTTCTCCCATAAATGGAAGGATTGGGTGAAGAAAGTCGGAACTTAAGAGACCAAGTTCAGTAAATGAACCACTCACCAAATGTCCGAAACTAAGCTACACTAATCAAAAAGTGAAGAGAAATGCATTAAAAATGCTAAGTTATGCATAATCCTAACATGCGAGTTGCTCAGAACGGTAATGTTCTTGAGGACCTAGCTCAAGTACCATGTGCCATGTCGGCCTTGGAGGTATTGTAATATCGTTCTGCGCAAAGAGAGGAACTATTGTCTACGATTGGTGCTATTGATCCATCCGATGAGACTTTGATCACAACAGACATAGACCATTCAATATGTAGGATCCTTTCCGAAGTTACTTTTCATATTAAAGTAATGACTCATGGTAAGAACATCTGTCTAACCATAATGGATGAAGGGACCTCAGCTTGTGTAATGTCATTTAAATGTTGGCAAGCATTTGGATCACCCCTATCTGTCATAGAAGTTTCATACCAAGCTACTCAAATAGCTTCGGCAGATTCGGATCAAAATCTTCCCTTGATGGAGGAATATGATCTGGTTACTTGGCCCATTTGGGCTGTGAGATCTCCCAACTCACATGATTTCTTGGATTACATTTTATTATCAGATGAAGATATCCCTGAATTTGTAAACATATGGTTGCACCCACCTAAGGACATCTTTTGTGGGGCCACCGGGAGCATAATTGGATTAAATCTACGTAAGTATAGGAGCATGATCTGCATGTTCCTCGATCCGATCTGGTATATTTGGAAGCTTGCATATAGGTTTAGGCCATCCCTTTGTGAAGATGCATTTGAACCTTTTGCAGCCCAAACTTTCCATAGGGTCGAACCTGTTGGAAATTGGTGGATCGACCCTTCATATCTATATTTTCCATCATTCCGACAGAAGAGCCTACCGAACATGGGAGACCCTATTCAGCACCCCATTTCCATTTTGGTGCCCATGTTGAGTTATTCTTATAGGCCCGGGATCCCTATTAGTCCCATCGTGACTTGGAGTTTGAGACCACATATTTCTCCTTCGTACATTTCTGACCATATCCTGATGGGCTCCCAATTTTTTGTCATTTCACATAAGCATGTGTTAAAATATCCACTTGAACATCCGTGCAAACTGCTTCGTTGCTTATTGCTTATGTTGCGTATTTGCTTTTGCAGTCACTTTTTGTTTCAAGATGCCTATCAACTATTGTTTCTGTATATTTGACCCATACCCATAGAGGAAACATCTGTAAGAGTGTACATAACTAGCTCAACCCTTGTTTGCAATACAGATCTTTTTCGTGGCCTGGCCCATGCCCTTGACATTTAGGTGCATTCCCTTAAGACACTCGTTTCCTCTAATGTATCATAGCATGCTTTATTCTTTTTTCAAGCTAATAAATGAAAAAGGTTTAAAAAAAATTGGAAAACACAAAAATCCAAAAAGGGAGAGACTTGAATCACTTCATATTATAAACTCTGAAGAAAACGGCAATAGTCAGTCCTTGTCGCCCTTGAACACGGCACATAATATTGTATTCACTATCAATACACCATCTACATTTGCCTTAGGAAACTGCACCAGTATTTTGAACAGATCTCCACCGATGGGTTATCCTTCCCATCACCAATGGAGCTGTCCTTAATGCATCTGGAATTAGTGGATTTCATTAAGGTTGGTTACTCAAAGTCCTCTGTTTCCAAGTGTCCATTCTGCGTCATGTTATGTGTTCAAGGGAAGTTCCAAACCGAGTCGACCATTCCTCAAATATTCTTGACCAATCATGTCGGCCTTCCTTGTGTCAGTATACAGTGTTGGATCTTGCAGTTCTACCAAATTATATCAGACTATTGATCTTTGTTTTGTATCGGTTGATGTGGGATGCCTTAATGCCCTCCTTCTGATGGATCTATTCCTATTGACATCAAATCATCATCTACGACATGGATCTAGAAACCCAAGAGTACCTTGGATCTTGTAGTCATTAGTGGCAGGTTTCCTTGCAAATGACAGTAGATATACATAAATGACCCCTGATTGTTGGATTCTATAAGCGTTCGACTTCAGAACATCTATTCACACTTTCTATTTTGTACTTAGTACCTTAGAGTCCATCATCATTATCAATGGGTCTCTTCGCATCTGTTAACGGTATACATCAATGACTAGTAATCAGATGGTGTTTTATTATGCTCGACATCAGATCACTTATTCGCATGATATAAACTCGTACTATCGTCAGTTTGTATTGAAGACCTTGGGGAAAACAATTGTATCACTCATCGATGCATTGCCCGAGCTACGCAAGATTAGACTACCGTGTCAGAAGTTCAATAAAGACTTTGTTCTTGCACTCATCATAGTGCATGTTTACACTTCTGAAAAATTTACTTTTGACATGGATCCACTATGTATTGTTCATGGCCATGCTTGTTTACTGCTGAGCATGGGTATGCCCGCCTCAGGAAGATATTATATATTTGAGAAATTGCTATGTTTTGCAGGTGTGATCCTCAATCCTGCGCCTATGAGTTTTTCCTTTCCTCATCCTTGCTTCGAACGATAAAGAGTATCAGTATACAGAGTATAAATTTCAGTAATTTATTTTGGCCCTTAGCTATGCTTTGGACCTCACACATTAGGGGGCATTTGTTAATAATCAAATTAACACCCCTAGTCATGTGACAGAAGAAGCACATTTTTACTATGCGCCCGCAACATGAAGACAGAAACACAAGTACATTCAGAGACAAGTCCTCTTTGATCTAATCACTTCTCCCATAAATGGAAGGATTGGGTGAAGAAAGTCAGAACTTAAGAGACCAAGTTCAGTAAATGAACCTCTCACCAAATGTCTAAAACTAAGCTACAGTAATCCAAAAGTGAAGAGAAATGCATTAAAAGTGCATTAATTGTGCTTAAAATATGCTAAGTTGTGCAAAAGCCTAAAAACTATGGAAAAGTGGGTTTTCAGGTTAAAATAATCTAAAATGAGGAAAATGAGTAATTCCACATTTAGAAGAAAATCCTAAGGCTCATTTCCCAATGCTATATAAGAAAGGTATGGGAGGCATTGTAAAGTACACAAAGGAAGAGCAAAGGCATGCTAAAAATATTATGAAGGAGGAGAAGCTCAATTTCTTCAAAAGCAAGGGTGGAGAAAGGAAAGCTTATGGCAATGGACGAGGGATTCACACCAAGATCCATGGTAGGAATGTATCTCTTCATTGTTTTAATATGAAATGATTCAAGTTTGTTCCATTTCAATGTTTAAATGTTGCTTATCTTGCATGATTTAGATGTTTAAAATGACGTTAGATCTCAGCTTTACTTATCTTAACTGATGAATGAATGTAGATCTATTAATGACTTGTGATAATCATTTTAATATGCTGACATAGAGGCTCACCACTTCTTAGTAAAATAGCATGTTTAGAGTAGACACAACCCTACACTAATTGTTGTTATCACATTTTTACTAAATGTTTAACAAAACATATCGACTGGTTTTGTCAAGTACCGTAGCTACTAGAATAAAATATCGCGGGACGACATTACAAGCAAGAGTAAAGACGTAAATCCTTTTCATCAAATATGCTTTGAGGACAAAGCATTTCTAAAGAGGTAGGCAATGTTATGAATAAAAACATGAATATACATTAATAAAAAATAATATAAATAAAAAATAATATTAATAAGCATATAAATAATAAATAATTATTAATTTTTCTAAGAGACTCGTTCCTTTGTGAATGGTCACCATAAGTGCCCCTAGGTTTTCTATATATATGGCACTCATTGTATTCATATCTCATTTCATTCATATATTTTACTCATTAAATTATTATTCCTATTATGGATTATTTTATATTACAAATATTTTGGTAACTTGTGTGTGAGTGAACTTTGTTCCTCACAATGTTCCTGAGTGAAGGTGGAAACAACAGAGGCATTCTCGTACATGATATACAAAGGAGAGACTCAAGTGAAAGGTAAAGGTCATGGAGCATGAACTGGGAGTCATCCACAAGGAAGTATGCAATTGCATAAGCAGAGAGCTATAAACTATAAGAATGCTTTAAAGCAAACAAGGAGGTGATTGAGATTATGATGAGCAAGACAAAACTATGACAAGTGGGACCATGTAATGAACGAGACCAAATTGAGACGAGCAGGACCACGACAACTCAGGGTCTGGGTAAATTTGACACTGATAGTATGAAATAAAGCCAAGCTAGGTAGATGGATGTGTCATTAGGAGAACATAACCAAACTAAGTGGGTGAATCCAAACTGCCGATGAGAAGAGTACTCGTGAGGAGAAACCAAGGACCCATAGGAATGAAGATAGAGCCAAATCAAGAAAGGATGCTACAAGAAATACCAGGAATCGAAGAGCATTGTACTCAAACTTGAATCCATGCTTCCAAGGTGTCACCCTGTGCTTTCCTGAGTCACGAACAAATAGAGCTCGTGCACACTAAAGTCCTTCTACAACTGAGATGGAACCATAGTAGGAGTGGTGAAGGTGAGGCACTTCCAGGGAAGACCTTGCTATAAAATCTTGCCGGGAGTTGGAAACAATAATAACCCACATGCTATGGAAATGATGGAGGGAACCTCCATATCTATGAGATTAATGTTTCCTAGAGGGTAAGCACGGAGGAAAGTATGTAAGGAGCCCTAAAGATCCTCGAAATCATGCACATGACATGTGACCATCGTAGTGGCTATAACTCAGGGGATTGAGGAATAAACTCACACCCCCTATTTTCAAGAATTTGGCCTTGGCTCAAGGTGCTAGCTTTTTTGGCTTGATTATCATCTTCACTATTCAGATCTCTGAGGACGTGGAAACACTGCACATGGTGGAAGGTCTAGATTAAAATTTGGATTCGATTCATACTTATTCTAAGTGTGATTCTCTTAGAGATCACTACTCTTGGAGGAACCTAAGAATAATAATATAGTCTTCAATACTTGTGGGGACTCTTATTCCTCTTTTGTTCACTATCTAGATCCCTTTACATATTGCTTGAACCTCTTCCCAGTTGTTTGATGTTATCTCAATACCCTAGGAAAAAGCATGTTTCATGTTTCCCTTGGGGTCATAGAGCACTATCCTGCACCTGCCACCCTTAAATATAGAATATAATTTAATGATTTAATAATACTACATTTTCTACATTAAAAAAAAAAACATAATCAATCAAAATGAACAAAATCACTTTATTTAAAAAAACTAAAATCCTATTAAAAAAATGATTTAAAAATATCATTATAAAAATAAATAAAGTATTTTTTTCATGTGGTTCACCGCCCTGGATATCGGTGATATCTACATCCACAGAAATACCCTCCTCCCCTTGAGGAGAAGCCATTGTTGTCTACGGTGTTAACTACTAGCTTTGATTACAGAGACTAACCCAATGGGAACATTGAGTGAGGCCCCTAATACAATCACAACACAATTACCCGGGGATTTGATCTCAAAACCTCATGCTTGCAAGAACAACTCTCAACCACTCGAGCTAACGCACCAAGCTAAAAAGAAGTAAAGTATTATTATAAGAAACAAAAAATATATAAAAACATTTTTTTTAAATAACAAAAACTAAATTAATTAATACTTCAAAACTAACAATTATATTAAACAAAAACTATTATTCAAAACTCATGTTTAATTTTAAATCATGGGTGAAAACACCATCATAGTAGTTACATTTTGTTGAAAAACGTTGTGGAAAAGGTATATACATATATATATATATATAAAGGTGTTTGAAGTGATAAACTAATCCTAAATAAGTGTTAGTTTTATGGTTTTCTGAAGTAACATTATGGGTTTTTAAGGTTATGGTTGCAATATTTTTTTAAGGTCTTGGTTGCAAAAGATTGTAGTTTTAATCCCAAAAAGGGTGTTATTATTAGCACCACCTTTTTATTTAGGGATTGATTTTAAGGTTTTGGTTGCGACAATATCAATAATTAAGGCCATAGTTTCCATAAACTTGACCTTTTAAGCACTCCAAAAACTGAAAAGAGAATAATGTTTTTTAGATCCAGGGAAATTGGTAATTGAGCATAATTACCCGAGCAAGGTCTAGGTTCAAATATGGCTAGTTGACATTATAAACCTTAGGCTAGCTATCAACAACTTGTGAGCCATCATCTAGAATGAAATTTATGATTCAACCTAGGGCCGATATATCCCTTTATGGTGCCCCTACCCTTTTAACCAAGCCATAATGGGTGGAGAGGGATTTAATTCCCTTCTTTTACCACTCAAGTTATGACCCTTAGATGAAAAAAAAACGTTATTGAAAGCACCACTTTTTATTTTAAGGGTTGATTTTAAGGTTTTTTTTAGCAACATTACGAGTTTTTAAGGTCACAATTACAAAATGTTGTATTTTTAAACATGAAAAAAAATACTATTGATAACACGACATTTAATTTGTGGGTTGATTTGAAGGTTTTTAACACAAAAATTTGGAGTTTAAGGACTAGATTTTGGAGTAAGCTAATCTCTAGATGATTGCACTTTCTCTGGTGTTTTTGCCGAAATCAGGCGATGGAGAAATTGCTGAAATTGCAATTTGGGTTGCTTGAATTGCAATTTTGATTGCAGGAATGGATTCAACATCCTCGATTACCCCTAGGGTACCTTGATTATGCAATTCCAACAACCCAAAACTACCATTTAAACAATTTCAGCTGGATTTTGGTGAAAAAAATAACTAGATTTCGAGTGTAAATCGTCTAGAGTTTAGATCATGCCCTTGATTTCTTGTTTCAAGGTCACAATTCTCATCAAGTTAGTAACTATGTTCCAAATCCTCATTTTCATGAAGGTGGGGTGAAAGTGGGGTAAAGGTGTGCAAATTGTAACCAATGCACACCCCCACCTTCCATCACAACCGCCCTCACATCATGGAATACACAATTTCATTTTCCATGCACCTTCACCTTCCACCCCAGCCTCCCCTACTTCATCAAATACGTTCATTAATCTTCTACCTCTAATTTTATAAGGCAAAGGTTAAATAACACATATTAAAAATAAATGTACACCTCCACACCATCTTCATTCTAATTATAAATGTACACCTTCACTCCATCTCCATTCTCATTATCATTCTCATTCTTATCCTCATTCTCATGACCATTAATAAATAAATGGTTTATAAATGAAATTTTCACTTCCATCATCTCCATCCTCGTGATTATTATGTCCCCGAAGGGGATCATATATATTTCGTGGAGCTCCTATTATTTTGCCTTAGTTTATCCTAGAACCTTTAAATATTTCTCCAAATCTACCTATAGGCTATAGTTTAAACTATATTGTATTAAATTAAAAATTTTAAATTAGTATTTTTTCAAAGTCTTATTGGTTGGAGGATAGTGACATCATCCTCGGTTCTCCCTTCCCGGGAGGGCGCTGCGGGATGATGTCATGTCTTTGCAGGCTTGGATTATGCAGGATCAGCTTTTTCACATAAAGAAAATTTAATGTGGGCGACTATTTTAAAGCTGAACTTCGCATTAAAAAATGCCTGTTTTATTCTTTGTTGTAGTGAGCGGTTTCACCAGGCCGGAAATGCCAGCTCTTATCCTCGTGTAGACCACGGTAAACATTAACCCGATACACTATCAAATGTTCGATGTTTTATTCTCTGTTGCAGACTGCAGTGAGCGGTTTCACCAAGCCCGAAATTCTATCTCTTGTCTGCGCAGACAGCCGTAAGAACTCACCCGAGGTGCATCAATTGTTCGCTTAATTATTACCTGTCCATTTGTGTAACAGACTCTTCTTCCACGTGTTTTCCATAACATACACTTGGCCCTCTTATGTAACCATGGAATCATCTACAGTTACATCCATTGTCAGTTTTCGATGCACTGAGAGCGTGGTAAGTGCATTGTGTTGCAGTCGATGCACTGAGAGCCTGGCATTGCAGTAAACTGAGAGCCTGGCAAGTGGTAAGCTGCATGCATAGGGAGTTTGTGTTATTTAATGGGCTCTTCAATCTTCTGGATCGGTGTGATTGTTATCCATATTTTTTGTTGCTGGATACTTTTATAACATTTTATTTCCAAAATTAATATTTCTGGTCTACTTTCCTAATTTCAAAGGTGAGCTCTACCGTCAGGCCAAATTAATCATGTTTCATTGCAATAGATAACACCTAAGAGTCAAATTACTATATAAACTTTTGATAATATTGTTGTTATTGCAGGCACCCAAAGTTGTTGTGCATAGGGTTTCGCTGTTATACAACAAAGGGAGTGTGGATCACCAGCAGCAGCCAAGACATTGCAAAAGCATTTTCTTTCACTGTTATACAACAAAGGGACTGTGGATCACCATCGGTAGCCAAGACATTGCAAAAGCATTTTCAAAGCAATCTGACGACCTCAATGTTTTCATAAAGTGCAGAGAGCAGCATATGGCATCGAGGCATGCTCTTCTTGTGTATGATGGGGACACCAGAAATGGTCTGCACACTGCAAAATGTTTTATAAGAAGAGTCGTATGGGTTTTAAATTTGCTATACAGGGCTGCAAAATCTGATTCTAATTCTAAGTCGTTTGATGCCTTGTTTCAACGAGAGGGGATCCAGAAAATGCTCCATGACATTTTATGTTTTATCTTGAATAAAGTTTAAACACTATCCGCATGAATTTTTCAACTCTTAAACTTTTTCCTTGTTTAGTTTTATGTAGACTATGATCTGTGGTTCTAATCATGGTTCTTGAATGATTATTTTGGATGTAGGTTACCAATCAAGTGTTTAGTCATGCCAAGCACAATGGTTTTGTCTACATAAACAAACCTAAAATGGGACATTATGTCCATTGATATGCTCTGCACTGCACTGCTTGAACAGTGAACAATCCAATCACCTCAGAAGAATATACAAGTAGAGGGGGGGAAATGTTGGGGCCTGGCGCCAGGCATCCTTTGAACTGCGTCAGATTCAAATGTAACTCCATGCCGAATATAACTCCCTATTGAGTTGATTAGGCATTCATGTTCTCATTTTGACATTGCATATCAGATTTGATATCCACTGTGTTATGTTGTCTTTCAAACCTTGTATATGTATTGGCATTTGGGTATGGATCTGCTCTTTTTTCCATCATTCAATGGTTTTGTATAAAAATATTGTATGGCATTTGGGTATGGATCTGCGCTTTTTTCCATCATTTAATGGTTTTGTATAAAAATATTGTATGGTAGTCAATGTCCAATTTACAAATTATTTTGGTTTCTACTTTTTTATTTATTGATCTGAGTATTTCAGGAGCACAATAATGATTTAAGTGCATCCATCTCTTGATGCACTTGAGCTGAGAGCTGAGTTGCGTTTCTGGTTTTGTTTAATAATATATTGTATAATAATCGATGTCAAATTTACTAATGTATTTTGTTTGACATTTAAACTAGTTATATGTTTGTGAGTATGTGTTGGTTATTAAAAAAATTTATGATTCCTTTCAAAACAATCATTTATTGCTCTGTTCAAAATTGGATTTGTCTTCTCAAATTATCAACATCATTCCCCTACATAGCAATATTTGCATGGTCAATAACATTTTCATTAATAATTATAAATCACTAGAAATATCATTATATAAATTATTCATCAAATTAAATCTTTTAGGTTACTATTTTCTGAAGTGTATTCGGTAGGGATGGCAAGGGATGGCAATTCCACAAGCCTATGAGAATCTCATACTAGAGTCAGCCATTAATAGTTGGCTTTCAAGATTTTGTACAGGGTAACTTAATGTGAATTTCCAACCATGGATGCAGCCTGAAAGCAAGTTTTGAGTTCAGGTAAAATCAGACTAGAGTCAGCCAGTAATAGCTGGCTTTCAAGATTTTGTACAGGGTGACCTAATGTGAATTGCCAACCATGGATGCAGCCTGAAAGCAAGTTTTGAGTTTAGGTAAAAGTTCACATGGCAAGTAATCTCACATCACGTTAGTGTTCCGACTGGATTGGATTGATTAATTGTTCAGTATAGTATTTAGTCTTCAAGTCATTAAAGGCCATTAAAATCATAGGTTCAAGATTTTAATTATACTGTATGTTTAGGAAAATAAAAACATGGTTCACATCTGAATTATTTTTGTTAGCTGAAATGCTTTTTCTTCAAATTAATTATATTTCAAATATAATTTTTTGTTTTCAAATCTTCTAATGTTTTCTAAGATCCAAAGAGAGAATGTGTATATATGGAAAATAAAAACATGGTTCACATCTAAATTATTTTTGCCAGCTTAAATGCTTTTTCTTCAAATTAATTATATTTTAATTATAATTTTTTGTTTTCAAATCTTCTAATGTTTTCTAAGATCCAAATAGAGAATGTGTATATATGATAAAAAAAGGAATTACATTTCAAATTTATGTTTTCGGAAGCCCCATAGGGAGAATGTTGATGCCCATGCTTTTTGAATCCTCCAACCTTCTTTTAGATAAAGTTACAGCATATAGATTCTCAATAAAGATGTGTTACACTGGAAGAATGTGGAGGCCTAGTAAAAATAAGTTCCATTTAAGCTACTATACATTTGAGAATTTCACATTGGTTCAACATAAAAGTGCATAAGAATAACACTAACAGAAAAAACATCTGCATAGCTGATCCAGGAAAATGGTTGAAATTACTACATCACATCAAATTGCATAATTGCATACAAATTGTAGGCTTACACCAATGCAGTAAAGTGGAAAATGATGATAAAATAGGTACGTGAAGAAGTTGACAAAAATTATGTTTTAAAAAATGTAATTTTAATTATAAAAAAATTATAATTTTACTAAAAAATCATATAAATTTTAAGTGGAAAATGATGATAAAATAGGTACGTGAAGAAGTTGAAAAAAATTATGTATTAAAAAATGTAATTTCAATTATAAAAAATTATAATTTTACTAAAAATCATATAAATTTTAAGTGATGATAATACTAAAAAGTCTAAATCCTATATTTAGATTATTTTAACCCTAAACAAGGACTTTTTTATATCGAAAAGCAGAGAAAATCAGGTCGCAATGCTGAAATGCTTTCCAGCCACAAACTCTGTAGCCAAAGGCTTTGCACGAGAGAGACATGACAAAGATGTAAGAAGATTTGAAAAGCAACCCTGCGCTCGTACAAGGTTCAGACCAGTACATGCCAAATACCAAATGGTATTCCGAAACTATAACCCTACGAAATGATTTTATCGATAATTATTTTTGGTGTGGAATCGTGATTGAGATATCATCTACGAATTTGATTTTGTTGATAATTATTACTAGTGTGGAATCTTCATTGAGATTTCGTAGACGGCTTAAAAAAGCTATGTAGTGGAGTTTGGTCACCATATTCTCTGAAATATGGAAAAGTATCTGAAACACTTTTTTACAATAACAAATGAAAAAAATATTATAACATATTAAAAAATATATATATATTTATATTATAGGTGCATTATCCAATATTTTATTATGGAAAAGTATTTGAATTTTTTTATAATAATAGATGAAAAAATTATTAGAACATATTTAAAAAAAAATATTTACCTTATTATTTTATTAGTTGTTTTCACAAATTAATTATATTATAATATATTAAAATTAAAATTTATATATAATAATTAATAATTTTTACAATTAATTTAAAATAATAAAATAAATAAATTATAATCTCAAAATGATTGATATGGTGATAATTTTAAAATCTTACAAAAATGCTAGCTCTTCCTTGAGCTTATAGTAACATTGGTTCATACAATTAATTAAGTATGAGGGGATTTGAATACATAACCTATCATTTACAACTTTTCATCTTTACCACATGAGCTTCCCTTATAAGCATTACGGTTTGGAATTTAAAAGAACAATGTAAAACAATTTGTGAACATGGCTAAGCACAGTGTAGCATACGCTGACCCTGGAGGCTGTGAGCATCTTAAATCATGCCATAGCAAAAGCTTATCACTGCGGGCACAGCAAAACGACTCCTCTACATGTCGCTGCGACGCTTTTGGAAGCCCCTGCTAGCCATCTGTGACGGGCCTGCTAGGCTGCGACTTCAAAGTTCAAGGGTTGGGGTTGGGGTTGGTGCTGAAGCCACTGGCAATATAAATGATGAGATTAGAAGAAACCATGTTAAACTTCATAGCCATTATTTAACAATGCAACAATAAAATATTAACTGATATTGTTCATATATCAAAGAAGATACTTCACTAATATGTCATAAAAAATGACATATAATATGGAATATTATAACTTTTAAGAATATATAAATTGAATAATGTTTAATATTATGAATCTATCTTATTATTTAATTTCATTAATAATATAAATAGATGGTTATCAATATATTAATATAATAAAGCTAAGAATATTAATATTATATTAGATTGTTATCGTTAGGAATATATTATCAATATAATAATATTATTATATTATGAGATAATAGTAAATTCCTTTATTTTCAAAATTATGAATTAATTGTATTACTTAAATTTAGCTATACATAAACTTGATCATCGGATCAATTCCAGATATATGTATTGATACATATTTTTCTTGATGATATTGATGAGGGAAGGAAAGCTAGTTGAAGGCTATTTTGTTTAAGGTGGCAATTGATTTTGATGTTGTATTTATTTTATGAAGAAGCTTATACTTATTACATTATGGAGTCTGTTGTTGTTATTGTTTCTACATCTAGACACTAAAAAATCTATAGATTCAAAGACCTGTAATCTGAGTCTACGGTCATTCAATTGGTGGGCAATTCAAAATTGTATATTGATGTTTATATAATAGAATAAGTAGATTCCAATGAAAAAGAAAAGCTAATACCTATGTATACTTACCCTTTTTAATTTTAAGATTAACTCTTCAAATATTTGTTGGGAAATCACATAATCATGTGTCGTTGTTATGTAAGCCAAAGGTTGAAGATTCTATATTTTTTTCTAGCTATTGCTGGAGAATGGTCTCATTCATGTCTCTAGGGGTTATGAGAAATTATTGAAAGTTTGGGCTTTGAATCAAGATGTCAATTATCATTTGCGAGGTTCAATGTTGATGCTGACTTTGTTTTCACAAGATATATTACCTACATAAATCTTATTTTGAATCTGATATTGATACTAATGGTTGGCAAAAAAGTTCCATGGTTGGAAACTAAGTCCCTTTGCTATTGCATAATTTATTAAAATACAACACGATATGGAGTGCAATTACATATGTGCTATTATCATTTTCAGAATGAATCACTAAATAAAATCACAAAATAGAATAAGATTGGTTACTAGAAGCAACATTGCAATCTTTATTTGTAAATAGATATTTTGCGATCCTAAAAAATCGTTATTCCGATAGTGCTATTTGTTCTGATAGTGTTATTTATTCAATCATTTCACGTCAATTACAACAAACTAGCAACTAACCTGGGTGGCAATGTCGGGAACATTGCCACTTCGTGGCTCTTGTTCATAAATATAAACCTTCATGATTGCACTTAGAAATAATAAATCATTATTACAATCTCATTGAAATCATTGAATAAATCAACCGAGTTGGAGTAGTTGAAAAAAATAACTATTGAGACTTGACTAAGAATACTAAATCATTGAATAAATCAACAATTTCCATATAAAATATGAGTGGTAAGAGTAGGAGTAGATGAAAAGAATAACTATTGAGACTTGATTTATTCCGCTTTTATAATGAATCAAAAGTGACTTGAGGTTGAAGTTGTTAAATTGTACTCAAAAACATACATTAAACGTTAATAATAATAATAATATAATAAATAATTAATAATAAAGTTTTACGAGATATTTTATGATAAAAAGGTGGTTGAAACATAGTTTTAGATGTCACGGACCATAATTGCTTATTGCTGCTTTTAAAAAATGATAAGAAATTGAAGATGATGATTGGTAACTTGGTATGCGTGGAGTTTTGATTGATGACTTTGGGATATGTGTGGAACTTGGAGATCACCCGTGACTTTGGGATGTGCGGTACTTCCAATGCTCGCATAGAACACTGCTCTCTTGGAAATAGCATGAGAGGAATTAGGGAGACAAAACATTTGTCTTTTAAAAGGTAAAGGGTTATATATATATATATATATATATATTTTATTTTATTTTTTAATTAATAAGATTTTATATTTATTTATTTAATTAAATATTATATTCTTTAAAACATCCAATATCATATGAGAAAAAATAAATTCCAATAATTTGAAGATGATGTAATGAAACATCTTAAATTTAATGAATATTTGGAGAGGATATTATGTTTAACTTACATTTTAAGAAATCCACGGAGCGATATGAGAGATGGTTTCAAAACGGTTTTTGATATGTGAGTATTTTAATTTATATTAAATTTGGAAATGTTGTTATTATTGTTATTATTATTGATGATGATAATAATAGTTAATTAATTCTGGTTTATTAGATTTTAACAAAGAAAAGTAAGGAACTATTTAGTTTGTTTTATAATTTTAGTTATGTATTTGTGAAGTTTGGAGAGGTAAGTTCGATGAGATAGAAGGTTAGGCAATTTGTGGGTGTACGCAGGCAATCTAAGAGGAAGTGTTTTTCATCTTCAACACTTATAGTCTCACAAAGATGAAAGATCCTTTTAGCCCATAGAGTTTTAGGAAAGGTCCAACGCCTTGTTTCACTATGCAACTCAAGAGAGTTCATTCTTATTTTAGCTATGTGGATCTTCTTCTTTACGCTAGTTAAAACAAAGATACATTTTTGATCTTCAAGTTTAGGGTTAATGACCTCCTTGTAATATCTTAATTTTCTTTTTTCCTCTAAATTTTCATCGCACCACAGCTTCTCTTTGAACTTTGAAGTGATAATATTTTTAATATCATTTAAATTTTGCAAAGTAACATTTTCGTCTATCCCCCACGTCTTTAACCAAGACATGACATCTTTATGCCAACCTCGCTTGAGCCTTATGTAATTTTGATTGGAATTTAAAGCAATTTTCGGAAGTCTCTGGAAGTGGTCTCTCAAATTATCTATTTTTTTCTTGTACATTAGGTACCTAGTCATAGCTATGCTCTTAATGGGGGAAATAGCCACTTCAATGAGGAGAATATGATATGCCGTATTGCTTTTAATTTTAAAATTGCAAGTTATAAAATGCTCTTGGATTTTCTCAACCCTTCTCCAAGATTCTCTAGAGAGGTTGCAACCCCAAACTTCACACCCATACAGGAGAACGATAGTGATGAGAGTTTCAAAGAGGAATTTCTTTTTATCCTGCATCACAAGGTTTGCTGACTTACAATTGTTTTCAAGACCAAAATAAGCTTTCCACCCTCCATTGATCATTTTCTAGATGATGTAGTTATAATTAAGCCTACGATAGATATCAATCCCAAGATATTTGTAGAATTCACTTCCTCCAAGCGGCTATTATCATACAAAAAATGAGCATAAGTGATCTTATTAGATTTTATCAACACAACTTTTGTTTTGTCGGTATTGACGGGCATGCCCATACGAGAGAATAAATCCTTGAGAATTCTCAATTGCTTATGAAGCTCATAGGGACATCTTGCTAGAAGAACAATATCATCAGCATAAAGGAGGAGGATGATGAAAATTCCTACTAACGTTGTGCCAATGCATCCCGTCTCTACTAAATAACCTTCTAACTTATCAATGTATATACCAAAAAGGGTAGGTGAGAAGAGACAACCTTGCTTAGCTCCTATATTACAATTAACATCTTTTGACCAACCCTCATAATATCTTTCGACCAACCCTCATTGTTCATAAACTTGGCAATTACATTCTTGTACAACCTAATTGCAACGACTCTCAACTCGAAAGGAAATTTTAACTATTCTAATATTTCCCACGAGTTATTTCTACGAATTGTCTCAAAAGCTTTCCTAAAGTCCACAAAGCAACAAAGGAGATTTTTTTTTTCACTTGAAAAAAAGTTGTTACTTGTTATTCAAAATATTGAATTAAAGATAACAATTACAATCCATGTGTGCTCAAAGGCCACCAATACACTTTTTAGGACTAAATAACAGTCACTTTCTAACTTTCACAAACAAAAGACCATCAAAAACTAAGAAGCTCTATCTTCATCTCAACATAGTTCAGAAAAAGGATATAGAGAAAGATTCTGGTAAGTACTGACATGAACCAAAACTACAACCCTAACCTTATACACAAAATTATTAAAACAAGTTTATTTGCTTAGAAATTCTCCTGAAAGTTATAGCTAACAGTCATGTATAAACCTTAAAGACTTAATAAACCCAGGTATCACTATCCAAAAATAACAAAGGAGATTGATTTAACATGTAGCATAATTGCGTCGAGAAGGCACATTTCTACAGCCCGGGTGGGGAGAAGTGTTTGTTTGTCCCATAAAAAAAAGAGCTCTTTTTTTCTTTTTCTTTTTTTTTTTGCCTGTGGAAAAAAAGCATAGTGGAGCCCAGTTGGGGGGAAGTGTCTGTTTGTCCCATTATAAAAAAAATGTATGCATCAGTGTGTTGTAGCATAGTGGTGAGAGGGATGTGTGATGTAGTTTAGTGGTGAAAGGTTTGATTTGATTCCTTTCGGTGCTTTTTGTAGAACCATAGTTAGATGGGTCTATACGGTATACATATTTCAATTGCTTATTCCACAAAATGTATTTCTAAAATTAGTTTGTTTAGATTTTTAAGTAATTATAAATTGTTTAGAAAGATTATTATTTTTTGAAATAATTTAAATGTTATCAGATTTGGACTATTTTTTACTAGCTATATAATCTTTCGACGAAATGTTATTTTTCATTATTGAAATTGTATTTTTAATATATAAATGAATTAGATGTTCTCAAATACATTTATTGCATTAAAATATAATAGGAAAAAACCAAATTTTTAACATATTTACTTCTTACCTTTACATTATCCCTCCACAACTAAGAAAACATCATTTTTATTAACTAACCTACTAATTAAGACCAAAACATCATTATTATTATTATATTATAGAAATGAAGATGAAGTATTATTATTATAACATAGTAGTTATAATTTATTATTATTATTGTGGTGTAGTAGTTAAGATGGATTATTGTTATTATTAGCACAACCACTTAACTTTTTTTTTTTAAATTTTAAATGATGATCATAAAATCAATCTGGACACTACACTTCTACACTATAATTATGTCTATCGCTATAATTATGGTGTAGTAATTAAGATGGAGTAGGTATGGTAATTAACACAAAATATTATTATTAAAAAAATAAATTATTTTAAGATTTTGAAATTTATGTGAATATAGTTACAATTTTCTTAATTGAGATTGCAATTTTAAATGGTTAAAATCATTATTTTTTTTATAAAAATAGATTTAACACCTTTACCTACAACATAATTTTATAATATTAATAACTAATATAACGATAAATTTAACACTCTTACATACAACACAATTTTATAATATTAATAACTAATATACCCATAAATTTAATACTCTTACATACAACATAATTTTATAATATTAATAATTAATATAAGCATTTTTCTCGATATTTTTTTAAAATATTAAAAAAATAAAATTGTTGTGCATTAAATGATTTATGTTTAAATTTATTAACAAAAGATTTTAAAATTTGAAATTCTTATAAAAATGAAAAATAACAAATTTAATAAAATATAAAACAATCATTGTGTGAAAAAAACAAAATATAAAACTATCACTTAACATAAAAGATAATTTTAAAATTAAAATAAAAACTATGAAGTTAACACCTCTATCACATCCATCAAAATTAAAAGTATTTTATAAACACACACTTATTATTTCGTGGTATTAATAGTAAAATATATTTTTACTTGGAAAAAAAAGTGTATCATACATATGTTGGGGCTGGTTACCGTGAAACAAAAACTAAAAATGAAGAGCATTACCTATGTTATATTCCCCGGCAAAATTTAATATTAATACAACATTCTTGGCAACATTCTTGAAATTGATTCTCCGTAAAGTATGATTAACAGCTGTCTCGATGCTGCTGCTAGACACGTCTAGCAGTTTGCACCTCCAGGTCACTATTCCAGCTCCAGAACGTAAATGTTCTGTGACAAGTACAGCCCCGCCCCTCGGCAGTAAATCTTATAAGCAGTGAGGCGTGGACGTCAGTGTTTTGTCATGAATTGTGTGTTTCTTGTGTAAATTTGGAGCGGAAATGGAGCGGTTACTGGCACAGAAATCTCTTGGAATTGAGCGAGCAAATTCAGGTGTGAGGGAGATGAATCGGCAAGCTAGTTCTCTTGGAATTGAGCGAGCAAATTCAGGTGTGAGGGAGATGAATCGGCAAGCTAGTTCACAGAAATCAATGGAGAGAATGATATCTCAGAAGGCTATGCAGATTAGTGGTGCTTTGTTTCCCTACAAAGCACTTTTGGTGGGGTTTTTATGTGGTGCTGTCGTTACTTATCTTCTCTTGCTTGCTGTGGGAACGTCTTTCAAAGCCACACCCACTCTGTTTGAATTTGATGTTATGTCAGTGTCCAGCTTGCACCAAGCAATCTCTGCTGAACATCACAAGGATCGTATTGGGAAAAATCAAACCCTTCAAGAAGCACGTTCCTCTGGTACTTCATTTGGCATCATTCCTTCATTTCTGTTATTTTTTAATTCCAATGAACTTGGGGAACATTCCATTTCCGAAAACTTGCTAGAAGAAGCCATTTAAGAAAAATGACCTGAAAACTTCCTAGAAGCCATTGAAGAAAAATGACCTGAAAACTTGCTAGAAGCCATTTAAGAAAAATGACCTGAAAACTTGAGTTATTGGTGAAGATGTGCATACTGACATTTTTGTTTGCTTGGAAAAATGACCCTCATTTGTATACAACTTTGGGTTTATTTTTAGATTTTAGTAATGAGGAGGCTGGTAAGGTCGGTTCTATTTTTGGGTTTTGGTTTTTTTCAAGATTGTTCCGGGCAAACAGTTTTCCCACATAAGAATTTATTACATTCCTCTCATAATTCATGAAAGCAATACTTCAGCAAAGATGCTGGGAGTGGGGTATTTATTTTGTCAAAGTTTCCCCTCAAAACTCATGAAAGTAGTTCTTCAGCTAAGATGTTGGGACTGGGGTATTTATTGTGTCAAAGTCCCCATTTGCCTCAAGCTCATGAAATCCCCTGTTGAGCAGGCAAGATGGCCAACAGGGGGCGAACTTGTTTCTGGGATATTTGAACCTTGATTGGAAGAACAACATCCCACTTTATCAACAAAATATGCTGTTAATAATGATCAGATTTTGTAAATTCATAACCTGAAATCCAGTGGAAAATTGTAGAAAGATAACCCCAGAAATAAGAATTCCGCAAGGAGAGAAATTGGAAGCTGATTTTATCAGGAAATCAGGAGCAGCATTTGCACAAGTAATTGGGAAGTAGAAAATTCTGTTTTCTGCTTTCTCACCTGCTTCTACATGCCTCAAATTATGCAAAGAGCGCAGCTTACGGGAGAAAGTGCTAATTATTTTAATGCATAGCGTTGGCAGGATCTTTGCTCTTGACACACATACACACTGATAGAAGGACAAGAGGCAAGACAACCCAACAGCTGGGTGGTTTTTAAGTTTATGATAAAATATGCATTTCTGCAACAAGCTAGGTGTTAGTAGTGCTGATAAAATAAAACAGAAAAAGAAACTAAGCGATCAACATTTTTTTATTATAGAAAAAGAAATTAAGCGATCAACTTTTAATTTTGATTTATTATTAAACTTTAAAAAATGCATTTTTAATTTTTTTTTTTTAATTAATTGATGTAATGTTGCATCTTTCAAGAAGCAAGCGGTTTACACTTGTTTTTATTTTATCTTTTGAAAACTTAATAAATATTAAGGTAAACAAATCTATACTGATGTATTTAGAAAAAGGCAACTGTAGCTACGATTGAGCACATAATGATTCTAATCTTGAGGAAGAAATCATGTTTACAATGTCCTTTGCCTTTGATTTATTTTGTATAATTAACTTTTGAAAAATCAGTAGAATAATGCCTTTTCACTGTTTAGAGTATTTGGCACTTAAACCATTGGTTTATATAAAATTTGAAAGTAGTTTTTTGGTCCAATGGTGTCTAGTTTAGATCGTTAAATTATTCTCAATTTCTCCCCACCCAGATTGGATTCCCGCTTGTGACATGTTAAATGGAGTGTTTTGAAGCTTTCCCTCAAAAAGTTAACTGTGAACTGTTCAGAGTATTTGGCACTCAACCCATTTGTTTAGATTAATTTTGAAAGTAGTTTTTTTGGTCAATGGTGTCTAGTTTAGATCGTTAAATTATTCTCCCCGCCCAGATTGGATTCCCGCTTGTGACATGTTAAATGGAGTGTTTTGAACTTGAAGCATTCCCCAAAAAAGTAAACTGTGAAATTTTGCTCCAACACATTCTCAGAATTCAATATTCACATTTTATTAAATTTGTTCCCTGATCGATGAAACTTAGATGCAGGAACTTAATTGTCCTCCCAGGTACTGCTTCGAGCAGAAGTACGAACAGACATTCACAAAGATGCTCTTATATTCATATTTCACTTATTTTCCAAATCGCTATCTCTGGCCGATATATGTTTAATGCATATTAGATATATATATATATATATATTGCCATAATTTGAAGTTTGTAACTTTATTTGGACTTTTGCAGGGCCAAAATTCCCGAGGATGGAAAATTTGAAATCTTCAATCATAGAACCAGAAGATGGCTTATACACAGGAAGAGGCGAGGTCTTCAAGGAAGAAAGAGGACACGTGTTTCAGAATCAAGTTCGAGAAAAGGAAAGGATATCATTATTGCATTCTTTGTGGGAAGAGTATTTTCTTAATTCTAGGAAAAAGAATGACTCCTTTGATTGGTCTAATGTGCCCAAGGCACCCCATATACAGAACTGTAAGGCCTATGCAAAAGCCAGCAAACAATTTGATATACGTGGAAAGAATGGAAGTCGTCCGTCTTGGACAATTTGGAAGGGACATCTAGGTCTTGAGCTTGGTGAGTCCACAGTACAGAAGGATGAAGAAGAGGATTTGCTGCTTGAACATAAAACTATACCTGATGGTCCATATCCTCCATGGGTATGTATGCAAATTCTATGAACTTAATAGACTGATTTCTTAGATTAGTTGAGCACTGCAAATAACTTCAAGTGGAAGTGAAAAGTTTAAATTACATATTTTGCCAGCCCGCATGGTTGAAGGCACCGATAACATGATAAATTGGCAAAGATTCTCTTCACATATATCTGTGGTCTATTGTTTTCTCAGCACTCTCGCAAGCCAGAGGGATAATTGCAAACTTACTGAACCATGCAGAACTTTTCTCTGATGATTACTTGAATGTATTTTCTAAAAGTCTGATACAAAAACTGTTAGAGATCTATTGGGAGATGGAAGCAGTGATTATTTGAGCTGTAGATTTTCTTTTTGGAATTAATAGTATAAGTTGTGTCCAGAAGAATTTCAGTGCAAGTTTTAACAATTGCTATGGTGTTGTCAACTACAGAATTGCTTCATTGAAGTCAGCATATTGATTGGTAAGTAAATAATAAGCATATTGGAGAGATCTTGCATGCAATAAAATGCCATTAGTCTTTAATGAAATTGATGACCTTTATATTTAATTTCAATCGCTATCCACATATAGACCATTATTACATGAGTCCGATTTCATGTAATGGGTTGAAACTTCTAGTTGCTATTAATTATTAGACATCTATATATTCTGTGACTATGGGGGGTGTTGTTCTTGGAGCCCTGTGGTTGGAAGCTACAGGCACCCTCTCAGTATGAACTTACAGAAACAATTTAAAACATTTACGACAATGGAAGACCTTTAAAGCTCAATGGAATCAAACCCCGTCTAACCTAGACAGTATCCTCCCACAAAATTGAGAAGATAACCAGGGTGTTCCATTACATTTTACATTGGACACTTTTGGGTATGGAGAGTTGTGGTGTCACTTTGCTCAGCTGTTCTGACATGCTTGTGGGTAGGCCATATCGTTATGCTAGACATTTGTAATATGATGGATACTTCAACAACTATAGGCTTCAAAGGACAATAAGAGTCAAGACATAAGCTCACTTTAACTTCTCCTTTTACTATCCCACATATACTTTTTGGTAGACCCACTGTTAATGAGGTCAACATCAACAAGTTCACGGCACTGCATTTTTTGACAACTCAAGAAAGGCAACAAAGAGAAGTTACCTCCCTCTTATATCCAGTGGATTATTGAACACAGATGTATTTGAAGAGCCCGAGGGTTTACCTCACCTTTAGGACATCCAACATTCCATTGAACTTGTTCCCAGCTCTCCCTTGCCCAGTTTTCCTATTATTACACCTCTCGTAAGGAGAGTGTAGATCCAGAGGTAGATCATGCAACTTTTGGAGGATGGAAAATCAGACCTAGCATAACCCCTTGTGGATTTCCTGACTTTGTGGTGCCCAAGAAAGCAATAGGAGTGGCTACTTTGCACAAATTATCAGGGCCCTTGGCAAGGTCACTGTTAATAATCGTAGCAAGGTCACTGTTAATAATCACTATCCTCTCTCTTGGATTGACGACCTTGTTGATCTGCTCAAGGGGGATAGGTACTTTGTCAAGCTAGACCTTGCTTTGTGCTATCACCTAGTTCAAATGGAGCCCAAAACTGTAGGAAGATAACATTCAAGACCGAGTTTGGTCTCTATGAGGTCTGGTTATGCCTTTCAAAATTCAGCCTTGTTGATTGCCTTGCTACCTTCATGCAGATCATCAATGACATCTTTTATCCACATCTTGGTAAGTTTGTTGTTGTTTACTTAGATGATACTTTGGTCTTCAACACAACTTGGTCAGATAATTTCCAACATGTTTGAACAAATTAGGTCCTTCTTTGCCGACACATGTTGTAGCATTTTTTGGCCAAACTTGTGACCAATACTTGGGGTTTTGTAATCAGATGAGAAAAAAAGTTTACACAACTCTAACCAAGGTGCAAGTTTTGAAGGATTGGTCCACACTTACCAATACCATGGACCTAAAGAGTTTCTCAGGAGGCATGAATTTATATAGGAAATGCATTCGCCATTAGTCCTACATGGCTTGCCATGAATCTAGAGTCTAGACAACAATCAAAAGACTCTTCATTGAACCTTGAAGTGGAATAAGCATTTCAGAGGTTGAATGATGCCCTTTGCTCTGTCCTGTTGCTTGTGCTTCTAGACTTGCGACATCTTTTTGCTATTGTGACAAATGCTTCCCAATATGCCAAATGGCTTGTTCTTAAGCAGGGAGGACATCCAATGGCATACCATTTAGGGACCTTGTTCCAAGCCAAGCTTAATTACAAGATTCATGACAAGGAGTTCTATGTGCTAGAACAAGCACTCGAGCAATGGTGACACTACATCCTTGGTAAGGAAACAATCTTACATATTGATCATTGGCCTCTTCAATATTTGAATTCCCATTCTAAAATTTTGGAACAAAGACATTTGAAATTGGCTTCCTACATTCAATAGTTTTATTTAGTCATTCAATATGGGCAGCTCATTTAAAATGGTTGATACATCTCACAAACCCCTTGCCAAGGCCCTTTCCCTTTTAGATGTAAGATGTGCAACCTATGAGGATCAGAAAACTTAGTATTCACTAACCCTTACTTTGATCTGTTCATGGAGTTCATCCAACAACCCATGGTTGTTAATCAAAACCCCCTTTCAAGCCTACATGGTTTGTGATGGCTTTCTCTACAAGCTAAACCAGTTTTGGATCAACTAGTCATCTTCTTGTCAAGGAGGCCCACTCTTCATCCTATGGAGGACATTTCCATGTGCAAAAAACTCTATTGCACTTGTAGAGGTTACTTCTTTTGGCCTTCCATGCGAAAATGGAAGATTACCTACAAAGATGTTCACATTATAGCCAAAGCAAGCCATCTAACTGGAACCTTGGGATGTACTAGCCTTTGCCAATTTCCTCTAGGTCATAGGAATCCATCTCCATGGATTTTTCGATAGTTTTCCTACCATCTAGCCAAAGCATGATTGTATCTTTGTGGTAGTTTGTAAATGATCTAAAATGGTAGTTTTTGTTCCTTGCAACAGAACTATTGATGCTCCTAAAGTTGCCAAGCCTCGCTTTTAACATTTTTGGAAGCATTTTGGATTACCTTTGAACATCATTTCGATTGTGATTCTAGATTTCTCAGTGACTTTTGGAGATCTTTAGAAAAGTTTTTACATTGCCAATTATGTATTTTTACCTCTTTTCATCCCTAAACTAATGGCCAAATCGAGGTAGTTAACAAAACCTTGTCTCATGCTCTCCACATCTATCATCAACAGAATAAACAACGAGATCAATGTCTAGATGCCATGTAGTACTACTACAACACAACCACACATATCTCTACATGGACCTCCCCTTTTGAGGTTTGTTCTAGTTTTTAACCTCTTTCCTCTTATGAGATTCTTGTTGCTCTCCTAGATCCTTCACATCCCACCAACAGATCCACAGTAGTGTTCATGACATCCTTGAGTAGACTCGAGGCAAGTACTAGGTACTCCTTGTTTGACATCTAGTTACTTCACATTTTCAAGTTGGTGTTTGAGTTTGGCTACATTTGGACGAGTAGTGTTTCAAAATTCAACAACATCACAAGCTCAAGCCCATTTGGTATGGTCCTTATACTTATTGCCCTGTAAATGGGCCCCAATGCTTTCAAGTTGGACTTTCCACCTGAGCTTGGCATCCATGATGCGGTGAATGACAACGAGCTACCTCACTTTGAGGAAAATATTCTGATCACAATTTAGAGGTCACCATTCCAGATTTTCCATGGACCTGTCCCGGAGATGCACTTATTGATGTTTACACTAGGTCTTCTAGGAAATGCCAACTCACCACTTGTTGGGACACAAAGGCAGCTTGCCTACTCAATCCAAGGTTGAATTGATGTTCTAATCTTCACTTTAGGCCACATGTCGAGCCACTATTGGGTGTATTGAGGGGGCTTTAATGAGCTTACATATGGGTAATTTATCCACTTTACTATTTATGGCTATTTTGGCTAAGGTCAACCTAGTCACCCTCCTGGGGATAGCGTCCCAACCCTAATAGGATGTGTATAAATATACATATACTCTTCATTTATCAAGTGTGATAAATTCTTAGGGGCACTTCTCTATTTTGCTCTTCTTGTGGATATTTCTTTTATAGTTCACCTCTCTTGGAGTATTTGCTGTTTTGGTTGTGTTGATCTCTCTCTCTCTCTCCCTCTCTCCCTCTCAGTGTTTGCTCACTGGTTCACTGTAGATCTACCAAGTCCTTGTGAACTCAACATGGTTTCAGATATAGTGTGAACTTTTTCCTCTCTATTTAGCACTGGTTAGGGCTAGTTCAGGTCTGAAACTAGGGTTTTTCAACCTGTGGTTTCAGTACAACAGCAGTTTTCAAGTGTTTTTTTACCCTCTCTACCACCAATGACCTCGTCCTTTTTGGTGTTTTTTGTTTTATCCAGCGAATTTGAGGGATTCTTTTTGTATATTTTTGCTCTTTTAGTTCTTGATGTCTACACGATAGTGACAACAATGAAACATTTGCAGAATAAGTATAATGCAAGAGGAAAACTGTTGCAGATGTACACACTCTACAGTTTATAATCCATTAGATACATATAGGAGTACAAAAGTTGATAGGTGAAGGCAAGGGAAACATAGGTGGAGTTAGGTGAGACAACCGGGTTAGATGCACTAGCAATCGAGATTTACAAGTATTTCCTGAAATGGGAGTTGCAAAGAAAAATGTATAAATAAAATACAATCCACTGTCGCGTACTATTAATTCTCAATGCTCATCATTTTTTCCCTATGAGGAAATTGTCCCCAATTTTTTAATAAGCAAGGAAAGTGTTGCTAGAAAGCTGATTGGGACAGCTATTTTGCTTGGTTGGGTAAGGAGCCTTGGTGGTCAACCAAGTAAAGTAAGTGGTTGTCTACTGGTGCCTAGTGGTTATGGGACATACATCATGTAGAGTGTCTTTAGTCAAAGGAGGCTAGAAATTTGGAATGGTTGCTCATGAATGTGCGACTAGAACTCTTCCTTGAAGTCTAAAGGTTCAAATTCTTGAATTCACCAACATAAACATTGAACAACATATTGAATACCAAGGTGAGGGGGGAAATTCTATCATGCGTTTGAACTCACTGCATTGATGATGGTATATGATCCATGTTATATTTGTTGGAGCTTAGAGGATGCTGATTTTTAAACAGTTGTTTATCTAGGTGTAGCCATATATGGTGAACTTGAAACCTTGGAGTTAGTAGATGCATGTGATGAACGGCTTTATATTTTGCTTGTATTTGCTGGGGTATGTCATGCACTGGGATGAATTTTGGCCAAGTTTTGAATAAATGAAGCTTTATCCTGCTGTTTTTGCTAATGCAGCATGGTTGGTGAAGGAAGAGAAGTTGGAATATCATAAGGTGCAAGGGGTTGGAAGCCATAACAAAGTTCAAAGTGGGATTGTCTGATTGAGACGTGTTGCCTTTATAAGTTATAACTGTGCTGTAATATATGAAGGTTGTTGTCGTATCGCTTATTCTGTGAATGGTAGATTGCAAAAGAACATGGACTTCTTGTAACACTGTGATTTGTCAACAACCATTGTTGAATAAACCTTGGGAAATGGCTAAATTCCTAGGCAGAAGGATTGGTCCATGTTGGAACAAGCAAGGCCAAGTTAGGTCAACTAGATGCAGGTTGACAAAGGATAGATCGATGATTGAAAAGTTACAATGGAAGAAAGATTGGTTAGTCAACATAGTTTTTCGTTGACGAAGAGAAGACTACTGACATTGCTCTGGTTAATAGAGCAAAAGTCCCATCAACTTTGGCCTCATCAACGAGGGAATCTCCCATTGATGTTGATTTGGTCGATGGAGGTTTGTTGCATAGGCCCATGAATTCCCATTAGTTTTGAAGCATCAACAACCATTCACATCCATGTCATTTGACCAATGAAAGTTGACCCTAAACAATCAAGTCAATGAAAGGCATACATGTAAGTTGAACGTGGTCAAGTTGACTCTTACAAGAAGAGTCATAGCAACTAAATCTTGCAGGGATTTAGTGTTTAAGGAGGACTGTAACTCCAAGGAGGGGTTCACTCGGGTTTGCTTAGTTCCTTAGTTCCAGGTAGTTAAACAAAATGCTCTAGTAGCCTAGTTTTTTGTGGCATGGTGCAATTGCCAACTGCATCATAATTGAGTTTTGTTCATCTGAAATGCTTGCTCTCCACAGGTGTGAAGCTTCAATTGTAATTCAATTGTCACATTGTGCAATGTCCAAATTTGGACTTGTCACCATTGTAATTGCTAAGCTTTGTTGCAAGTCCTGCTATTATTATGATTGTTGTGTTAGTTGTTTATGTATAATAGTTATATCACACATTGGGTCCTAGATTTTGATAATAGTACTTTATATAGCCCTTACGAACAAATAGGAGAACCCTGTGATTCCACCTTAGTTTGTAAGGTTACCTCCACCACTGGAAATCCCTAAGTTGAACCATACTGGTCTACCTAGTCTAAAATGAGCCTATTTATGAATCAATTTGGTATTAGGCTGGTTGTTTCAATTGTAGAGTTACTATGGAAGTGTTTTGGATGGTGAACGCTAGAAGTTGGTACCAAGCAAGTGGAGAGTCATTGTGGGGAGGAGTAGAAACCATACAAAGTGTGATGAATGAGTGAGAAAAGGCTATGGGTAGGGTAAGGGGCCATATAACCATAGAAGAGGAGGGATCTGGGTTTCCTTGTGTAAGACTATCAAGTGTCAAACATGAATTCTTTGTTCTTGTGACATTATATATAACAACAATTAGCTCTTCTTTAGCAGATGACAAATACGATGGGTTTTGTTGGTTCAACCTAATCCAATAATCATGGTATTATTGTCTCTATTAGATGCTAGTTCATCTGCTAGTAGTAGTATGGCATTACCTTCATGTGCAGTGACCACAAGCGTATATATAATTCAACACCATCAAATCTTTTACCCTATTCGGGCATGGTGAGTTCAATAAGCACTGCCACCTAACTTGTCGTCTCACCTTAATCATTGAATCCTTTTAGGATGGAGACAAAGATGCAGATTACGTTGTTTGACAGATCACTTAATGCTAAGAAGTTAGATGATTGGTTGCGTCATCTTGAAGAATAATTCAAAAGTTGAGGATTTTAGATGTGCAGAAGGTTTGAGGTTCTCAATTGAAGATGGTGGGAGATGTGTTACTTTGGTGGTAAACTATAGACAACATTAGCAAGGAATGTTGCTTATAACGTCAGTGGTTGAGTTCAACACTGTTTTGTGGAAGAAGTTCTACCTGGTTGGATGTGACGAGGATATGAAAATCAAGTGGCAATATATTCGACTAAAAACAAGGAAGAAGGTAGAATAATACACATAAGAGTTTCATCGATTATTAATCAAATTGCATGTTGTAGAGGATGAGGAAGTGATAGTGTTAAAGTATGTTAGGAGTTTGCACAACCACATTTACAAAGTATTGGCATTATTTGACATCGGTGCACTAACAACAAAATGAAGATGGTTAAAGGGTACCTCAAGGGAAGGTGCATCTAACAACATTTTTGGACATGAAGGTGTACAAAGGTCAGAGCCTCTAAGGAAGACATATAATGATTCTAGGAAAGGAAAAAGAAAGTAGGAAAGAAGCAAGTTAGAAGTTATACATTGTTTGCAAGCACCGTGGGAAGGATTGATGTGATGAAGAGAAGTGTTGGAAGCTTCATCTAGATAAACGTTGCCCCCCCTTCCCCCTCCCTCCCTCCCCCCTCGTTCCTTCTCGTCCCCCAAGAGAGTAAAGAGTTTCTACTTGCCAAGGATGATGAAGAAGAACAAGTCGACGATGATGATGAGGTGGATGAGACGTTATCACTCATGGTAAAGTCATAGCCCAAACCCAAGGCAAAAGTGAGGGAGCAATTGTTCCATGTGCAGATGCATATCAAGAACACTTTGTTCAAGTCTACCTTTGATACTAGAAGTTAGAAGAACCTAATTTTTATAGACATTAGTGAGGAATTTGGGTTTGCCCTCTCAAGATGGATCTCCATCCCATATTCATTAGTGTGACGACACTATTGCAAAATTGGCTATTAGAAAGTAATGTAAGTTCAAGTTTGCAATTTTCAACTACTTTTATTGATGAGATTGAGTATGATGTGGTGGCTGTTAGATTTATGTCAAGTCATTATGAAGTCCCTACTTGTGGGATAGGGATAAGTCTCTAGTTTGAGGTGAAATGAATGCAAATTGGGGAAGGATGGTAAATAGTATGTCATACATTCCTATAGAGGAAAGGATAATTTTTCCTCGATCTCAACAATCTAGGCAAAGGTACTTACCAATGCTAGCTACAAGTTTGTTTTGCTAATGGTGATCGTGGACCAAGAAGATGCAGGAAATTGATCAAGCTCTAGAGTAGGAGGGCATCTATTGATAAGTTGTTGGTAGAGTTCAAGGATATGTTCTTGGATGTGAATAGGGTTGCTGCGCAAGAGGTCGATCTAGCATGAGATCAGCTTTCTCTTCGATGTTGCATTTGCCAAACAATGAGCTAAACAAAACTTTAGTGTTGGAGAGTGAAGAAATCAAGAACTAGGTAGATCTACTGTTGGAGCAAAGCCCCATTTAGTTGAGTACATCAAATGTGGTTTAGTCAGTAGGGGTAGTACCCGAGAAGGATGGTATGTGGTGTAGGCATGTGGGAATTTAGAGCCTTGAATAAGGTAACTGTCGAGAGTTGGTATCCTTTGCCTAGTATTTGATTGATTGATTGCAAAGGGTGTCTTTCTTCACCAAGTTGGATTTGAACTCCAGTTATCATCAAGTGATAATTTGAGAGGAAGACAACTTTCGAGACAAAGCAAGGGATGTTTGAATGGTTAATAACACCATTTGTATTATGCAATGCATTGACCACTTTCACGTGGTCAATGCAAAGGTACTTACCAAAGGTACTTACCAATGCTAGCTACAAGTTTGTTTTGCTAATGGTGATCGTGGACCAAGAAGATGCAGGAAATTGATCAAGCTCTAGAGTAGGAGGCATCTATTGATAAGTTGTTGGTAGAGTTCAAGGATATGTTCTTGGATGTGAAAGGGTTGCTGCGCAAGAGGTCGATCTAGCATGAGATCAGCTTTCTCTTCGATGTTGCATTGCCAAACAATGAGCTAAACAAAACTTTAGTGTTGGAGAGTGAAGAAATCAAGAACTAGGTAGATCTACTGTTGGAGCAAAGCCCCATTTAGTTGAGTACATCAAATGTGGTTTAGTCAGTAGGGTAGTACCCGAGAAGGATGGTACGTGGTGTAGGCATGTGGAATTTAGAGCCTTGAATAAGGTAACTGTCGAGAGTTGGTATCCTTTGCCTAGTATTTGATTGATTGATTGCAAAGGGTGTCTTTCTTCACCAAGTTGGATTTGAACTCCAGTTATCATCAAGTGATAATTTGAGAGGAAGACAACTTTCGAGACAAAGCAAGGGATGTTTGAATGGTTAATAACACCATTTGTATTATGCAATGCATTGACCACTTTCACGTGTCTAATGAATGAGGTTTTGATAGCATACATGGACTCTTTTGTCCTTGTCTATTTGGACGACATCTTGATCTTCAATTGGGAAAGGTAGCTGCAACATTTGGCAAGGGTTCTGTAGACTTTGGGGAGCATAAGCATAAGTTGCAAGCCAATTTGAAGAAGTGTGAGTTTCGTAGAATGGAGATCTTGTAGCTGGGATTCACTATTGGTGAAGGGTAGATCCACATTGATTTAAACAAAATGAAAGCCATTGTCCATTGGTGGGCATAAAAAGGTGGTTGAATTCAAGAACTACTTGCCTTTAGCAAGCCACCTCTGGAGATTTATAGCAAGGTTTTTTTAAGACAATCGCGCCATTGCATGGGTTGAGTGCAACAAATTGTAGGTGGAAGAGCATGCAAAGGCATTTAAAGCTTTGAAGGAGAAGGCAAGTAATGCCCTCGTGTTGGGATTACTTAATTTGAAGCTTACTTTTGGGGATTGAACTTGGTATCTTTGTCTATCCCTTGGGAGTTGTGTTGTTGCAACAAGTTAGGCCAATTGTGTGTCACGTAGAAACCTTTACTGGAGCGATGATTAACTACTTGACTTATAATGAAGAGCTATATGCAATTGTGTAAGTAGTTAGACATTTGGAGACATTCTGTATTGGCAAGGAAACAATGATACACTTCAATTATCAAATGTGGCAATGTTTGCAAACTCATTCCAATTTGTGACAAAGTTGGCACTTCAAGTGGATGTTGTACTTAGTAACTTACAACGATGCGATTTGGTTATTTAGTATAAGGAGGGTGCTCAAAATAAGACTGCAGATTTTCTGTTGTGAAGTCCAATGGTGTCACTTTCAGTTTTGATGCAACTTGATACATTTGACATTCAAGATTTTATGGATGTGTTTGTTGTTGATCCCAAATTGTTAATTCATGGAAGCACATGGTGACGTTGATGCAAATGAGGTGTCATGTTGTGAACATAGTGTTACCCCCCATTTCGCATGGGTGTCCACTTGGGGTTCCGACTTTTGGAATTTTGATGCCCTAGATGAATTGATGGATGGATATTCATGGTGGTTGCCATGGGATGTATCTTGTGATGTTTTGGCTATTATACACTCTCATTGGATGATTTGGACATGATGTGAGGGTGTGGAATGGTTTTTGTTTCCTAGAACATGGATGGCTTCATAACACTATTGGCTATTATTTCAATTGAGCGCTCTCTTGGTCTCTTCATCCTTAGCATGTGTGAGTTAACATTGTTGGTTTGTAGAGGTGGTTAGCTGTTTCAAACACTTTCTCATTGGTTTTGATGCTTCTATGATTGATTGATTGTCTCCTTGGTTCATGGCTTGTTGAGTTGGCATGGAGGTTGGATTGGTTGATATGTGGGCATCATTTATATGGACAGTCATTCCTTACTTTGATGAAATACTACACATGGAGGGATTTACTTGATGGATATATTGTTCTACACATTTGTTTGTCTTCCTTGGTGAGCACCCACTGTTTGGAGGGTTGTTTACACACTCACCTAGGCAATTTTTGATGGGACGTTTTTGGAGGGGTATCCTAGCTTAGGGAACAATTATCTTTTGGAAAAGTGCGTAGAATTATGCCATCTTAACGCCATCAAATGGGGAGGTTGTGGGATTTCCGAAAAATGGTTATAATAGAAAATTTGATAAATATTGAGCAAGTTAGAAATTCCAGAACCGCCATTTAAAGATTTGCACCATATTTTTTCCACAAGTGCCTTTTGGAGCCTTTTCATGGGGAGTGTTCATTTTATTGAGGAAGTGCTCCACCTTTTTAAGGCTTTTCCGCGGAGTGCTAACTTTTGAAGATCCTTTGGAGGCTATGTTTGGGATATGTCTATTTGTTATCTTTCCCCATTTGATGGAGGTGCCCTCCTTCTTGGGTCTTATATATCTTGGACATTGTAGATATGGCATGACCACCTCATTTTATGGATATTGTTGGAGTTTGTTAGGGTTTAGTGGAGGTTATTCATTGTTTACTCCACCTTAGGCTAGATCTAGGATATTATGATTATTTTATTGTAAAGGAAGTTGAACTGCTCTCCTTTTTTAAGAGTCTCTTTGTCATTTGTACTCATGGTTGGGTTTTTGGAGTTCTCTCTCTTTTGAGCCTAATTGACATGTCTTTTTCATGGAGTAAATTTTGTTGCAAGTGTTCCCTTCTTGTTCATGTGTGGTGCATCTCTCTTGCTTGGAGCTCCATGGTTGTAAGGGTGTTAGGTGTTTTACATGCTAAATCGTTTCTATGCTTTGCTTGGGCCATTGAAAGGATAGTACTATCTAGTTGGAGAAAGATGTTGTAAGTTAAGTTCTATTTCACCCTTCTTCCCATCTTATTTATATGGGATCTATGTGTTGCATCTTTGGCTTAATTCAGATTGTGTATCCATGAATCCTTTATCTATAGTGTGCATCCAGTAAAGCTTGAAAGGAAGTGGATACTTTATGTGATTCCTTCCCTTGTAAAACCCAACTCAATCCACCAAGTAGACTAGGGTTAGTGGATACAATTGTCTTCTCTTAGTGATCTATTTGGCAAGGCCCTCTTAGTTGGTGTTCCTTTGACTCCATTTTCCCTTGATCGGATTGGCACTAGTCCTTGTAGTGGCCCCCCTTATCTTCCCATCACCTATTATATATTCCTATACTACAAAAACAAACCTTTTGCTAAGGCAACGTCTTCAAATCACCTTCCTCGTCATTGTCTTTTCTCTAGTAATCCTATCTTAGGGACTAACCTCCTTGAGTTAGAGAAAGCCAACCAAAAGTTGGAAGGGGAATGGTGTGGTGACATTGGCTTTTCCCCTTTGGTTCCCTTTGACTAGTTTGCTTCTTTGGGACTTTAATCAAACATGCTAGTTTGGGAGGCAACACATAGATTCCATATAGAAGGTGATATACTTTATCACTATGTGTAGATTTGCATTTCTAGAGGGAAACACTTACTGCTGCCTTTGACAGAAGCACACAATTCAAGGGTTGTAAGGCATTCCAACATGCATAATACCTTGGCTAACCTACAATGATACTTTTATTGGCTACATATGCAAGTAGATGTCAAGAAGTCCATGGAAGGATGTGAATTGTCTAGCATCTCTAAACTACCAAAATTAAAATTGGGGCTTGATACTCCTCTTTTTGTACCCTTCAGACCTTGGGAGAGTATTTCAATGGATTTATTGAAGAATTTCCAGCGTTGAGGCAAAATCACAACTATATTTTTGTGATTTTCAATAGCTTTAGCAAGGTGTCTGTGTTTACTCCTTGCAGAACTCCAGTGTTACAGAAAGACGTAACGAGATTGTTCTTTACATGTGTGGGGGCATTTTGGGTTTCCTACATCTGTTATGTTGGATAGGACAATCTATTTTTCAACCACTTTTGGACCACATTATGGGTTTTGATGGATGCCAAGTTGAAAAGGATCACTGCATTTCATGGGAAGACAAATGTACTAATTGAAGTGGTTAATTGCTCGATGGTTGAACTACTTTTCCTATACAACCAGGAGCATCCAAAGATGCAAGATGAAAGTTATTGATACATTCATCATGCATATAATGAGGTAGTTCATGGATCAATGACACTTTCACTGTTTGAGGTTTCTCTTGGATTTTTGTTGCAAACCCCCATAAATTTGGTTTAATCAACCATTGGATTAAGAAACAAACATGACCAAGATGAGTAGGCTAAGGCCATTTGGGTTGTGGAAGGCATTAGAAAGATTCATGAATAGGTGCAAGAGGATTTGAAGGACTCCCAATTAAGGTACAAGGCTCGACTTGATCGACATAGGTAAGATCATGCATTTGTAGTCAACAATATGGTGTGACTGCACTCATCTAAAGACCAGTTGAAGGGAATAAACAAGAAGCTCAAACCCATTAGGTATGGACCATTTGGAACAGGGCGGAAACAATGCATTCCGGGTAGAGCTAACACCTTATATGGAATATTTATTCAGTGGTGAATGTTGATTTGTTGAAGTTATTTAAATCGTTAATTTTGGAATCTGTTAAGGGTGGCGAGTTGATTAAACCTGCCATAAATGAGTTAATACTTCAAGAACAAGCAATGCTTGTTGTAGATGGACTATTTGAAAACAACCTTCAAAAGAGTTGGCAAGGTGATAAGAAGTTGTATAGAGTTTGGCAAAAAGAGTGAGTTACCCCAAGCAAAAAGAGTGAGTTACCCCAAGCAACAGAGTTCTATAATGCTTCCAAACTTGCAAATATTTGAAGTTTTTCCTTATGGGGAGGTCTGATCCTTCAACAACCATTGTTGAAATGACTGTGGGAATTCTAAGTTCCAGCTTCTAAGGCAAAATGATTGGTCCAAATTGGATGAAGCTTCTAAGGCAAAATGATTGGTCCAAATTGGATGAAGCAAGGCCAGGGAAGATTGGTCAAATGCAAGTCGATGAAGGAGGTGCTCCACAACGGATAATGGAAGATAGATTGATTAGATGATGTTGATTTTGTTGAAGGAGAGAATGTCATTGATGTCATTCTAGTTGGATGAAAGATCCCGCCAATGAGGGAATCTCCCATCGACGTCGATTTGGTTGATTGAGATTTGTTGATGATGCCATGAGGTCCCATCAACGTTGAAGCACCAACAACCATTAACATCGATGTCATCTATCTAGTTGATGTTGACCCCAAACAATCGAGTGACAATAACAACACATGGGTCAAGTTGATCATTACAAGAAGAAGAACTGTTGTAACTGAATCTTGTGGGGCTTCAAAATTTAAGGAGGATTAGAACTCCAAGGAGGGTTTCACTCAGATTTGCCGTTTTTTCTTAGTTCTACTTAGTTCAATAAGCTATTCTAGTAGACTAGTTGTTTTGGTATGGTGTAGTTGCAACCATCGATCATTGGATTTCATTCATTTGAAACACTAGTTCTCCACATGCATGAAGGTTCAACTACAATTCCTCTTTGCAGGGTCTTATTTTGGACTCATCACCATCGTCATTGCTAAACTTTGTTGCAAGTCTTCTTATTAATAAGATTCATGAGTTTGTATTCCCTGTGAGGGTTCTCTCCAATTATAAAATTGCATTTGTGTGAATGGTGTGATTTTTGTTGATGTAGGATGGTTAAAATTTAAATAACACAACACATTGGGTTTAATTTTGGTAATTGCTCTTTCTATAGCCTTTACAAGCAAATAGGATAACCTTATGATTTTTCCTTTTAGCTTTTAGGGTTAACTCTACCACTGGAAATCCCCAAGTTGGACCATATTGATTTGCCTGGTCTAAAGTGAGCCTATCTACACATCACAATGGTAGTTTGAGTCGTGACACGCCAACCTGTGATACCGTAGTTCATGAAGGGGCACCACAACACTAGGAAAAATTGCAGAACAATGCATAAGATTGACGTAAAATCTTCCAAGCTTCAAGGTGTTACCTATGTGCCATGCCCCGATGACTGGAAACAAGAGAAGAGAGTGTCAATGAGCTGTGGGTTACTTGTGTAACTAGGGAATAAATTTGAGGAGAATTTTCGATGGGAAAAACCACAAGGAGGCTGGATTGATGGAACTCCAAAAGCCATAATCATAGGCTTTTATACCAATTGATATGAGCATAGTTAGACAAACTCAAATATTCACAAAAGAAAGAAGAATGCACGAACAAAGGGAGATTACTGAACTGTACATACGATAGCATGTACACTCTATTCCATTAGATATATACAAGTACAGAATTATGGTAGGCGGAGGTAGGTGAAGAGTTAGGTAGAGATTAGCGGAGTGTTAGGTGAGTGATCTGCTTTGACCATATTACTTTTCCTATGATGTATGTGAAATATAAAGTACAAAATTACAACACAAGACATGTTTGGACTTGATCCACTAGGAATTAGGACTAATTCTCATCAAAGTCTCTCATTATTATCCTTGTCAAACGAGGAAAAAAAGAGGGAACAACTTGCTTTTCTGTAAAGGGGGGCATTCTTGAAGAAGCCGCCACTTGATAGCCACAAGAATTTCCAAGATTTGTAGAAGTACAGCACCAACATTGGAAGATTGAGAAATAGGAGTGTCTCAGCAACATTTTGTTCATCCCATATTTTCTCCAACAGAAGAGGGTCATCTAGGGTTTAGACATTGTTTAACCCCAAAACGGAGCCCAAAGAAATGGGCTTTGACCCTTGAATAGATTCCTTGCCATAGACGGTGCTGACACGATTAGCATTGAACTACCTCTATGCCTCCCTTTATTGCTCCCTTTTAGTCTGCTTTTGGTGCCATTGTTGCTGCTCACAAGCAAAATATTGGAACCCACGCAAGAAATAACTGCCTGCAACAAGATAAATGTGCCCACATTGCAATAAATTGCTTCCCAAAGCAAAAACTGTTAGAAAGTGGCAACAAGGAAGGCCTTCTATCATTGCATGTGTCCTTGCATGCTAGAAGACATAGAACAGGAAGCCAAATGTATTAATGTATTTTCCAAAGTTTAGACTTAGGAAAAGTACATTAAGTGATCTAATTATTAATTGACTTAATGGAGTCACTTTTATAAAGTTCAAGTAAAAATAATTTAAGTGATGGCTAATCTAATCTTGGCCACTGATCTCACCGGAGGATCTCATCCATTGATCCATAGTGAGAAGTTGGGGTTTTCGCTTGGCAATTGAGTTAAAAGGAGGATTGATTTAGTGGAGAGGACACACAAGCATACAAAGATTTCTTACTCATAGCTTTTAGCTGGAGAGTGAGAAAGACAAGTTTGCAGAAGAATTTTACTGAGAAGAAGACAGAGGAACTTTCATCCAGAGGATTGATAGGGCGACTTGAGCAAAGGAGAGAAGCCGTACGGATTCGCAGAGGGGCCGTACAGACACACAGAGGCCGTACAACAGTCTTAGAGGGGGCCGTATGAGTGACGCAGGGCCGTATGGATCTGTCTATACGCTGACGCAGGAGGGCCATACGGTTTCCGTACAAGTGACGCAAGGGCCGTATAGTGACGCAGGAGGGCCGTACAGGTTTGTGGGGTTGTCTCAGTGAATTTCGGTGGTTCGATTTTGCCAACTTGGGTAAATCGATTTTCTGGATTGTATTGTTCTTTATCTTCATAATAAAATATCTTCTTAGACTGCTGCACCGGTTTTCCCATCTTGGGTTTTTCCGGGGGTTTATACCCAAAAAGATTGGTGTCTCCATTGATGTGATTGATGTTATATTTCTCTCAGTATTTTATTTTCCGCTGCATTGTGAAGAAATCCATTTGTGGTTAAAAGTAATATTTGGGTTTAATTAAAATTAAACTGGCATGCTTTAACTCAAGATTGGATTTTAAGGAAATTTACAAAAACATGGTTCTCACGCAATGAGAAGCAACGCCCATGGCCAAATGATGCTGCCAACAGAAAGGAAAAGGCTTGCACAGGACAAGAATTTTACTTTCCACAGATGGAAAATAGTTGGCACACAGTGCGAAATTGCTTCCAACAGTAAGGAAATGGCTGCCCATTACATAAAATAAATGCTAACAGCCACAAATTCTTGTACACATCTGCAGGATGGTTTACAAACAGTGAGAAATCAATCCCCTCAACAAAATAATGGGTCACACTCAAAGAAATTTCTGCCAACAGAAAGGAAATGGCTTTTGAAAGTCTCTGCTTTGTACTCTATCTGGAAACTAAGTTTCAAGTGATCTTTGACAATGAAGTTAGCTTTGTTCTATCATTCCATAGGCAGGAAGAGGGTATGTTTTCAGAACCAGGCTAAGGGTTATCTTTTGGATAGAGATGCCAGAATGCTGATGCTGTTGCGTACTTGGATCTGGTCTTAGTTCTAGTAGCACTGAAGAAGATATTTTGATTTTTTTTGTTTCTTCCACATATTTTTTCTGTTCCTTGTAAATATTTCTGCTCTTTGTACGTATTTTCTGTTTCAGTTTGATAGAAGACATATTTTCTCCCAAAAAATGCTGCCCACCACTGGAAATCAATGCCTACTGTGACAAAAGTTTCACCATAGCTGCAAAAATGGTTGGCACCCAGTGAGAAACCATTCCTACAGCCAAATAATGTACAGGAAGGAAGTGGTTGCCCACCACTGGAAATCAATGCCCACATCCACAAATATGTGTCCACAGCTGCAAAGTTGCAAACCAGTGCTCTAAAAAATATATCAGCTCCCACCTGCATTGGCTCAAGTATATGAGAAGGAGCATTTAGCATGATGCGTCAGCAGATTTGACCCATTTTTATGTTTTTTTTTTCTTTTTTCTTTTTTAAATGTTTTTGGGGGGTTTCCTGCTGGGAACACCCCTGGATCTGGAGGAGACATCCCCAGATTTTTTTTTTTTGGGGGGGGGGGGCGTGGGGTAAGATGTCTCAAGGACATCTTGGATATCCCCAAGATGTCTTGGTACCAGTACTGGCATACCTGATACAGGGACATCCTGGTACCCTCCCCATTTTGGGCTGGGGACATGTGCCATTGTGCCCATACTACTTATCATATTACATTTTAAATCACTTATTGCTTATGTAATAAGTAATGTAGTGTTTGACAAAACAAATACCTGTATCGTGCTGCATTTAATCATGTTAATTGTATGGTTTCGTAGTTTTAGCATTTTATTCATGATCCACACATGTGCTTGCTAACATGCTATGGTATTGTCTGAGCAGGTAGAAGGAGGAGATGAGGATAATCTTCCGATGACTAGGCGTGTACAGCGGGATCTATGGCTGCATCAGCATCCAAGAAACTGCCATGAACCTCAGTTAAAATTTCTTTTAACTGATTGGGAAAGAAATCCAGGATTTGGGATTGGTGCACAGATAGCTGGCATGGCAGGAATGCTTGCTCTTGCTGTTAATGAGAAGAGAATTCTGGTTACAAATTACTCCAATCGGGCTGACCATGAAGGCTGTGTAGGTACTTTTTATCTTCTAAGATGGGCTGTTAGGATCACGATTGTACCTTTTTCATGACCATTGATTACCTTTTAAACACGTTTTAATTTAAGGGTTGGTGTTTGAAAGCTTTGTTCAAAGTTCCTAGTCCATATGCATAAAAGCACTGTCATTGATAGTCCCTGCACGTCTTCTGTTTGGGTCCTTTTTAGTGAGAACATAAATGAACTTTCTTTCTGCATGTCATGCTTTTGATGTTAGGTTAGAGCTTGTTATTTTAGTTCTGAAGCCAAGTTCTAGAATCTAATTTATTATTTATTTAACTAGATTTAAGGAGAAACTTAGAAACTCATATAAATAGGCATCACGAGAGAAATTTAAGGGATTGTAATATATTTTCACAATTGTTTGTGTCATACTCAATTCTGTAACACGGCTTCCTGCTTTGATAGGTTCTGTTCGCTCGCACTGGTCATGCTACTTTTTACCTGAAACATCTGCAGAATGTAAGCAACGTGCCTTGGAGCTGGCTTTGCAAGAGGATGCGTGGAAGCAGGCCATTATAACAAGGAAGGAAAATTATACTACAAAGGAAATCTGGGTTGGCAAGATACCAAGGTGATAAGGGCTTCCTAATAATACTTTTTCGCTCAATCACACAAGTCTTCATGCTTACTGTGTATATGCATTTTCCTTGGTTTTGGTAGATTACAGACATACGAGCTTGGGTATCAAGCATAAGTGGATGCCCTTTTTTTCATATTTGCTTAATGAGGGTGCTTCTATATGCTACTATAGGTAATCTCTGTTGTGAAAAACCTTTTTTGCTAATCTTGGACTTGCAAAAGTGCATTCTCAGACAGTGGGGTAAACCTTGGGAGAGGATGCAGCCAACTACTGAGATAGACAGAAAATTACTTAAGCATCATCGAACAAAAGATAGGAGATGGTGGCGAGCACAGGTACTTGAAATAGTCACTATGTTTAAATGAGAAAGATGATAATATTCAAACTGCAGTTCTCTTATATTCAACATATTTATTTTCTTAACAGATATTCAGTACTTTGTTCTCTATTTTCTCCTTGCAAACCAAAGTATTTGTGCCCTATACATGGTTCAACATTAACATAGTGTGATGGGCATGTATGCATGGATTTATGTTATCTATACTCTGCATATTTTAGTACTATAATTACTGATGTCATTACAATGTGTAACAAAACTAGGATTTTTTAAGGAATATCAAACAATTTTGGGTTAGCAGTGGAATTCTTTTTATTGGCCAACTTCATTAATTAGTTCAGTCATGTACTGATTTAAGAACTAATTAGTTAATTATGTAACTGATAATCTTGTTAGTTCTTGATCTATTCATAAGTAATTAATACCTTTTACAGATCGATCTCCCTGTTGCCCTGCATCCACAAGTTCATTTATAGAAAAGACAGGACATTAACATGCAAAGCATCCAAATCAGACTCTAAAGGTAATTTGGGATACATCAATCATTCTGGGTAACTCAAGTGAGGGGATATAACATGCCCAATACCACACATCCTATTTGGAAAAAGTCACTTATGGAGAAATTGCAGTCACCAAAGAAATATTTTGAATGCAATCGACATTAGCACCCCTAATCTTCAGACAATTCATAATCTCATGATCTCCTGGACTGCAGATAACATAGACTGTCTGGGTTGCATTCTTGAAATGGCATTGGTGCGAAGTATGTCCCCACATACCATAGTCATGACATTGGAATTTGGCAAAGCATATTAGGTTTGTTCTGATTCTGTGCCTGAGGCTGCTTCGAAGTTTGAGTCCCAGTTTATGCTTATATGGCATATAGATTTCCCCAATCTGACAGTGGAACATATTTATGTTCGAGCCCAGGATGCTCGCTAGGTTGTTGGGGAGTCATATTTAATTGTGAACATGGAATCGACTGCTTGACATTCTGTGTGATTGAATGAATAGGCTGTTCCGCGAGAGCAAATTGGATGGGATTAGGAGTAGCAGTTTGCACTGCTACTGGTTTAACAGTGGTCAATTGCCCAAGCATGTAATAAGTGGATATTTGCATTCTTTACAACCTAAGAAACAGGACATGTCCTTTAGAGGTCCTGTGTCCATATTCCATGTGTTGGACTTGGACATGCTAGGATACGTGTCTAACACATGTTTGGCACATGTCCTGAAACATGTGTTGGACACGTGCCCTAGACGTGTCCTATATGTCTGACGTGTGGGCTGGAAAAGTGAGCCACGGGCCTCTAAAAAGTGTTTTTCTCATTCATTTTTCTCACTTTTAGCAGAGGGTAAGAGCTCTCACGGTTTTTCATTGTGCAGGTGAAGGGTAAAATCAAGGTTCGAAGAGGTTGCAATTGTTAATATGAATTTACAAACCATATTTTGGATTTCTCCAACAGCAGTGATTTTCTTGATTCATTCCACAGTTTTCATGTCTCAATCTTCAAAGGCAGCTGGTAAAGGTCGAAGGAAAGGAAGGAATGTCACTGCTGGTGTTGCCTCCCTCTCTCCAAGCTCATCTATGTTTGCCAGTGCTCCATTTGTTGCAAGTGCAGTGTCAAATGCTGAAAATAACCTTGCTGTAGCAAGACAGTAAGCTCAAGAAAAGAAATATATGCTGTGGAAGCATGTAACAAGACAACGAGGGACTGAGGCAAAGCTTGTTGGGGGAGAGAATGTTCCTTGGACATGTAGTTTCTGCAATGCTACATACAAGAGCACCCACTTCCGAATTAAGGGCTATCTATTGGGCACTGAATGTGGACTTGGAGCATGTAAAGGTGTGAGTGCTACGAAACGGAAATAAATCGAAAGACAGGATAAAATTGGCCCGGAGAAGGTGGAAACAACAAGTAAAAAACATAAAAATGAGGATTCTCTTCAATTCTTGAAGAAGCCTACTAGTATATTTGGGAGTGGGACTGCAATTCAACCATCAAGAAAGAGGCCAACTCCAAGTGGCAATCCAATGGACAAGATCTTCCAAGTTTCAACAAGAGAAGCAAGAGGAGATTGATCTTACCATTGGGTTCTTTTTCTATCTTAACTCATTCCAATTAATGTTACATGATCTCCTTTGTTTATTGAGATTTGTTGAGGTCTAGTTGAATGGGCTCCAACTGGGTATGTGCCTACCAGTTTAGAGAAGCTTAGAACTACATTGTTGGTTAAGGCAAAGAAGGAGGTGGATAAAATTATAAAACGTATCAAATCATCATGGCCCTCATCCGGGTCAGTATTGTTTCTAATGGACGATAGATGCAGCACGTCATACACATTAATTTCATGGTGTCTTCCTTGATTGGACTAGTTTTCTTGGAATTAGTGGATGTTCTTGGAAAATACAAGGATGCGCAATATATCGGTGAGTTGTTCATTTAAGTTATTGAAGATGTAGGTGTTGGTTTTTGTGTGCAAATTATCATAGATAATGCACTTGTTTGCAAGGCTGTTGGCATGCTTGTGGAAGCTAAATATGCACAAATATTTTGGACACCTTGCGTTGTTCGTTCTTTGAATTTAGCACTTGAATCTATTGCTTCAGATTTGACATGGATGGGAAGTCCCATTGATGATGCATGCCATATCCACATTTTTTTACAAAACCATACCAATGCCCTCACACTCTATAAAGAGTACAAACATCTATTGTTGTTGAAGATTGCAGATACTTGGTTTGCCACCTCATTCATCATGCTTAAGAGTTTAAGGGAGGTCAAGACTGCTCTTGGTGCCATGGTTATCATAGAGTTTTGGTCTTTCCAGATAAAGTCAGATAAACTTCTTCAAAAAAGGTCAAGGATACAATGTTAGATGATGGTTGGTGGGAAAGGGTAGATCTTACCATTAGGATCATGGACCCTATCATTTATTTGTTGTGGTTTCCAGACATAGGCCAACCCATCTTAGGAGATGTTTATGAGGGGTGGGATTCCATGATTGAGTTCGTGAACCCTTATTTTATAGAATGACTGCCTTGAGTATGGGACATCATCAACAAAGATCTTATTCACCACCATACGAGATATTCTATCAGTAAGTGGGATAAGAATCACACCTTTGCATTGCTCGATTCACTCGTTAAATCCCAAATACTATAGTATTGATAGGCTCAATTGTGGTCCTTCACATAAAGTCCCTCTTCACAAGGATACAGAGATTTCACAGGGGGAGGAAGGAAGCATTTAGAATAATATATCAGGATAGAGCATCCCTTGATGAAGTGGAGGAGGGCTTCGTAGAGTTTTCCATTGGCACTGGGATTTGGAGGCTACGATGTGTTCAAAGACGGGGGGTTAAGAATCCCTATGTCTGGTAGGTAACTCATGGGGCATCATGCCCTATTCTATAGTATTTAGCCATGCTGCTCCTTTGTATGGTTACTTTGTCCTCTTGTTGAGAGAGGAATTGGAGCACATATGAGAATTTGTATAGTTTGAAGAAGAGCAGGCTTGAGCTGTGCACGATAGTCAATGAGGATAAGAAATATCACAGCACTAGTGCATCTAACACCGTCTCAACTAGGTACATCCAAGGCACGAGAACCATCTGAGCATGATGGGACCATCTCTGACCAATGATCTATGGCAAATCCACAGATCTCCTCTCTGTCAAACAGTTTGTGATAGGATCACAAACAAGACTGATCATCAAGTCACCCCTACATAACTAGGGGTAACATAGTCCAAAAATTACATTGAATGTCAATCGAAGGGAAGCGATAATGAATTGAGAAGATGAGGCTTGTCAATGAGGTTGGTGATAGAATAGATTCCCTTTACCCATGGCATCTTAGTTGAAGAATGGTGGTATTGCTGATTGCTAGAGCTTAAAGTGACTACAAAAAATAGAAGCAGAGAATCCACAAGAATGACAAATTGTAAAGCTGTGGGATCCAAATGTAAGAGTCGTTTTGGACTTTTTGAGGGCAATCTTGATTATCAAGGTTGAATACATAATAAAATCTCTTGACTATTGTATTACTTTCTTTCCTGTACATTCTAATAAGGTTTCTTATGCCTCTCAAAAAATTAATGTTAAGAGACTTTCTTGTTCTTTGTTTAATTTTCAATTTTTCAGTGATAGTTAATGGATAACATGTTTGTTTCCATAAAGATGTTTATCATTAGAATTTTTTACTATTATATGTGATCTCTTTGTGTATTGGGAAAGTTTTGTAAAGACCACGTAAAACAGCAATGGATGTTGAGACTGTTTTTTTTAATAAAAGTTACCAAATCAGTCAAATTGCTGATCTTTGTGCTCTTGTCAATGCAACTTTTATATGCTTCCATGTATTAAAACATATACTGCACCAATTTCCATGACAGAAATTTAGTGTGTTGTTTTGTAGGTGGTGCGCTATCTGATGAGATTTAAAAGTGAATACACATGCACGTTGTTAAATATTGCCCGCCATCAAGCATTTGGAATGAAGGCAGCAAAAATGGTTCTTCAAACATTGCCTCCTGAGTGGCCAAAGGTCTCTCTCTCTCTATCATATTACATTGATGCTATTCTTTTAGTCCATTGACCTTCATTTGTGGTCATTCCTTGGATGTTAATAAAATCAAAATGATCTTATTTTCTCCCTCTCTCTCTCTCTTCCCCCCGTGTGCATGTGTGTGTGGCCTGTGCATATGCATGCCTTCTCCTTTATGAGGAAAATACATAGACATGCTCACTCTCTACTTTTAAGGCACATTCAAATGCATGCAGTTACCGACGTTTTTCTCCTGCATTATCCTTATTGACTTAAAAGGAGCAAACCAGAAAAATAAGAATAAAGGGAATACAAGTCTATGACTTTTGGATTCAGTTTCAACATGCAAGGTTGATCTGATTTGGTTGGGTGCCAAGCTGTGATCACTATTACTTTAAACCACTCTTAAAAAAGTTAAAAAAAAAATAAAAAAATTCAGTTGAGCTACATCTTGTGAAGGTTGTATCCTCATGAAATATTTAACACTTATCTCTTCTATTCTTGAAGAGTGCCTGTATTTGGTCATGATACTGAATGTGGAATTGTTGTACAGGCTGCTATTGCAATGTCTGAATCAGAGATTGAACGCTATGTTTGGTCTAATCATAAACCTTGGGTTCCACGACCTCTTTTGAGCATACATGTAAGACTTGGTGACAAAGCAGCAGAAATGAACTTGGTGGCTTTTCGAGGCTACATGAATCTTGCACAACGTATCCGCAGACATTTTCCAGATGTTGAAAATATTTGGCTGTCAACAGAGATGCAGGTAATATAAATAAATTGTAGTCAATACTAAAGAATTCATTTACATTGTTACGCTTAGGGTACTATGTAAGTTAAGATCTCTAGTTCAAGGTTTTTCTTCATCCCTCATTTGCATTTACCATCATGAAGACCTGAATTTATATGTTTTGCACATACTCTGCATGGTATTCAATTAAATTTGATGCTATGCTATGAAACTAAAGAAAAAATATTTCAAGCTGGTCACTTGCTATCATACATCTGCTTTTCCTTTTGTGAACAACTCTTGTATCATTTGCATGCTTTAGAGGTGGATCATATCATACTATTTATATTTTGCACCATGATGCATGTTTATTAGTTATAAGCAGCAGTATCTATTGTAAGGGAATAACTATGAGCCATGCCATTAAAAAAATATAATATTTAAATATTTATAAATATTTTTCATATTTACACTGATAGGTCTATATATCTTAGAATTTAGGGTGGACTACCATCTATGTTTTTCCTAGATTGAAGGAGGATGGGACAAGTATACTGTCCAGATTAATTTTGTGGGTGTCATTCAAAATTCAAAATAAACAATTATAAAAAAAATAAAAAAAAATAACTGGTAGTTGATGCATGGATAACTCATAGCACATGCATGGATAACAGGTAGTGAGTTGATGCATGTATAACTCATAGCTCATGCATGGATAACAGGTAGTGATGTGACAAATAATCCATTTAACTAAAGAAGGTAACACGTAGCTAAGGCATAGACAACATGTAACAGATAACTTGTTCATGGCACTTAACTTGTGATCTATCAGTGTTCAACGGCCACAAGTTAAATGGCTGTGCTAGTAACTATGATTATATCGAAACATATACATGTTATTTAGCATCTGCTAAATAGTGAGAACAACATACCCTTCCACCTGTCCAGAATGTTTTGACGTAATCTTTTGTGGGCGGTTATAGTTTAGTGTCATCTTCTTTAAATACACACAAATTTTGTTAGGCATACTCATTATGTTAATACCACATTTAATATCCCTGCCTGACTAATAGGATTATCTTCTAGTCCTCTTGCAGTTATTATAAAAGTTGGCAAGCTCAAAATGCAGATGATCATAATTATTTGGATGGTTATAAAGGCTTTAGAAACAGACTCAGAGATCCCTTGACAATTTTCTTTATGGATTAATTCAGAAGATCCATGTATGTGATCCATGTATGTGTGGTTGCTAACATCTGTGATGAAGATAAAGAGGCATTATATATCACCTCTGATGGAGACATATTGTAGGATCAAACTGCATAATCATATTGACTACGATTACATAGAAACATAATAATGTTATTTAGCATCTGCTAAGGATTTGAGGGAACATGCCCTTCCACCTCTCCAAAATATTTTGTGGGTTCTATAGTTATAGCTTCATCTTCTTTAAATATTCACAAATTTTGTTAGGCATATTCATCATACTATGTAGTCAACATAGTTAATATTCTTGCCTGAGTATTTGGACTATCTTCTAGTCCTCTTGCCATTATTATAAAAGTTGGCAAGTTCAAAATGCACATGATGATAATTAAAGGCTTTAGAAACAGACCGAGAGATCCCTTGACAATTTTCTTTATGAATTATTTCAGAAGATCCATGTATTTATGGTGGCTAACATCTGTGATAAAGATAAAGAGCATTACAGATCATCTCTGATGGAGACATGTAGGATCAAACTGCATCATCGTCTTGCCTCATAGGTTGTGATAAGATGTTTGGTCCTGTATCCATATCTTCGTAATAGGTCGATTCCACAATTGTGCAAGCAGCTGGTTTTTAAATGTTGATTACACCTGCATTTCTTGTTCAGTTTGTGGAGAGTTTCAGTGAATCATTTCTTAGGAGTTCAGTGAGAAATAATGCTAACTAAAATTTGACTGTTATCTATATAACTAAAACATCATAGCTGGGGCTCATTTTTGTACAGGACATCTTTCTTTTATGGAAAAATCTAGCAAATGTTTCCAGTCCTTTCCACCAGGAAACATTAACCAGATATTTCCTAGCAGAACATAAAAGCTGGTTTGTACTCTAAAAACATTTTTAAAAAAATCAGGCTGCATGACTCCCTTAACTAGAAACTGTGGGAAAAAACCATCAGTCTAAAAATGGGGATTTGAAAGCTCTTCCTACATATATAGATTCACAAAATGTACATATATTTTTTCCTTCCTCCTCATGAATCCATATATGCATGATCCATTTCCCAGTTTTCTGAAATTTTGAGAGTGCCATTTCTGAAATCTGTACCCTTTTCCCTCTTCCAGTTGTCTTAAGCTGTAAGAGATTTCGCATTTTTTGTTTGTTGAAAAATACATCTTACATTCACAGAAAAATATTTACAATCACAGATAGAAAATAAGGAAGTGTAGATACAATGAAAAGTTATAGCCTCTTCCTAAGAGAAACTGGAGCAGAAATAAAAGCAGAATACTCAAATGGATCCAAAGATTGAGCCATCTTTGATCAACAAGGCTCCCTTTGCTAAAATCTGATGGCATCATTCCACAATGTACTGAAAGCAGACACGGAACTAACCTACTGGTTGAATACAATTTTACACATGATTTTCCATGGCACAAATAACACTGTTATCCACAAGCACTGCCAAAGTCCGAAGACAGCCTTGCAGACAAGAGTTCGACTATCACTGAATAAGGCAGCACATCAATGCACCCTACCCTGGAACAATGCAGAAATCTGGTCCTCAAACAAGTTCCAACATCGCTTGGTAAACTGGTACCCCCAAAAGATATGCTTGACAGTTTCCAGGTGCTGACAAACAGCGCAGAGTCCATCCAAAAGACTGCTCTTAGCCAGCCTGGCCTTGGAAAGGATCCCCTGATAAATGACCAACCAGGCAAAAACCTGCAGCTTGTAGCAAAGCTGCATCTTTCAGACATTGTGAAGATGATGAATCCAACAGTCCTCTGGGTCCTTAGATACCCAATGAGCATTAAGATTTGGGGAAAGAGGATGCCACTGATGAAGTGCAGAATATAAACGGTGGGAGTCATACTGAAGAAGTGGGTTTGCCAAAATTCCACCCCCAGTACCTCCGAAAAGGCCCAGGGATACCAATGTACATCTAGAACAACTTGGCCTTTGGAATAAGGGATCACAACTCCATGATTGAGAGGCGATCAGTGGAAAGTCCAAACAACTGAGCAAGAGGTCACTACTCCTTCCAGGGGTGGGCACGTGATTGCCACAAATCTTGCCAGAAGAAGATACCTTTGTGGCTTAATCTCCGTGCCTTGAAACCTGACAACTCTGCAATAAAATCTCCATGCTCCCTCCAACTCCAAATCAGGCTGTAAGCAAGATCTCGACCAGCCCAGCTACCCTTTCATTGCCAATGAACCCAGCCTGCAACAACTTTCTAAGCTGTCCAAATGCTTTGGAAGATAAGTGAGTCTGAAACCTGGAAAAGATGAGGAGTGGAGATAATATCATACAACCAAAAAACACCTTGAACTCTTACCAATATGTTGAACGGAAAAAATCCAATGCCGGAATAGAACTTACCAAGGAGCGGATTCCTTGAGACACCTCAACACCCAATTGGCTGCTAGAATACTATCCTGTGAAGCCACAGCTATCAACCCAAGGCACCCCTCATGCTTGGGCATAGTGCAAACATCCCAAGGAACTAGCGGAAGGTCCCCTTGCTTGCCACCATACTTAGTCCACAGGTAAGCCCTGAGAATTTGCTTGAGCCATCGAAACTGAGCCTTGCTGGGTACCATAAAGAAACATAGTACACCTGAGAGGCTTGGAGAATGCATCAAACCACTGTTAACTTCCTTGCAAAGGAGATGTCCTTATGATACCAGATATGTAACTTACCCAACAACCTTTAAAGACACCAACCCACATGGCTGTTGATGACAACCTGAACCCAAAGGGTATACCCAAGTACTGGACTATGACTCTAGGATGAATATAGAACCAGGCTGCTGGGATCCACTCAGGAGGGGAATCCAACCCAATGAGCTAGAAGTCAGCTTTGTGGAGACTGACCACTGCCCCTGATGCAGCACAAAAGGTGTCTAGACAAGTCAGAGCCCTGTCAACTGAATTCTGCTGAGCCATCACAGAGAGCAAGGAATCCTCTACAAAATGGTTGTTAACCATCTCTGAGCCATCTGTGAATAAAATATCCTGGACCTTCCCTGCAATAGGAGCTGCCTCCAAAAAATATCCTAAAGCATCAGCTGTTAGAAATATAAGTATTGAGCTCGAGACATTTCATTATTAATATCACTAATTCTGAAAAATATTTAATTATTCGATTTTGCATTTCATTGCTTTAGATTTAGTTGAATGGAAGACAAACTGGAAGAAAACTGCACTAGGTTTTGACTGCTTCGTCTTTTCCTCTTAAGAATGACATGTACAAATGAAAAGAAATCAATCTAAATCTGAACTCAGACAGTGATATATATCTAAAGAAAATATTACCATATGTTCTTTTATCAAACTGTGGCTGTTTCTATATTGATATATCTAAAGAAAATATTACCATATGTTCTTTTATCAAACATGTTTCTATATTGATATATCTAAAGAAAATATTACCATATGTTCTTTTATCAAACATGTTGAAAAATGTAGCTTGAGCAAGAGCTTCTTGCACAGGTTAAGTGTGAACATGCGAGAAAAAGTTCGAGACAACTTCTTAGTGACCACTTGGTAAAAGTGGGAAATAATACCATCTTGTAATTTCACTTAAGAAATACAAATGAGTCTAAATTCCTTTGATCTCTTAGTCTTAGAAATCTAAATGAAATGTTCTAGATATTCTAGAATATTAGTGAGTTGGATTTAATATAATCTTAGCCATACACCTCATTGTTGAGATAAGGTGGTTGCTAGGATTAAAAAGATTAATTGAGATTGGTTGTTAAAATCAAGGAGTTGGTTGTTAGAATCAAGGAAGTTGGTTGCTAGAATTGAGGAGATTAGTTATCTCTTTCAAAGCATAATTAGGACAAGTTGGGAGGAGAAGTTGTAGAACACGCCAAGGAAGTTGTGTGAGGAACACACACAAGTGAAGCCAAGGAGGAGAGAACACAGATTGCAGGAAGAGGATTGACCATCAAGGTGGAAGACTGCTAGGACAGTACTGTACAGTTTCATACAGGGTACAACAGTTCATCAGATTTCTGTAAGCGCATTGTTTCTTTTCCAGCAGGCTGTAAACCTTAGGTCCAGGTGTCTGTGTAAGTTTTGATTATTAAATGATAAGCCAATTTGGGGAACATAATTCTTGTGTACCGTGTTTATGCTTCCGCTGTTCATTTTCAGCTATATGTTTGATTGTTGCATGTTCAGAAATATTTATTTATGTGGTTAAATAAGTTCAGATTCGATTTATTTAATTAAAGAGAACATAGGACAGCAGTCACCTGGTGCCTGGAAATTTACACAACAACCAATAACTATAAAGTTATTTCTAGGAATGGTATCGAAACATGTTAGGGACAAATTTTTTTGATTTATATGATCTACTAAAACCAATATAATATAAACATATAGGAGTATTTAACTGTATTCGAAAGTAAAATGATTAAATTACAAAACTAGAGCTGTTAAAAAAAGGAGGAAAGAAAAATAATGGGATTAATAATGTTCTCAAGGATGAGCTTTGAAAAAAAGGAGGAAAGAAAAAGAATGGGATTAATAATGTTCTTAAGGATGTCTTGGCAGGCATCTCACATCAAATAGTGTTCACTATACAGTTAGATTGCACACAATCAGAAAAAGAATGGGATTAATAATGTTCTCAAGGATTAGCTGTGAAAAAAGCAGGAAAGAAAAAGAATGGGATTAATAATGTTCTTAAGGATGTCTTGGCATGCATCTCACATCAAATAGTGTTCACTATACAGTTGGATTGCACACAATCAGAAATGCTAGATCTGTCTGAACAGGATATTTCCTTGTGATTAAACATCGATGTTTGTTCTCAACTTCAATGAGAGGTCGTTGTATCACTAAAATATGCCATACATATTTTGTTATGACAGTCCTTGTTTCTCTCATTGAGTCATTTTTAATATTTATGCTGGCTATATCCACATTTTTTCCTGTCCACAGGTTCAAAGTTATAATATTGTTTCTGTAAGATTCCAGCCAAATCAGCTCTTAACCTTTCTACTTTTAATGTATAGTTGATCAATTTATTGGTTGAAGAACTCCCTCAAGCCTTTACCTTTATTCCACTGTCGGTTTCCCTCTTACTCTACTAATATAAATTATAGATCAGATCTGTTTGTTCTGTGTTTGGTTTGGAGTGTTTAACCTCAGATTTCACTTATCTTTCATTTACCATGAATATGTATGCATTGCAGAACTGCTTACTTGTTTAATTGCTATGAAATTGGTTTACAAACAGACATATTGGAAATGAATTATAACTGTAGCAGCTACCATCTTCCTTTATTGAAATATGAGTTAATTAGCAGTACATGTAATAAATATAGCAGTAAACACTAACAAGATGGCTGTAGTAGCCTTTTTATCACACCTGGAAATGGTCTTGATGATGATACTCCTTCAGAATGCGCCCAGGTAGAAAGTACTTCAAAGTAACTAATAACAACCAGATCTAGAGATATGACAATCCGGACCTTGAACAGTGATAATAGAGTGCTGTTGATTGCTGTAACAGCTTTTAATCACATTCAGATCTGAGTATAGAAGTTGTGGAAGTATGCTTGAAACTCTGACGTCTGGCATGCACAGATTCGTAAGCCCTCCAAGAAGATGCAATACACAGCAGTGGTTCACACCTTCTTGAATGTTGTATCAGATTTTCTTCACAATGGACACTTATTGGAATGATTGCTGCTATCCTCTTACAATGGTATAGGCCTGACAGATGTGTCCATGATTTGGTGAAACCACGCAGCAGCGAGTAGAACTTCCTTTAATCCACACGAATATCTCCCAAAATATCACACGAGCTCCAACAGTCGTCCACAGTAATACCTTGCCCTGAAGTATAATAAATAAGCCCACGACTTCAATAAAAACTCCACAATATGGATGGAGGGTAGATCGCTGCCCAACAATAGAGTAATGCGCCTTGGATCATCAGATCTTAGCTTCTTCTAATAATGATAACCTCCAGTTATGCATGCACCTTCCTCAATGGTGGATTGAGACCTTTTAATCAAATGATGACTGCTCAAATATGGTCGTTGTTCATGTGAGAGGAAGGCTCCAGATTAATGGATCATTGCACCTTTTGTTTATCTCCTGCTATATCAGTTTGCTGCCCTTTGGTATGTCACGCTGCTAGAGTGAAAGGAATGCTGCCTCCACGGGTAACTCGTAACCTTCTGTCACAGGAGCATAACTGTCCACAAAGAACACGCCCTCAGTAATTAAGTCACAGCAATGAGGATGATAATCTCTTCCCTACAATTGAAGAATGCGCCCTTGCTCCCTAGAGGGAGCTGATTGTCCCCATAAGAATTTAATACGCACTTTCTCTGCCACAGTAAGGAGTCTGTTGGATGCCCCTCCTTGTATTCAGTCTTGTAAAGGTGAATGCGCCCTCACTAGCAGCCCTAGAACACACCTTGCTATGAATTAATTCAATCTCTGCTCATTAATGTTACCTTTCTCCACAATGAAGCTTGAATGGTAGATCCGGATAATCTACCCTTACACTTGGTTAGGATGTATAGATTTCAACATCGAACCCAAACTTTTTGGCTAGGGCAGTGTGCCCTAAACCCTAAATGGCTCTCAGAGCTCTCACACAAATCTCAACGATCGATAATAACAATGGATGGCGAGTAACTCACTTTATCTTTCTTTTATAACCTTGACATTGCATGCCCTAACTTTTGTATACCTAAGTCACTTTCTCTTCTATTTTTCAGTTGAGTTGCATGCATGCTTGCATGCATCTCACTTTTGCATGCATGCTTGATTGCATGCATCTCACTTTTGCATGCATGCTTGCACACTCTTGAGCTATGGCTCGCATGCTCTTCATGTCATTTGTTCCAGTTTTTTCAAAACGGAACATTACAGTTTCACATTTTCACTCTCCGGGCCATCATTGAGGAGGCATGTCATTGCTTTTCAAAAATATTGTGTTGCTTTGTTGATTTATAAAAGTGTTTGCCTCTCTTTTAAGAGGCTTTATTTTGGAGGTTGTTCAACATTGGCACCTTGTTGCTATCTCGAGAATTTATAAGTCAGTCCTTGGTCATCTCTGCATGACCGATGGCCTCTTAGATTTCATCAGCAACATTGTTGGTGTCAAACATGGCTGTCACTCTTTGTTAGATTTTAGTGACACCATTGGTGTCAATCATGGCTACCACTCTCTCTTAGATTTTGTTAGCGACAGCATTGGTGTCAAACATGGTTGTCGCTCTCTCATTGACTCTCTTTGGGATCTATATTGATGAATTGGAATCCTTTCTCTGGGAGCACATACATGAGTCCTTACTACTTTCTTTAGGTATCTGAACGAAAGGTTTTTAACTCTGTTCTTGAGGAATGTGCTAGATCTCAAGAGATAGACTTTATAGGGTCCACCTAGGACAAACCCTTTTAGATTGATTACTTCTTTCGTCCACCTTGATCTTGATGATAGATGATTCAAAATTTGGCATCTATGATGAATAATGAGCTATGTTTGAACAATGGACAAAAGAGTAAGAGATTGGAAGCTAGGTGCCCCAAGAGTTAGTGAGGCACTTGGATTGGCTTCTATTGTGGTAAAATCTGATACTACTTTAATTGGTTGAAGTTGTTTTTAAGCCTTAGTGAATATTTTATCAAGAAACTTTAAGAGGCATGTTAAATTTTTCATGGCTATAAAAGAGCGTAGGCCATGTTTTGTGGTTTGTCCAATGTTTCAACTTTTATGTCTAATTGATAGGCATACAAGGTTCTGTTAAAGTCTTGACTACAACTTTGTGAAGTAATTTTGGGCTGTCTAAGGTAGGTAGAGGTAGAGCATTGGAATAGTTGGAGGGGGATGTGTAAAGTCATAGACCTTTTCCCCAAAGGAAACCAACTAATGCAAGTTTGTGTGGGGGTGGAGTTGGGATGCTTCAATGGAATGGGGTTGTCACCTTTGCTATCTTACCCCAAAAGGAGGTGACTAAGCTATATGAGGTAGGGGCATGGATTATTGAAAAGGGAGTGATGCTTCCACCCTTTGCCCCAACTAGAAGCGAGAGGGGTCACTGAATACGGGGTTGGGGTTTGAAATATGGTGAAGGAGAGTATAAATCTTGGCCCTCCACATTCTTCCTCAACTAAAAGTCTTTGTAAGAGGATTGAAGGGAGCTCCCAAAGGCCTCATGGCCCCACCTACCATGTGGCATTGAGAAAAAGGACCAAAATCCTTTACATGAGGAGTGTAGAGGTCCACTCCATAGGCTTGTTTGATGACAATAGAGAAATCTCCAACAATCGAGAAGATTGAACATTAGCATATTAGTTGCATAATTGATTCTTGGCACCTCCTGATCTTTCTGGTGGAAAGGCAATTGAGGGAGGATGAATGGAGACAATTGGATGGGTTTGGCAATGGAAAGTGATTGTTGTAGCCAATTCTTGAGGCTTTTGGCCTTTTGGAAGGAGATAGAATTTCAGTAGAAGAAGGAAGAGGGGTCTTGACGTTTTGAGAAATTAGTATTGGAATTGGACCATGTTCTAGAAGGAAGAGAGGAGTGTTGACATTGCTTATTAATGAGATAAATCGTAATTCAAGCAACCAAGAAAGAGCTCAAGTGCTCATGAAGATTAGTAGAGCAATGTGGAACTAATGATGGTTTTAAATTTTGGGATTGTTGATAGAGTTTTGAAGGCATTGAAGGCTGATTTGAAAATTTGCCCATTTTGTAGTAGATTGAAGGAGACGACTTTTCGATTCAATGGAAGGAGATCTAATATTCTATGCTCGAAGAGAGAGAATGGTGTTCCCAATTTGACAACCATTACGAGAGCCAAGATTTTGGAGTAGAAGGAGAAGAGGAACTTGCTATTGGAGTCTATAGCAAGAGATCCCTTGGAAAATGGATGGTGAGTCCCCCCTTAAAAGAAACAAAGAGAAGGCATTTCTGAATTTACTTGGTTCATAATCCTAAAAGGAAAGAGATTGAGAAACACACCCATCGAAAGCCCTCACTAAGTATTTGGAAGAATTGTGTGAAGCCCAAAGATCATAGTCAAAAGTTGTTACCTCTCCTTTAGCATTTGATTCATTGGCATTGGAGTAGAGCTCTAGTTGAGTCCTTTTTGTAATCTACATATTTTTGAGAATTCTTGGGGTGAGCAAAGCCTCCTTTTGTTGATGGTTTTCCCACTTTGGGTTTCAAGGCTAAATTATTGTGTTTTATGGTGACTATATGAATTTACTCCATTGAATTCATTGTTTGAATACAAAACAACCTAAAAATAATAAAATGCAATCACAAGATAATTACACATTGATAATGAGTAGAATAAAGCACAAGAAGTGATAATAATAAACAGTTGATTCGTTTTGGTTATTTGAGTTTACCATACGCTAATTGATTATGGGTCATATTGGTATTAGAATGGTGTATCCTTGGCCCATATAAGCTACGAAAAATTAGCCATGTGTAAAGTTTTGAGAAGAGAAAGGATTGAAGAGTTGAATGCTAACAACTAACATATTTGTGAAGGTAAGATAATTATGTTAATGTTCAACTAGTGACCATAAATAGGTCAAAGGGATTGCTAAGAACATCAGAAGCACTACATAGTGAGAGTGTGAATGCAACTTATATAAAAGTATAATTAACCCTTCGAGGTCAAAGATCTAGAATCTTAAGTTGCAATAATAGAAGTGAATGGAAACTTGTAATGTGAGCTCCAAACCTTAGAAGACATTCTTGGTTCCATGAGTGAACAACTACAAAGACAGCAAGGCTCCCATACCAACTCCATGACATGTTTGGATATGTGCAAAGATTAGCACATGCAATTGGAAGAGATGGTGATTTGGTTGGATGATTAACAATAAAGCAAGTGTTCTCAAATGATGGCGCAATTGCAACAATAATTGGTAGCTAAGGAAGAAATAGTGTCGAATCTTCAAGCAAAAGTTGAGTCATGAAGAGAGGAGTCTTCCTCTTTTATACAAGATGCTTGAGCCATGATTGAGGAAAACATGGTAAACACTTCCTCTATAGTACTTTCTCCTGCTGAATCAACAAATGATCATGTTGTCACACAATCTAGCAGTCTTATGATTGCAAGGATTAATCAACTGCTAAACTGGTGGAACCTTAGGACAATACCCCTAGGTGTCACGCGGGTAAGGCCCTCTTTCTTTAGGTCTCCTAGATCCACCTAGGTAGACCTAGACTAACCACGGGAGGTGGCCCCGATTAAGCTTTTCTGGGTACTTGCCAGTGAATACTAGCTTTCCCACAATACTCACAAGACAGATTTGTGGGAGATAGAGTGCCTTAGTTTAGCAAAAGGAAAAGTATGGCACCTTGAGGGAATGCCAAGGGAGATTTGAAATTAGTCCTTTAATATAACCCCTCAAGCAAGGAAAGAAGTAGCTAAGAAGAGTTGAAGTGCATGGCAAGCTACTTAAATGATTTAGTGACTTATTAAACAACTAGACAACAAAAATAAAGGCTATCCTAAGGCTTTAGATGGGAGGAAATGAGTTTTTTGGACATCTAATTCAAAAGTATGCCTAGAAAATTAAAGTATAGGTCACAACAGGTTATTATTGGTTCAAATTTTGGGTATTATTGATTGGTTCAAATTTTGGTTATTATTGATTTCAAGGCTTAGATTTGGAAATTTTAAATGTGTTTGAGTCATTATTGAAAAAATCGGCATCGACAAAAAATCGGCAAGGGTTCGGAATACAATTTCTCGGCAACATCAACAAAAAAGGGAAAAATTGGCAAACCATGGCAAGCATTAAAAAAATGCAAAATTTGTACTTTAATAGGGTCAAAATTTGCTTGTCGATTTTTCTTGATTTTTCCCAATTTTTTTGCAATTTTTTAAAAAATTTGCGATTTTTTCGGCCTGGAAAATCGGCAGCCAGAAAAAATTGCAATTTTTCCAACTATGGTTTGAGGTGCTGGTTTGGCTTTAATGTATGTCTCAACATAACAATAACTTGCTAGTTTAAAATTCAGATACATAATTAAAATAACAACAATCTAAGTCTGCAAAAGAATCAAATAGAATTTCTACTAGACTGAAATATTGTGAATATAAATGTAACCAGTGCTTTTTCCAAGGGTTTTAGATGATTTTAAAGTCAGATTTCAGATTTATTCTCTAGCATGCAATCAGATTTCAGTTAAGTAGAAATTACACTTGATTCAAATGCATGGAATCAAAATGAGAGCGTAGAATGGACGACAACAAACACAAATATGTAGAAGTGACTGACCTGGTGTCTTAGTTGGGCAATGGAGTTGAATCACCCTTCCTAGAAATGAATCTTGGAGTTGAGTCACCCTTCCTGGTGTAATTTCTCCAAGCGATCAAGATGATGCGCCCTTCAAAACCCATTTTTCTTCCAACATGCAAGACACAATAGAAATTAGTAGGTGTAAATCACTAGTGAAATTACAATCTCTGTACATAGCTAACAAACAAGTATGGAAGAGAATGTGTAAGTGGCAAGTAAATAAACCCACGAAAATACAAGCAAGATTGCATAAATATTTCCCAAGTAAAACTGTAAATGGCTCACCATAAAACCCCAAGGCGCATTAGGCAGTTTAGAGATTCAATCTTACACATGAAAACATGATAGACATTACCTCAGATTCATCTTACTACCATTTACTCATTTAAGCAGGAAAGTAAGAAACAAAATCCAAATCCACAACATGAGATTCACCCAGAGAATTTACAGAGTGTGTATTGTCGAAGCAAATGCTCCAAAAGTCTTTTACAAAATGTTGCTCGTCTCTTTCATAAACTAAGAGAGAACAAGATCCCTAATCTATAAGGATTGATGGCTGAGATTAGAAGTTACACTTGTCCAATCAATGGCTAAGATTAAATCATTTTGTTACATTTTCTTGTTGGAAAATTCACCCATTTTGAGAAAGTGATTTAGCCTTATTGAGTTCTCTAACAAATAAAATTTACAAAGAATTATTGGAATGCTAAGATGGAACCATGAGTGGGTCCCCTTGTTATCCCTTGGCTGAATCTTGTGTTGAATGCAAAAAGAATGGCTAGAAATGAATTTGTGCACCCCCTAGGAAAGAACTGTGCCCTCCTTGGATGATGACATGCTAAACAAGGTCCTGTTATCACACCATAGTAGCGGGGCTACTATTCTTGTACAGCAGATATCTGCACATTCCAGAGCCTACATTTTTCCAGAGCATGGCTATACATGTTGGATCACTCATGATCAGAGCAGTACATTATTCAGATTTTATGACCTTGTGTCAAGGCTGAGCCTTGAGAGTTCAGATTGGATGACTGATGTGACCACTTATCCCATTACAGTTTCAGTTCAGTGCCTAGAGATATATTGCAGCAGTGTTTCAGATGATGCATGATGACGATTATTATGATGATGTTGTATGATTTATGGATATGTGCTCACTGACTGTGGATTATTATCTTGTTGATTTAGTCATGATCATAGCATGTGCTTGGTATATTATTCCTGATGTGGCAAACTATTTAAAATGAACTGTAAATCTTAAAATGGACAATTGCTTGCACTTTTAGGTCATTTAACAAAACTTACTGGTATTTCACCTTTACATAGACATGATCTTTCCACCGACACCAGTTGTCTGCTAGTGTAGGCTCCATATTCACTTGTCTCCATCCATACATGACCTTCCTGTTTGACTTTAAACCCTGACATGTCTCATTTGACTTTCTGATACTGAGGACTTCCCCATTTTTCTACCTCTGTGTTTGGACCGCATCCCTGTTTATTCAGTGTCTCGGCTCTGAGTTGGTGACAGAACTTGCCTTTGGTGAGTTGGATTGTAGGCCTTGGCTCGAACTCCCCCTAGTCACTTGAGATGTTGTTGGCTAAAACTGAAAGCTCATGTTCTACCTGTGGAAACTAAATAAATTCGCCCATGGAAACAAAAAAAAGGGCAAGAGCAATGAAAAGCTAAAAATACTCCTCGAAGAGTATAAGAAAGGTCCAAAAAGCAATGGTTCTTAAAAGTTATATCTAAACAATTGCTGACCTTATAAATATGTGAAAAACATGCCCTGGATGCAAGCTGCAACTAGTTGTGCTTCTCAGCACATCTGAAATCCGAAGGGTTGTGTAGGCCAAAAAGGCCATGGAAATGAAATTGAATGATCCTAATGAACCTGGATCAACTTGATGTAGACATGATGCCTAAGTTGAATAAGCACTCTCTAAACAACTTATCCATTTGTGAGGCACAGCCATCCCCCGTGTTCTTTTGTCCAGCACAGAGTTTGTAGCTTCCCCTTTCTCCCAGTCCAAAGTATTTTTGAGTTAAGTTAGACAAGTCAAACCCTTGGCCCAACCTTGCTCCTAGCCTTCATCCTTCACTAGCAGTTTGATCATGTCCAATGGGTGAGTTTGTCATTTGAACTATTGTGCAAGTAATTTTATATAATCACGGAATATGTTAACTTGATTAATGCCACTGAATGGAATTTATACTTTGAGCTTAGCTGTGGGAATGATTAGAGAAACATTGTCTTAGTCTACTGATGTGATTTATCCTTGATTATATATTCTTGGGATCCGTGATGATGTGGGCCATGTATGGATGATTATTGATGATGATTTATGGTCCCACATGTTTGATGATGATATCATATGATGGACATATGATGCAGATGATGTTTGATCCAGTTCAGCAGGTTTATTATTATTTCAGATCAGCAGATTATACATTGTCCATATATGGTGGACCCTACAGCTGGCCCATTAGGGCAACCCATGATGTATGAGTACTCATTCCTAGTGGATTTGGGTCTTCTGGATCCATTGAGACACTTATCTTTCAGTTCCGGGCACTTCTGACAGTGATTGATGCAGTTTTACACTTGTTGACCAGATTTGGGGCTGATTTCCCAGCCTGAGCAGCAGGGGCCCCGAGAGGCCAGTTCACCTAGGGCGCTGATGATGGAGGGGGTGGTCCAGCCACTTGTTATTACCATTTATCCCCCCTTCCGGAGAGCCTGGTGGGCTCAGATTGACAGCGCTAGCACCCTAGGAGGCAGTTTTGGCACTTTCACAGTTCCCGAGGCAGTTAAAAAATGGGATAAAGTGGTCACTGAGGAAATCGATTTGGGAAATTGAGGCAAGGTTTTGGCATTTGGATTTCACAGAGGTCTTCCAGGGTGATCTCACTATCTTCCAGTCAGTTTTCACCATGTGGGTATCTTCAGATTGATCACAGGAGGACATTTACTGCTCGACTGTCATGGATTCTGAGGACAGTTTTGGTCATTATCATTATATTGGACATATTCTATTATTTTATTGTGCCTTGGGGTGAGCTAGCAAGGATTTATACCTCCTAGCCCCACCATGTGCTTATTTTATCATGTCCTAGTCATCATGAGGTGGATTATTGTACTTTATACCCCTCTTGTGGGATGACGTCACCCTCCATTGTACCATTTAGTGAGGGCGCTATTGTTATGTTGAGTGATCCATGTGATATATTGTTATGGATTCATCCTAGCCATTGATTGTATGATGAGATCTTATAATCTCAACCACTCATTTGATGTAGTATTGTAGAGTGGTATAGGGTTTTGGTCTTTATTATCCTATATAAGGAGGAGACCCCCTCATTGTAAAATTCATCTAGAGATTTTTGGCTCTTGGCTCTTGGAATAAAATTTCTATCTTTTGGAGTACATGCTTGGATTGGAGTGGATGTTGGTTGTTTCGATTGTAAATGCTATTGTCCATTGCACTGGAGGATCTATTGTAGCTATCTTGCGTATTTGCCATACTTTATTTGCAGGTTGAGAGGGCGACTTTGACAAGTGCGAATTGGTGGGGAGGCTTGCCCTTCAAGCTTGGAAGAAGTCGTTTTGGGTTTGACAGGGAGTGGTTTTGCCTTTGTGTCAACTATTCTATGTTTTTCTCTCTCTTGCTTGCATCTACCTTCAATTTGTTAAACTAATTGATGCTTTGCTCCTTGGCTTGACAGGTTAGAAGGAATCACATGTGGCTTGAAAAAATCGATTTGGCAAGAGGGCTTCAACAATTCTCCATTTGATCTTTGGCAAAGTAATCCTCGTCTCAACTAGCATTCATCTCTTCATCCAGGTATGTCCCAAGAGGTATGATCTTCTCTTCTTTGAATCTTCCATAATTTCTAGATCACAAAAACCCTAATCAAATTAAAACCCTTGTTTTTGGTATTTCTTAGATCTACTTAGATCTAGCCCTCAATTTGAAAAGATATTGAAAACCCACCTCTATAGCATCCACCCCTAGTTGGATCTATAGTTTGGTGGTGATTGGCTAAGAATTGACCCATTTGCTAAAACAAAAAGCTCTCCTTGACCTAAAGCGCACTTCCTTGAGGGAGGCTTGTTGGGCTAGATCTAGCACATGGGTATGTGAGATCCCGCTTGATTTGACAACTAGACACTTGATAACACATACCCATATCCTTACTTTGGTGAAAACTACCTTGTGGACATCTCTCCATGTTTTGAGGGGTTGAAACCCCCCTTTGACCTCATTGGTAACTTAAAACTTAGATCTACTAAGATCTACCCATTGGATTCACTTGAAACTTTGAACATGCGTAGATCGGGGTACTAACATCCCGGATCTACATTTTGATGGCCATTGGACTTGATTAGGTCCACCAAAACCCAATTTTTGACCCTCCTTGAGCAAGTCGCACCCCCTTGAAGTTTTGAGTTGGTCCACTTTTAGGAAGTGGGTGTTGGGTATTTTCGTGGATTTGGAATGCCCATGCCTTGAAAACTAGGTCTAGACTGTCCTTTTGTCCCGATCTACCTTGGCGATTGCATTCCTTGTTTTAAGGAATTGTGGTCCACTTTTGGTCTTCACTCAAAAACCTAGATCTAGTAAGACTCAACCATTGGATCTCATCCAAACCACTTGACTTGGCTTCTAGGTGTCCCGATCTACACTTTGACATCCTTCATGACCCCATTAGCCCATCCAACAAGGCACTAGTCCTTCTCCAAGCAAGGCGCACTTCTTGGGATTAGTGTCAAACCCTAGATCTAGCACATGGGTAACCCTAGAACCAACTCCAACTTATAGATCTAACCTAGATCTACCCTATAGTACCATCCTCACACCTAACTTCACCTTGTGGGTCCACCTAGAACCATTTCACACTTCCCAAGGCAACAAGACCCACTTGTGTAAACACATGGTACTATACCTAGTAATTATACCCCAACATGTGGCCTAAACCATACATAGGTTGAAACACTAACTATTCATTATACCACCTTCAACCATACCTTAAACATTAGGTCCACTTAGCCTTGCATTGGTTTCCGTAACTCATCTTTTATTCACCCTTTGAAACTTTTGCTTGGGTCCAATCAACTGTGATTGGGGTGTAGGGTCTCCCCCTTGGTCTAGTTATACCTTGACCTAAAGCGAAGAGTGTCTCGGTTGACGTGACTCCCACATTGCATTGGGAACCGTGGCATCTCTTAGGTCACCTCTTTAGTTGCCTAACTCCTCTACCGTCCCGGATGGGATACCTCTAGGGGCAACTACAAGTTGTGTGATAACATTTTTGGCGCCGTTGCCGGGGAAGGTAGAGGCCTACCCTGGTTCGACATATATTTTTCAAACCTCTCCTCCCGTTCTCTTTGCCAACATTAACATTTTTGGCGCCGTTGCCGGGGAGGTAGGGGCCTACCTTGGTTCAACACACCTTTGTGTCTCACTATCCCTCTGCACTACAAACGACATATCTCTTGGTAGTAGAGCCTAAAAAAATCTACCTGGCGACTCCTAAACGTGACTCCGCTGAGGAGCGAGCTCATAGTCATCCTTACAACACTCGAAGTAAATCAAATCCAAATCAATTGGAAGGAACCCCACTCACATATCACAAAAGAGATCCTAAAACTCAATCAACTAATTTCTTGTGGAAACTGGTTAACTCAGGTTCTCCAAACCGTGTCTTAGGATCCCCTTTGTTCAATCCGGTTCCTCCTTTATCACCTAATCATAACTCCAGTTCAAACCCAGTCAATCCAATGGCTGGACAAGGTCAATCAAGCTCCGGTGTAAACAACCAAAACAACCCTCCTGTTGCTCGGGCTTTTGGTCATAAAGCTAGAGCTTCTCCCTTAGACTTCTCTCAGATCTTGGGTGCTCCCCATAGTATGCCAGATAAGTACTTTGAAAAGATTCCAAAATTCAATGGCAACTGTGCCACCTCTATTGAGGACCACATAGACAATGTTTGGGCTCATATGGAAGCATATGGGGCTGAGGAAGAGGATGTGTTTATTAGGGGTCTCTTTGCATCCTTGGAGGGTGATGCTCGCAAATGGTTTGACCGTTTGCCTCCATCGTCAATCAATGGGTATGATGTATTCACCGATAAACTCAAGCAAGAGTGGTCAGTCAAGTTAGATGGGCGTTTCCTTTTACACCAACTTTTTGACATCAAAAAGAAGGAAAATGAGTCTGTCCATGAGTTTAACCAACGCTTTGATAGGACTGTTGCCAACATCCCAAGTAACATAAGGCCCCTTGACCAAGCCATCTTGATACATTACCTTAATGCTTATGAAGGTTACCTGGGTTACCACCTAAAGGACAAAGACCCTAACAATTTGAAGGAAGCACAAGACAATGCCAAGAAAGCTGAGGCAAATGCTGCCTGCATGGGAAAACAAAACTTCTTTGACCTAATTAGTGGACCTTCTTCCTCTAGATCTGAGCCTAAGTTTAAGAAGAATAAGGAACCTAGCAAAGATCCCAATGAAATGATGGAGAGTATGCATGAAATGATGAAAAACTTAACTCTCCTAACTAGGGACCTAGCCAAGAACAGAGAAGGGGATAGATATAGGCAGCCCTATGGTCCTAAACCTTATTGGAATCAACAAAAGAAACCTAATGAGGGAGATAGAAGAAACCCTATGAATCAAGAACCTCCCATCATAAACTGGTCTGAAGAGCAAAAGCTGGAAGATCCTGAGTATACCATCCATGGTGATGATACTCCGGATTCTCCAAAGAACATTAATTGGGTTGATGACTTAAAGTTTGACAAAGACTTCGGAAGAATCCTAATTGATCAGGAAGAAAACACCATAGAAGAAACCAACCCTAGTGGTCCCATTTATGCTACTGAACAAGTCAATAGTGATCAAACACCTTATAAAACTTATCAACGAAGGAAGGATGGCCAAAAGCCTATGCCTTTTAGCGAAAAGAAAAACAAAGAGTTGTCTAGTCCAGTAAGTGAGCCTTGCCCTTTGCCTGAATATGACTTTGATATCAACATCGAAAGAGAGTTAGACAAAGTTATGCATAACATTCCACTCACTGAGCTAATGAAAATCCCTTCGATAAAAGAACAAGTGGTAGAGTTTTTCGAGAGTATCCCTCAGACAGCCACGACTAGTGGTGAGGATTCATCTTCTCAAAACCCAGCACCTTGTGATGTGGTTGAGGAAGAGGATGACCCTCCCATTAACATCCAAACTGCCTTATATGAGAGGAAGAATGGGGGTCATCAACCATTTTACCTTACACTACGCATAGGTGATCTCCTCCTTCATAACTGTATGTTGGATTCTGGTGCCTCCATGAATGTGATGCCTTTACAAGTCATGGAAGCTATGGGACTAAAGATAACTAGACCTTATGGGAACGTTTGTGGGATCGACTCTAAACCAGTCAAAGTCTTTGGCTTGATCAAAAACCTGAGAGCTGACCTGTTTTCATGCCCCGACATATCTATGCTGATGGATATAGTAGTCATAGATCTCCCTCCAGCCTATGGCATGCTCCTTTGTAGGAAGTGGTCCGCTGGGCTAGGGGGACATCTTCAGATGGACTTGTCGTATGCCACCATCCCCAACTCTGATGGGTCTTTGGTTAGGGTGTATCGGGAGCCATTTTATGATGGACATCTTGAAAATTATGAGGATGGCGTGAGAAACACTTTTGGTGAGGGTGAGTTATTACCAGAGGGTATCTTTATGGTCATGGGTGGTCATGATGATGATCCTAGCATGGAAGAAGAAAGAATTATTGAGGTTGACCCCCAGTCCATTCGGGGTGTTGTATCAGAAAACCTTAGGACCTCGAACCAACCCAATAGTGTAGGGCCAAACGTTGACCAACATGCACATCCTACTCGGCTAAACACTTCAGAAGATAACTTTGATCAAATTAGAAGGGGTGAGTATATACCTAGGACTGTACATGAGTGGCTTTTCCTAGTTGACCTTAACACAGAAAGAGGAAGACAAGGCTTACCTCATATCACTCCTTGGACAAATAACGATGAAGGAACACACCTGCCCACACCTGAGGGAAATGATGAAGAACTAGGTGATTATCACTTTTCAGATGTGCCTGATCATTTGTCCCATTTGTCTTTAGAGGATGGGGTTTTAAGGCAAGTGAATGACAACTCTATGAGTTGGCAAGAACATGCCTTGATCCATGATGCCCCTGAGGAAGACTTTTCTTTGAACAATCTAGCCCTTTTTCAAGAAGAAGCCACTGACTCACACTTACCTCCTTACTACCCTAGTTTCCTCCTACCTAGTGAGTTACCTAGCGGTGAAGAGGATATTGATTCCACAAACACACTTTATTCTTTACCAACACCTTTGAATACGAGCAATCACAGTGCACCTAACACAGTTCATAGTCCCATTTCTGATGACCACTTGGCATTTTTAGAGAACATGACCATTCCTATCCCATCAGGAGAGGGTAGTAGCGGAAGTAGAGAAAATCAAAGCCCTCCACCCTTAACCCAAGCTGAAGTGAATGAGGATGTTGATACTGACCTTTTGACCATAGGGGAAACACAAAAAAGTATCATTCACCCACTAGAAGAAAGTCCTCCTAGGGGAACTGTAGGAGAAGTCTTGATTGGTAGTGTAGTTGTACCTTTAGACGGTGGACCTCCCAGATTTGATGAAATTCCTCCCAATAGGAATTCAAGTATAGTTACACCTCAACCTCAATGCACTTCTGATATCCAACCTTTTCCTGAACATGTTATTGAAGTCATCCCTCAATCTGTAAATCACCAAAGGTTTGAAATTGGTGATAAGGTTGTAATACCTAATGATTTATTTTATATACAATCGAGAGGATCAGGTGACTTTTGGGTTGGACCACTTACGGTTGAACGCTGCATTGGTGAGATGTGTTTTCTCACCACTGGGACTGGCCAACGCATCTTGCTCCCTATCAATCAAAGGGAGCTAAGGGATTATCATCCCTAACCTTCCTTACCTTGCCTTGCATGATTAGAATAGGTAGGTTCTGAATAAGCTCACTTGAGCAGTAGGATTTGTGTGATTTTTATTTTCTGTGTGCCGAGTATTGTCCCGTTTTCTTGTTTCTGCCTGAGTTGAGTCTTGCTCCTTCCTAAGCTTTTCTCTTCTCCTGCATGCATTTAAGAAATTATAGTTAGCGTTTATATTGTTGATTGCCTGTGCAAGTTGAGATCACCAGATTAAAGAATTATCCTTTTCCTCCTGCACAGTAAATAAAAATGAATAATATATGCCATGTTAGTTTATATTTATATTTTGACGCATTTTCAGTTTATGCTTTTCAGTTTTATTTTATTTTTGTCCCATACATGCTCCATGATGGTATTCTAGTTTTTGTGAGAGCAGGAACAGGTGCAAGATGAAAGCTGAAAGCAAGGATGGTGCAGTGCTGGATTGAAGATTGATGCAGAGCAGTTCGAGACCAGAGATTCTGAGGTTCTCAAGCGCTCTCTCCCTTAGAGCACTTGTCCCAGCTGGAGCCAGATGTTATCACACCATAGTAGCGGGGCTACTATTCTTGTACAGCAGATATCTGCACATTCCAGAGCCTACATTTTTCCAGAGCATGGCTATACATGTTGGATCACTCATGATCAGAGCAGTACATTATTCAGATTTTATGACCTTGTGTCAAGGCTGAGCCTTGAGAGTTCAGATTGGATGACTGATGTGACCACTTATCCCATTACAGTTTCAGTTCAGTGCCTAGAGATATATTGCAGCAGTGTTTCAGATGATGCATGATGACGATTATTATGATGATGTTGTATGATTTATGGATATGTGCTCACTGACTGTGGATTATTATCTTGTTGATTTAGTCATGATCATAGCATGTGCTTGGTATATTATTCCTGATGTGGCAAACTATTTAAAATGAACTGTAAATCTTAAAATGGACAATTGCTTGCACTTTTAGGTCATTTAACAAAACTTACTGGTATTTCACCTTTACATAGACATGATCTTTCCACCGACACCAGTTGTCTGCTAGTGTAGGCTCCATATTCACTTGTCTCCATCCATACATGACCTTCCTGTTTGACTTTAAACCCTGACATGTCTCATTTGACTTTCTGATACTGAGGACTTCCCCATTTTTCTACCTCTGTGTTTGGACCGCATCCCTGTTTATTCAGTGTCTCGGCTCTGAGTTGGTGACAGAACTTGCCTTTGGTGAGTTGGATTGTAGGCCTTGGCTCGAACTCCCCCTAGTCACTTGAGATGTTGTTGGCTAAAACTGAAAGCTCATGTTCTACCTGTGGAAACTAAATAAATTCGCCCATGGAAACAAAAAAAAGGGCAAGAGCAATGAAAAGCTAAAAATACTCCTCGAAGAGTATAAGAAAGGTCCAAAAAGCAATGGTTCTTAAAAGTTATATCTAAACAATTGCTGACCTTATAAATATGTGAAAAACATGCCCTGGATGCAAGCTGCAACTAGTTGTGCTTCTCAGCACATCTGAAATCCGAAGGGTTGTGTAGGCCAAAAAGGCCATGGAAATGAAATTGAATGATCCTAATGAACCTGGATCAACTTGATGTAGACATGATGCCTAAGTTGAATAAGCACTCTCTAAACAACTTATCCATTTGTGAGGCACAGCCATCCCCCGTGTTCTTTTGTCCAGCACAGAGTTTGTAGCTTCTCCTTTCTCCCAGTCCAAAGTATTTTTGAGTTAAGTTAGACAAGTCAAACCCTTGGCCCAACCTTGCTCCTAGCCTTCATCCTTCACTAGCAGTTTGATCATGTCCAATGGGTGAGTTTGTCATTTGAACTATTGTGCAAGTAATTTTATATAATCACGGAATATGTTAACTTGATTAATGCCACTGAATGGAATTTATACTTTGAGCTTAGCTGTGGGAATGATTAGAGAAACATTGTCTTAGTCTACTGATGTGATTTATCCTTGATTATATATTCTTGGGATCCGTGATGATGTGGGCCATGTATGGATGATTATTGATGATGATTTATGGTCCCACATGTTTGATGATGATATCATATGATGGACATATGATGCAGATGATGTTTGATCCAGTTCAGCAGGTTTATTATTATTTCAGATCAGCAGATTATACATTGTCCATATATGGTGGACCCTACAGCTGGCCCATTAGGGCAACCCATGATGTATGAGTACTCATTCCTAGTGGATTTGGGTCTTCTGGATCCATTGAGACACTTATCTTTCAGTTCCGGGCACTTCTGACAGTGATTGATGCAGTTTTACACTTGTTGACCAGATTTGGGGCTGATTTCCCAGCCTGAGCAGCAGGGGCCCCGAGAGGCCAGTTCACCTAGGGCGCTGATGATGGAGGGGGTGGTCCAGCCACTTGTTATTACCATTTATCCCCCCTTCCGGAGAGCCTGGTGGGCTCAGATTGACAGCGCTAGCACCCTAGGAGGCAGTTTTGGCACTTTCACAGTTCCCGAGGCAGTTAAAAAATGGGATAAAGTGGTCACTGAGGAAATCGATTTGGGAAATTGAGGCAAGGTTTTGGCATTTGGATTTCACAGAGGTCTTCCAGGGTGATCTCACTATCTTCCAGTCAGTTTTCACCATGTGGGTATCTTCAGATTGATCACAGGAGGACATTTACTGCTCGACTGTCATGGATTCTGAGGACAGTTTTGGTCATTATCATTATATTGGACATATTCTATTATTTTATTGTGCCTTGGGGTGAGCTAGCAAGGATTTATACCTCCTAGCCCCACCATGTGCTTATTTTATCATGTCCTAGTCATCATGAGGTGGATTATTGTACTTTATACCCCTCTTGTGGGATGACGTCACCCTCCATTGTACCATTTAGTGAGGGCGCTATTGTTATGTTGAGTGATCCATGTGATATATTGTTATGGATTCATCCTAGCCATTGATTGTATGATGAGATCTTATAATCTCAACCACTCATTTGATGTAGTATTGTAGAGTGGTATAGGGTTTTGGTCTTTATTATCCTATATAAGGAGGAGACCCCCTCATTGTAAAATTCATCTAGAGATTTTTGGCTCTTGGCTCTTGGAATAAAATTTCTATCTTTTGGAGTACATGCTTGGATTGGAGTGGATGTTGGTTGTTTCGATTGTAAATGCTATTGTCCATTGCACTGGAGGATCTATTGTAGCTATCTTGCGTATTTGCCATACTTTATTTGCAGGTTGAGAGGGCGACTTTGACAAGTGCGAATTGGTGGGGAGGCTTGCCCTTCAAGCTTGGAAGAAGTCGTTTTGGGTTTGACAGGGAGTGGTTTTGCCTTTGTGTCAACTATTCTATGTTTTTCTCTCTCTTGCTTGCATCTACCTTCAATTTGTTAAACTAATTGATGCTTTGCTCCTTGGCTTGACAGGTTAGAAGGAATCACATGTGGCTTGAAAAAATCGATTTGGCAAGAGGGCTTCAACAATTCTCCATTTGATCTTTGGCAAAGTAATCCTCGTCTCAACTAGCATTCATCTCTTCATCCAGGTATGTCCCAAGAGGTATGATCTTCTCTTCTTTGAATCTTCCATAATTTCTAGATCACAAAAACCCTAATCAAATTAAAACCCTTGTTTTTGGTATTTCTTAGATCTACTTAGATCTAGCCCTCAATTTGAAAAGATATTGAAAACCCACCTCTATAGCATCCACCCCTAGTTGGATCTATAGTTTGGTGGTGATTGGCTAAGAATTGACCCATTTGCTAAAACAAAAAGCTCTCCTTGACCTAAAGCGCACTTCCTTGAGGGAGGCTTGTTGGGCTAGATCTAGCACATGGGTATGTGAGATCCCGCTTGATTTGACAACTAGACACTTGATAACACATACCCATATCCTTACTTTGGTGAAAACTACCTTGTGGACATCTCTCCATGTTTTGAGGGGTTGAAACCCCCCTTTGACCTCATTGGTAACTTAAAACTTAGATCTACTAAGATCTACCCATTGGATTCACTTGAAACTTTGAACATGCGTAGATCGGGGTACTAACATCCCGGATCTACATTTTGATGGCCATTGGACTTGATTAGGTCCACCAAAACCCAATTTTTGACCCTCCTTGAGCAAGTCGCACCCCCTTGAAGTTTTGAGTTGGTCCACTTTTAGGAAGTGGGTGTTGGGTATTTTCGTGGATTTGGAATGCCCATGCCTTGAAAACTAGGTCTAGACTGTCCTTTTGTCCCGATCTACCTTGGCGATTGCATTCCTTGTTTTAAGGAATTGTGGTCCACTTTTGGTCTTCACTCAAAAACCTAGATCTAGTAAGACTCAACCATTGGATCTCATCCAAACCACTTGACTTGGCTTCTAGGTGTCCCGATCTACACTTTGACATCCTTCATGACCCCATTAGCCCATCCAACAAGGCACTAGTCCTTCTCCAAGCAAGGCGCACTTCTTGGGATTAGTGTCAAACCCTAGATCTAGCACATGGGTAACCCTAGAACCAACTCCAACTTATAGATCTAACCTAGATCTACCCTATAGTACCATCCTCACACCTAACTTCACCTTGTGGGTCCACCTAGAACCATTTCACACTTCCCAAGGCAACAAGACCCACTTGTGTAAACACATGGTACTATACCTAGTAATTATACCCCAACATGTGGCCTAAACCATACATAGGTTGAAACACTAACTATTCATTATACCACCTTCAACCATACCTTAAACATTAGGTCCACTTAGCCTTGCATTGGTTTCCGTAACTCATCTTTTATTCACCCTTTGAAACTTTTGCTTGGGTCCAATCAACTGTGATTGGGGTGTAGGGTCTCCCCCTTGGTCTAGTTATACCTTGACCTAAAGCGAAGAGTGTCTCGGTTGACGTGACTCCCACATTGCATTGGGAACCGTGGCATCTCTTAGGTCACCTCTTTAGTTGCCTAACTCCTCTACCGTCCCGGATGGGATACCTCTAGGGGCAACTACAAGTTGTGTGATAACAGGTCCAACACTTGAGATCTTTGTTAAGAAATGATCAATTTTCCTTTAGAAACACTTTTCATGAGGACCCGAGGACCCAAGTCATCTTTTTCCATTGCCACATATTTTTGACTTGGGCATTTTTTAAATCAAACTTTAGGAAGTTTGATTAATTAACACCTATTAATTGGATCTTGGTGAATTCTTGGTCAAATTACATGGGAGTTTCCTTGGATGATTTCCATGATGCTCAAATAACCCATACTAATCCATACCATGCCAAGAACTGATTCGATATATCCATTTTGTCGTTGTTCCAAATTATTAAACTAGGACTTGGGGTTTTTCTAATTGTGAACTTAGAAAAATCCATTAATTAAAGCCTTTTAATCCATAATAGTTGAAAATAACATTTGGAAGGATAAAATTGGCCTCCAAAGGCTAAAGTACAATGAATGGTGATGCAAGGTGATCACATACTGCTTAGTCCATAGTAGTTGAAAATAACATTTGGAAGGATCAAAATGGCTTCCAAAGGCTAAAGTACAATGAATGATGATGCAAGGTGACCACATACTGCTGGCTAGTCTTGGTAACCAAGTCAAACCCCCCTTTGACCAAGTCAAAAAGTCAACAAATTCAACTTTGGGCAAAGTTGAAGAAACTTGTCCAACGAATTAATGGACTCATTGAATGCCTTTGGAAGGACAAAATAGTATCTCTTGTGGTATATATCATAACATATTAGAGCTACAATACTTACATTACAAGAGCAATTCATTTGACTTATCACATGGCTTCAAACATAGGAAACATTGCATAAACTAAGACATAGCACGAAATTAATGTTTTATATTCATGCTACCATCTAAACAACATCAAACAATATCAAGAATATTACGAAGACCATTTCTCCTTTGGTTGAAATGGATGGACAAAGTCAACAAGGCTAGTCAAGTGGATGATTGGTCAAATATGACTAATTGACTCAAGATAAAAGTGACAAGGGAAGGTCTGTGACATTCACCAATCTTGCAAACACTACTTGCTTTGGAAATCTCAATCCCAACTTGGCCTCAATTCACAGCAAGCCTCATGCATAACAAACCCCACTTCTCTAAGCCTAGGAAGGAATAATGAATGCAATATACTTAAAGAACAAGGCACATGGAATATACTTATCAATAACAACAACTGCAACAATCACACAATGGACAACAATATATCTTAGAAACCCCAATGGGGAAAACCAGCTACTGAGGGCTTTCTTCAATATCAAGCTAGAGCATATAAAGAAGAGTAGTACAATTATAAATATAAGGGTAAAGAAACTTGAAGGGACAAGCCCTAGATCTGTATGCAACTGCAACTACTGCTATGAGGAAATGTACCAATTGTTCTGTACTGACTGATCTCTGATATTAGCTTCAACTAATCTTTGGAAGGACTCTCACTGACTCTACTTTGATATGCTCAACTGATGAAGAAATGTTGCAACCTCAAACTCTGAAGTGTGCCCCTGCTCTGGAAGTGCGCCCCTTTCTAGATCTCTATCAATCTTTGAAGAGATCTGAATGAGTCCTCCTCAATCACTGAAGAAGAACCCTCTGCTTCTCTCAGCTCTCTTGGCCTCCATAAGTGTGCCCCCTCTTCTTGGGAAGTGTGCCCCTCTCCTCTGTGAGTTCGCCCTAGATCAATATTTGAACTCCCTCTATGCAGATAGACTCACTGCACTGTGAAATGGCTCCTTAGTGCCTCAGATTGAGTGACCTCTGGTCCCTCTCAGATCTGCCCACTCTCTCCTCCGGAAGATGTGCCTCTCCTCTCAAAAATGCGCCCTACATGCACAAAGTCACCCTCACTTTGTTTCTCTCCTCTCTCTGAAGAAAATACCGAGTAACCCTTTCCGGTGACCACTCGCCTCCTTATATCAACTCACTGACTGATTAGGGTTTCCAAAACCCTAATATGAGTGCATGCAAAAATCCAGCTTTTGCATGCTTTTTAATTAAAAAGGTTGTATGCAAAATATTGCATGCGTAAGGAAAATCACACTGAAAGGTCTGCATGCATCCACCGCTAGATTCATGACACCTGGTAGAGTGCATCTCACCCTCTACCCCATCTTGATGCCTATACTGAAAATGCACCTCCATGCTAGGCATCCGGACATGAAGGACATCCCGAGATACACCTCTATCTCTAACAGGGAGCATTCTAGCATAGGATGATATGTCATCCTCTAGCCAACCAAAATGCAACAGAAAACCAATGTTATGAGAATTGGATCAGAACTGACAAGATCAGGTGATCTGGTTGGTTTTGGGGCAGTACTAGTTCTGTTTGAGGTTTCAAAATGGAAAAGGCCTGTTTCGTATGACACGACTAAGGATCAACAAAATTCAATTTTGAAAAAACTGACCTAAACCACAAGCACAATACCTATCCCTAGGGCCCTACTAAAGCTATTTAAAAAGCCCCCCCCTCCATTTCACTCACACTATTCATTTGAGCTATTTGGAATGCTTGAGCCGAGTCTCTTGAGCAGTTATGGAATGTTCTTTGCAGGGTTGTTTTGAAGAAGTTCTTGGGCAGATTTGTAGAGTTGGTTGAAAGGCTGAGTTGGAGAGCTTTTTTGGGTTGATTTTCTTGGGCAGATTTGGAGCTGTTTCAAGGGATTTTTAAAAATTTCTTGGGCTTTTTTTGGAGCAGATTCAAGGGTTCATTTAGAGCCTCTTTTTTGATGTATTTTGGTTTATAGATGTATTGCACTCTCTGCTATTTTGGTTATGCACACCCTTGCTATATACATGAGAAACTTTGTATATTTGTATATAATGGTTTGGATTCATATGGGTGCACATGAATATATATGTTTTTATTTTTATTTTTTAAATTTGAATATTTATGTAATTTTTGGTCAACTAATTTTTGGTCTAGTTTCTTTCTGGTTTTGGTCCAATTCAGATTTTTGGAATTGATTGATTTGATGATCGGTCCGGTTTTGATAACAATGGAGAAAACACCTAGAAGAGGCAAAGCGTGCCCAGGTGGAACCCCCCATCCATCCAGATGCATAAAAATATGAAGAAAATGGAGGGCACCCCACAAAAGGGTGTGCCTCTATGATTTTATGTGTCATCAACATACCAAATGACACCCAAAGCACTAGGAATTGATCACCTAGGACAAAATGTTATCTATATACATAGATCCATGCTTATGACTAAAGGGAAAATGTGCTCTAGGTATATAACCTTTCAAATAACATAACACAATTTTTACAAAAGGTGAATTGAAAAAACCTAGGGGAACTCTAAGTCGTGAGTCTTGTTACCTAAAAAACTAGCACTCTTCCATGATTGGAGTTAAGTGGACCCAAGAAAGATGTGTGGACCCAATGGACTTAGTGTTATGATCAACAACTCTTCAAGGAGGTACGCTTAGTGCTCAATGTAACCCCCTTCCTCATTAGACCCTGGTTCTTGGGCCACAAGAGGCTCCTCAAAGTGATGGTAAGGATAGATATGTAAGAAACACAATATAAAGTACTTCTATCCCTACAAGACCTTCCCATTGTTTGTAGGCAGTGCTTAATGGAGTCAATGATATATGTCTACAATAAAAACCCTTTAAATTGGAAGGTTGGAGCAATAATGAGTATGTAATCTAGTAATGTTATTTTCTGCAGTAAAAACCAGCGAGATAGAATGTGAAATATCTCCCAAATTAACCACAGTAATTGCACAAAATTTACCTTCTGGCGAAACCTACCCCGAGGAGTTTCAATCCGCCCTATGGAAAATTTGATTGGGCAACTCTAAGGTTGCTTTTGGGGCTGATTTCTGTTACAGGTCTGTTTTTTTGTAGTCAAGACGAATAAAAAATATTCTTTACCTCAAATCTCCCTGGGGTCACCCTGGGTGATCTAGGAATTGAGCAAATCTCCCTCAAACCCCTAGGGTTTGATTTCTTTGTCAAAATGAACCTGCAATAACACTTCCAACAAATCTGAAATTAACCCTACGGGCTAAATTCACCTAACCGTAGGATGACTTCACCTCCTTTAGGGCGCTTTTAGGGCTAAAAATTGTCCTTTTTTGCAAGATTTTTTTACTTTTTACGATTTTTTCAGTACTTTATCAAGATCTGAAATTTATTGCAGCAATTAACTACAAAAATCAGAATTAATTTATTAAATAGCTAGAGCACAAAAATAAATATTTTTTGGATTTTTGCAAAAATATAAGGGTTTTAGGGCTTTTTACAATATTTTTTTTTTGTATTTTTGCAAAATATAGTACAAGAATTTTGATAAAGAGATTATGATTGAAGATGAGGGAATAAGACCCAAGTCTCTTCCCTTCAAGATCACCGAGCAATTGTGGTTAGCATTCCTCTCAAGAATTGGCAATTCAATTTTGATGAATTAGGGCAAACAAAGAAACCCTAGGGTTGTTTCAATTTTGACCTAATTAGAGCAAAGAGAGGTGCCAAAGACCTAATAAGAGAGACCCTCCAAGAAGGGATGTCAGATTGTCATCCATGGCACCTAAGGGCAGACCTAGAAGGCCTCTTGATAAAGCATGGGAACATTGTGTCCGGGTGGTCCCAGGGAAAGACAATCAAGTAAAGTGCAACTATTGCCCAACAACTATGTATGGGGGCATAAACAGGTTAAAACACCACCTAACTCAAGTTGTGTGCAAGGATGTTGTAGTTTGTGATGGCTTCCTTGAAGAAGTCACAACGGAAATGCATGCCGCTTTGGAAGGCATCAAACAACAAAATGCCAAAAGAACTAGGCTAAAGTTTGAAACAACAGGGATGGGAAGATCTCCAATGGGACCTCCAAGCTTTTGCTCATCAAGTTTTGCACCAAGTCCATCTATCACCTCTCCTTTCTTCCTTCCTCGTACAACCCCAGGATCTCAACCAACCTTGGAAAGCTTTAATGAAAGGAAAAGGAAGGAGGCAGATATGGCAGTGAGGAGGTTTTTGGTTCTGTGATAGCCTCTCATTCAACATTACAAGGTCTCCTTTTCATCAACCCATGGTAGATGCTATTGCAAGTGCTGGCCCTGGATACAAAGGCCCCTCTTACAATGCACTTAGAGGGAAAGATTTAGGTGAGGAGTTGTAGTGTGTCAAGGCACAGTTGGAGAGCATTAAAAGCTCATGGGAGTTTACAGGTTGCACAATCTTGTCAGATGGGTGGACAGATCAGAGGAGTAGAACAATCATAAATTTTCTTGTGGCTTGTCCTAAAGGAACAATGTTCCTGAAATCTGTTGATGCATCTTCACATGTGAAAGATGCAAATTTGATATTTACATTGTTAGCAGAGGTTGTGGAAGAAGTGGTGGCCAAACATGTTGTCCAAGTAATCACAGACAACGCTGCAAATTATGTGGCAACATGTAAATTGCTTTGTGCAAAATACCCTACTATTTTTTGGACCCCTTGTGCTGCCCACTGTATAGATTTGATTTTGGAGGACATTGGGAAGTTGGAGTGGGTGCAAGATGTGGTTCATGAGTGCAAGCAAATAATGAGCCTTATGAGAGAGCACACAGAAGGTGAACTCAGTTGCCCTGTTGTCACACGGTTTGCAACAAACTTTCTCTCCCTCCAAATCCTTCTTATTGAGTACCAAGCATTGAGACGAATGGTTAGTAGCAGGAAATGGATACATAATAAGGACAACACAAAACCAAATGCAATGGCTATGAGTTTGTATGTCCGTAGAGATAGTTTATGGGAGGAAGTCATTGAGATTGTCAGCATGACAGAACCACTTGTGAAAGTGTTGAGGATCATGGATGGTGACAAACCACCAATGGGGTATGTTTATGAGGGGATGGACAGGGCCAAAGAGGCCATCAAGGTCTTCTATAAGGGGGATGAATCAAAATATCTTCCTATATGGGATATTATTGATTCCAAGTGGGAGAAGCAGCTACGTTCACCATTACATGCAGCATGGGCATATCTCAATCCGAGCATATTCTATAATGATGGATCTAAAATTCAAAGAGATCCTGAGGTGATGAGAGGTGTGATGATATGCATTGAGACTCGAGAGGATGTACCAAATCAAGAGACTCGAGACCTAATCAATCTGCAACATGATATGTACAAGGAATCATCTGGCATGTTTGGATTTAACTCAACACAACGTCTCAGGGAGAAGAAAATGCCATGTAAGAATCAATTCACAATTTGTTAAAATTTATTTTGCTAGTTTTATTTTTCAAGTTTGACATTGCAAAACTTGTAATATTTGTTTATCTGTTTTTTATAACAGCTCATTGGTGGTTAGATTGTGGCACTGAGGCAGCACAACTACAGGAATTCACCATCATAATCCCGAGTTAGCCTTGCAGCGCTTCAGGTTGTGAACGCAATTGGTCAGTATTCAAGCACATCCACACCAAAAAGTGCAATAGGTTGGAGCGTGAGAGGTTGGAGAAGTTGGTCTACATGTACTACAATCTTTGAATGCTTACAAAACAACTGCAGGCAAAGGATTTGGATCCAATTTTATTGGATCAGATTGATCTAGTCTCTGATTGGGTAGTGGAGGATGAAGCTCCTTCCGATTTGACTTGGCTTGATGAAGAGACTGAGGGTCCCTCTGGTGTACCATTTTTCTGAAATGGAAACACCAAACACTTTTGCATCACTGTTGATTTTTCCGTTTAGTGATGTTGTCACTAGCTCTAGTAGGGACTATACTAGGCATACCACTGTTCGTAGTCATGCATACGACTCGAGTTTGGACTAGGAGGCACTATCTTTTTTATTTTCTCAGTTATGTTTTGAGTTATGTATTTGAACTTGGTACTATTTTGGAATGTGTTCAAGGAATAATTTTTCAGTTCACTATTTTGCATACAAATATGGAGTGTGAAATGTTGTATTATCAAATTTTATGAGATGATCTAATGAATTTCTGCATAGAATTGTTTTTATAACTTATATGGATTAGAAATGTCATTATGTTTGTTTTTTGTGCATAAAAGTTACCATACTTTTAATTTTTTTCATATTTGGCGAGTCTTTGCCGAGTCTTATCCGAGTTGCCAAGTCTGTCGAGTCCCAAGCTAGTCGAGTATTTGCTAAGTCCGATTCTGATTGCATTGGTTATAATGTTGTTATTTCTCTGCTGTAACAAAATTTTTTGTGTGCTCACAATAAATAAAAATCTCTCTTGAACTGGTTTTCCCTCCAGGGTTTTTCCAGGGGAATTGCCCAAAAATATCTGTGTTCATTTTCGATTGTGTTATGTTGTTAAATTTTAGTGTTTCAGCTTACAAGTTGAAAATTACAAGCCATTTCAAATTTTGTGCATTTAATTTGAGAAGAAACTTGTTGACTACTGAAACCATAATTGAAATTTGAGAAAAACGAACACATAGCCTAAGGCCTTCAACTTTTGTTTCTATAGGAAATTGGATAAGGCTTAAATGGAATTGATGAGTTACCTCCTCCCTTTGTCCGAAAAGGAGATATGAGGTGTGGGAATGGAGTATTGCAAAGGAAGTACAGCATAGAGGATTTCCTTCTTTGCTTGTATAAAGATTTATAGAGAAAGAGAGAGATATGAATAGAGACGGATCGAGAATAGAGGGATCCAAGAGGGCTTGGTTTGATTGATCTGAATACTTAGGGGTGTATCCTTACAGCCAAATGGGTGGTTTGCTACTTTGAGGGTACTGCTCCCTAGCCAATGCTATTATGTTATTAGTTGTCAACGCAACATGTTGGCAAGGTGTAGGGAGTCTTTGACTTGTGTGACATTATTTCTTCACCCCATTTGTTCCATTTCTCTGGTTTGCTTGTTTTTGGGAGTATTTGGACATCTTGAAGATGGTAGTAGGCTTGGTTAGATGGAACACAGATCATAGTAGAGTAGGTTGGGATTTGGCAAGATGCCCTATTTGGAGCTAGAGTGCTACTGCTCAAGCTAGTTGTATTGTAGAGATGCGTCATTTCCAGGACTATTGCCCAAGTAAAAAGGGCATCTTCTTTTGGAACAATCCTATGAGATTTAGTAGCATGCTCTTGGAAGGATTGGCGTACTTTGGCCAATGATTTTGCTTTTCCCCTTGGACCTTTCATCCATTATGAAGCATGTTGGGTTTATCCCTCAAGAGAATGCATATAAGATGAATATTGTAAGGACATGACCTTATTGGCGAGATTGGGTTTGGATCTTTGGTTTCCCTCTTCAGTGCTATGATTCTTGGAGGCTTTATTCCATTTTGCATTAGCGTTATGCTCTAGTCCCCATCCTCAATGTTCATTGGATTTCTACTAATTGAAAGGACATGGGTTTCACCTGCTTCATAGTGCTTGGACTATTTATCTTTCCTATAAATTGAGAGTTTTTGCATGGTTGGTTATATATATCAGGGGCTTCCCTCCAAGGCTAGGTTGGCAAAAAGTCAAATTTTTTATGGTCTTTGTTTGGTATGCCAATGCTTTGATAAAATGAAGCATATTTTTGGGATTGTTAGTGTGCGAGGAAAGGTTGGCAGTATGTCCATGATCAATACTTAGTTGTTCTCCAGGGGAGGATACATTAGAGGATGACCCTTTTCGGTGATTGCAACTATTTGGTTTGTACATCTTTTATTGATGTTTAGCATTGCTTGAGGATCTTTATTCTATTTTCCCTCTGGAAAATCTGATGTAGGTCTATTTTAGACCATGGGATCAATTCTTTTGTTTGCTCTCTGTTCCATGTGGAGGGATGAGGTACATATGCAACTGTTGGCCAAAGGTACCTTGCTAATAAATGATGCCAAATCCCAAGATGCAATAGTGTATTGTTATTTTATTTATGCCTTAGTAGTATTGGGGAAGAGGATATAATTTCCATTGTATATACCCTTCCACCTTGCGTTGCTAATGTAAATTTTATTTCTATGAATATGTGACATTAAAAAAATAAAAAATAGAGCGATCCAGATCTAGTACAACATCTAGAACATCTAGAATAGAACAAGGCTTCACAAGTGAAAATAGCTCTCCAAAGGCTTCCCAAGTGAAGTGCTCCATCCCTAGGTCCAATTTGATCCATGCATATACCAAAGATGGCCAAGAAGTGGGTCTTCCATCAAAAACTATAGTCTCCATGAGAATAGAACAAGCTCCATCATAAAAAATAACACAAGGGACATCTTCCCTCCAATAATGGAAGCCAAATTTGGAATAGCACATCATTCTCTCTTGAAAAGCACAAGTGGAATGCTCCCTCATGATGAATGCATGTGATATGAAGTAAAGTGGTTAAACCTCCTTAGGGCACACTTCCTAAGGATAGATAAGAAGAGATACTTGATATACAACTCTGCCCGAAATAGAAACAGATTTTGAGTACAAAGAACATTGAAAATAGAAGGCAGGTGAAGTGCAAGTCATCCAACATGCAAGTCAAAGGTCAAACCTCCTCCATAAATAGGATGTTCTTCCCTCGGCGAAAAATAGACGCAATGAAGTGCAAGCCAAGTAAGGATTAAGTATCCCCATATTAGCAAGTGTGAACTGAAGTGAAGTGTAAGTAAAAAATCAAGTTCATGTCCACTCCTAGACAAAGTGCATTCATACCCTAGCCAAAAATTTAAAGGTGATGCCAATAAATGATAGGAAGCTTCCTCCCTAAGTGGTGTGCTCACCTTTTGCAAGAATAGCAACAAACATGAATTGAAATTGAACTATAGTGGAAGTTAAGTCAACAAGAGTGATCTCTCAGTCACATTGAAGCACATTGAAGTGCACTACAATAAAGTCAAACTCTACTAAGAGTAACATCAAGTTCGGTACACTCCTTGTAGAGCAAAAATAGTTCATGTGGGGCCCACCATAAAAGGCTTTGGAACCTCCTCAAGCAATGTTCCCTCATCTTCCTAGTCAAACTGAAAGTAACTGGGCACATGGCACAATGCTCTAAGTGACATGTGGCATTCATATGTCAATAGATAACTTTTGTTGCAAGTAATATCTCAACTAGGGTGCTCTAGTCAACTTGGTGAACGTCTCTGCAATAATTATCAACTAAGGTACACATGGTCAAAATATCACGAAAATCACAAGTATACAAGTCGAGGGTGATTGTTGTTTTGAGAAGCTTCTTGAAGGCATTGAAAAATCTAAATTTGACTAGATTTTCAAAATTCTCTGAATGACTTGAAACTTGACCCCATGGTGTACACAATACTGGATCTTTAAAAATAGGACCAAATCCCAAAACCTTGATTTTGACCAAATTTCATAGTGTCAAATCACCGAAGGACCAAATCCCAAAACCTTGATTTTTGACCAAATTTCAATGTCAAATCGCCTCCAAATTTGAACCACATATTATCTTCCATACTAGGTATTAAAAAGTATATTCACTTTGGAAAGTGCTGGAACCCCAGAAGGTTGCTTGGTCAAGCAGCTACCTTTGACCAAATTTTGACTTTCTCCATTTTCTTCATATTGGAACCAGAAAGATATCTCCATAAAGGGTTTTCAAATATGTGATCAGATTTCGAGAAATATAATTTTCCAAGAAACCAATTTTTTTCAAGAAATTAAATATTGAAAATCAAGAAAGTGCATCTTGAAAATCAAACATAACCCTTTTTAAAGTCTTGAACCTCCCATCCTGCTCTAAGTGCTGCAAGAAACATGCAAGTGTGGGGAACCTGCTGCAATGCTGAAAACTTGTCCTTCTGTGTATTGGTATGAGAATGATATGTCCTATGAATGTACCTGCAGTGAAAACCACCTGTGAAGACCCTGTCCAATCCGCAACCCTTGAGCAGTAAAAGTTTTGTGACCATGTGCTACGTCTGATTTTAGCACTCATGAACATTGATGCTGATATCCATTAATGTATCCACGAACCATCAATGTTGAATGATAAAACTTTTGAAAAGTCCATCCCTTTATGTATCCATGAACCGTCAATTGGATAACATGTCCAAAGAGCTGCATTAGGACTTTGAAAAGCCTATAAATGGTTGGGATTTGTGTGGAAGGTCAATTTGGACCTTCCCCTTGCATAGGAAAAAGATTGGTTAAGTCTCGTCATATGCTGGAAAGAAACTGGCCAAAAGAGGCCTTCATAGATGGAAAGATCTATGGGAGGATTCTGAGGAATTGGGTCATGGAGTACAGTTGGCCATACTCGAAGGCTCAAGGAAACAAACAAATAAGCTTTTGTGCAACCTTGTAAGGCCATTCCTGTTGTTAGTTTGTTCAAAATGATTCTGGATGCAATGAGGCCCATCTGGAAAAATTGGAGATGGTCCTACAGCTAAATCGCTTGAAATTGGAAATGGTTTCGGTTTCCAAAATGAGTACGAGTTCTTTGAAACAGGTATGTCAATGTTTAATAGCGTAGACTCAAAAGTTGCTAATTCGATTATCTTGATATTAGCTTATACTTGGTCAAAGGTCCCTTGGAAATGACATCATTCTAATATTAACTCATCCAACTCTTTAATTTAATGAAGTAATGATTCTTCTTCCTGTACTTCCTCCTACAAATCTATATTGCAGTGGCCGACTCTCACATAATGGGACCCTTTGACTAGCTTCGATTGCTAGATGACTTTAGCAACTTATTGCAGTAGCCTTTTCAGTTGCCTCAGTTTTTGGAATGAAATTGCTCATCTCTCCCACGTTTCTCTGGTTTCTACTTTTTTCAAGGTTGCTTCTCATTGGTTACATCTACTGTTGTCTTAATGCGTAAATGGCTCACAATATGGAAGCTTCCATCGTTCTTTTGTATTTAGATTATTTACATAGCATGCCCCCTGTTTAGGAACTTTTCATAACACATTTAAAGCTTTTATTTTTTCAAGTAAAATACGACCACACAAATTTTTTAACTCTTACGCATCTAGTACTGAAAATCCAACATCTGATTTATCAATCCCTATATCTACCTCATCAACTACCACTTTCTCAACTGCTAATGTTCTTTGTTGTCATTGGAGATGCGTGGTATGGTGTAGCATACCTTCCAATACCAAATTGCATCATTGTTTCCAGCCGCCAAGCATGTAACCATTGCTTGTACTGTAAGTCATGACTTTGTAAACAGTGCACCAAGGCGTCGTCGTTCAAGTTTGCTTCACTGCCTAAGCTGTCAAGCTATGTGGTCAATCTTTTAAAATGTATTTACAGAATATTTCACAAACACCACAATATGGGAGAGGTTCTCAGCTATACATTAAACTGATGCTACAGCAATTTGGTTCTATGGTCATAGGTGATTTGATCGTGAGTTTTCTGTGTTGTCTAATTTATTCTGAGTTTTCTGTGTTGTCTAATTTATTCTTGATATTGCAGGAAGTCATCGAACAGACAAAATCATACGTTGGGTGGAACTTTTACTACACTAATGTTACACGCCAGGTGGGAAATATGACTATGCCAACTTATGAGGCTAGTCTGGGTAGAGAAATCAGTACCAACTATCCTCTAGTGAACTTCTTGATGGCTGCTGAAGCAGATTTTTTCATTGGGGCCCTGGGTTCAACATGGTGTTTCCTTGTAGATGGCATGAGAAGTACTGGTGGGAAAGTTATGGCAGGTTATCTGAGTGTCAACAAGGATAGGTTTTGGTAATTGTAACTGGAGACGTTACCAGGTGATTCAATTCTTTATTCATTGTCACCCCATCTTTATAAGTTCTTATCGATGTGCATAACCTTGCATTCGAAAGAAAAGATTACGCTGCCAGCCAGTCTTCTTTTCTTTATGTAACCTACTAGAAGAGTCCATCACTATTCAAGGACTTTTTTAGGCGAAACTGATGTAAAAATTACTGCCACTCCAAGTGTAAATTTATTCGTTCACAAAAGTTAATCTGCCTTTGTAATTCGTCTTGTATTTTACCAGCTCTATAGCTTGCTTTGCAGGCACTGGGCAGTCATTTGCTTTTGAATAATTTGGTAACTTTCATACATAAATGGAAGTATGTACAGTAAAGTCTGTTCTTTTGGCAATAGAAGGGTGTAATAAGATTGTAGATGCATTTGGTTTTGGAAAAAACATACATCAAATGGTTTGAAGTTTTAATTCGTCTGGCAAAGAGTTTACAATAAAGTCTGTCCTTTTGGCAATAGAAGGGTGTAAGATTGCAGATGCATTTAGTTTCGGAAATTTGATACATCAAATGGTTTGAAATTTTAATTCCTCTGGCAAAGAGTTCGATATTCCTTATCTACGATTTCTGTATATTTGACGTGTATAGTTTGACCCAAGAAAATGTCTTATGTAAGATCTAAATGTTAGTTTGTCTCAGGTGTATATTGTCAATATGCTTTTTGGGTGTCCGATGAATTCGAGGATGCAAAGGGACTTGTTATAGAGGTGATTAAATGGACATTTTACCTTCCAGCATGCTGCTATGTTATACATTGTACTTAAAGCTGTATAATAAATTGAATTTCATGACAACCCGTTTCTATATTCAAGGTATTACTTTGAGCACAACATATTGCAAAGCCACCCACTGAGTGCCAACAATTAATAATAACTAACGAGATTGAATTTGACAGTGATGGATAGATGTTAGGAGGTCCCCGAGGAGTTAATATTCAATATTAAGAAATACTACGCATGAGTAAGAGTCTATAACGAAAAGCGAGGAATAGGCAATATTAGGAACTCATCCTCATTAGATTAGCACGTCTATAACGAAAAGCGGGGACTAGGCAATATTAGGAACTCATCCTAATTAGACGAGCACATCTGTATAGTGCCATGGTGCCAGATGGAGAACATCAATAGGTAGCACATCTGTATAGTGCCATGGCGCCAGATGGAGAATATCAATAGGTATGGAGTCCAGCTCGGTGGAGAAAGCCAATAGGTATCACCATCCAGCTCGGTTATGTTATATCAACGTTCTCTATCAGCCACTGATGTGGATAGGTTAAAAACTTCCTTAAGGCCATATCCCATTCCCTTTCCAAAACCTCAAGATAAGTGATATTTACTTTGTTTAATGTTGTCCAAAATATTGAAATGAGGAATTTGATCGAAAACCTTTCAACTGTGTAAAGTTCCAAAGAAGAAACTGACAACTATAATGCTGAAGATTTGAAACTCAAATATACGCTCAAACAAAACAATAAAACTATAAATAAGATTCAAACCATTAGTCTAAAATGTTTCAAATTCAAGGTATATAATATTTATTACTGTACTACCATTAAAACACAAATGGTTTGTTGACTAACTAAAGAGTCAGGTTTTGGGCAAAAAAAGCGAAGGAGATTTTTTTGTAAACACGTTACACGTTAATTATCGAGCAATCACAAAGTAGTGGAAATGGGTGCTCAACTTTTAAGTCATTGGTAAATCAACCAACTTATGTATTTTTTCATACTTATCTAAATTGGCGCAGAACAGCCATTCGGGCTTAAATCATCGGACGTTATCTTTAATGAGCTTCCCTATCTGTAAATCTATTTCCCATGCTTTATCTGCCGATCCACGTTTCTTGATTTTGCAGGAGGAGACTTTGATCCCATGGCTGCCATTTACACCAGGAATTCTTGCATAGATAGAAAAAATACTCTCATCTTTCGATCCACTATCTTCAGTAGCGTCTATCGCTTCGTAACTTGACAAACAATTTCAGACATTCCCGTTCGAAAGCGCTCAGCATCGTTTCCTATTCTGGATCTCCTTAGTGAGGTACCGTATCCATTTTCAGGTCGAGTGCATACAAAATCTATCATTAAAAGCTCCAGCGATTGCAGCTCTTTTGCCCGATCTTGTACAGTGCTATAATTCGCTTTTGCCCTAGCCTGCACAGACAAAACATCTTTTTGCGTGCCTCGTCGTTGCCCCTCACCTGGACCTAGCTAGTAGCGAAGCGAATGACGCGGAGGTAGAGAAGGTAACGGTGGAGCTTACGGAGTAACAATTTTATTAAAGTCACAAGAAGTAGAAGTAGAGCCCTCATTAGATAAAAGCCTCAAGATAAATTATGGATCGAGGGGTTTTGGATCCCTAGGGGTGTGTAGTTCTCTGATCCTTATTGGATGTACAATGCATCTACTCCACAATGGACGTGTACCAATCGCTGATTCCAAATTGTAAATGATAATGTGATTTGCTATGGTGCATTGGTGTATGTTTTGTAGTATATTGTGGACATTGTATGAATTAAGGATTATTGTAATTAACTGTATTTTCAAATTTACTATTATTATTTTCAATAAAAAAAAAACATGCTTCTTGTTATTCCATAGAATCAAAGAAAGCAAATCTGATACATATCTTTTACATCCAAAATTTCTCTCTATATTCTCCATTTCTGTTAAGAATTGTAATGTACGTAATCTGATCATAGACACATTAACTCAATATTTGCAAAATTAAACAAAAACAATGGATAACTTGGAATAATTAACTAGCTAGTTTGACTAGAATTCAGAAGGAAAAACCCAAACATCACTAGTCTCCGAAGTTCTCCCAAGGTGAAGTTCAGGACTTGATAAGACTGCAAATAAGATGGCAACAAGCCAATACTTTGACAGTAGCACATTCCCCAAGGACTTCTATGGAAACTTAAGGCTTCTGGTGCTCATTAGAATTAATCAGACCTGGGATATGCTAAATGCACTGTCCCACCCTGCCACAACAAAGATACAAAGGTTTAGACTCGAATCGACAATGTTTGGAGGCCAAAAAGTCAAGTGTGCTATCCAGGACTGCTCAACTAGTTAACTTCTAGGATTTTTCAAACAACCCTAGAGGGTCATGAATTTGCAAATTAAGGCCTGGGATGGATTCGTCAGTCTTAATAACCTGTAGCAACTCACAAAATCGAAATTGGGCTTATCGAAGATGATTAATTGTATTAAAATTGGAAACTAGCTAGGTTTTGCATTGTAACGAGCAAAGGGTGAGTAAATCGTTAACAATAACAATTTTATTGCGGAACCAAGAGCAACATGATATCATTAATTTGCATAAGAGTTCATAGACATTACAGAGCTGTAATAATAGCAACAATCACTCACTAATATGTGCCCCTCCTTGGGTAAATACAAAGCAACACGATAGGCACAATAAAAAACCAATACATTCACTCATTGAAGAACAAGAGTGCGCTTAACTGGAGAAGGTTTGGATTTGAAATAACACGAAATGATCTGCAATAAAATCAATGATAATGGCTAAATGCCATTCTCCTTAAACTCTAGCTGATCTCTCAACTAGCTGGGGACAGTAGGGGCACATCTCCCAACTAATTGACAAGGGGCACATCTCCCAAGTCTAGAGAAGCTCCAAGCTCTCTAATTCAAATGCTTGGATTGACAAAAGATGTGAAATGGATTTGTAATCCTCCTTTTATAAACTTCTTGATAATTGAGCTTATCTTCCTGCCTTCTAGGACTTGCCATCTATGAAATTTGAATTTAGTGATGAGTGGGGCTTTTTTGGCAAGTTGCTTTTGCATTGGGGACCCACTTGCCTCATGAATTCGCCCTCCTTGGCTAAATTTAGCCTCTATTGCTTTCCTTGAACCTTTTTCCTTCTTTCCTGCTTTTGCAATCTCTCTTATCTTCAAAAATTAGGAAACTCTTACTTTCTTTTATTTCCTACTTTATCTGCTTTTGGGTTGCTTTTCCTAATGTTGTTGTTTTTGGGTTGCTTTTCCTTCCAGCTTTTCTGAGGAGGACAACTCATAGGATTTATCCTCATCCAATGCACCCTCCTTGAGCCACCTAGGCCATTACAACTCATAAATGTTTATTAGAATTATTAAATAAAATAAAATTGAGGCCCACAATAGTTTATTTAATTTCCTAAGTGACTATGGCCAAAATAAACCTCTTTATTAACTAACGTAGGTATTCCACTAAGATCCATGGGGGTTCTAATGGTCATCGAGATGAACCATGATGCATCCAAAATGGGGACATTATAGTCCTCCCCTCCCAAAATTTGCTTGTCCTCAAGCAAGTTGAAATTGGGTGTAGTGGTATTCAAAACTAAACTCAATGAAGCACTACCATGCTGCTGTTGTGCTAACTCTAATTATAACCTTGCCTCCAAGAATAACTTTGTTTATGCAAGGCAACTTAATGTTCAACACAGTTAAAACAATTGAGAAGAATCCCAGGATCCCAAATGAACCTAATAGATGCAAGGTTGTAATATCCCTTTTTCAAATTTTATTAAAATGCCCAATTTTCCACTTTTTTTCCCAATTTCGACCTTTGACTAGTTTTACTGTTTTGACCTCCAAATCAACCCAAATGCTCCCAAATCTTCTGTAGGAGTGTATGAATGGTATTTAGACTTGAATATAAGGTTCAGGGATGTTTTATGGCCTTCCAAATACTGCTGCAAACTTGATTTGTATTCTGATCAATATATGTAATTTTGACTAGTAATTTGTGCATCAAATCCCCCTCGGGTAACACTGCAAATGGCCTTCCAAATGCCTCCAAAATCCCACAAATTTATGAACAGAGGTATATAATGTGTTAAGTATGTGATTAAGGTCTCATATGCACCATTAATTGATTTTTAATATTGTTCTAACTCTCTCACATTCAACAGCAAAAACCCCCAATTCGACCCTTGGGGAAATGGCACTATTTCACCTCCCAATACAACTAAACTGAGTAAAAATGCTTCAAATGCTCAAGTATAGTACATGAAACTTGTAGAAGACATCCATGGCAGTATATTTATCACAAATATATCAGATAATCATCCATCCATTCAAAATAATCAACATTATAGTGTCATACATCAATGCATTGGGGAAATGGACATTGTTTGCTCATTAATCAATAGTTTTGCATACAACCAGTGGGTATTTCGACTTGATACTTTTTGAATATGAATAACAGAGAATATGAAGCTATTACAATCATAAATATATAATGAGAATCTCTCTCAAGAAGCACAAGTGCTCACCAAAAACGCCCTCCCTCAAGGAGCATGAATATGCCTTCAAAACTGGAAACGGTGGAGAGAAAGTGCTGCACTAAACCAAACCATGAAACTTCCTGTAGCTGCTACCTGCAAATACAAACTCCATTAAAGCACCATGAAAGACCTGAGTGGCCTCTCCAAACACCAACTTGGATGGGAATCTTTCACCCTCGACATTGGCTAAGGCAAGAAACTAGTCATCCACTAGCTCTCTCTTCACAAATGCAATTTTTCTCAAATCATCAAAAGCCATTCTCATACTTGATTTCTACATTTTATAACCAACATTAGCCTTCAAGGGGTCGAAATCCTCTCAATAGATTCAATAATTTTCCATTTAGAAAATATTCCTCATTTGCCACTTGTCTCCTAGTTCCAACCTTCCATCTTCTCCCAAATTCGAATTTGAGTCTCTTTAGATTCCTCCAACTCCATGAGCGCCTTCTTGAGCCTATTTTTGGGGCTGACATGTTATAATGGTCAGGTGTAAGAAGTCAGGTCTGAATTTTGTCATAAAATGTCATAGATGCTTCATTATTGTTGTCATAAAACTAGGGAATCTAGCGCATGTGTCCATTAGTCTCCAATTTGACTCTTCCTCTCCCATGGAGGTTACTATTCCTTCCCATTTCGACCTAATATGCTCAATGCCATGTGTTAAGACTTACCAACTCACCCAAGAGTGTTCACCTTCCCATGAATTCGAATTGGCAAGAGAGAGCTGCCACGTGTCATTGAAAAATCAAGCTAGTGTGGGTCCTACCACCTCCATATGTCTCCAAAACCACTTGCGACCTAGAATTTCTCTTGAATTTATTTATTCATCATATTTATTAAATGCTTGAACCCTTCTAACGTCTAAATATAATTTATTAGTTTCCTTATTACCATCCCACATGTGCCCATCCAACCTAGGAAACTAGTAGGATTGATGGGATTGTCTTACTATGCACTTATTTGAATGGGGACATTACAAAGGTGTATATGACAACCACCTCTGCACTACATGACATCCACATAAGGAGCCTTTGGAAGACTCCCAATCCAACAAGCTAGAAGGTGACGTGTCCATCCATCATATGGTTTCCCACGTAGGAAACCAAACCAATGGTCCTCATTGATAGACTGCTGGAAATCAAAGCTAGCTTGTCCTCCAGGATCTCATTGTTCATGCTGCAATCTTCTCAATGTTTATGTCACCTGGAGCAACTTGTCACTCCATAGGATACCGGGATCCCATGGCCATATTAGAAGTTCAGTGCTCATCCTTTTGAAAATTTCTGCCATTAGATCCAACAATGCTTGGATCTCTTCTTGTGCCAACTGATAGCTTGCTTGCTTGGCTGCATCCAACATTCTATGAATGCAAGATGATGGTGGTTCCCATCCTACCATATAAATGCACACCCAATCCTTGGATGCATGTGTACTAAAAGTATCAAAGGGTTGCAGTACATACCCTTGTTGTTGCTCACATGGTAAGCCAATATCATTCAAATAAAAAAATTCATCATAGAAGCAAAAACAATCCTTACCCATGTGAGCAATCTTTCCCACCCTTGAGTCTCCATTGCTTCTATGTACCTATCCACCCAATCCATGGATGAATAAATACTTTGGCTTGCTGGCCATTTGAAATGTGATCAGCCACCTCACTTAGAGAGAAGTTCTCCACCCTTAAGGGTAGCTCATGATCCTTCTGCATCAAATCCAATGCTTGTCCAACATCCCTCATGATAGTGCTCTCCTCGAACACTTGCAATTCTGATTTTTCCTCATGTCCAAGCCTCACATGAGGATCCTCCATAAGAACATGTGTGTTACCAGCCATGTATGCTTGACTGGTAGTGGTGCAAGAGGAAGGATGTGATCTTCCCAACTCCATGCGTAGTTGCTCTACCTCCATTGCCTTGTCTTCTGCATGCTTGAGTGCAAGATCCCGATCCACAAATAGTTGCAAGTAGGCTAATTTCATCTCTTCCAATGCTTCTTTTATGATGCACAATTGGACACTAGTGACACCTTCAATAGTGCGTCTTTTCCTTTCCTCCAACTGAGTCCTCCGTATAAGATCTTCAATATGTTTGTGTGCATCATCCGATTTAACCCACACTTGCAACATCATCTCTTCAGTGACTAAGAGTTGGCTCTCTAAGTCACACAATGGTACATCACATGGAGATTCATGCATCTCATGTGAGCTCATATCTATTGCTTTGGCTCTTTCATTGTATTCCTCCATTGGCATGGAACCATCTTTAACACTTACATTTCGAATATCATAATCAAAAGATTCTACCTCCATATCATTTGCATTCAAAATGGATGCTTCTTCATGGTCACACAAAGGAGTATGTCTACAATACAAATAAGAAATGTTATCATACCTTTGTGATTCAACTTCATCCCCTTCATGGAGTGGATTGATACAAGCATGCTCTCCCACTATGTGGTCCACAGGAGGACTCAAATCTGCCACCAATGATTTGCTCTGCCCCACATCCTCATGTGTTTGGGAAGACACTGGAATCTCGGCCTCATTCTCCTCATGGATTTCATAAGAAAGTTGATTTGTCTTTTGCTCTTGCTCCTTGGTTGTCTTAGAATCAATATTATTGGTACTTTGTTTGGAGATAATCCGAAAAGTCTCTTCATGCTAGAGACAATGGCATCCAATGAGGCTTCACTTTCGATTCCTCCTTCTTCCTCTTTGCTTGGAGTAGTAGAACAACTTGATTTGTTGCTCTTCAATGATTCCTCATTTGAATTCTTAGGCCAAATTCCATACATGTAATAAATATATTCTTTGAAAGAAAGAGCCTTACATATCTCTTCTCTTAAAGCAAGATACTCCAGATAACAGTGAGGCAGGTTTTCACATGCTTCTATTGTCTTGGCTAAATCTTTTTTTGTACTAGCCATTGGTGGTTTGGCCCTGCTATTCTCACTGTACATTGGTCACAAAAGTAACCATCCTCATCTTGTAGTAGGCCCCCATCAATATAGATGATTTCTTCCGGAAAAGATTCTTCCTCTTCATACTGTTCGAAATCAACATCTTCAACTAGAACTAGCCTCATTGCTTCAATTCTTTTCTCTTTCAATTGATGGTCACAATGCATAGGTGCAGAGGACGATGCTATGATACCATTGTAATGTACTTAATTTGATCATAGGCACATTAACTCAATATTTGCAAAATTAAACAAAAACAATGGATAACTTGGGACAATTAACTAACTAGTTTTACTAGAATTCAAAAGGAAAAACCCAAATATCACTAGACTCTCCCAAATTCTCCCAAGGTGAAGTTCAGGACCTGATAAGGCTGCAAATAAGTTGAAAACAAGCCAATACTTTGATAGTGGCACATTTATGGGTGCTTCACGCCTAGGAAGATTTCCTTGGCAGAGCCAAGGCTATCAATGCACATTCCCCAAGGACTTATGTGGAAACCCAAGGCTTCTGGTGCTCACTGGAAGTAATCAGACCCGGGATAGGCTAAATGGATTGTCCCACCTTGCTTAAACAAAGATACAAAGGTTTAGACTCGAATTGACAGGGTTTGGATACCAGAAAGTCAAGTGCACTATCTAGGATTGCACAACTAGTTAACTTCCAGGATTTTTCAAACAACCCTAGAGGGTCATGAATTTCTGAATTAAGGCTTGGGATGGATTCATTAGAGTCTTAATAACTTGCAGCAACTCACAGAATTGAAATTGGGCTTATAGAAGATGATTAACTGTATTAAAACTGAAAATTAGCTAGATTTGGCATTGTAATGAGCATAGGGTGAGTAAATTGTTAACAATAAGAGTTTTATTGTGGAACCAAGAGCAACATGATATCATTAATTTGCAGAAGAATTCATAGGCATTACAAATCTGTAATAATAGCAGCAATCAATCACTAATATGCTCCCTCCTTGGAAAAATACAAAGCAGAATAGTAGGCACAATAAAAACCCAGTATATTCACTCACCGAAGAACAAGAGTGTGCTCAACTAAAGAAGGTTTGGATATGAAATAACATGAAATGACCTGCAATAAAATCAATGATAATGGTTGAATGCCATTCTCCTAAACTCTAGCTGATCTCTCAACTAGCTGGTGATAGTAGAGGCACATCTCCCAACTGACTGACAAGGGGCACATCTCCCAAGTCTAGAGAAGCTTCAAGCTTTCTAATTTGAATGCTCAGACTGACAAAAGATGTGAATGGAGTTGTAATCCTCATTTTATAAACTTATCCTTCATAATTGAGCTTATCTTCTTTGCCTTCTAGGACTTGCCATCTATGAAATTTGAATTTAGTGATGAGTGGGGCTTCTTTGGCAAGTTACTTTTTCATTTTGGACCCATTTGCCTCATGAATTCGCCCTCCTTGGATAAATTTAGCCTATGTTGCTTTCCTTGAGCCTTTTTCCTTCTTTCCTGCTTTTGCCATTCTCTCTTATCTTCAAAAATTAGGAAACTCTTGCTTTCTTTGATTTTATGTTGCGTTCCTACTTTTTCTACTTTTGGGTTGCTTTTTCTACTTTTCCCGTTGTTGTTGCTTTTGGGCTACTTTTCCTTCCAGCTTTTATGAGGAGGACAACTCATAGGATTTATCCTCACCCAATGCTCCCTCCTTGATTCCACCATAAATTTACTCAAGGTGTTCGTTGCAAAACATATATATGATCCATTTTTTACCAGATACTCAAGGAACCTATAAGCATCCTCTACAATGTGGGATCCAACATTTATGAATACAAATTTGTTACATTTTCCAAGTTAGTAATTGTAGGTTTGTAGTCCTCCATCCAAAACAGTTTTAGGATCTCAATTACATATTTTCCCCATCTAAGGAAAAGATCCCATGGCCTCTACATCTCCAACTCCAGAAAGTAATGCATCATTTTGATGTCCTTCTTTTTGAATTCAACTCCCATATCTACCTTTCACCTTGCAATGAGTTTATCTGAGCTTGGAAGAAACAAGTCATGTACATAGAACACCAAAATAAACAAATCAATGCCAACAAATATATTTATAAGCTATGATATGCTTCAATTTTGTTGAAGCCCATACTCTGTAGGTATCCATTGATTTTGGAATACCATGTTGTTGGTGCCTTCTTGAGTCCATATGAGGCCTTTTTCAACCTACAAACATGGCTTTGATATCAATTCCTAGGATTCTCTATGTACACTTTTTCCTCAATTATCACATTGAGGAAAATTGTCTTTACATCCATTTGATGTATCCTCTATCCTGTAATGGAAACTAAAGACATAACTACTCTTATGAAAGTGTACCTAGGGACTGGAGCAAAAGTATCCTCGTAGTCCACTCCCTTTTTTTGGGGAGAGCCCTCTCGCCACAAACCTCAATTTGTACTTATCGATGTCTCCATCTATTGCATGCTTGATGTTGTATACCCACCTAGATATCACTATTGATTTCTCTTCTCATTTTGGAACTATGCTTGATACATCATTTTTCATGATAGAGGTGTACTCTGCCACCATGGAATCCTTGCAACCGTATTGGTTTGATGCCTACTTAAAACTGGAAGGATAAGAATCTATGATGCTACTTATTAATTCCATGTCGTTTGGAAACTTCTTTGGAAGTCTAATCTCCTCTAATGTGATCCTAGGATCCTCAACATGCTTATGATCATCCTTCAATTTCTAAGTGAAATATTGAGGTCCACTCATAGAACTGGTAGGAGCTAGTGGATCCTCCTTTGCACCTATAAGTTGCTGCCCCAAATTGGAAGTCACTAGTGACTTTGGATCAAGCTTCAGAGCTTCCTGCTCCTCATCCTTTTTCATTGAAATAGGATCATGAAACTTCTTAGATGCAAACTTTTCCTTAAAATTTACATCCTTACTAACCAATGTATTTTTCTACTTTTCAATAAGGACGTTGTAGGTCTGGTCTCATTGTAACCAATAAACAAATCCTTCTTGATGGAGGGATCCAAATTGGTTCTCTTCTGTACTGGCACATGGATATAAACTGAATAACCAAAGATCTGGAAATGACTAACTTTTGGATTCACACTAGTGAATGTTGGTATCAAACTAATTTTGCTCCTTTGTGCAATAAGAGTTCTCCATTACAATAGTACACCATTTTACATGTATAACCCATCATAATAAGTGTCTCAATGTTGTGGAAAAAATTGCACAATGTGCACTTTTCCACTTGGTAAGGGGCTAGGACTTGTAGGCTGCAGCAAGGCTTCAGTCCTTGGAGCCCCTATGAGGTGATTGTTTGTGTCCTCCAAGTGATCCTGCAAGAGATTGTTAGTGCAATTCACATAAAACAAAGAAATCTGGATAAAAAACAAAATAAAAGAGATTGGGGGAGAATGCAAACTCCAATAAAAATCCAAGATATGCCAAACCACTTTAGTATTTCCCAATGGTCAAGCTGTACAACACCTAGGAGGTGTGGGCTTAAAGGGAAGCCAACAATATCCCTTATGGAGGCTTTTTTTGTCCAAACTATATGCTAAGCAATGGTAGAACCATGGAAATGAACTCTTTCCCATTGATGGAAGGTGGCAAGGGAGCTTGGGAATACTTACAATGATAGGAAGAGGTGGGATATGAAGAAGCTCCAACACAAATCCAACAACATAACCTTGCTCTTGATTTCTTTCTACAAAATGCAATCCAATGGATTCCTTTTATAGGCCAAGAAGTGGCCAACAAACAACTAGATCCAAATGTGAACTCATGTCCTCTATGAACTAGTTCCCAAGTACACCAAGGGGGCTATTTAGTGCCACTAAGTGTGTGAGGGATCGAATTTGGTTTCATGGAGGTGATGGAGCCTTCAATGCACCACATGAAGTTGGTGGTCCCATTGTTTTGATAATAGCGCGACTATTGAAGGAATAGCCGCGTGGGTGTCACACGTACATTGTTTTAATAACCTGCGCTATAGCACGAGTTAACTATGTATTAGCCGCATGACCCCTTCTTTTGATCGGTTTTTGGCACTTTTGGACTCATGCTGTATTTTGGATCTATTGAGGATCCCTGTGGTGAGATGCATTCTCTATGTTGATGACGCCTTACTAGAAGAATTGCCGAAACGTCGCATGTGTGCGAAATTTAGGCGTTAACATATGCCCCTTGATGTATGAGGTTCGGAAGGTACTATAGAGTCGATAATGCATCATGTTTTCTTGTGTTAATCTCCTGTTCTGTAGGAAAAAGCATATGTGGACAATAGGGTCCTCCCATGGAGGAAGGTTGTTGGTGACGATGATTGGAGCTGTAGTAAAGAATAGTTTTTATACAAACGAGGTGGGCATACCCATGCTTGTGAAATGTTGTTGATGTGATTACAATAATAGAGGACAAAAAGGTTATTACTCAACTATACTGCTGGGACATGAATGAAGATGACTTCAAGCCATGTTTGAGTAAAGGACCCAGGAACTGATGTGGAGTGTTGAAGAAGTGGTACTGTTGATGATCATGATAAGTCCACAGGGGTGGGGGACCAGTATGGTTTGTGAAGCTGCCTGAGAGCTTCAGTATGCCAGATGGACTGCGACCATGATTTGTAAATGTGAACATTGCTACCTTCAAAATTACATTTCCCCCTAATGCGATATATGTTTTGAATTCGAGCATAGGGGAAACCACTTAGTTAAGGAGCACCAAGTTTGAGGTGATCCCTTATAGTGATTGGAAGGGATCCCAAGGTACAACTGCAACTATTGCAACTCTCAGAATGTAGTGTGTTGACGTCGAGAAGGGTTGAAGCATATGATAAGATTAGGGTCTTACCTCAAGAACCAAGAAACTATTGTAACCAACTAAGGGATGAAAAAACTTGACATAAGACTGCTTGATAAGCATGGGGCTCATAACTTCCTTTGATCGATGTAAACATGGGGAGTGGGGACGCTAACTTTCCTTTCGGAACGGTACATATTGAAGTGGACGGAGACAAATTGAAAATGGAAGGGTTTTGATGGAGACACAAAACAAAGAGTAATGGTGATCGACAAAACAAATATGGCCGAGGATATTGGGACTCAAATACATCGATCAAAGATGACCATGGGTTGCTACCAAAATAATATGGTGTTCCGTAAAGTGAGGTGATGGGGAAATTTTTTATACATAAAGAATAATGGTGGCATCCTTGCAGTTTTGGGTGTGTCGGGGGATCTATTTGATGATGGGTAGAGTCCCCATGGTTTTGAGGGAGTCAGGGGACACTTTCCAAGATGAAGTGGGGGTTAGTTTGTAGACGCAAAGATGGGTGACCCATGAATCAATTCCATGTAGTGTATGCATGCAGGATAACTGAATAGAATTGGTTACTTCTGAGGGTGGGGGCCCCATAGGTGTCTTTATGAGGGTGATGATACGAAGAAGATCGTGGAGGGTAAAGTACTCATGGAGGTATAAGTGGGACTCGTGAATCTTTTTCGTAACATGGGCCAAGGAACCTGATGGTGTTTCCTTGGTGGAGTAAATGCGCAATTACAAAATGATATGCCAAGGGTGATCTTTTCAAGTTGTATCGGGTTCCTCGAACTTGTGGGGGATTGACATCATGGGTGTCAATTGATGACAGGGATGTCCATGATGCGCACACCCATGGGGGAACATGCTATTCCCAATTATGATGTTGATGGCATGTCAGGACTGGAAATTAGGGCCCTATGGTTATCAACGGGAATACTGGTAGATGCATTATAAACAAAGGGAAATAGTGTCTATATGCCAGTTTCGGAATGATACCTACAGTAGGGTGCGTAATCCTTGTTGTTGTAGCATGTAGTCTTGTTCTTATAGTGGAAAAACAAGAGTCTCCAAGTTTGTCTTGGTTGAAATCCTGTAAACATGGTGCACATACCCAAGTGTAGTAAATAACACGACCAAGGTAGTGAAAATGCATAAATCATGTCATCAAGACAATGTGTACATGCGGGGTACCCAATATCAAGGGTAGAAGCGTTTAAGGTACAACTAGTTGACAGGGTGGTCGAGGGTGATTCCTTCAGAATCAGTTAAGACATATGCCCCTTTCAGGAGACATTGCTTAACGAAGTAAGGGCCTCTCCATTTAGAGACAAATTTACTGGGTCCTGGTTTGCTGTATTTTTTGGCAATGCAGACGAGTACAAAGTTTCCTTCATTGAAGATGTGAGGTTGTCCTTGTTGATCATAATGTTCCTTGGAGTGAACTTTGATGGCTTCATCATGTTGAAGAGAGTCGTGATGCTCTTCGTCAAGGCGTTCCAAGATAAAAAGGCATTGCTCCAGGGAAGGTGTATCTGGTAGTAACTCGATAACAGATTGGAGTGTGGGGATTTGACATTCTATGGGAAGGACAAATTCCACACCATGGACCAGGTGGAATGGGGTAAAACCCGCAGTAGTATTGACCGAAGTGCGATAGGCCCAAAGTGCAAGGAATAACATACGGTGCCAGTTGGATTTGTTCTTATTCATTGTGCGTTGGAGCATAGTTTTGAGAAATTTGTTGATGGCTTCAACCTGGCCATTCGCCTCAGTGTAGTAACATGTTGAAAATTCATGTTTGAATCCTAACAACGTGATAGTTCTTCAAAGGTATCATTGTGGAAATGCTTTCTGTTGTCAGAGACAAGTAGTCTAGGTACGCCAAAGCGGGATATGATGTGGTTGAAGAAGAATCGTGCGACAAGAATGCCTTTACAATCGAATGTGGGCATTGCCTCAACACATTTGGTAAAGTAGTCAACAGTGACGACGATATAGTGGTGACCTTGCATTGACGTAGGGTGACATTCTATAAAATCAATGGCCCACTTAAAAAAGCGGAGAGCGGTGATTACTGGGTGTAGCGGCGCAAGGGGAGAGCATGTTTTGTAGGAGAAAACCTGAAAATTGGTGCACCATTTGACGATGTAGATGCAATATTTGAAGACGGAGGGAAAAAAATACCCGGCCCGTAATATTTTTTGAGTAGTGACGAGTCCCTAAAGGTGGTCGCCGCACGCGCCCCTATGGAAATCATTGAGAACTTGTTCAACCTCCTTGTGTGTGAGACACCTCCATAGAATCATATCGATACCGTGGCGGTACGAGAAATCCCTGATGAGTAGATACCTAGGTGCCTGGTGACTGATTTTGTGACGATCGTCATAGGATAAATGGGGGGGAAAATTCAGTGTACAGAGATAAGTGAGGATATCGATGTACCATGGTTTGATGCCATCGACGAGGAAGAGATGTTCATCTAGTAATTGATCCTGGCCATATTCGCCCGATGTGGTTGAGGGGAGGTCTGTGATGATCTCAGTGAGGGCCATGGATTCTTTATTTTAGGGATAACAAACTCGAGGTCGAACTCTTGTAATATGACGATCCAATGCGCAAATTTACTATTGATGAGCCCACGACTTAGTATATATTGCATTCGGTTGGAGTCAACGACCATGGTTGTTTTGTGGAGAACAATATAGTGGTGGATATTTTGTACGGACGTGATGACTACCAGCGCGAGCTTCTCATCATGAGTGTAGTTGAGTGCTGGTCTTGTTATCACATCCATAGTAGCCAAGATACCATGATTGCAGAGCAGTTATCTGCATATTTTTGAGCTTGGCCTTTACACAATTTTAGTGAGATTAGCTATGATGAGCAGTATTATTTGTGATCACTCACACATCAGATCAAACCCATATCAGACATGCAGTAGAGCTTATGCCAGGACTGAGCCTCTTGACCTCAGATTTGATGACCGAGATGACCTTTTATCCCATATAGATGCAATGCAGTGCTTAGAGATTCAACAACAACATTTTAGTGGTTACAGGTGATCCAGATAGCAGATACAGGTACATGGCCCAACAGGTATATGATGTGCATTGGTTTTATCATCTTGCTCTTTTGGTCATTTTAATAGCTTGAATTAGTATCTAGTGATCATGATCTAGCGATATATATATATATATATATATATATATCTATATGAAATGAATATGGTTATAACTGATTATCTAAATGGTTTTATTACTTGCATTTAGAATCTCTTGTTTTATACTCGCTGGTTTTACTCTCCTAGGAGTGTGGGCATGATCATTCCCACCTTTATGGCTTGCTAGTTTAGGCATCACCTACACTTTCCCCATCCATCCATTATATTTCTCACTTTTGGTTTTTACCCTGACTTACACCTCAGCTTGTGATATGGAGGACCTCCCCAATTTTTCCTCTATGTCGGATAACATCCCTGTTAGTTTGTGTCTTGGATTTGAGTTGGAAACAAAACTTACCTTTGGTGAGTTGGATTTGATACCTTGATCACTCTAATCGGTTGCCTCGATGTTTGGTCTTGATTGTGGAAAGTCCCCATAGTTGCTTGAGTTGTGTTGGCTAAAACCTGAAGCAAATTGTACTACCATCATTACATAATGGAAATTATTGTTATATCTCTTGTGAAAGCCCATGGAAACACTTTGAAACCATGCTACTCAGCACAATGAAAGAGGGTAGTGAAATTAAATGGAAACTTAAATGAAAAATACCCTCGATGAAAACTTGAGTAGTTGTGCATCTAAGCACATGCAAAATCCCCAAAAGGGTTATTGAATGAAATGAAATGGAAACTAAGCACCATGGATGAAAGATTTAGTAGTTGTGCTTCTTAGCACATATAAAATCCCCAAAAGGGTTATATAGGCCTAATGAAAGAAGTGGTTAAACAAATGCTAAATCTAAAGATTCCTGGCCAAGGAAATTGAAATGTAGTGATTAATTCCTCATGGAGCCCACAGGTTATGATGTGAGATGGTGTAAGGGACAACTAATCCTAAGTATCCCCTAGAACCTCAAGTTACGGTTAGTCGGGCACCTAGTCCACGACAATTCTAGAAAAGATCCTCACGGAGCTGATACAAAATGGATGTGAGTTGTAGACATTTGCCAAGGTTGAATAAACACTTCTCTGAACAACTTATCCCATTTATGAGACATTGCCATTCCCTGTGTGTTTATTATCCGACATATGCTCAAGTGTGTATTCCCTTTCCCCTATCCAAAGTATCACAGTGTTGAGTCATCTAAGTCATCCCATTTGTCCTAGCCTTGAATTCTTCACCCTCACCCTTTGCTAGCAAAATGATCATGTCTACAGAATGAGTATATCCTTGAGGTTCTTTTGAAAGTAAATAATTATTTAAACATTATGCTTAATATATTTATCTATTAACTGCTAGTGAAATGATGCTTAATTATTTAAGTCTTGCTATGAGAATGATTAAAAGAGCACGTCTTAACCATTTGCACCTGCAGCAGCAGGATTTTCTAGCCTGGGCCATATTTTGATCAGCTTGACCGGTCAAACCTAGTTTGACCAAGTCAACCTTGGGATTCGTGATGAGTTGGACAAGTGATGTTGTATGATGTTGATTTATGGTCCTTTGATACACCTTTGATGGTTCCATACAGTGGACACAGGTTTTAGATGATGGTTGATGCACTTTTTTATTGGTTATTATTGTTTCCAGACCATTATATTTTTATTGTCCGGGTATGGTTGAGGCTACACATGATCTTACAGGTTGCCACAGGGTGTATGGGTACTCATATCTAGTAGATTTGGTTCTTTTGGATCCATTGAGACACTGATTTTTCAATTTCAGGCACTTTCAGTGATGATATGATCGGTTTCCACTTGTTGACCAGTTTGGCCATGCAAAAATGGCTTGCCCTACAGTTGCACTAAGTTAGCACATTTACCTAGGGCACTATAGAGGAGAGGGGTGGTCCAAACAATTGTTATTACCATATTAACCCCTCTTCGGACATGATGGTACCGTCATATTTTGTGCCTAGGCACCAGGCAGTGAGCTACAAGTAGTTTGATTTATTTATTTATTTTTATTTATATATATTTATTTATTTAATTTTATTTTTATTTATTTATTTATTTTTTTTCAGGTGGAATAAAAATGGGATAAAAAGGTCAGTAAGGAAATTGATTTGGGATATTAAGGCAAGGGTTTGGCATGAGGTTTGTTCAGAGGTCATCTGTGATGTATCCCACCCCTTCTAGATCAACTTGCAGTATTCAGTGGGGTCCACACACTCTCCGAGTTGTCATTTGATGTATTTTTCTCTCAGTTGAGGGGGTCACGATTTGATCATTTAGTCACTTGGACATGTTATTGAGTCATATGATATATCATTGTGCCATGGGGTGATGACAGTGAAGGTTAATAAGACCTCCTATCCCCACCATGTGATCCTAGTCACTTGCCTTAGTCATCTTATGTGGCATACACTTACATGAGTCACTTTTATGTGGTGCGCACCCCCCTTAGGGCTTCTTTTAGTGAGTGTGCACCCCCCTCTAGTGAGTTGATCCATGTTATATTTTACCGGCTCATCTTAGCCGTTGATTGTATTATTTTATATTTTGATCCCCACCACTCGTTTTAAAAGTGGTTAGGGTTTTGGTCTCTCTCCTCCTATTTAAGGAAGAGCCCCCCTATTGTAAAGGCACCTTTGGGCTCTGGAAATACTGGAATAAAATACTATTTTGCAGAGCTGCTTCTCATGCTTTGATGAATGTTCTTGTACATGATTATACATCTTTTTATTTAGACATCTGGGTTATTGATAGGTGATTTCAACAACTATAGAGGGATGCCAAATTCAACTATCGCAGGGGTGCGAATTGCTTGGAGGGAAGATTGTAGGGGTTTCTCACATCCCCCTCGAGTAAGATGTGTTCATCTTGAAGGGAGTTTTTAAATTGTGCTTTGTCCATTGATTTACTTCTTTTGATATGCCATGCATAGATCTTATTTATCTGTGGATCAAATCTCACGTTATGTATTTTGTTTTGCAGGTGAAGTAGGACGTTTTTCCTCCTTGAACTAGGATGATTTGATTGGAATCACTTGGATCTAGCTTGGAATTGTAACTAAATGCAAGGATCATCGATGTACAAGGCATCTGGAAGCATTTGAGGTAAGATCTACAAGGTACGTATCCATTTTCATGTGTTTCACCCATTGGTCACTTGAAACCCTCATATTTCAAAACCCTCTTTTTTATTTTTTTAAGATCTGGAGATTTCATGGGATTAATAATTAAAACCCACTTCAATAATAATTAATGAACCTTGGATATAAAATTTGGTGGGCATTCGACTCCATTTACCCCCTGATTTAAGGCATTGGGCATCTCCAATGGAGGTCGCACTTCTTGGGTAGGTGGGATTTTGCTAGATCCATCACGTGGGTATTGCTTGTTCCTCATCAAATCCATAGATCTATTGAGTAGCAACCCCTCTAGTTCCATTTAATTTTGATCTTCACCTTGTGGACCCCATTTTGACCATTTTCCATATTTTAAGGGTGGGCCCCACTTGGATCTTTCTATTTGGCATTAGATCTATCTAGATCTACTAATATTAACTCATAAGTGGCTAAATATTTCCTTGGTTGAACATTTGTCCATTCTATAAGCCTCTTCAACCAAGCCCTAAATCCTTGGGTCCACTTATCCTTCATAGATCTAGATCCTTTCACTCTTGATCTTCTCCTTTCTCATTTCACATTTCCCTAGGAGGTCTTGAGTAGGTTCACGAGCCTTCATAGGTTAGCTAGGGTCTCCCCCTTGGTATTGCTTAGGCTAAATCTAAAGTGAAGAGTGCCTCGGTTATTGTGACAACCAATTGCATTGGGAACCGTGGCATCTCTTGGGTCACCTCTTTAGTTGTCCAACACCTCTACCATCCCGGATAGGATAAAATTTTGGGACAACTACAAGTTGTGTGATAGCAGGTCCACCGAGGGTTTTACTGATGTAATAGATGACATGCTTTTAGTGGTCCTCGGTGGGTTGGACTAACATGCTGGCCACAACGGACGTAGATGCAAATATATAAAGGATGAAATCTTTGTCAAAATCCAGAGGGGAGATGAGGAGAGCAGATGACAATGCTTGTTTAAGGGCATCGAAGGAGGTTTGGGCATATTCGTCCCATTTAAATGGGATATCCTTTCGGAGGAGTTGTAAAAATCCATGTGCCTGAGTGGTATAGTCGAGGACAAAACAATGAAGGAAGTAGGCTTTTCCTTGGAAACTCTGCAATTGGTGTGACGTTCACGAGGGTGGTAACTCCAAGATGGCTTGGATATTTGAAGGGTTGAGATTGATACCATCTTTGGAGATAATGAATCCCAAGAGGAGGCCAATGGTGACACAAAATATGCACTTAAGGGGGTTCAAGCATATGTTGTATTTGTGACATCGTGTGAAGATGGTACGAAGGTCTTGAAGGTGGTCGCATCGTTTTTTGGACTTGGTGGTAAGGTCATTTAGAAATGCCAGGACGATGTGAGACAAATCATTAAAGATGTAGTCCATGGAATGTTGGAAAGTGGCCTCAACATTCTTGATACGGAAGGGCATAACTTTGTATGCGAATGTGCCCAACGGTGTGGTAAATGTAGTTTTGTAAGGATCTTGGGGGTGGATGCATATCTGGCTATATCCAAAAAACCCATCCATAAATGATAATATTTTGCTATTAGCACATGAATCAAAAATTTGGTCGATGAATGGTGTTGGAAAATTATACTTAGGGAAGGATAAATTAAGGCCCTGGAAATTAGTGCAGACACAAATGGTTCGTTGCTTTTTGTTAACCGGGATGGGGTTAGACTATTAGTTTTTTAAAAATTTTAATCAATATTATCTAGGATCTTATCTGAAAGAATGAAAAGCACATCATAACATAATATACACAAATATTTTCCTCGGGGAAACCATAAAGGAGAAAACCCTACAACTTCCTCAGAGATAGAATAGTCACCAATACAATATCACAAAAGTAAAACCCCAAAAATAAGATGGTCTTCTGCCGCTCCTCCCTTTTCCTCCTATGCAAACTTGTCTTCTCTCTCTCACTAATGCGAACTTGAGTTAGTGAGTGTGTGTCCAAATGAGAGAGCCTTGCTCTCTATTTATACTTTACTTTCACTTGACCTTTTTCACTTGCTAGGTTGGCCCCAACTAAATCTGATTGAGCCGACTTCTCTAGGGGACTCAATAGCCCTAATACAACTGACTATAGGGGGATCTAATGCCCTGAATTACAAAGGAGGATTTACCTCAATGAATTTACATGACCAAATCTAATAATGACATCTCTGACTAGAGGAATAAACATCTCCGTCGGAGGGACAAATAAAATACAATAATAATAACAATATTAAATACAAGTGATTATCTTCTGAAGTTACAATTACATCAACACTCCCTCTTAACTAGGAAGGTATTATCTTGCCACACTCATCAACACATATGGACACAAGTATTCATCGCTAGATTATATTCAATGCTGGAACATCATCATCAACATTGGATCATCATCGTCATTGCTTCTGCAATGCTCATCATGTCGATCATTGATTGGTGACTTCTCTCGAATCTACTCGTCATGAGAAGTTCTACAGAGCCAACCCTTTTTCATGCTGGATGTAGGGCTAGCCCTCATGTAGGTATTCATCATCTTTGCGACCAAGCCATCAAGTAGGTACAGTCTAGGACCGGTCATTACATTGCCACAACAATCACCTGCGTCTCCTACTATCGCCTCATCGTATCCAGATCATCTCATCATCTCACGGAGCACAGCCCAGATGCACATCACATGTCCCACAACGGTCAACCCGCGTCTACCAGTATGGGAGGACAAATCTGCCACCATACGAGATCCTGCCTAGGTGCACACACAGTGTCTTATGACCGGTGGACGTCTCTAGTATGGGAGGCACAAACCTACCACCATAAGAGACCTCGTCTACCAACATGGGAGGAAAAAACCTACCACTGAGACTCTGTCTACCAACATGGGAGGCACAAACCTACCACCATGCGAGACCTAGCCCTTACATCTACCAACATGGGAGGACTTTCCTACCACCATGCGAGACCCAGCCCTTACATCTACCAACATGGGAGGAATTTCCTACAACCATGTGAGAATGGCTCAGCCCTTACATCTACCAACATGGGAGGACTTTCCTACCACCATGCGAGAATGGCCCATGTGCATATGCGTCCTCTGGAATCATCACTTCCTCTTGGAAGGAACCTCAATCTAGAGAACACCAAGCTTCTCTATGAAGTACTCAAACTTCACTCTAGCCAACGACTTGGTCAATACATTGACTATCTACTCATCCGTCGCAGTATACTGGAGCTCCAATGCTCCTCTCTGCACCATATCCCTGATATAGTGGTACTTGGTCTCAATGTGCTTCGACTTGTCATGGAACACTGGGTTCGTAGACAACTTCACACAACTCTAGTTGTCATAGAATATACAAGTCGCCTCTAAATCGAGGTCAAACAAATAAGACAGTATCTTCCTAAGCCATACTGCCTCACAACTAGCCGAACAAGCTGCAACATATTCTGCTTCGGCTGTACTCAATTCCACGCAGGATTTCTTCCTACTAAACTAGGAGATCATACTGGATCCCACACTGAAGTAGCATCCCGAAGTGCTCTTCCTATCTATGACACTACCTGCCCAATTGAAATCAACATAACCTTGTAGGTTAATCTTCTGATTCACCTCGTACTTGAGCCCATAATCCACGCCCTTCAGGTATCTCAATATATGCTTTGCAACAACCAGGTGAACTTGTCTCGAATCTGTCAGGAACTAGCTCAATGTGTTCACAACAAAGCATATGTCTAGTCTGATGTTCATCAAGTACATCAATGAACCAATCATTTGACGATACATTGTGGCATCAACTGACTCTGATGAAGCATCACATAGTAGCTTCAAGTTCGATGCCATGGGTGTGGCCATTGCCTTGTAGTCCATCATTCTGAATCTCTTCAGAATCTCTACTGCATAATTCCCTTGTCCAAGGAAGATTCCATTTGTGTTCTGCCACACCTCCATGCCTAATAAATAATGCATCATACCCAGGTCCTTCATTTCGAACTCTGCGACAAGCTTCCTCTTCGTATCAACGATAAGCTCATCCTCCTCTGTTACAAATAGGTCATCTACATAGAGTAGAAGTATCACTGGATTACCCTCCTCAACCTTGTAGTAAAGGTTGGAATCTGCTTTAATTTTGGTAAAGCCTAAACTCATCAAGAAGCTATCCATCCTTTCGTACCACGTCTTGGGTGCCTGTTTCAATCCGTACAAGTCCTTCTTCAATCCGTAGCTGGAGTATGGCCTAGGTCTCTTGCTTTCTCTGTGCATCCCCTTTGGAGCACCATACTTCTCTACATCTTATATTGCCTCTCGTACCCATGCTGGTTTTCTCTTGTGGGATTTCTTCTCATGAGGTGGATCTACAGGTTCTTGTGTTTCTTCCATGTCGCGGTCTTCATGATCTCCTGGAATTGCTTCTTCCATCACTGAATCTTTAATCCTGGGAACTTCAGATTCTTCAATCTCTTCAATAGGTAGTTTTCTTTGACATTTGTTCAAATATCGTCGTCCTTCTCTTGTAGGTGATTGTACACGATCTTCCCTACAAGTCAAATTCAATTGCATGATTATAAACATCTCATAGTTTTCAGAAGAATTTTTTATGCATAAATACATAGGTCATACAGTCATGCAATTTTCTTGGACAATGCTTCAATACAACATTCATCCATATCTCGTATTCATATGGTAACTTTCTAGATGCCTTCCATCTCTACCATAACATTGTTAAGAGTGTGCACTACTCCCAACATGCCAGCAAAGAGGTTTCATTCTAGATAAGTAGCAATGGAATGTTGTATAGTACCATAGGCCACTTACCCATCACATGTATATTAGTAGTATATTGTTCATTAATGCAACTTCTATGCATAATACACATCCTAATCTAGGAACATAAGTATGTACACAACTGAACAATATCATTTAAGTAATTAGATATGCAAGAAATGACAATTCAAATACTTATCTTTGTTTGGTTGTTTGGTGGACTCCCTCTTGATCTTTGCTTCCTTGCAGGAACTACTGGAGTCTCCGACAATGTGTTCTTCTTTCTTCTTCATCATTTGGTTCTGAGATCTTGTGCATTTATTTCTTATGATCGAAAATGTTGAGCAAGTATTCTATACTTTTTCTTTGTGTGTCCTTTCTTCTGCATCCTTTATTCATCCTAATACATATTCGTCATCACTTGAAGAATCATCTCTTTCTTCTTCTTTGGTTCTTTTCCTTGCAGGTTCATCATCTTCTGCAGTGTGAGCATGGTGTATTTTCTTATTGGTCTTCTTCTTGTTGGAGACACTTCCGTTTCTGGGACAATCTCTAGAGTAGTGTCCCTTCTCATCACATGTATAACATCTAATGTTGTATAGATCTCTTCTTGGTTTCCTTTGTCTATCATAGTTCTCCCTCTGATTTTGATGGTGGTTCTCCCTCTTACTGTGATGACGGCTCTCCTTCTTCTTATGATTTATTCTAGTGTGTGCTATGATATCTTGATCATCATTTGCTCGTATCTTCACTTCTCGTGCCACAAGTCGAGCTTCGTCTTGTGTACATTCTTCCCATAGCCTACTGAATGTAATCATTTCTTCCTAGAACATATCCCTTGAACAAATGAGTCCCATGATCTCGGGAGACCATTCAAGGTGGTCATTACTATCTCTCCTTCTTCTACCTTCTCTTCAACTGCTTCAAGTTGCTCCTGATCTGAGAGACCCTTGTGAAATAAGACTGCATGGTCTCTGCATTTTGTATCTTCACATTCTTAAGCTGGTTCCTCAAGGTCATCTTCCAATTGATGTTCTTCCCTTCGAATAGCCTTGTCAACGTATTGAACATCTCCTTGAGTGTCTTCAAGGTTGACACATGTGGGATGAGATGATCTTTAATGGAGTATGCAATGGTTCTCTTGGCCTTAACCAATTTCTTCTTGTGGATAGCCTTAGCCTCATCTCTCTCTGGTGCTGGAACCTCTTCATTAACATACTTGTCCAAATCATTTTCTTCAAGGAAAAGCGCAATCCTATACTTCCATGCTCGGAAGTTATCAGCTCCCTCAAGCTTGGTGTGGTGATTCATTTTGAAATGAGAACCTCAAATGGAAATAGAAAATATTTAGATCTTATTGATTTGAGATGTCCAAGCTGGATCTGGAGCTGGCTGGATGAGGGTTTGTCAGAGAAACCCTAATTTTCAAAACTTGGAATTTGGAACTTCTGATTGGACAAGTAGATGTGCCTCCTCAAGGCGAGTTGTGCAATGTAATCTGTGAACATAATCCCAAGATAGTTGATGCCCTAGTTTTCCTCCGGCAGTAGTGACGGGGCAAAAAATTAAAATTCTCGAATTTGAATTCTGTTTTCACAGGAAAATGCGCCCTCCTAGGGCGAGTTGGAATAATCTTCTTTTCAGGCTGATCTATGGATGAAAGTTCCCAGAACAGGAAGCCCTAGTTTTCCTCCCGACAGTAGTGACAGGCCAAAAATTGAAAATTCTCGGAATTCGATTATTCTTCGACATAAAGATGCGCCCTTCTAGGGTGATTTAGCCTAGCCTCCTTTTCTGGATGATTCATGGAGAGAAGACCTTAAACTAAGAAGCCCTAGCTTCCCGCAACTGCACAATGTCTTCTTTTCAGTTTATCTCTGATACCATGTTAGTTTTTTTTAAAACTTTTAATCAATATTATCTAGGATCTTATCTGAAAGAATGACAAGCATAACATAAGACAATAGACACAAAGAATTTACTCGAGGAAACCATAAAGGAGAAAACCCCGGAACTTCCTCAGAGATAGAATATTCACCAATACAATATCACAAAAGTAAAACCCCAAAAATAAGATGGTCTTCTGTAGCTCCTCTCTTTTCCTCCTATGCGAACTTGTCTTCTCTCTCTCACTAATGCGAACTTGAGTGAGTGAGTGTGTGTCCAAATGAGAGAGCCTTGCTCTCTATTTATACTTTACTTTCACTTTACCTTTTTCACTTGCTAGGTCATCCCCAACTAAATATGACTGGGCTGACTTCTCTAGGGGACTCAATAATCCTAATACAACTGACTCTAGGGGGATCTAATGCCTCGACTTACAAAGGAGGATTTACCTCAATGACTTTACATGACCAAATGTAATAATGAAATCTTTGACCAGAGTCATAAACATATCCGTCAGAGGTACAAATAAAATACAATAATAATAACAATATAAAATACAAGTGAATATCTTCTGAAGTTACAATTACATTAACATAAACACCCATGATGTGTAAGCAATGGGAAAAATAAATTTGGCTTGTAAGAGTTTCTCGATCTCGGCTTTGATTGCGGGGGCCTTAGAAGGGTGGAATGGGCGTTGTTTTTTTTAGATGGGAATAGCATCATGCCAAGTGTCAATATGATGTTTGACAACTTATGGGTCAAAACCTGACATTTCTTCATAGGACCATGCAAAGACATCGCGTAAATATTTGAACAAAGCGGTAAAATCAGTAATTCTTGTGGCGAGCAGGGAGCCCCAATGGAGATGTTTTCAACGACTCCTAGTGTGACGGATATATCAACCTAGATGGTGGGGGAGATATTGGAAAGATTTCCGTCTTCGAACACATCTAGGGTAGGAATAGGATTTTTGAACCAATTGATATGACTAGGAAGTAGAAAATCCTTCGACTCAATTGTATATTGATGTTCAACAGGTGGTGTGTGTGGTTCCTACCTACTAGTTGCTGAGGACCTATGATGGAAAGTGTCCCATGGAGGTTCAATGATGTTCATGGCCTCAATTATTTCTTCATCTGTGGTGAAGACGTACTCTTCGAGCATGTCTTCATTTGAGCAAATGGGGTCTTCATTCTTGGTCGAAAGAAGGACCAAATCGAGATGCAGGATGTCAAGATATGCATAAGTAATTGGGGTGGGTGCTAGGATCTCTTCTTGATGAAATATTAAGGGGTATAACAATTCACAGTAAATTGGTGATGGGGGATCAATATCTCTCAGGGTTCCTAATAGATGCGAGGTGCTGTTGTTAGCATTGTACTCTATCAATTCAGTATCCTTCTCAATTACCGTAGGGAGGGTGGTCCCACAAGGGGCGAGGTTATCGGCTAATCGACTTTGGGTTGCGTGAAAAGTGCAAAATGCGGCGACAAGAGGACATTGGAATGAATGGTGAGAAATTAAGTTGCATAAACGACATGGTCGAGTGGCATTGGTGTGGTTCAAGACAATGGTTGGGCTTTGTGGACACCGCAATGACTGTTGGTCAGGTATGGATTCATCCCACTATGGGGAGGGATTGGTCGAGATCACTGTAGTAACCATATTAATTGGAGCCTCCTCTAGTGATGAGGCGAGCGAGGTATCTTCTAAGGGTTGGGTTAGGCGAATGGTTGCCAACGCCTCCCGAAAGTGGGGGCGATCGGGGTAATGGTGTTTATAGTGTCCATACTGAGAACATATGGAACATGCATGATTCGTATGCATTGTCCTAGACTTAGATGTGGGTGAGCGAGATGTGCCCCCTTTTACCATCGGTGAAGCATGTGTTATGCTAACGGAGGTGTTGGGAAAATTCCTTAACTCCGAAAAAGTAGGACATAGGTTGGTCGCATAGCCTTGTTTCCCACAAAGAGAACATGGTGGTGTAACTCTTTCAGTGGGAACATTAGATCTCCCCAGAGTCAATGTACTAGGGTTACTGAGTCTTCCTAGAGGAGTTGGCCCAGTCAGTTTTAGTTGGGGGTCGACCTGTCAAGTGAAAGTAAAGTATAAATAGAGAGCTAGGCTCTCTCATTTATTCATTCACTCACTCACTCAAGTTTGCATAAGTGATAGAGAGGACAAGTTCGCACAAGTGGAGAAGAGAGAAGCTGCAGAAGACCATATTTATTTTGGGGTTTTTACTTTTGACATTGTATTGGTGACTATTCTATCTCCGAGGAAGTTGCGGGGTTTTCTCCTTTATGGTTTCCCCAAGGAAATTCTTTGTGTCTATTGTGTTATGCTGTGCATGTTATTCTTTCAGTAAGATCCTAGATAAATATTGATTAAAAGTAGAAAATCTAACATGGTATCTGAGCTAACCTGAAAAGAAGACACTATGCAGCTGCGGAAACTAGGGCTTCTTAATTTTTGGACTTCTCTCCACAGATCATCAACTAAAAGAGGATGGGCTAACTCTCCTAAGGAAGGCACATATTTATGTTGAAATAGAAGTTGATTATGAGAATTTTCATTTTTTGGCCTGTCACGGAAAATTAGGGCTTCTCACAAAATTGGAATTTTGGAGTGCAATTGGCATAGGGAAGTGCGCCTCTCCAAGATCGAATTTTGATACCAAGATCAAAATTTTTGAGTGGGTAAAACTCTTGAAAAGTCAAACCCTAGTTTGACTTTGGACCAGAAACTGCCGAAAACTAGAAAACCAAAAATAGCCAGAAATTGTAGATCAAAATTTCGCAAGTCAACTTTCAAGGGTGAAATTTTGGAATCTTCAGAAATAAAGTATACCAACATACTCGCCTCATTCAAGCACATCTATATGTCCAATCAGAAGTTTCAAATTCCAAGTTTGAAAAATTAGGGTTTCTCTGACAAACCCTAGGACCAACCAGCTCCAGAACCAGTTTCAGCAAATCAAAGTGGTAAGACCTAAAATATTTTCTATTTCCATTTGAAGTTATCATTAAATATGTCTCACCACACCAAGCTTGAGGACAAGCTTGACGGGGCTGATAACTTCCGAGCATGGAAGTATAGGATTACACTTGTCCTTGAAGAGAATGAATTGGACACATATGTGAATGAGTAGATCCCAGTACCAGAGGGAGATGAGGCTAAATCCTTACATAAGAAGAAATTGGTTAAGGATAAGAGGATCATTGCATATTCTATTAAGGATCATCTCATCCCACATGTGTCATCCTTGAAGACACATAAAGATATGTTTGATTCCTTGACCAAGCTGTTTGAAGGGAAGAATATAAATAAGAAGATGATCTTGAGGAACCAGTTGAAGAATGTGAAGATACAAAATGCAGGGAGCACGCAATCTGACTTTACAAGGGTGTCTTGGATCAAGGAACAACTTGAAGCTGTGGGAGAAAATGTAGAAGATGGAGAAATTGTGAAGACCACCTTGAATGATCTCACTAGATCATGGGACTCTTTCATTCAAGGGATTTGTGCTAGAAAGAAGTTAATCACATTCAGTAGGCTGTGGGAGGAATGCTCACAAGAAGAAGCTCGACTTGTAACTCGAGAAGAGAAGATGGGAGCAAATGACGATCAAGCTATCACATCACACTCAAGGAGGAATAATAACAAGAGGGAGCACCTTCACAGTAAGAGGGAGAAGCACCACCACCAAATTCAAAGGAATAACTTTAGAAGATTCAAGAGAGATCTATCTACTGTTAGATGTTATACATGTGATGAGAAGGGACACTACTCCAAAGATTGTTCCAGAAACAAAAGTGGCTCCCACAATAAGAAGACCAACAAGAAAAGACACCATGCTCACACCGCGGAAGATGATGAACCCGCAAGGAAAAGAACTAGAGATGAAGAAAGAGATGATTCTTAAAGTGATTAAGAATATGTATTGTAACGAAGGTAACTAGTTACAAGGGTTCATTCAAAAGATTCCAGCTCATAAGGTGAATCTAGAGATGACTTTCAGTATTACACGAAAGGAGTAGGAAAAGCTCCTACAAAGTTGGACTCCAGAAAAAAAATAAGGATCAATGCTCTATGGAAGAACCTCATCCATTTCGGCATTGGTTAAAGATGCAGAAGAAGAAAAACACAAAGTTTGTTCCAGTACAAAGAACAAGTGATCTACAATGTAGAATATTTGCTCAACATTTCCGATCATAAGCAAGGAAGGCACATGACCTCAGAATCAAACCATGAATAAGAACACTCTGTCAGAGACTCTAGTAGTTCCTGCAAGGAAGCAAAGCTCAAGAGGGAGTCCACCCAACAAAAAAACAAAGATAAGTATTTGAATTGTCATTTCTTATATATCTATTTATTTAAATAATATTGTTTAGTGGTGTACATACTTATGTTCCTAGATTTAGGTTGTGTATTATGCATATTAGGATATTTGCATTAATGAACAATATACTACTAATATGCACGTGATGGGTAAGTGGCCTATGGTACTATACAACATTCCATTGCTACTTATCTAGAATGAAACCTTTTTGCTGACATGTTGGGAGTAGTGCACACTCTTAACAATGTTCTGGTAGAGATGGAAGGCATCTAGAAATTTACGAGAATGGATGAATGTTGTATTGAAGCATTGGCTACGATAATTGCATGACTGCATGACCTATGTATTTATGCGTAAGAATTTGTTCTGAAAACTATGAGATGTTTCTAATCATGCAAATGAAATTGAATTGTAGGAAAGATTGTGTACCATCACCTATAAGAGATATTTGTTTCGAAGAACAAGCGACGAAGATCAAGAAAACTACCTATTAAAGATATTGAAGAACTTGAAGTTCCCATGATTCGAGATTTAGTGATGGAAGAAGCAGTTCCAGAAGATCATGAAGACTACAAAACATAAGAACCTATAGATCCACCTCGTGAAAGAACCTTCCAACTATGAGGAAGCTACTGAGAAGAAAGAATGGAAGAATGCCTTGATCAAGGAGTACTAGTCGATCATGAAGAATGATGTTTGAGAGGTAGTTTCGAGACCAGAAGGGAAGTATGTCGTGACTTATAAGTGGATCTACAAGATCAATCATGCCGCAAATGGAAACATAGAGAAACACAAGGCAAGGTTTGTAGCACGTGGCTTCTTCAGAAGGAAGGCATAGATTATGAGGAGAAATTTGCACCTATAGCCAGATACACTTCCATCAGATCAATACTTGCATTGGCTACAGTGATGAAACGGAAGGTACACTAGATGGATGTCAAGACAATGTTCTTAAATGGTGTATTAGAGGAGGAAGTGTATGTGGAGCAACCAATCGTATTTGAGACACATGACAGGTAGAATCACGTGTGCAAATTGAAGAAGGCCTTGTACGGATTGAAGCAAGCACCCAGGACGTGGTATGACATGATGGATAGTTTCCTAATGAGCTTGGGATTTACCAAGAGTAAAGTAGATTCCAACATTTACTACAAGGTTGAAGTCGGAAATCCAATGATACTTCTACTCTATGTAGATGACCTGTTTGTAATAGGAGAGGATGGGCTCATTGTAGATACGAAGAGGAAACTTGCCACAAAGTTCGAGATGAAGGACCTGGATATGATGCATTATTTCCTAGACATGGAGGTGTGGCAGAATGCAGATGGGATCTTCCTTGGACAAAGGAAGTATGCAGTGGAGATTCTAAAGATATCCAGAATGATGGATTGCAAGGCTATGGCCACACCCATGGAATCGAACTTGAAGCTATTGTGTGATGCTTCATCAGAGTTAGTTGATGCCATGATGTATCATCAGATGATTGGGTCATTGATGTACTTGATGAACATGAGACCGGACATATGCTTTGCTGTGAACACATTGAGCCAGTTCCTGACGGATCCGAGACAAGTTCACCTGGTTGCTACAAAGCATATATTGAGATAACTGAAGGGTATAGTTGATTATGGGCTCAGGTATGATATGAATCAGAAGATTAACCTGCATGTTTATGTTGATTCGGATTGGGAAGGCAGTGCCACAGATAGGAAGAGCACTTCAGGATGCTGCTTCAGTATGGGATCCTTTATGATCTCCTAGTTTAGAAAGAAGCAGTCATGCGTGTCACTAAGTACAACAGAAGCATAGTATGTTGCAGCTTGTTCGGCTAGTTGTGAGGCAGTATGGCTTAGGAAGTTATTGTTTGATTTGTTTGATCTTCAGTTAGAGGCGACTTGTATATTATGTGACAACCAGAGTTGTGTGAAGTTGTCTGAGAACCCGGTGTTCAATGACAAGTCGAAGCACATTGAGATCAAGTATCACTATATTAGGGACATGGTGCAGAGGGGAGCAGTGAAGCTCCAGTGTATTGCAACGAACGAGCATATAGCTGTTGGGTATGTTATATCTCTTCACATGGTGGCTGCGCGTACACCACGATCTCCATTGTATTCTATCTAATCTCAGTAAAGGGATTAGGGTTGTAACCTAATTTTGGGTAAACGAATTAGGGTTTTAGATGCTACGAAATACCATATATTGTTTTGTAAATGGTTGAGTAAACATACAATGAAAATAGTTGCGCGGCTCTAAGTTTTGTTTTTTTTTCCTGATTAAGGGTTTCTAGGTGAAAATCTCTGTGCTATGCGTGTACCATTGTGTATTTTCTGTTAATGCTTAAAGAATCTGCATGAGTTTTTACTACACTGTTAAGGTTTAAAACTTACAATAGTCGATGTATTGACCAAGCCGTTAGCTAGAGTGAAGTTCGAGTACTTCAGAGAGAAGCTTGGTGTTCTTTAGATCGAGGTTCCTTCCAAGAGGAAGTGATGAGTCCGGAAGATGCAAATGCACATGGGCCATTCCGACATGGTGGTAGGAAATTCCTCCCATGGCCGTTGATATAATGACATTGATATAAGTTCCGAGCCATTTCGACATGCTGGTAGGAAATTCCTCCCATGGCCGTTGATATAAGCGTTGAGCCATTCTGGCATGGTGGTAGGAAAGTCCTCCCATGGCCATTGATATAAGTGCCGAGCCATTCCTACATGGTGGCAGGAAATTCCTCCCATAGCCATTGATATAAGTGCTGAGCCATTCTGACATGGTGGTAGGAAATTCCTCCCATGGTCGTTGATGTAAGTGCCGAGCCTTTCCCGAATGGTGGTAGGAAAGTCCTCCCATGTCGGTTGATGTAAGTGCTAAGCCTTTCCCGAATGATGGTAGGAAAGTCCTCCCATGTTGGTTGATGTAAGTGTTGTGTATCACATGCTGGTAGGAAATTCCTCGCATGTTGGCAGATTGGGTCCTATATGGTGGTAGGAAAGTCCTCCCATATTATAGACATTGTGATGTGCATCTGGGATGTGCTCCGTGTGATGATGAGATGATATGAAGACGATGAGGCGACAGTAGGAGACGTAGGTGTTTGCAGAGGAATTGTAATGACTGGTCTTGGATTCTACCTACTTGATGACTTGATCGCAGATATGATGAGTACCTACATGAGGGATAGGCCTACATCCAACATGAAAAAGGGTGGGCTCTGTAGAACTTCCTATGATGAGTAGATTCGAGAGATGTCACCAATCGATGATCAACTTGATGAGGATTGCAGCAGCAACGACGATGATCCAATGTTGATGATGATGTTCCAACATTGATGATCCAACGACGAAGACTTGTGTCCAAATGTGTTGATGAATGTGTCAAGAGAATACCTTCCTATTTAAGAGGGAGTGTTAATGTAATTGTAACTTCTAAAGATATTCACTTGTATTTTATATTGTATTTATCATTGTATTTTATTTGTACTTCCGATGAAGATGTTTATTCCTCCATTCAGGGATGTCATTATTACATTTGGTCATGTAAGGTCATTGAGGTAAATCCTCCATTGTAATTTGGGGAATTAGATCCCCCTAGAGTCAATGTAATAGGGTTATTGAGTCTTCCTAGAGGAGTCTGCCCAATCAGATTTAGTTGGGGGCCGACCTGTTGAGTGAAAAAAGGTAAAGTGAAAGTAAAGTATACATAGAGAGCTAGGCTCTCTCATTTATTCATTTAATCACTCACTGAAGTTTGCATAAGTGAGAGAGATTACAAGTTTGCACAAGTGGAGAAGAGAGAAGCTGCATAAGACCATCTTTATTTTGGGGTTTTTACTTTTGACATTGTATTGGTGACTATTCTATCTCTGAGGAAGTTGTGGGGTTTTCTCCTTTATGGTTTCCCCGAGGAAATTCTTTGTGTATATTTTGTTATGCTGTGCATGTTATTCTTTCAGTAAGATCCTAGATAAATATTGATTAAAATTAGAAAATCGAACACCTTGTAGGCGTAGCAGCCGAAATAGGGATGAACTCATAGTGAGCTACTAGTTTGGAAGCCATCTTTGGGTAGGGTGGTGTAAGATACCATACCGGGACAACTAATCCATTTAGTGTACCCTGTACACCCATGGGAGGGTACAAGAAGGGAATTTGCAAAATTGGTGGGACTGATGGACTCAACGTTTGTTCAATGCCATGACCCGGCGACGGTGTTGAGGTGGAGGTGGCTCCTTTTTCAGTGGTGAAAATTGTGCACATTAGTTCATAGATCGATGTAGGGATTCTTGGTTGTGGTACCGAATACACTCCTAACAAATTATATTTCTTGTACATATTGGGTGCCAAAAATGACCCTTTTTTCTCACTTCTCTTGTAATCATTTTCCCCTATTTCTCCTTATTATTATAAACAAGTTGTTATCTTTCCTAAGGAAAATCATGATCTTGAGTAGGTATAATTTATTATTACTTTGTTATATTAATGCCTAATGTTTTTCAGTGTTTATGGATTTTTTCTCCTAATTAAGATGACTTGTGACGGATTGTTGAAAGCAAATGAGACCATAGGGAATTTGGGTGTATCATCCTGTTGGTACACGTGGATGAAGAAGTACTTGGAAAGCAGTTACACCTTTTCAAGGCTCCGGTTCAGATCGTTGCAGAAGTAGCCTAATTTATCCATCCACGCGGCTAGATGAAACTCACTTGGTTGTTATACCTCTATGTTTCACAGTGTCGCATCTTCATCACAAAACGAGTTGACGACACTTTCCCTGCTGTTTTAAACCATCCAGAAGAGACAGATGATGAGTCAACCTTGAAGGTGAATCTACCCTGACAAGTTCTGACCCACCTAAGACCTTATCTACACACACTACCGCGTCTTGCACATTTATCAAAACGCGGTACTAGACACTACCGCGCTATGATATTTCCCCAAAACGCGGCAGTACCGCGTTCTGCAGTCTTTGCAGAACGCGGTACTCTTTTAATAGCCTTTTTCCCTTGGCTTGTGGGATTTTGGATTTTCGAAGATAATGGAAGATTGAGGTCCCTGATTCGATCTCAACTCATCTCCTTCGATTAGAAACCCTGATCCACTTATCTCTCCTTAGATCCACCCATCTCTCTTGTTGGTTAACCTCACCATTCACTATAAAAGAGAAGCATTCCATTGGGAAAAGAGGGAGGACTCTTGAGAGTACCAAACTTATGGTCTTGCAGCATTGTGGAGATAGCTAGAGGAGAAGACACTTGGAGCTGGAGGATTGGCTTGGACATCAAGCATCTTTTGTAAGTATTCTTCAAGTTGTAATGGAATAACTTGTCTTGTTTTCCCAAATCATTTGTGTTAACTTTGTTTTAATGACATGATTTGTATCTTTCATAGATTTAGATTCTAACTCATGTTTCAGGTTGCTAGAGTATAGTGCATTCCTGTGTCTTGGTTCCATTTTGACAGGTTCATTTGTGAGGGCTTGGAGATTGGAGCAACTACAAGAACAAGCGTCTGGATAGAAGGTTAGTTAAATTTCTTCTACTCTTTCTAGCATTTTAATCCTGAGATGTTTGTTAGGTCTAGGGATTCAAGGTAGCATTTGTTTTGACTTGTTTCTTGCTTTAAGGTTAGTTTAAAGTCTGCTTTAAAGTTAAGAGAGTTTTGGCTTATCCGTAGGACAAAATTCTACATAACATTGGTATTGGATCAGTTCAAACTGTTGAGAGCATTGATGTATATGAAACATATTTTATCTCAATGTGATAATGAATGTAACTGTTTCTATTTTTGGGTATTGATTCAACATCCTGAAGCTATTCGATCTTCATGGCTATCCGAATTAGAAGGATCTGAATTGTCATGTTTTGGTATTTAAAGGAGGACGGGATGGTTCAAAAGGAGGTTAGGCTTATTTTTTGAGAGAACTTGTAAAAGGAGTAGAAGAACTCTATATCTGAATTTTATTCCATCAATGAAATCGACAGTATCTTCCCGATCTTCTGCGTACTGATTCCTTGTAGTGTTTAGAGGAATCTCTGTTAGGAGGCAAGGGCCCACCTTCTTTCAGAGTTGCCTAGTTAGCTAGTTGCGTATTTTCTTTACCTTGTTTTGGTATGGAATTGCAATTAAATTTACTTTTGAGTTGCTAAAACAGTGTGAGTATTGAGCGTAGGATTTCTTCAATTACAGCTTTTCTCGTTTTGTTGAAATAGTTGATTGAATAGTGCGTAGTTTTTCTTTGCAAGTGTGTTATTGGATTGTGCAATTATTGTTGTTACACCTGTGCTCTTCTACTGCATTTTACTATTGTTTTTTCTCTTTCATGGATTGCTAAAACTGGTAGACGACATATGGAGTTATAGAGTAGGAGGATTGATTTTATTTATGATTGAATATTGCAATTGTGGATTGGACGCCTTTCTATGATAATGATTTAGGATTTAAATTCTTGCAAAAGTAATTTATCCATTTCATTTTTGAAGCAATTATTTTCAGAATTAATGCAATTAGAGGGATTGCGAACTTTTTTTGATTTTTGGCAATTGAATTAGTATTTGAAGATTGGATTGAACAATGAGCAGAGCACATACCTAGAAATTAGGATGCAACCATTATTTGAGTAGATTGGGTGACTTATAGATTATTAATCAGTTACTTAATGTTTATGCATATATTTTGCTTGACTACCTTTGAAATAACCATACTTCCCTGGGTTGGAAATTTATATTGAGCACTTTGTTTATGAATTAATAGACAATTACAGTGATCAACAATACATACTGGGGGAAATGTCAACATACGGTTGAGTATCGCCCAATACAGTCGTAGGACATTGTCAGGATTGCTTATGGTGTTGGGGTCATAATAGTTAAGCTAGTCGAGGGTAACTACCTTCCCATTTAAGGGAAACATCATGATACAGAAGACCGAGGAGGAAACCGACTTCATGGTGTACATATAAATATGCCCCAAGAGGATGTTGTAGTTTATTTCGGCGTTGACTACTTCAATATCGATCATAACCATCTTGCCCCCCAGCTCTATGGGGAATTTTTGGTACAATCCTCCTGGTTGGGATGGTCTCCCATCATATGTGCAAAGAATCATATATGAGGGGACTAGCTTTGATGAACCCAATCCTTTCCAGACCTTTGCATTAGAGTTTTTGAGTTCTTTGTTTACGATACTACCCCCGATTTTCATTTTCCTGTCATCATGTCAGATCTACCACGAAGATCACGAAGACAACAGGGCCAAAGCCCTCCACCACCACCACCGTCACGGACGACTGGTCCGCCTACATCACGCATTCCTGCTCCTCCTGGCCGCGGTGCTGGTCGAGGGAACATTCCACCGCCGATACGTACAGCAGCTTCAGTTCCACCCGTAACTGCCACTCACAGCACAGTCTCAGAATCTATTGCAGCTTCTGCAACCACTAGCATATCTGAGACCTCCACTGTCACTTCACCCACTGTCATTCCAGATTTATCTGTCACAGTGGACACAGTTACCGCAACTGAACCTAGTACAACCCAAAGTACTAGACCCGAGGTCATCCTTCTACCGGATGTCAGCACTTCCCATCCATCAGACACTCTTCACAATGATACAGATGGATCTGTTGGCACCATAGAAGGATCCGACCAGGACATACCTGGCTTGATTTCAGTCCCAGGCGGGTACGTTGAAATCGTTGAAGATACTTGACTTCCTGACACACCCTTTGAACCTGATTATGGTTTCATCACTTCCCAGGCGGATCTTCCGCCTGTCATCACCACGTCACCTAGTGTTCATCCTCAGGAGATAAGTTCTTCTAGCAATGTACCTCGTACTATAGCTTTTCCCAACCTCCCTCCGGGACATGAAATCATGGCTTCCATCCAGTCTAGTATGGTTAGCCTAGCGAACTCTCCGTTAGCATCGGCACGGTTTAGACGCAGCACAGAGCAAATGCTCTCGTCAGCCTCTCGATATCCCCCTGACACTCGTCCTTCTGACTATAGGGATCCCAATATCCCGTCTAGCACGGAGTTTCGACACTCCTTTGCAGACGGCACAGGACCTTCGGATGTTACCATACCTAGGTTCCTGCCGGATCCCCAAAACCTTTTCCAGGACATGAACTCGGACCTAGTTTTTGAGGGTCCTCCTACCATTGAACATGTCATGGACGACGCTAATACCCCTGGGCTAAATTCCCCACATTTGCTGTCATCACCTATATTTGGTGCACATTCTATGAGGGATAACCCAGTTTTTTCCCCGTCCTCACCTGTTCGATATGGACGACCCCCTCCGCAAATCGGTACTTTTGGTGCCGTTGGCCAATCCACATTATCATATTTGACCAGCGGCGGAAGAACAACTAGTCATACTGCTGGATCTTCCGGTTGGACTGGAGGATCACCTTCAACCACCATTTACACTATCTCAGGAGGTGGACAACCAACTACAGTGGTCCCCAACTCTAATTACCAAATTCCCCCTGGCGGGCCATCAACCCAACCAGTTGGTGGACAACCTTTTGTTGGGAACCCTGTTCCAAGCCAACAACCCCCACCTGGCGGGCCATCAACCCAACCAGTTGGAGGACAACCTTTTGCTGGGAACCCCGTTCCCAGTCAACAGCCTCCTCATATAGGGCCATCCAACCTACCTGCTAGCGGACAACCTATTGGCTCGATCCAACAAACTTCCCAACCAGCAGCGTCTACTCAGTTCGGTATGTACAATCCACCTGGCAGTGGGAAACCTTATTCTGGTGTTCATACCGGGCCTTACTCTCAACAACCCCTGTCAGGCATACTTCCTTCTTGGGATACCCAAATCCCACAGAGTGGGGGGTACTCACTTTTTGGAAACTGGAACCAAGCTGGGGGGCAATCTCAGATTCCCCCCAACTTGAATTCTGGCTTCCCTTACCCTTCAGCTGCTACAACTCCATGGAACCCATCACTGCAATTTCCACTCGTTCCCCAAGGCGGAACGAGCCTTCCATGGACACCACCGTCGCAGCCACCCCCCAACCCTGCTATGGGAAACCCTCCACTTACACAGTATAGTGGTAACATCCCTGGAACACAACAATTCTAGGGAACTTTTCCCCAACAAGGAACATCAACTTTTCCTGGGTTCCAACAACCCCAAGGTACTATACCCACTCAGCAGAACACTCACCAACCGGTTAACCAGATGGCTTGCCATCCACAGAATTTCCAGCAGTATCCTGTGGGAAACTCATATGGGTATAACACACAGTAGTATGCTATGCAGGGCCCTCCAGGGTTCTCAGCACCACATGGGTATTACTCATTCCCGCAGACCAACCGTCAACTTCCCTTTTTGGCCACACTTGATCTACCTGATTTGTCGAGGCTTATCAACGATCCTATATGGCATGAACCTCACTGGCCACCTATTCCAGCCAAACTACCATCGGACATTCCTAAGTTCGATGCCAATCCCGGGGAAGACCCCAAGAACCACGTGATGACCTTCCATCTTTGGTGTTCATCCAACTCCTTGATGGATGATTCCATCCGACTTCGACTCTTCCAACGCACGCTCACCGAAACGGCAGCAAAATGGTATATCGAGCTGCCACAACACTCTTTTCGTGATTTCAACACTTTGGCTATGCAGTTTCTGACACATTTCCAGCTCCCCATCCGGTATGAGACTGGAACAGAACTGCTAACTTCACTGCGTCAAACCACTTCTACACATATTTCGGATCACATAGACGCCGTAGGCTAATAAAGGCACCTATTCCGGATCAGCTACTTGCTGATTGGTTTACAAAATCCTTTTTGCCTCCCATAGCCATAGATATTGCTATGCGCGGACCGGTTACAGAAGAACAAGCCATCTCGGCAGCACAATACATGGATTTGGTATATACTCAATCCGGTACTTTACATGAACTTCTTCCACATGCCTCCCACATTCACACTGATCCAACAAAGCCTACCACTGAACCACCCATTGATGGTATTCTTGGTTCAGTCAAGGCTCAGCCTGCTACCAACTCGACGGGACAACAAGCTTCTGCTTCCCCCGCTTTTACCCAGGCCGCTTCAAAAGCTTCCACCTCTCCTGCTGTCTCCTCCAAAGTGAACGCAGTTCAATCTACGTCACAACCATCTGGAGGAAAGAAGAAAAACAATCGTGGCAAAACCAAAAAGAACCAGCAGGAGAACCCCAAGCCACAACCTACCCAGAATGACCAGAAACCACGTCGGAAAGCTAAGTTTCCCTGCTTGATTTGTCAAGATGATCATTATACGCGTGACTGTCCCTACAAGGACGAGGTCAACAATTTCGTTAAAGGATCCTCTCGCCCAGCAGTGCTGACTGACCCTTTCCCACAACAGCAACAACAAATGGTTGCCCAGGAATCCCCATAAGGGGCAACCCGACCAATCCCACCCGCGGAGAGACGTCCACAAACCGCGAAATCCTAATGACAAGTAATGAGGAGATTAATATCACCACTCGTTCAAAGACTTATGACAACCCTCCAAGTTCAAACAAACAATTGGAGATAGCCAAAGGCAAATCTCCTGTTGAAGATCCAATTCCTACCCCCCCCCTAACGGTCATCTCCACATCGAGAGACCGCTAACGGACACAGTGATACGCCCACCCAAGGGCACTATTCGAAAGGCGACATTCAATCCTAATGCGCGAGCCGCCCAAAACTATAACATTGTTGAGGATCTGGCTCAAGCACCTTGCGCCATGTCGACTCTCGAGGTTCTCCAACACTGCCCCACGCAGCGTAGAACCCTACTTTCAGCACTGGGGGCAATGGACCCAGATACTTCTAACTCTATCATGTTTAACTTGGAACACGCCAAACCTAGGCTTTCTCATCAGTTAGCCTTCCAGGTGCATACAAAAATCCGTGGAAATGTCATCCATCGCACTGTGTTAGATGAAGGTGCTTCCACGTCGATTATGTCTTTGAACTGCTAGAGAGCCTTAGGCTCACCCGAAGTTCTCCTACTACTCTCAGGGCATTTGATGGACATGGTTTTCAACCATATGGACTCATTCCCTCAATCGGTGTTGAACTGGGGGGAAAAACAGTATCCGTACACATCGAAGTCGTAGATGCACCTTTGGATTACAATCTCCTACTTGGTCGGAACTGGTTCTATGCCATGACCGCCATAGCATCTACAGTCTTCCCGATTGTACAATTTCCTCATGAAGGGAAAATTGTCACTATTGATCAACTGGATTACTGTATCCCAGACCCCCATCCGAACTCCACCAATATCGTCCCGTTATTGGATCAACCTCGGTACCGGTTCCAAGACATAGGTGTTGGTCTCATGAAGGATTCATCCCTCATTGGAGTTTTTCCAGAGCTGGGAACCCATCTTCAACCAGTCAACATGATTTCATCACATGTCACCCCTTCCGATGATTCATGGGTGATTCCGAGTCCTACTCAGATTCAAGGCTATGGCAATTCCATGCCTTTGAACAGAAACCTTGCAGCATATGATGCAATCCAATCAGCCACAGATTGGGTCGATTGTTCTTTTGATCACACCGTGGCACAGCTCTCGGCTGAAACTCATCCACACCCACCACTTTTTGATCCTCTCAACTTGATTTTTCCTACTGACGAATCAATCATGGAGGTTATGTGCGGTGATGAGCCACCATGGGGAGATTTTCATCATCGATCTTCATTCCCCACTATTCAGCCACTTGAGCCTGATACCAAATCCAACGCTTCACTTGGGATGGTTCAAACCAAGTTCTCCACTTCCCTTGACGAGGTATTTTCCGAAGGAAACTTGGCCAATCTTATGGCAACCACTCCCATCGATATTTCAGTGAAGCCTGGTATCGTGGAAAACGTACACATTGGCAAAACATGTACTCCCCTTGAAACGGAGTTCTATAGTGCCTACTTTAAAACTTTCCGCGATGTTTTTGCTTGGAGTTATGAAGAGATGCCAGGAATTGACCCCTCGATCGTGGTCCACCAAATTCCAACTTTCCCTGGCGCCCGACCTGTTCGACAAAAGCTTCGACCCGTTCATCCTCGTAAGGCAGCCGCCATTAAAGCAGAAGTTGAAAAACTTTTGCGTGCTGGTTTTATCTATCCTGTCCCATTGACAGAATGGGTATCCAACATCGTTCCCGTAGCCAAGAAACAGGGAACGATTAGAGTCTGTGTTGATTACCGTGATTTGAACAAGGCTTGTCCCAAGGACAACTACCCAACTCCGTTTATCGACCAGATCATCGATAACTGTGCCGGAAGTGTTATCTTTTCATTTATGGATGGCTTCTCTGGCTATAATCAGATTGATATCCTCCCAGCCGACCAGCACAAAACGGCCTTTATCTGCCCTTGGGGGATCTTTGCATATCGAAAGTTACCTTTTGGCCTAAAAAATGCCGGGGCAACTTTCCAACGGGCGATGTCCTATGCATTCCATGACATCAAACATATCGTAGAGCCATATCTTGATGATCTCCCCACTCATTCTCGAACGCGGGAAGACCATCCAGACCACTTGAGTGCCATTTTCGAAAGGTGCCGGCGCTACAATATACGTTTGAACCCGCACAAGTGCGTCTTTTGTGTAGAAGCCGAAAAACTGTTGGGCTTCATAGTCTCCAAAGGTGGGATACGTTTGGATCCCGCAAAGGTAGCAGCTATCTTAGCTCTGCCTTCACCTACCAATATTCCAGAACTTCAATGTTTGCAAGGGCATGCAAACTTTCTACGTCGTTTTATCTGCAATCTATCCGAGATAACAAAAGGCTACATGTGGCTTCTCAAGAAGAATGTTCCCTTCATATGGGATGATGAATCCCAACGCTCCTTTGACAATTTAAAGGCAGCCTTAACCAAAGATCATGTGATTCAACCCCCCAATTACACACAGGACTACATCCTTTATCTCGCAGCCTCGATTTCCACCATTGGTATGGTGTTAGTCCAGGAAGACCACAACGGCATAGAACATGTGGTGTACTATCTCAGCAAGAGTCTTCTTGACTCTGAAACTCGCTACTCACATGTTGAAAAGCTGGCTCTGGCAACTGTATTTGCTGTCCAGAGATTCCGTCACTACATCTTACTCCGTTGGACCACCATCATCGCCGATTTCAATCCAATGTACTATATCCTCACACGACAAGTGCTTGGGGGCAAGTACTCCCTTTGGATTTTCATCCTTCAAGAGTTTGACTTGGAATTTGTCAAAGCCAAGTCTAAGAAATCCCTGGTCTTCGCTGAGTTAATTTGTAACCTGCCCCATGCTATTGAGCAATCCAAGCCCATTGATTCTCTTCCCGACGAATCATTGTTCCTCATTAGCACGTTTGATCCGTGGTATGGGGATATTCTCTTATATCTCCAAACCCAACGCTTCCGCCCCAATCTCACCCGCGATGAACGGCGACGTATCAGACATCACGCAAAATACTACCTTATAGTGAACGATACTCTGTATCGCCGTGGTGTCGACACTGTCCTTCGACGTTGTTTGACCTTAGATGAGGCGGAACGCGTTCTCAACGACTGCCACGCTGGAGCATGTGGTGGTCATCTCTCTGGGATGGCTACGGCCCAGAAAATATTGCGAGCAGGATAATTCTGGCCCTCAATTTTCAAAGACTGCATTGAAACAGTCAAGAAGTGTCCGCCATGTCAATTCTTTCATAGCAAAGCACGCTCGCATCCTGCTCCACTCCATCTTGTCATTGCCGTCGGCCCCTTTTCCAAATGGGGCATCGATTTTATGCATTGTAAGCCCACTTCAGCCGGGGGGCATAGCTATGTCATAGTAGCTGTCGACTATTTTACAAAATGGGCTGAAGCGATGCCTACGTATGCTGAAGACGGCAAAACAGCAGTGCAGTTCATATTCAATCATATTATAGCTAGATTCGGTGTCCCACAGTCTATTGTGACCGATCATGGTTCCCATTTCAGGAACCATATGATCGAAGAACTAAGTGCCAAACTGGGTTTTCGCCACGAAAACTCAACCCCATATTACCCACAAGCTAATGGCCAAGTTGAAGCCATTAATAAAGTCCTGAAACGAATGATTCAGCGCATTGTGGGTACCCAAAAATCCAACTGGCACTCAGCTCTGTTCTCAGCACTGTGGGCATACCGAACCTCAGTGAAAAGTGCTACTGGGTTTACACCATTTCAACTGGTATACGGCCTAGAAGCCATTCTCCCGATTGAATGTGAAATTCCATCACTCAAGATAGCCATAGAGCTACTTCCACACACTACTTCCGAAGAGGAACGGTTTCTATACCTAGCCAAGCTAGATGAAACCCGCCGCGACGCTGCTTTGGCTAATGAAGCTCACAAAAAATGCGTCAAAGCTCAATACGACAAATCCGTTCAACCTCGGATATTCAATGAGGGTGACCTCGTACTTACATATGATCAGATGCATGATAAGCTTGGAAAAGGTAAACTTGAATCTATGTGGTACGGCCCCTTCATTGTTAAACGTGTCTTAGAAAAAGGAGCCTATGAACTAATCGATTGTGATGGTACGCCATTGGCACGGCCCCGCAACGGGTTATACCTCAAACGTTTTTACGCGTGAGGTTACCCTACGCGGGTTACTTGTTGTACATAATGTACTTAGTTTTCTTTTTGCTTTCTTTTTAGTGTGCGCGTGGACCTCATGTATCCACTCTTAATTTGACTCGTGACTTTATGCGCAGATGTCTGCCTACTTTGGATTCGCCGACGGTGCAAGCCGACATACCCGGAATCTCGCTTCCGCAGCATGGGTAATCTATTCCCCCACTGGCGAGTTGATTTCTTCAGGAGCCAATTGTTTAGGTCCTGCAACCAACAATATCATGGAGTACCATGCAGTCATTGGTCTCTTGACAGAGGTTGCTTCACTCGGGATTGACTCCTTATCAGTCTTTTTAGACTCCCAACTCGTGGTTTCTCATCTAAACCGTGTTTACACAGTTCGTGATCCTACACTACTTCGTTTATTTCGAAGAGTACGCCTCTTGGAACGGTCATTTAATTTTATCACATATCAACACATACCGAGAGAATTCAATTGTATTGCTGATTCATTGGCTAATTACATTTTGGATTGGCATCTTGCCCATACATAAAAACATCATAAAAAATAAAATGCACAAGTCATTGTAAATATTTAGATCATAAATAGGTCCATATCACTGTATATAAGTGTGTTTTTTCAAAAATACATAAAGTTTGTGTCAAAGACAAAATTGGGGATCAAATCTCATATACAAAAATTGGCCCTCAAAGCCTACATATCGTGTACATGCCGCAAATAGATCAAAAGACCATCTATGGAGATCTAGGAGACCTATCATGTCCCTCATCGGACTCCTCCTGCTGCTGGTGGTAACACACTACAACTCGAACCACCCTGCGAAGAAGTCGACTGATACGACCAGGCACACCTACAGTATGCCGCTGGAGGTGGTAAGGGACGTCATCCATCCGCATAGCAGGGATGCCATGAGTCAATCCCTGCAGGTTCCTCTCAATATCCCGAACACCTCCTGCCTCGTCTTCATCTTCCTCTTCATCAGGAACAGCTTGACGATCGACACCACCACGATGGAGTGGAGAGTACCCTGCTGGTCTCTGTGGTCCACGGTCTGCAACATGCATGCGATTATACATTAGACGTCTTTTACACATTCTAAAAAAGCAATAAAAATTAAATATTCAAAAAGGAAAAAATACATATCCATGAAGGTCATACCAGAGTCGTCCCAGTCATCATCCTCTGGCAATGCCAAGTCGATGTCCTCACAGAAATCTATCCCTGAGTAGGGATAGTCATCAATCATAACTATCTGCTCCTCTAGCCAGGAGAAGAAGTCCTCACCAAAGGCTAGCCGCTGAGGTCCCCCAAGGCGTCCAGCATAGTCACTCCATCGAGCCATCCATGGTTCGGTAGGTGGACGAGGGCGTATAGATATCTGTGGGCGCAGTAGTGGCACCCTCGCCAAAAAGAAAGTGACCAGGATGCTCCCATAGCCAAACTGGGTATTTTTCCCAGTCCTACACTTGTGCACTTATTCTTTCAGATTGGACAACACTGCCTCACACCAGTTGAAAACTGTTCCTCCCATGCACTCTGCTACGAGATTCACTTGTGTGCGGGATGCCTGATGTGGACTCACGCTTCCTGCTGCACGCGTGATAGTGAATAGTACGGTTTTCACAGGAAGATCTATGACCTCCTTTATGGCCACCTTTCCACTTTTCTTACTCGAACCCGCCTGGCAATATCGAGCAATCAAGTCATATGTGCTTGATTCTGAAGCTGAGTATCCAGTAAAGTTCAACCGGGCCCCTCTTTTCGAGAGACCCGTGAGGAAGTAAATATCCTTGAGTTGAATTTCAAGCACATGCTCTCCCGCTCGGAAAGCTCGAATGTCAGGATCCCACAATTGGATGAGGTGAGTGAGAAGCTTAGGTTGCTGACGAATCCCTTTGGTTTTGAAGAACTTTAGCAAACCACATTCTCGCAATGCGGTCACGGTGGGTAAGTCATTTTCGGCTGCAAAATCATCCGCTTCGTGCTCTCTTTCCTTCCAGCTTACCATTTTGCTCCGAATAAGTTGCAAATCCCTGCAAAAGGTCAAACAAAACAATTAGTAACTATTTAGCAACTTAGTTCCAGAAGGAAATTGGAGAAAATTTGATTTTTTAAACTCAAAATTCGCCTTTGCCGCGTCTGAGGGATATTCTACCGTGCGGCAGTCCACACTACCGCGCCTCGGTTTGGAGATACAGCGCGGTACCACCGCGTTTTTCGATAGAGCCCCCACGCGGTAGTGTGAAGGGCGATTCTTGCCCAAAAGGGCTCGCCAAAAAATCAAATTTTTCTTGGTGAAAGCAAAAATTTCTTACATAAAATGAAAGAGGGGCTCAAGCACTCTTACCTGGCGCAGACGGCTCTCGAAATGGTGTTCCAGAACTCCCGGTATGGATCCTTGAAATCTTGCTCCTAAATGGGTGAAAATGTCTCCTTTGGGTAAAAAACACAAATGAATAGTAATTTCTATTTTTTACCATTCCTTATATAGCATTTTTTCACATATTTTTTAGTTAATTAATTACTATTTTAAATAGTTGAAATAAACCCTTGTTCACATTGCTAATGTCCAGTTTTTGAGCATTTATTGACAGGATCCTCGGTAAAAATGTGATACATTCACACTGGTGTTTATCCATGGTTTGACCTTCATTTCGAGCCCACTTTATCTTTTTCGTGCTCTGGATTTAAAACTTGAAAAAGATTCCAAGCGCTTTTACACCCGTGTCGTGCTTGTCAAATTCGAGTAAACGGTGTCGAGTACGGTCAGCTTTACTCATGCTCGTTAAACAATGAGGAAAGTATTATCCTGGTTATATTTTATTCTTTTTTCAGACTAGAATAATTTAAAATTACGAAAAAGACCATAGGAGTCCATAGTTAAGCTCTTTTCAGACTCCTTAAAATTGAAAAGATTGCCAAGTGATCTTGACTCTTTCACACTTGTAAAAGTATTTGAAAGGTCGTCTATTCGGTGATAGGTTACCCCTTTTTCGGCCCGTCTAGACTATTTACGAGAAAGGAATACCTCAGTCAATCTCGGCTGGGAGAGTTCTCTCGGGAATTGTTTTACACTTTTTCGGGATCGAGGGACTAAATTTTACGAAAAAGTACATTGTGGAGCTTCCTTTAAGTTTTTCAGGCTCTCTAAATATGAAAAACTACCAAGTTTTCCTTCCTTGGACTCGTTAAAATGTTAACATCGAAGGACCCACTTTGGGACGAACCCCTCCTTTCTCAGGTTCGTAAAACATGTGAGATTGGACTCATCCATGAGATGAGCTACACCGAGCATCTGTTATCCTCTTCAAGCTCGCAAAACAAGAAAGAGGTACTCGTCCATCATGTCGGGGAAATATGGGGGGATAAGTCAAGTTTGTCCATGGCAGCTTGTCAGTCGTTACCTTTGAACATGGCATGTGTCCGTCTCTTGTCTATATCTGGTATCCATTTTTCACTGAGTTATGGTCATCATCATGAGTCGTCTCCCTGGCCACGAGTCCACTCATCCGGTGTCTATCCTCTATTTATCAATAATCCCTGCTGCCAAGTCCTGTTACATGCCGTTATATGTTCAAAGGGTTGCATTGCTTCGAGTCATTCATTGTGTCAGGCCTCCACTGTGTCAGTACATACTCCATTGCTCCATCATCTTATCATTCGTGTCGATTTCGTGTCGATGATGTGGGAATCATCATGGCCCACCTTCGACGAGTCTATTCATGTCGACACCAAATCACTATCCGGGAATTAGGCTTAGAGATCAACCGTTAGTACCCTGGTACCTGCATGCCTCAATGGCAGGTTTCCTCGTGTTTGGCAGTAGGTTCACATCATTGACCTCTGATCAAACGATCTCTCGGATGCTCGACATCAACTCACTCATTCGCATTTCGTTGAGATGTACTATTGATACCTTGGGAATCATCGTCATCATTGGTGATCTCCCTCGCATTTGTTAACGGTCCACATCATTGACCGGTAATCAAATGGTTTCTACCATGTTCGACTTCAACACCTTGTAATCACATGGTTAGAATCGTATCTTTTGCGATCGGGTAGAAGACCCTGGGCGCATCGCTGTATCTCGACTGCGTCCAGGCTGCGATGGAGATGTCCCTTGTATTGTCACACAGATCCACTTATTGTATTGGTCGTGGCTGTGTCATTATTGTCTCATGGATCTACGATTGTTCATAGTAGCCATGATTTGTCCACAGTCTACATCATCTCAGTACTCATGGATCTGCAATGTATTGGTCGACAGCCATGCTTTGAGTCATCTGTTTCCGAGCATGGGAATGCCCGCCTCGGTGGTATATCTAACACTTTGTTTCTATTTCAGCTCAGTGTCGCTCTCCTCGATGCTATCTCTGCACACTCTATTCGTAAAGTCTTTCGGCCATCGGTCCCTTCTGACCTCACACTTTAGGGGGCATCTGTTATACCTCTATGTTTCACAGTGTCGCATCTTCATCACAAAACGAGTTGACGACACTTTCCCTGCTGTTTTAAACCATCCAGAAGAGACAGATGATGAGTCAACCTTGAAGGTGAATCTACCCTGACAAGTTCTGACCCACCTAAGACCTTATCTACACACACTACCGCGTCTTGCACATTTATCAAAACGCGGTACTAGACACTACCGCGCTATGATATTTCCCCAAAACGCGGCAGTACCGCGTTCTGCAGTCTTTGCAGAACGCGGTACTCTTTTAATAGCCTTTTTCCCTTGGCTTGTGGGATTTTGGATTTTCGAAGATAATGGAAGATTGAGGTCCCTGATTCGATCTCAACTCATCTCCTTCGATTAGAAACCCTGATCCACTTATCTCTCCTTAGATCCACCCATCTCTCTTGTTGGTTAACCTCACCATTCACTATAAAAGAGAAGCATTCCATTGGGAAAAGAGGGAGGACTCTTGAGAGTACCAAACTTATGGTCTTGCAGCATTGTGGAGATAGCTAGAGGAGAAGACACTTGGAGCTGGAGGATTGGCTTGGACATCAAGCATCTTTTGTAAGTATTCTTCAAGTTGTAATGGAATAACTTGTCTTGTTTTCCCAAATCATGTGTGTTAACTTTGTTTTAATGACATGATTTGTATCTTTCATAGATTTAGATTCTAACTCATGTTTCAGGTTGCTAGAGTATAGTGCATTCCTGTGTCTTGGTTCCATTTTGACAGGTTCATTTGTGAGGGCTTGGAGATTGGAGCAACTACAAGAACAAGCGTCTGGATAGAAGGTTAGTTAAATTTCTTCTACTCTTTCTAGCATTTTAATCCTGAGATGTTTGTTAGGTCTAGGGATTCAAGGTAGCATTTGTTTTGACTTGTTTCTTGCTTTAAGGTTAGTTTAAAGTCTGCTTTAAAGTTAAGAGAGTTTTGGCTTATCCGTAGGACAAAATTCTACATAACATTGGTATTGGATCAGTTCAAACTGTTGAGAGCATTGATGTATATGAAACATATTTTATCTCAATGTGATAATGAATGTAACTGTTTCTATTTTTGGGTATTGATTCAACATCCTGAAGCTATTCGATCTTCATGGCTATCCGAATTAGAAGGATCTGAATTGTCATGTTTTGGTATTTAAAGGAGGACGGGATGGTTCAAAAGGAGGTTAGGCTTATTTTTTGAGAGAACTTGTAAAAGGAGTAGAAGAACTCTATATTTGAATTTTATTCCATCAATGAAATCGACAGTATCTTCCCGATCTTCTGCGTACTGATTCCTTGCAGTGTTTAGAGGAATCTCTGTTAGGAGGCAAGGGCCCACCTTCTTTCAGAGTTGCCTAGTTAGCTAGTTGCGTATTTTCTTTACCTTGTTTTGGTATGGAATTGCAATTAAATTTACTTTTGAGTTGCTAAAACAGTGTGAGTATTGAGCGTAGGATTTCTTCAATTACAGCTTTTCTCGTTTTGTTGAAATAGTTGATTGAATAGTGCGTAGTTTTTCTTTGCAAGTGTGTTATTGGATTGTGCAATTATTGTTGTTACACCTGTGCTCTTCTATTGCATTTTACTATTGTTTTTTCTCTTTCATGGATTGCTAAAACTGGTAGACGACATATGGAGTTATAGAGTAGGAGGATTGATTTTATTTATGATTGAATATTGCAATTGTGGATTGGACGCCTTTCTATGATAATGATTTAGGATTTAAATTCTTGCAAAAGTAATTTATCCATTTCATTTTTGAAGCAATTATTTTCAGAATTAATGCAATTAGAGGGATTGCGAACTTTTTTTGATTTTTGGCAATTGAATTAGTATTTGAAGATTGGATTGAACAATGAGCAGAGCACATACCTAGAAATTAGGATGCAACCATTATTTGAGTAGATTGGGTGACTTATAGATTATTAATCAGTTACTTAATGTTTATGCATATATTTTGCTTGACTACCTTTGAAATAACCATACTTCCCTGGGTTGGAAATTTATATTGAGCACTTTGTTTATGAATTAATAGACAATTACAGTGATCAACAATACATACTGGGGGAAATGTCAACATACGGTTGAGTATCGCCCAATACAGTCGTAGGACATTGTCAGGATTGCTTATGGTGTTGGGGTCATAATAGTTAAGCTAGTCGAGGGTAACTACCTTCCCATTTAAGGGAAACATCATGATACAGAAGACCGAGGAGGAAACCGACTTCATGGTGTACATATAAATATGCCCCAAGAGGATGTTGTAGTTTATTTCGGCGTTGACTACTTCAATATCGATCATAACCATCTTGCCCCCCAGCTCTATGGGGAATTTTTGGTACAATCCTCTTGGTTGGGATGGTCTCCCATCATATGTGCAAAGAATCATATATGAGGGGACTAGCTCCGATGAACCCAATCCTTTCCAGACCTTGGAGGAAATTACGCAAGTGGATGCACCTTCGTCGATGATACAACAATGGATCATAACATTCTTTACGGTAACTGGAACTTGAAATGCAACTAACGACGGTAGTCGCGGATCAACCTTGTTGAGATTAAAGGTCATGAGGTGCGAGTTGAAAGGATCGACGACGACAAGTGCATTGAGTAATGCCTTTTGATGAGTTGGGAAAGACTGTAACAATTCCAACGTGGATATGGCTGGCGCTGCAGGGGATTGAGCCAAGTCATCCAAAATACTATAATTGTGGGTGACTTTGATCTGAGGGTTATTAGGGGTACATTGAAGTGGAAATTTTAGAATCTGCGGGATTTGTTTGATATTCGGGCGTGGTATTTGTAGAGGGACCCCTAAGGGGATAGGAACGTCTTCCTCTTGGGGGGTTGAAGGTCCATCATAACCCTTGGATCGTGTCTAAAGATTTATATCCAACGTGTAGGTATTTTGAAAAGAGCCATCGTCGGGTGGGAGAGGATATTGTTGTTTTGTAACTACCCCTTGTTTTGCAAAGGGTTATTGTAACATGAGAGTTCATGGTTGTAACACGGGAGTTCACGGTTGGGGAGGGTTTGCATCCTGAGGAGGATTCATCACCATCTTCTTTTTGGATTCCACTAACTATTGGCAATCAGGGATAAGGGGACAATGATGTGTGTAATGACCATAATCACCGCAAATGGAGCAGTAGTAATTGGTTCTCAGGTTGGGGTTCTTCCCTTGTTTGGGGGGATTGTTAGTCCCTGCATTTTGGTTACCTGTATTCTGGTTTTGCCGGGGAGGAGGGTTTCCCACTTTCCTTGGCTGCTAGTTCTGCTTGTTCTTTCCTTTCTTCTTCCCTTGAGTTTGTGTATTCACTTAGGGAGTGTAAGAGAGGTATTTCACAATCCCAACCTTTCTGATTCACCAAGCTCACATGTAGTGCGAGGCCCGAAGATCTACTACGATCAGAAGAGTCTTTAGGTCCCTTAGTGTGTGTTAGTGGTGCAAACACATGTGATGAAAGAAAATTGATTGTTGGAAAATTAACTAGAAGAGTATATCAAGTAAATGAAAATGTACTTTTAACTCTAAAAGATGCTCATGGTGCTTTGCAAATCAGAATGCTAATTAATAGACAAGTGTGCAATGGAGGTATTTCACACTTCTCACCCTTTTCTGATTCACCAAGCTCACATGAAGTGCAAGGGGAAGAGCATACTTTGGGAGACAAGAGTCTTTATGTCCTTGCTTGTGTGCAAAAAGTGTATTCTACACTAGCATTGATCCTAAAAACATGTCAATTGTGTATAAACAAGAATGGTCTTGAATACTAGTGACAACAATAAGGCCCGTTGAAAGCCTCAAGGTTGGTTACCTAGGTAAGTTTCAAGAGAGATGGACTCTTTACTTCCTAATCTTGGTCTAGGTGGACTAATTACTAAAAAATTAAGTAATTGTGCGAATTAGCCTTAATTTAAGTTCATTAGTAAGCAGTAATTGGATTTCCATATTGCACTACGTAGATAAAAATCAAATAAAAACTGGTAGCACAACCAAACTATACTCTGCTACACGGGTAGCATGGTTAAATACAAAACAGGTGCACTGATAGCGCGGGTGATACATTGACCGATCACGTGGGTCAATCATACGGGAGGTCGTGTGGGTCGTGAAATGATTACTTGCGCTGGTAGTGCGTTTGTCATAGGCATTTCTGTGCTGGTAGCGTGGCCGAGAGGCTGAGATCTGTGCTACTGTGTAAAAATTAATTGCGGGCGACTCTCGGCCAAATTCTGGAGCAAGAGGTGGACTACTTGATCTCATGCAAGTGACAAATACCTAGAATTAATTGCTTAGCATAAAACAACCTAGTTAAATAAGAAATGAACAAAAAGAAGTGCAGTCGCCATTAGAACTGTTGTGGAAAAAATTGCACAATGTGCACTCTTCCACTTGGTAAGGGGCTAGGCCTTGCAGGCTGCAGTAAGGCCTCAGTCCTTGGAGTCCTTGTGGGGTGGTTGGTTGTGTCCTCCAAGTGTTCCTGCAAGAGATTGTTAGTGCAATTCACATAAAACAAAGAAATGTGGATAGAAAGCAAAATAAAAGAGATGGGGGGAGAATTCAAACTCCAATAACAATCTAACATATGCCAAACCACTTTTGTATTGCCCAATGGCCAAGCTGTACAACACCTAAGAGGTGTGGGATTAAAGGGAAGCCAACAATATCCCTTAGGGAGGCCTTTTTTGTCCAAACTATATACTAAGCAATGGTATAACCATGGAGAGGAATTATTGCCCCTTGATGGAAGGTTGCAAGGGAGCTTGGGAATGTTAAATTTTGAGCATTAATTCACAATACTTTTGGATCTTTACTGAGAGAATAACATATACAGTATATCAATGCATAACAATCACAATAAGCATGACAAGCATCACAAGAATCAAAAGCATGGGAGACAAGAGACACATAGTTTCCATGGGGAAAACCCTAAGGTGAAAAACCCCACAACTTCCTCAGAGATAGAGAGAGCAATGGCTCAACCAAAGTACAACCAAAATACACTTGAGATATTCTCCTAGAAGCAGATGATCCTCCTCCTCACTAGTGCGCCACTTTCTGAGTGAGAGAGAGATGACTTTCCGAATGATCTAAATAGAGATCTCCTGATCTCTATTTATACTAACCTATTTTCCCAGTGACCTTATGGGGCCAACTTGTCTAGCTAGGTACATCCAAAATATAATATATATTTCAGGGCCGACCCCACACATGGTGGTCTAATAACCCATCGACAAGTACACAACTTGCGACACTTGTCAATCCACATGACGACACTTCCTTATAGAGGAATAACACATCTCTAATAAGGGTACAATATATATGAAATACATAGATAAAATACATTCCGAAGTTACATATACATCAACACTCCCTCTTAACTAGGAAGGTATTTCTTGACACAGATCTGCTAGACAAGTCTTCTTCTCGGGATCATCGTCATCATCATCATCACTGCTGCTGCTAACTCAACCAATCTCTGACTCTACTCGTCATAGGAAGTTCTACAGATCCAGTCCTTTTTCATACTGGATGTAGGCCCACCACCTGTAGGTCTTCATCATCACTGGCCATACTGTGGAAATCTCAGGACTTATTACATGCGTCACAAAACCTTAAAAGAGTCTCTTGACTAGCAAGAACCCTAAAGAGCATCTGAGGCCCTTTTCATCCTGTCTAGATCTCCGGGACTTATTACATGTGACCCCACTACAAAACCTTGAAAGATAATCCCAGGACTGATTAGGAGCACAAGGCTCAACCTATAGGATCTCCTAGGGCACAAATTACATGTGGTCACCGCAAAACCTCGAAAGAGCATCCCAATACTGATTACGAGCACAAGGCTCAACCTATCGGATCTCCCAGGGAAAAAATTACATGTGGTCATGGAAAAACCTCGAAAGAGCATCCCAGGACTGATTACGAGCACACGACTCAACCTATCGGATCTCCCAGGGTACAAATTACATGCCACAGGACAAAACCTCGAAAGAGCATCTGCTAGATATCCTAGGGCACAAATTACATGCCATAGGAAAAACCTCGAAAGACTATCTGCAGATCTCCCAGGGCACAAATTATATGTCCTCCCAAGCAAAAACTCGAAAGAGCATTTGCCAGATATCCCAGGGTACAAATTCAATGCCATAGGCAAAACCTCGAAAGAATATCTGCAAATCTCCCAAGGCACAAATTACATGCTTATCTACACAACCTGTTCCACGGCTTCAGAGTATTAACTTGATACTCACCATACATCATCCTGATGTACACATGATCATCCTGATCATCATCACTGCAACATACTGCTGCATGTCATCTGGAGCAACATCCTGAAGCTCGTCATCCATGATCATTCTGATCATACAATGCATCTACCTGATGCATACCAAGTATCTACCTGATACATATCATCATACATGATCCACATGATCATACAGTGTATCCACCTGATACAAATACAAATACATGATACATATCAACATACATGATCTACCTGATCATACAATGTATCCACTTGATACATATACAGATACATGGTCCAAGCATCCAACATGATGCATATACGAAATACATACACATGATCCAACCGATCATATCCAACATCCAACATGATGCGTACATACATATAAATGATCCAACTGATCATATCCAACATCCAACATGATGCGTACATACATATACATATAAATGATCCAACTGATCATATCCAGCATCCAACATGATGCATATATACATACATATAAAAATGATCCAACTGATCATACAAAGAAGAAACCAGAACATCATCCTGATGCTCATCATCCAGCGCTTACATCCACAGCCATGTGAAGGATCCTCCTTCCAACATGCTTGGAATGGCTTAAGCAAATGTGTCCATCACTTCTTCCTTGAAGTGTCATCAATCCGAAGAACACCAAGCCTCTCTCTGAAGTACTCGAACTTCACCTTGGCTAGTGGCTTCGTTAGCACATCTGCAATCTGCTCGTCCGTCGCAACGTACAGGAGCTTCACAACTCCTCTCTGCACCATATCCCTGATATAGTGATATTTGATCTCTATGTGTTTCGACTTGTCATGAAACACTGGGTTCTCGGACAGCTTCACACAACTCTGGTTATCACAAAAGATACCAGTAGCATGCAACGGGAGATCAAATAACTCAGACAGTAGCTTCCGTAGCCATACTGCCTCACAACTAGTTGAACAGGCTGCAATATACTCTGCCTCAGCTGTACTCAGTGCTACGCAGGACTGCTTCCTGCTAAACCAAGAGATCACACATGATCCCATACTGAAGGAGCACCTAGATGTGCTCTTCCTATCTACAACACTGCCAGCCCAATCTGAATCAACATAACCCTATAGGTTAAACTTTTGATTCGACTCATACTTGAGCCCATAATCCACTGTACCCTTCAGGTACCTCAGAACATGCTTTACAGCAATCAGATGAACACTCCTTGGATCTGTCAAGAACTGACTTAATGTGTTCACCACAAATCAAATATATGGTCTCGTGTTCGTCAGGTACATCAAGGACCCAATCATCTGACGATACATAGAGACATCAACCGGCTCAAATGAAGCATCACATAGAAGCTTCAGATTCGATGCCATAGGTGTGGCCATGGCCTTGCAATCCATCATCCCGAATCTCTTCAGGATATCTACTGTGTACTTCCCTTGACCAAGGAAGATCCCACCTGTACTCTGCCACACCTCCATACCTAGGAAATAATGCATCATTTCCAAATCTTTCATATCGAACTCGACAGCAAGATTTCTCTTAGTATCTGCAATCAATCTATCATCTCCTGTTACAAATAAGTCATCCACATACAGGAGTAGAATCACAGGATTCCCTTCCTCAACCTTGTAATAAAGGTTGGAATCCGCTTTACTCTTGGTAAAGCCCAAACTAGATAGGAAACTGTCCATCCTACCATACCAAGTTCTGGGAGCTTGTTTCAAGCCATACAAGGCTTTCTTCAATCTGCACACATATGACTCCCTGTCATGTATTTCGAAACTGAGTGGCTGCTCCACATATACTTCCTCTTCAACTACACCATTCAAGAAAGCAGTCTTGACATCCATCTGGTGTATTTTCCATTTCATTGCTGCAGCCAGGGCAAGTACTGTTCTGATGGAAGTAAACTTGGCTACATGTGCAAAATTTTCTTCATAATCTATTCCCTCTTTCTGAGAGAAGCCACGAGCTACAAATCTTGCTTTGTATTTCTCTACACTGCCATCTGCAGCATGCTTGATTTTGTAGATCCATTTGGAAGTCACGACAGACTTCTCTTTAGGTCTTGGGACAACATCCCAAACATCATTCTTCATTATTGATTGGAATTCCTCAACCATGGCATCCTTCCATTCTTTCTTTTCCGCTGCTTCTTCATAACTGGAAGGTTCTTTGTTCATAATGTCACAGAGTAAAGCAACATAGCTGGTATGTGATCTGGTTCTCTTCTTTGCTCTGTGTTCTTCTTATGGAATGCCAAATATTTCTGCATCTTGAATGAGCTCTCTAGCCCATGCAGGTTTCTTCTTGTGAGAGTTATCCTCACGGGGTGGATCTACAGGTTCTTGCGGATCTTCAAATTCACGATCAACTTCTGGAACTGCTTCAGTCATGGTAGTGTCTTGAAATCTAGTTTCCTTAGGTTCTTCATAAACTTCGATAGGTGCCTTCCTTGATTTGATGAATGCTGAGTTTTCATCAAATGTTACATCCCTGCTGACATTAATCTTCTTGAACCCTGGAAGGTAGTATATTCTATAAGCCTTCGAGCTTTCACTGTAACCCACAAAGATACCCTTCTTTCCTGAATGATCTAGTTTAGTCCTCTTTTCCTTTGGGACATGAGTGTATACTGGACAACCAAATATTCTGAGATGGATGACTTCAAGTTTCTTACCAGAAAAGACCTCTTCTGGTGTCTTGTTGTCCAATGTTATACCTCTATGTTTCACAGTGTCGCATCTCCATCATAAAACGAGTTGACGACATGTTCCCTACTATTTTGCACCATCCAGAAGAGACAGATGATGAGTCAACCTTGAAGGTGAATCCACCCTGGCAAGTTTTTGACCCACCTTGGACTTTATTTACACACACTACCGCGCCTTGCTAGTTCGCCAAAACACGGTACTAGACACTACCGCGTTCTGCTATTTCCCCAAAGCGCGGCAGTGCCGTGTTCTGCAGTCTTTGCAAAGCGCGGTACTCTTTTAATAGCTTTTTTCCCTTGGCTTGTGGGATTTTGGATTTTCGAAGATAATAGAAGATTGGGGTCCTTGATTCGATCTCAACTCATCTCCTTCGATTAGAAACCCTGATCCACTTATCTCTCCTTAGATCCACCCATCTCTCTTGTTGGTTAACCTCACCATTCACTATAAAAGAGAGGCATGCCATTTGAAAAGGGGAGGACTCTTGAGAGTACCAAACTTATGGTCTTGCAGCATTGTGGAGATAGCTAGAGGAGAAGACACTTGGAGCTGGAGGATTGGCTTGGGCATCAAGCACCTTTTGTAAGTATTCTTCAAGTTGTAATGGAATAACTTGTCTTGTTTTCCCAAATCATTTGTGTTAATCTTGTTTTAATGATATGATTTGTATCTTGCATAGATTTAGATTCTAATTCATGTTTCAGGTTGCTAGAGAATAGTGCATTCTTGTGTTTTGGTTCCATTTTGACAGGTTCACTTGTGAGGGCTTGGAGCTTGGAGCAAATACCAAAAACAAGCGTCTGGATAGAAGGTCAGTTAAACTCTTTCTACTCTCTTTAGCATTTTAATCCTGAGATGTCTATTAGATCTAGGGATTCAAGGTAGCATTTGTTTTGACTTGTTTCTTGCTTTAAGGTTAGTTTAAAGTCTGCTTTAAAGTTAAGAGAGTTTTGGCTTATCCGTAGGACAAAATTCTACATAACACCAATATCTTGTGGGGTGTTCTGTTCTGCACATATACAGTTGTTTTAGCTGCTTCTGCCTATAGATGCATAGGTAGGTCCTGGTCATGCAGCATTGCCCTTGCTGCTTCCATGATTGTTCTTTTCTTCCTTTCTGCAACTCCATTCTGTTGAGGATTATAAGGAGCAATCAACTCCCTCTTAATCCCTGAATCACTACAAAGCTTCTTGAAGTCACCTGAGGTGAATTCTCCACCATTGTCGGATCTGAATGTTTTGATCTTCTTGTCAGTTTGATTCTCCATCAAGGTTTTGAATTCCCATAATTTATCAAACACCTCATCTTTGCTCTTCAAGAAGTATACCCAAGTCTTCCTGGAGAAGTCATCAATAAATGAGACATAGTAAACATACCCACTCAGAGAGCTGGATGACATAGGACCACATACATCTGAGTGGATGATTTCCATGATGTCTTTTGCCTTGCTTTCACTGCTTGGGAAAGCCTTCTTAATGTTCTTACCTTTTGCACATCCTTTGCAAACACCTTCATGTTTGGTATTGATCTCAGGAAGACCCTCTACAGCCTTGCTTGCAATTGGAAGTGCCCTATGGTGCATATGAGCAAGTCTTCTATGCCAAAGTTCACTTGGCTCCATGGATTCATGTACCATGGCATGTTCAGGTTGTCCCTTCAATTTATACAAGCCTCCCTCTTGCTCTCCAATCACTACTGCATCATCTATGTTCTTTCCCTTTGGCCACATTAGGACTTGGCCATCCACAAATGAAACCCTCATACCTTTCGCATCCAATGCAGAGATGGAGAGTAAGTTCTTCTTGAGCCCAGGTACACAAAGGAATTCTTTCATCTTCAAAGATTTTTCAGAATCTAAGTTGTAGGAGGCTTCACCACTTCCTTTGATTGGGTATTGATAATCATCCCCAAGTTTCACCTTATGGGGTGATTCATGTTCAGATAGATTCACAAAAGATTCCTTAAACCCAGTCATGTGTTTGGAAGCCCCACTATCAATCAACCAATCATTACAACCATGGGAGATAGTACTTGTGAGAGCAGAAATTAGAACATATTCTTCTTCACTTGATGAGTCATCATCACTATCACTTTCTGCCCTAGCCTTCTTCTTTGGGGGTTCATCATCTTCGACAGCATGAGCATGATATCTTCTTTTGTTATTCTTCTTCTTCTTATTGAAGTTGTTGATGTTGTCTTTCTTCTTCTTGGGACAATCTGAAGCAAAGTGTCCCTTCTCATTGCAATTGAAGCATCTGAGATCTTTCTTATCTTTATGATAATGGTGGTGTGAGAATATTCTGTTATGAGATGATTCATTCTTGTACTTGCCTTTCCTGGCATGTGCTGTGAGAGCTTGATCTTCATTTCCCATCTTTTCTTCTCGAGCCACAAGCCTAGCTTCTTCTTGAGAGCATTCTTCCCGCAATCTGTTGAAGGAGATCAACTTCTTCCTTGCATAGATTCCTTGAATAAAGGAATTCCATGACCTGGGTAGGCCATTTAGAGTGGTCATCACCACTTCACCATCCTCCACCATTTCATCCACTGCTTCTAGTTGTTCCTTGATCTGGGAGACCCTTGAAAAATAAGATTGAATGGTTTCTCCATTCTGAGACTTTACTCCTTTCAATTGGTTCCGCAGGGTCATCTTCCGATTTATGTTCTTCCCTTCAAATAGCTTGGTCAAAGAGTCAAACATCTCCTTGGGTGTCTTTAGAGAAGACACATGGGGTATGATATGGTCTTTGATAGAATCAACAATGATTCTCTTTTCCTTGACCAAGTTTTTCTTATGTAATACCTTAGCATCTTCATCCTCTGGGATAGGGATGTCTTCTTTTACATATGAGTCCAACTCATTCTCTTCCAGGATTAATCCAATCCTATACTTCCAAGCTCGGAAGTTATCAGCTCCTTCAAGCTTATCCTCAAGCTTGGTGTGGTGAGACATCTTAAAGAGTACTTCAAATGGAAATAGAAAAGATATAGGTCTTACCACTTGAAATGCTGAAAATTGGATCTGGTACCGGATTAGGGTTTGTCGAAAAAACCCTAAAAATTAAAAATGTGAATTTCAATTTTCTGGAAGGATAGAAAGATGCGCCTTGATGAGTTGATCAACCTGGTGTATTCAGAATTTGAGATCAGCAAAGCTTTACCCTTCAGATTTTCCTTTTTGTCCTCCCGGGTTCACTAGGGAGAGCCCTGAATTATGGTCTAAGTTTCCCGGAGATCTACCTAGCCAAAAAACTCGATCCAAAGCTCTAAACTTCTATTTTTGCAAGGATCTTCCAGCTATGTCTTCAGGTTTCAGAAATTCCTATTTTTGTGGAAACCCTAATTTTTAGGGCCAAATCTTAAAATGCTCAGAATTGAATTCTGATTGGACAAATAGATTCTCCTTGATGAGTAGAGTCAATCTACTATACTGCTTTTCCAAAATTTGTGGAGAGAAACCCAATAAACAAGAAACTCAAGTTTCAGTCACTGCAAAATGTCTTCTTCTCAGGTTAGCTCTGATACCATGTTAAATTTTGAGCATTAATTCACAATACTCTTGGATCTTTACTGAGAGAATAACATATACAGTATATCAATGCATAACAATCACAATAAGCATGACAAGCATCACAAGAATCAAAAGCATGGGAGACAAGAGACACAGAGTTTCCGTGGGGAAAACCCTAAGGTGAAAAACCCCACAACTTCCTCAGAGATAGAGAGAGCAATGGCTCAACCAAAGTACAACCAAAATACACTTGAGATAGTCTCCTAGAAGCAGATGATCCTCCTCCTCACTAGTGCGCCACTTTTTGAGTGAGAGAGAGATGACTTTCTGAATGATCTAATTAGAGATCTCCTGATCTCTATTTATACTAATCTATTTGCCCAGTGACCTTATGGGGCCGACTTGTCTAGCTAGGTACATCCACAATATAATATATATTTCGGGGCCGACCCCACACATGGTGGTCTAATAACCCATCGGCAAGTACACACACTTGCGACACTTGTCAATCCACATGATGACACTTCCTTATAGAGGAATAACACATCTCTAATAAGGGTACAATATATATGAAATACATAGATGAAATACATTCCGAAGTTACATATACATCAACAGGGAATGCTTACAATGATATGAAGAGGTGGGCTATGACGAAGCTCCAACAAAAATCTAGAAACATAACATTACTCTTGATTTCTCTCTACAAAGTGCATGCCAATGGATTCCTTTTATACGCCAAGAAGTGTGCAACAAACAACTAGATCATGAACTAGTTCCCAAGGACACCAAGGGGCCTATTTAATGCCACAAAGTGTGTGAGTAGTTGAATTTGGGTTCATGGAGGTGATGGAGCCTTCAATGTGCCATGTGAAGTTTGTGGTCCCACCATTTTAACAGTAGTGTGACTAGCGAAGGAATAACCGTGGGGTGTTGCGCGGGCATTATTCTAGTAACCTGCGCTATAGCGTGAATTAACTGTGTATTAGCCACATGACCCCTTCTTTTGACTGGTTTTTGGCACTTTTGGACTCATGTTGTCTTTTGGATCTGTTGATGATGCTTATGGTGAGATGCATTCTCTATGTTGATGATGCCTTACTGGAAGAATTGTCGAAATGTTGCACGTGTGCAAAATTTAGGCGTTAACACTCACCTTAATATGTGACCTACCTTAGTCAAATTGGAAATCCTCATAACAAATTGGCCATCGAGAGACCTCCTCCTCACAAAATTGGATCTCCTAATGCTAGCGTAATTTTTCAATGCAACACAAGGGATGGTGCAACATAGATCTTAGGACATTAAGTGCACTTCCAATGTAGGTTAAAGTCCATTTAGTGTGCTACCCATTTCACATGATTTGGTAAAATCAAACTTTTCTTCCAAAATTCATTGTTTTTGGTAGTCAACACAAACCTGGAAATCACAAAAGCATTACTTTGAGATGGAAAAACAAGTATAACAAAAAATCCACAAAATTCAAGATTTCCCCCCTAATTGAACTCAAAGAAGGAGAATGTTTTTCTATGTTTCAACTCCACAAGTCCATATAAAACCATGAGAGGTCACATTATTCATCCTTATTCATTTTCATTTCTTCATCCTTTCTTTCCATTTCATCCTCCATCATCGAACACAGTTAATCTACCTTTTCCACGGGGGATTAAGAAGGCCATTCCTTATTGTTCGTCCCATCCTACATCTTGCAGGTATCAAGGTAAGGATTCAAGAGCATTGAAAGGAGCAAAAGACCCTCTCTAAATAGAAGCTTGGATACCATCTTGTCATCCTCAAACTAATTCGAAGGTGTATACGTTGTAAGCTTACATTCATTGGTAAATAGAAAATGTGAAACCATTCTTTATCATGTTGAAATATCTTGTTTAAGCACAATTTTTGAGTAAATTCACATGTATTGATCTCTTCATATTTGATTTATTTAGTCATTTTCTTTCATTATACTAATCTTGTTTGTTGTCCAGGTTTGCAACCCTTAGATTAGGATTTTGCTAACCTTGGTTGTAGAAATCCACCAAAAGATTGGTGAATCCATTGGGGACATTGATCCATCATCACCTTAGTGGTTGCATTAGTGCTCTTAAGATCCTTCTTTCTACCCCCATTTCTCCATTCTTCTCTAATCATGTACCTCAAGTTTTGAACCTTTCTAGCATGATAAAACCCCAACAAATCCTTCAAGAAACCATTTTCCTTGAGTTTGTGTTGTATTGCACCAGTTAGACTCTATTCTACATTGGCTCAACATAGAGGTTCTTTAGAACAAGTGCATTTCCACTTTTCAGTGAGATTTCCCTATTTTTTATTTATCAAAATATGCTCTAAGTTTGTTGTTTTACAATCCCTCAGGTTCCTCATAGACATCTATGTGTTTTTCCTTTCCTATATTACATTATGTGCATGTGAGAAGGAATCCCCCTTGGGTTCTTCCTTCATTGTTTCTTTGTGTTTGAGTGTAGGTTACATGGTGCTTTTAGTTTCAATGAAGAAGGTTATCAGGAGCAGCGGATTGAGAACTTCAAACTAGGAGGTAACAAATAGAACTTCCATATTGTTATTAGTTTGTTTTTTCTATTTGAAATTGTTATTTTTTGAATCATTTGGTCTAACCCCTAGGAATTGAGTGAATCATCATTTCAAAAGTTTTTTTAATTAAGTTTTTGAAAGTGTCATTTCAATTTTATTTACTTTCAACATTATACTTTATACCACTATTTCTTAAGTTGATCATTGTCACTTAGACACAAATCACACCTAAAAACTATATGCTTGGTTCATGTAACCAAAGCTTAGAATTAAAATATATCCTAACTTAAATCAACATTATCTCCATTTGGTGACCAAATATAATTTATAGTTAAGATAAGCCCGTGGGAATATGAATCCAAAAAACTTGCCATAGTCACTTCACATTTGAAGCATAATTGTTGTCCATTTAGGGAGATAAAATCCTTTTGTATTATATATGGTTGCAAACAATTAATTATGGGCCCCCATCCTTTTAGGGTGGTGCATGCAAAGAATAAGACTAGAGGACCTGTTTGGGTCACTTTTCCTTCTCAATATCGAAGATCCCCTATTTCATGGATTTCAATTGAAGGTGCAGGAAACTTGTCGTACACATATAAGAATAGGTATATTTCCCTAGATGGTACTCGCAAGTGAGGTGGAACCCGAGACATATTTTTGGAGGACATTGCAGATTTCACCACCCAATGCCTTGCAATTATAATTGTTTCTCGCAACTTCACTCACTCACTGAAGGAAACCAATATCAATGAGAGTTTGGAAGTAACTTTGCATCTTTTCTTCTTATTTATCCTAATGGAGATAAGGACTATGTAGCCTAGAAACACTTGGAAGAGTTGTTCCCAATTGTATATGAGAAAGAATAGCTTTAATAGGATAGTGTGTCATTTTATTTTCTAGTAAAGGATTGAGTGTTTGGTTTGTTGGATCCAGTTGCACACATCACACCTATTTATGTTCTTTGATTTCTCATTGAAGCTATTATCTATAAACCAGATTCATATCTTGCACTATTTTCCCTCATTGAAGGGAATTTTAGGCTAGTCAAAATTTCTCCACCAATCTCCTTAGGAGATTCTTCGTGGATTCAAGGATTACGTCCCTTTTTTCCCGATCATACTATTTCTCCCACTAGTTGGGTAAGGGTTAACTGAGGAAATCCTCCTCCTCCTCCTCCTTCCAACATACTCACCTTCAAGTTCACCTATGAACTCATCACACTGTTCAATAAAACCTACCTCACTGGGTATTCCTCATCCGATGGCTAACAACATGCCTAATGTTGCAAACCCAACACTCCAACTACCCTACAAGGTTGGTTTAAATATCCATGATTTATTTGATTTGATAAACGATCCTATTCAACATGACCCTATTTTCCCTCAATGGAACCTAAACTACCTTCTAATATTCCAAAATTTGAAGGACAAGTTGGAGTAGATCCATCCAATCATATCACATCCTTTCACTTGTGGTTCTCTTCCAACAGTGTCATGATTGACTGTGTCCAACTTTGGTTGTTTCAACACACCATTATTGAATTAGCATCGAAATGGTATATATATAAACCTTTTTTCCTCCATGCAACATTTGAGTCTATAACACCTTCTTTCCTAACTTTTTCTAGTTATATGTCTGCCATGATGTAGGAATTGAGATCTTTACCAACTTCTTCCAAACTACTATTGCTCACATAACAAATCATATTCATCAATGGAGTAGAATATGTAGCCTTTGCAAAGCATAAATTAAGGATTTCCTCCTTTTAGATTGGATCTTGAAGTCTCTACTTCCTACTATTGCCAAAGACATTGCCACGTCTTTTCCTACATTCGAGAAAGAAACCATCTTGAAATACCAACAACATGAATTTATATATGCCCATTCTAGATGAATTTGTACTATCCTCCTTGATGCTCCCCGATCTCACTTTGGATACCTATCTGTTAAATGTACAACATCATGAGACATTCTACAAACCAATCTTGTGCAGCCTAGATTGATCCTCTCGTATAGAGGTGAGCACTTTGATTGCCTTCTGTGTAAAGGTTATTCCTCCTGTATAGAGGTAATTGATCAAAAAATGATGTTGTAAAGTCTTTTTGGACAAGGCTTTGTACTTTTGTGTCAAGTCATGATTCACATGTGAACCTTCCATATAAAGGTATCCATGGGATGGACCTCCCGTATAGAGGTGGACCTTCTATATAAAGGTCATGCTTTACTTGATAAAATCATTTAATGTTGTGTGATGTATTATTAACCATGATCACCAATTGCTATTAAGTCTCCTTCAGAGATTGATCACCTCTAAAGTGAATTAATTTAGCATATGATCATTTGGTCTGGAATAATATAATATGATCACAACATCCGATAATTATTCTTACTATAATGTAATGCGATAGATAATTAAAGTTAGCACATATTGACCATGTAGTAAAATATAAAGAAATAAAATATAAAGCATAGAGATCAAGAGAATTTGAAATTGCCCATGCAAACATTTTAGCTAATTAAAGAGAAATCGAATTGTTAAAGCTCCAGTTAAGTAGCAATGTATGCCTCAATCAATGCTTCAGTTAAAGCATCAATTAAAGATATGAAATCAGTTAACTAAAGGAGAACTTAGTGATCACTTCACTAAAATCAATTAGCATGATTTCCAGTTAAAGAAAAATTAACCAAATGTTTGGGTACACAAGGTACTACCAAAGGACCGAACACCAAGAGCAACCACTTCACACAAACAGATCACAGATCAACACACCGATGTTTTGATGTGGTTTAAACCCTCTAGAGGGAAACACTCCACGGCCCCGACCAAATAGCTTCTACGGGACAATTTATTATGCAAAGAAAGAAAGTTACAAATGAGCTTCTCATAATTGATCAACTAAACAATGACCCTCCATGCTCTTTAAATAGAGATCATGGACCAATCGAGTGTTAAGCCACGGATCAAGGTTAGGTTTGATCTAAGAGAAGTTGAGCCGTCGGATCACTCTATGTCGAGAACATGTCGTGACTGTCGGATTAAGTATTTACAAATGCATACTAATGCATACTAAAGAAACACACTATCCCTAACGGATATATTACACAAGTTGATCTTAACTAACTCCTAAGTGTCTAAATATCCTAACATCCCCCCTTAAGAACAACTTGGGATAGGATTGAAGGATTTACAAAAGTGACACTATTAGGAGAAGGAAGGAGGCATTAGAGCCTATCCCCCCTTAGTGACAAGTTCCTGAACTCCTAACATAGATCGAAGTTTAGAAAAATTCGCTTCTGTAAGAGACTTGGTGAAGATGTCTGCAACTTGATCATCTGTAGGGCAAAAGAGCACTTCAAGAACACAATCATGAACAAGATTTCTGATGAAGTGCATATGTAGCTCAATGTGTTTGCTGCGATGATGTAGAACTGGATCTTTGGCAAGCTTGATGGCATTTTGATTGTCGCACCAAAGTGGAGTAGGCTGGTGCTGCTCGAATCCAAACTCTGAAAGGATCTGTCGAAGCCATAAATCTTCCTGACTGGCATTAACTGCTACTCGATATTCTGCCTCTGCTGAAGAAAGAGTAAGAGCTTGTTGTTTCTTACAAGCCCAAGTAATAGGTCCAGATCCCAGACTGAAAACATAACCTGCAGTAGACTTTCAATCATCAGGATCGCCGGCCTAATCTGAGTCAATGAAACCAACCAACAAAGGTTTCCCCCCTGTACTGTAATGAATCCCAAACTGAACTATACCTCGAATATATCGAAGTATTCTTTTAGCTGCTTTCCAGTGACTTTCATGAGGTGTCTGCATATAATGGGAAACACGACCAACGACAAAGGAAAGGTCAGGACGGGAATGAGTCAAGTATAAGAGACTACCAACAAGCTGACGATACAAGGTGGCATCGACTTCAGGTGAAGTACAAGTGGCAGAAAGTTTGACTCCAGACTGGAAGGGAGAAGGGGCTGGTGTACAATCTTCCATGTGAAAGCGACGAAGAAGGTCACAAGCATACTTAGACTGAGAAAGAAAGATTCCTTCTTTGGTTTGCAGGACTTGGAGACCAAGAAAATAATGCAAATGTCCTAAGTCTGACATTTCAAAATTTTGTTTAAGATTGGATTTCACATGGGTTATAAGCTTAGGGTCACTACCAGTAAGAATAAGGTCATCAACATATAGAACAAGTATGATGAGATGGTTTCCTACTTTGTTGGTATAGACATTGGCGTCATAATGGCAGCTAGAAAAATCAGTGTCAAGGAGAAAGTTATCCATTTTGGCATACCAAGCTCTAGGAGCTTGCTTAAGACCATATAAGGATTTCTTAAGGCGGCAGACAAGGCTAGAGTTATTCTGAACATATCCAGGAGGTTGTTCCATGTAAATTTCCTCTTGTAAATCACCATGTAAGAAGGCAAACTTGACATCCATTGGATGGACTTCCCAGTTGTGTAAGGTTGCAAGGGAAAGAACAAGGCGGATGGAGTTCATTTTTGCGACGGGAGCAAAGGTTTCATTGTAGTCAATCCCTTCAACTTGGGAAAAACCTTTGGCAACTAACCTTGCCTTAAGTCTTTCAACACTTCCATCTGATGCGTACTTATTTCTGTAGACCCATTTACATCTGAAAAGTTTTCTTCCTTTTGGAAGAGGTACAAGATCCCAAATATCGTTCGCCATGAAGGAACGATATTCTTCATCCATGGCTGCATCCCAATCTGGATTCCTTGAAGCTTCTGTAAAAGTTTCTAGATCATGATTCTCGGAAACTTGAGCCAAAAGAGAAGAGGCTCACTGAAACTGAGAACGTGTTCGACATTGATCTCTAGGATCACCGGCAAGATCACCAACTGCTTCACATGTTGAATGGACCCATCGAGGAAGCACTTGTGCTGGTGCAACTGGAGGAACATGAGCAGGCGGAGGTGGATTTTCATCCTCACTGTCATCATCAGAAACTAGAGTTGGAAACCTGTCAAGGAAGTTGGAAGAAGAAGAAGAAGGCACAAATGCCGAATCAGGCTCGCAGGCCAAAGATGGCACAATCGCCGAGTTAGGCTTGCGGGCCAAGAGATTTTAATCAAATTTAACATCTCTTCTAATTATTATATCATGAGAACGTGGTTGAAGAAGTCTGTAACCTTTTACATCTTCAGAATATCCAACAAATATGCACTTTTCACTTTTAGGCTACAATGCTTTCCTTTTTTCATCCAGAATGTGAGCCCATGCTTCACTACTAAACACACGGAAGTGACTTACATCAGGTTTAGTTTCCCCTATGCTTCTTCCGGTGTTATACCTTGTAATTCTTTAGTGGGGGTGCGATTAACTATATAATTTGCACAATTTATGGCTTCAGCCCAAAATTGAAGACTTAGTCCCTTAGATTGGATCATGCAATCAGCCATTTTTTTTAAAGTGCGGTTCTTCCGCTCAACTACACGATTTTGTTGTGGTGTATATGGAACAGTGTGCTGTTGTTGGATGCCTTGTTCAGTGGAGAAAGTAGTGAAATTTTTGTTAACATATTCTCCTCCATTGTCAGATATTAACTTAATAATTTGATGACTAGATTGTTTTTCAACAAGGGCCTTGTAGGCCAAGAACATGTTAAATACTTCGCTCTTAAGTTTTAGGAAATAAACCCAAGTGCGTCTAGTGTAATCATCAATGAAAGTTAAGAAATATTTGAAACCAGAAAAGGAAGCAGATGGAAGAGGACCACACAAGTCACTATGCACAAGCTCCAAGGGAACCGAGGCGTGCCAAGAGGCACATTTGTCAAAACTGTCCTGATGATGTTTTTCGAGTACACAACTGGAGCAAACACCATCCCTGCAAGATACCATCGAAAGACCTGTCACCATATTTTATTTTCATAGTTGTTGCAATGAGCGATAATTTAAGTGACCAAATCGCTCATGCCAAAGTTTGCTCAAGTTATCACTATGAGCAACAAAAACTGAAGGGAAAGGTGATGACCCAAAGTTGTTAAACTTGTACAACCTGGTAATATCATCAACAATTTCGGTAGCTAGGACCTGTTGAGGATCTTTAAAATCCTTGATTACAACTTGGTGAGGTGTAAAGGTCACAGTTTTACCTTCACCAGAATGAGTGATCTGATAGACTGATAACAAATTGCAGGAAATTCTTGGAACACATAGTACATCACTAAAATGACCATTAACTACTGGAATTGTTCCAGCTCCTACAACACTTAGAGATCTATCATCACCAACAAATATTTGTTTGGTGTTACATTCATGCATAGTAGAAAAGATGGCTTGATCCTTAGCCATATGATAAGATGCTCCAGAATCAATGAGCCATTCATTTGAAGTAGAAGAAGAAGATGCATTATAAGAATAACCAGAAGCACAAAGTGCATGTCCATGAGAGGCAGGTTCTGAAGGCGAATCTAGGCTGATGTGGTGCTTCTTCATTGCTGCTTCCAAGGCTGCCATCTTCTTGAAACACTTAGATTCATCATGATTATATTTCCCGCAATAGTTGCAATGACGCTCAGTCTTCTTGCATTTTGGCTTGGATCCTTTGTTATTTTTTAAAGAAGGAGTTGACTGAGAGGGTTTTGGTCCCTTGTTTGACTTATTATTGCAAAAATTTTGTTTCTTGGGAGGCTTGGACTTTTCTTTCTGTTGGGACAATAAGGCTTTCCCGGATGTATCTGCATTGTTGATTATTCCAAGATGAATGAGTTTATCTTGTTCTCTAATCAAGGAATCACAAAATGATTCAAGACTAGGCTCTTGATAGCTAGATGCATTCAAGGATGCTTTTATGGAGTAAAATGTAGATACAAAAACAGAATATGCAGGTCCAAGTTTGGAAAGAATATGATAAATGCATTGTTTGTCTTCCCTCTCAATCTTACATTCTGCACATAAGAGTTTAAGAGTTTTGTACTTAGATAAATAATCTTGAATGCATGAAAAGTCACTTGGATTTAAAGAAATCAACTTATTTTCGAGTTGGTGACCTCGAATTTCATTTTGTTTACCAAACACAGATTCCAACTTGTCCCAAGCAGCATTAGGTTCATCAATTTCAGATATGTGGAATCGCAAATTAGTAGAGATTGACATCCCAATCAGTGCACGAGCTTCATTACATCTATTTGCCCATTTTATTTTCTTATAATCATCAGTGGGTTCTTTTTCTTTCCTTGAGGTAATTCTGAAAAGTCCCCTACTTCGTAGAACATCCTCCATACGAGATTTCCATGAGAAATAGTTGGAACTGTTAAGTAGAATATCACAAGGGGCGGCCATATTTGTAAATTAATGGCTGTAAAAGAAGAAACCAATAGTCTGGATGTGAAGAGCTCGAAAAAATAGGTGGTTTAAAAAAAAATGACACTGAAAACTGACTCTGTATGATGAAGTTATGCTTGAACAAAGACACTGTTGAAGATGTCCCCAATAGTGACGTGGCAGCTAGAGAATGTTCAGCAAAAAAAGAACCCCCCTCTTCCCAGGATGAACCTTTTGACAATTACTTTACAAGAAAGTTGCTTTAAGTGAACCACTTTTGTAAAATAAGTGATTTCACTTTTACAATGACATTACTTTTAGATAGTGCAACAATAAAAAAAAACTTAACTGACTCACTTGTATTTTTATTTTTTATTATTTAAGTGAGATGCACTTTTACAATAAAATAACTTGAAAATAGAAATTGTAAACACTTTTTTTTTAAAAAGTAACTTCCTAAGACTTGAATTCAAGACCTATTAAGGAATAAAACAACTTTGAACCAAGTGAGCTAGATTAAAAGGTATGTAAAATATGGGAATGAGGAAGATGATTTTTTTTTTTTTTTTTTTACTCTTCTTGCTCGGTTTGCGTGCTTGCCCTTTTTCCTGCAAAACAAACCACAAATCGAAACAAAAAAACTTTTCCACACTTGTGGAGTTAGATCTTTTTAGCTTTCCCGGAAAGTCTACGTTTTCTCTCTGTTTCTGATTTGCCGAGATCGCGCAAGGTGCACGACAAAGAGCATACACAGCCGAGAAGAACCCTTTCCCTTTCTGTTTTTGATTTGCTGAGATCGCTCAAGGTGCACGGCAAAGAGCATACACAGACGGGAAAGCAACAATCCGAACCAAAAAAAATCTAATAGTAAAAAATGACAAAATATGAGATTTTTTTTCTTTTAAAACAGAAAATAAAAAAAATGCGTCACTGTAACATTATACCTTCAGATTTGATGAAATACGCATTTCTGGAGCAACCGGGAACCGTTTTCAATAAAACAAAAACTATTTCCCAATGGAAACGACGCTCCAGACGCAATGGAACACCTCCCACAACCCAGAAATGCACAGAAATACCAGAACTACAAACCCTTTCGAGTTTCGGCAACAACAGTTCAAGATCTAGATCATAACCGGAAGTGGCACTTCATAAAAGATCTGATACCATGTTCGGGTACACAGGGTACTACCAAAGGACCAAACACCAAGAGCAACCACTTCACACAAACAGATCACAGATCAACACACCGATGTTTTGACGTGGTTTAAACCCTCTTGAGGGAAACACTCCACGGCCTCGGCCAAATAGCTTCTACGGGACAATTTATTATGCAAAAAAAGAAAGTTACAAATGAGCTTCTCATAATCAATCAACTGAACAATGACCCTCCATGCTCTTTAAATAGAGATCATGGACCAATCGGGTGCTAATCCATGGATCAAGGTTAGGTTTGATCTAAGAGAAGTTCAGCCGTCGGATCACTCTATGTCGGGAACATATCATGACCGTTGGATTAAGTATTTACAAATACATACTAATGCATACTAAAGAAACACACTATCCCTAACGGATATATTACACAAGTTGATCTTAACTAACTCTTAAGCGTCTAAATATCCTAACACCAAAGTGTTAAAAATGAATTAGTTAACTAAAGTGTTTTGCATGCTGACACTTTAGTTAAACTAAAAGTTAAAAGACGACACTTAAGTTACAACACTAAAGTTGTTCCTAGTGCATGATTGTTGGAATATTCTCACCATCATTTTTGTATTTTGCATGCCTGCATACAATTCTGCATGCATCCAGTCATCTACATGCATCTGCATGCATCCAGTCATCAATATGCTAGTCTCCCAGCATCGAGTCCTTATTTTGCAGCCCCCAGGATCCTGTTTCTGCTCATTTTGATCCCTCCTAGCCACTGATGCGCCCTTGTTTTCATCACTGGAGCACAAGTGCGCCTTATTCCACCTATTTAGGAGTTACTTCAGTTACTTGGTTGGTTGATGACTTAGTTCCTTGATTCAGGGGATGATTGATTAGTTAATTGACTGAAGCACTTAGATAGGCACCAACTAAGACTAGTTGAGCTCTACTAACTACTGATAGATTCTCATGCGCCCAAATTGGAGTCTCCTTCCCTATATTAGTGCCCATACACTCAGTTAGACTCAGTTAGACTCATTTGACTGACTAGTTGACTTTTATGACCACTGCCATTGGTTTGGATGATGTCTCCAATGCTATCCAAGCCACACTTTGAGGAGAATTCGAATGACCTTAGTGGCATTCAAATATCATTGATTGTATTAAGTTATTATTCACATTATAGAGTGCTGGCTTACAGCTGATGTATGATACAACCATTTTTTTCCATTTTCTGTGTAATGAGTGATTATTGATTCAACATTTTTTCTTCTTCTTTCTGCACTAGATGAGTAAATTCTATTGAGGTCTGCTACTGCTGAGTGATCCTACTTCTAAAATATCACATGGTATCAGAGCCATGGAAGGAACAAGAAAACTTTCCTATAGTGATTCTACACTAGTGATTCTGCACTGGTGATTCTGCACTTCTGCACTAGAAACACATATGGAGATTGAGAAAGTTTGCCAAAAAATATTCCAACTCTGTGCAGAAGCCAACAATTTTCCACATAATTCTTGGATATTGTGCATCCAACTATTCAAGCTTGCTTGATAGTCTATGCCGGGTGTGATGCAACTTGAAAAGTGCAGGTTGTCGACCTAAAGATTGTTTGTTGTTTGTGACTGCATGTTCATTCCATCATTCGAATCCATCTAGCAACAGTAGATTCGAATTCAACAACTATGTATCTGGAAGGAGTTCCTTCTCTCTCTCCATTCAACTATGATGAGTGGAAACCAAAGATGATGGCATATCTGAAGAGACATGGTATTTTTGATGTGTGTATTGGTATTAAGAGTTTCATCAAAGATGGAAGACACCATCATTCGCTTGGTTTCAAGTCTCATGCATATCCTTGTGATTTTGGTTTTGATCTTACCCCTACTGGTTCAAAAGAGATTATAAGAAACCATCAATCAATTCATGGAGCTAATACTACCTCAGTTGGTTTGAATCACAGGTTCCAGGATCATCTTCATAATTTTGGATTTGTTCTCACCATGATTGGTAGGAAGAGTAAGTTCAGAAATCCTCCAGATTCGCTTGCATCCATTGTTGGAGAATTCAAGCACATGGTTTTGGAGCATGATCCACTTCTTCCCAAGAGGAAGATATCACCATCATTGCTTGATGAGATCCAAGAGAGAAAATATTCATCACATGACAACTCAGATTCAGAGTATGACAGTGAAAATGATGAAGAGAGAATACTAGATCCATATCCACAAGAACATGAAGATCTAACACCCATCAGTGAAGATGAGTGAATGGAAGATCCAGATCCACAAGAACCTGATGATCTTACACTTGATGATCCTCCTCTTCCTAGATGGGAAACCACTACTCTTAGATCTGCCGGAGATCTTGTTGGAGATCCACTTGATCCGAGGAGGAAAAGATCTAATTTTTAGAATGGAAGGTTTCATTCTTCTCACATTATTGATCCATTTACTGCTGACAGATCCTTATTCAATGGAGAAGTCCACTTGCCATTTGGGGTGAGTGATGTACATGATTGATCATCCTATCATAGTCTATCTTGAGGGGGGGATTTATTCCCACTGGGTTTTCCCTCTTTCCTCACTTTGTTTATTTAGATTGTTGTATGGGGTGACCTTTGGTATCAGTTACCAGGGCCCTACCATTTCAGTTGTTCCTCATTGTATAGCTTGTAGGGGGTGTTGGAATATTCTTACTATCATTTTTTTATTTTGCATGCCTGCATGCAATTCTACATGCATCTAGTCATCTGCATGCAATTGCATGCATCCAGTCATTAGTATGGTAGTCTCCCAACACCTAGTCCTTATTTTGCAGCCCCCAGGATCCTGTTTCTGCTCAGTTTTATCCCTCCTAGCCACTGATGCGCCCTTGTTTTCATCACTGGAGCACAAATGTTCCTTATTCCACATATTTAGGAGTTACTTTAGTTAGTTGGTTGGTTGATGACTTCCTTGATTCAGGGGATGATTGATCAGTTAACTGACTGAAGCACTTAGATAGGCACGTACTAATACTAGTTGATCTCTACTGACTACTGATAGCTCCTCATGCGCCCACATTGGAGTATCCTTCCCTACATCAGATCCCATGCACTCAGTTAGACTCATTTGAATGACTAGTTGACTTTTATGACCACTGCCACTAGTTTGGATGATGTCTCCAATGCTATCCAAGCCACACTTTGAGGAGAATTCGAATGAACTTAGTGGCATTCGAATCTAATCGATTGTATTCAGTTATTATTCACATTACAGAGTGCCAGCTTATAGTTGATGTATGATACAACAATTTTTCTCCATTTTATGTGTAATGAGTGATTATTGATTCAACATTTCTTCTTCTTCTTTCTGCACTACATGAGTAAATTCTAGTGAGGCTTGCTACTGTTGAGTGATCCTACTTCTGAAATATCACAATGATGACATTTATGTTAGCTTGTTAACTAAGTGCTCCTACATCAGTTATGAGGCGGGTTCACTCCAAATTTAGTTAAGCATGATTTCAAGTTAAGGAAGAAAGGCATGGCACATTGATGGTGCATGATTGAAGAAACTAAAAGTGCACTAAAACTATCCAAGAAGATAAATTTCTATGGTTTGCATGGGAGACTTATCCTTCATGCATTGATTTGCTATTCTTTGCATGGCAGTGATTTTTGCTATATATTGATGTGCTGAGCACATTGGAAAATACATATGATATCACTCTTCTCTATTGCTTCTGTATCTTCACCAAGAGTGTTTGGTGATCTCTTATCTTCTAAAATAAATCTGATATGTTGTAAAAGAAAGACATTCTCTGCTATCCATTATATTATACCGAGAAGAGTTGTTGGGGTTTTTGTTCTCATTGTTTTGAGGATTTTCCCCAGGTTATATCTTGTGTTATGGTTGTATGGATTTCATGTGATTGAATTGTCTCATTGTTTCAAGTTTCTGCATCTAAAAGAATTGAATATCAAAATTCAACTAAATATTAACATGGTATTAGAGCTCAAGGTGTGAAGGAGCTCAGTTTTGCATGCCAGCTAGAGCCTATGTATATCTTGAGAAGTCAAGCACAAGATTTGAAGACTATGGCATCAATATCTGTACGACCAGAATACCGTCTTGAGGGCACCTCAAACTTCAACACTTGGAAGGATAGTATTCTCAACATCCTAGAGGAACATGACTTGGATAGCTACATATCCACTATGATAGAGGATCCTACAACTAATGCGAGGTGCATCAATTTCAAGAAGAATCAAGCTAAGGCCAAACGGATCATCTATGATTCGGTAAAAGATAACTTGTTGCCCATGATCACATCGTTGAATACTGCAAAAGAATGTTATTATACATTGACTAATCTATATTATAAGAGGGACCCAAATCAAAAGAGGGCAATGAAGAACAAATTACGAAACCTCAAGATGGAGAAGGACGAGATAGTGGCCTCCTTCTTCACTAAGATCTCTCAGGTAAGAGATCAACTTGTTAACATTGGATTTGTAGCGGATGAAGATGATCTCATCCAAACTGCCGTTGATGGTCTCCCATATTCATGGGAGACATTATTGGCTACTATATAAGGCCGAGAAGTGGAAACTTGGTTCAAAATATTGTGGCATGACTGTATCCAAGAGGAAGGGTGAATCCAGATCAAATCTATGTGCACTAAAGAAGAAAATATTGACCTCACGACAAGAATGAATAATGGAAAGAAACCCTTCTTCCAAAAGAAGTTCTCTCATACAAAGAAGAAGGAGTTCAACAAAGGCTTTGACAAGTCAAAAGTTATATGCTACAATTGAAACAAGAAAGGCCATTTCTCAAGAGAGTGCAAAGCAAAGCGGAAAGGAAAGTTTCATGCTTCTACAACCATAGAATATAAAACCACTCAAAAGAATGCATCTAAAGAAAAAGGAGACAAGAAGGGAGTATTACCTTGTTTCATCCATTTTGGTATCCATCATCACAATTGAAAACACATGGTTGATTGACAGTGGCACATCCAAACATATGACTGGTTACAAGAGTGCCATCACTGACCTAAAGGAGAAAAAGTTCACATGCATGGTAGAGTTGGGGGACAACTCAACATATTCGATCCAAGGAGTTGGATCCACCTCATTCCAATTCAGCATCGGTGATATTTTACATGTGGATGACATTCTATATGTCCCAGGATTGAAGAAGAACCTCCTTTCATTTTCAGTTCTTGAAGACAAAGGCTTCTGAGTTATCTTCATGGATAACAAAGCACTTTTATGGATGAATAACAAAAGCCTAGAATCTGTTGTTGTGATTGGAGTTCGAGAGGGAGGAATTTGCAAGATACCCGGGAAGTAAATTCAAGCTATGATTCATCACACTATAATTCCATGCGAGCTACGACACCAAAGGCTTGGATACCTACACTACAAAGTGTTACCAGGACTTCAAAAGATGGTAAGATGTATGCATATTTTTATTTTGAGCATGATAGTGTATGTCGAGGTTGTGCACTTGGGAAGAACGTTAAGAATTTTTTTTCCAACAATACTACTAGATCTAAAGGGATTTTAGATTTAATACATTCTGATGTATGTGGTCCCATGTCATCCCCCTCCCTGAGTGGCTTCTTATATTATGTACTATTCATAGATGATTTTTCTAGGAAGTCATGGATTTATTTCATAAAGGATAAAAGTGAAACTCTTAGAAAATTTAAAGAGTTTAAATCCCTAGTTCAAAATCAGAAAGAAAAGAACCTCCGTGCATTAAGGTTTGATAATGGAGATGAATTTGATTCACATGCATTTAATGAGCTTGTAGTGATGTAGGAATATGTATACAGTTAACAATACCATACAACCCTTAGCAAAATGGGGTTGCAGAAAGGAATAATAGAACCATATGTGAGGCTGCAAAAGACATGATGCATGATCAATATATGTCTACCTCATTATGGGCAGAATCCACCAGTACAATTGTGTACATATAGAATAGAATCCCGCATTCCATTCTAGATGAGAAGACACCAGAAGAAGTGTTTACCGGTGAGAAACCAGACATCTCAAACTTGAGAATATTAGAGAGCCTATTATGTACATTCATGTACCGAAAGAAAAGAGAACAAATATGGAGCCTTCTCGAAAGAAAGGCACCTTTGTGGGTTGTAGCGAGTCATCCAAAGCATGCCGAATATATGTACCTGGTGAGACACACATTGAAGTCAGCTGAGATGTTACCTTCCATGAGGAAGATTGTTTCAAAATATCGAAAGAGATTCAACATGATTTAGAGATGGAGAATCCCGAGTCTGATTGTCCCCCTTTAGAGTTTGAGAGGGAGAAACCAGAAGATGCCTCAGATTCGTTATCTCCTGAAGAACTAGTAGCCTAACTAATTGAGAGCTCACCTGATGAACCTCCCTCTAAAAGAAGATCTGCTTGGTGTCGAGATATCTTACAAGATGCCGAGAAATAAGGAGCACCAGTAGGATCATCCAGAGATTGCAAGCAACTTGACAGATATTCAGGGTATGTGGAATTGATGAGTCACATCAGTGATTCAGAACCATCCACAAATGAAGAAGCTACAAAGTAGCAAGTTTTGAAAGATGCAATGACAGAAGAGTACAACTCTATAATGAAGAATGATGTTTGGGAGGTTGTTCCCAAAGCTTACGAGAAGTCCATTGTGACTTCCATATGGATTTACAAGATAAACCATGCTGCAGATGGTAGCATTGAAAAGTATAAAGCCAAATTCGTTTCCAGAGGTTTCTCTAAAAAATAAGGTATCGATTATGATGATACCTTTGCCCCTGTGGAAAGGTACACCACAACTAGAGAAATGATTGCACTTGCATCTGTTCTAGGATGGAAAATTCACCATATGGTGTTAACACCCAGAAATTGCTCACTACCTCATCTACCCTATTACATGACTCATTTGTCCATATTTCCCACCATATTTGCCTCCAAAACCTTAAAAACCCATTAAAAAGCCTCCAAAAGGCCAAAAAACCCCTTTTCCCCCCAAAATAATTCAAAATTCCTCCAAAATAGCAAACAACCTCTAAAAAGGAAATAAAAAATACAAAAAAGAGGAAAAAGAGGGAAAAAGGAAGCAAAACCCCTATACAGTTGACCTAAACCATATGGTGCCCAAAACCAGGGCCCAACACTCCAGCACTAAAAACCTATAAATAGGTGATGGAGGCCCCTCATTTCACATCCACAGTCAACCACACCCTTACTCTGCCAAAATCACTCCTGAAACCCTAGCTCACCCTTGAGCTACTTTCACATTTGAGTGCCCCTTTGGCCCATTTCCAAAACCCTTTGGAGAAAGAGAAAGGAACAACATTGGAGCTTGGAGCAACCCTCTTGGACTGCTGCAAAGGCTTCATCAACCTTCACATTGGAGGTATAATCTTTAATACAAAAAACCATTTTTATTATCTTTCTGTTATTTTATGCACATGCTTATAGTAGTTTACTATTTTACTGTACTGTCTTTTATTTATTGTATTTTCTGAACTGCTACTAAGGAGTCCCTTCTCCTTAGTAGGTGCTCATTTGCACAAGCTAGGGTGAAAACCCTAGCTACAGTTTTGGCGACTCCCCTAGTGTTCCTTTGAATTTTTGGTTATAGTTTTAAACGCTTTTAATTTTCTGCAATAGTTTTCTGTTTTTTCCTTTTGGCTGTCCCTTTCGACTGCCGTAAACCATGTCTTTTTCCCCCCGCAGTTGTGTTTCGACCGCGTCTTTCAGATTTTTACCTGCGATCCGACCGCGGCTCTCAGACTGTTTCCGGCGATCTACCAGCGGTTTTCAGTCTGTTAGTTGCGATCTGACCATGGCTATCAGCCTGTTTCGTGCGGTCCGACTGTGACTGTTAACCCATTTTCTCGCGGGCCGTTTGCGGCTTGCAGCCCTTTTTCTACTACCAGCCTGCGCATTTCGACCTTTTTACCACATCCCGCCTGCGGCTTGCAGCCCTTTTTTTTTCTACCCGACTGTGTCTTTCGGCATTTTTCCCGCGTCCCACCTGCGGCTTGTAGCCCTTTTTCTACTACCTGACTGCGTCTTTAGTCATTTTTTCCCGTGTCCCACCTGCGGCTTGCAGCCCTTTTTTTGCTACCCAACTGCGTCTTTTGGCATTTTTCCTGCGTCCCACCTGTGGCTTGTAGCCCTTTTTCTGCTACCCCGCCTGCGTATTTCGGCCTTTTTACCGTGTCTTGCTTGCGGCTTGCAGCCCTTTTTCTGCTACCTGACTACGTCTTTCGGCATTTTTCCCACGTCCCGCCTGCGGCTTGCAGCCCTTTTTCTGCTACCCGACTGCGTCTTTCGGCCTTTTTCCCGCGTCCCGCCTACGGCTTGCAGCCCTTTTCCTGCAACCCGTCTGCACATTTCGGCCTTTTTCCTGCGTCCCGCTTGCGGCTTTCAGCCATTTTCTTGCAACCCGCCTGCTGCTTTTAGCCATTTTCCTACAATCCGCCTACATCTTTCGGCCTTTTTCCCGCAGTCCGCGTGCGGCTTTCAGCCATTTACCTGCTATCCGCCTGCGACTTTCGACCCTTTTCTCGCGGTCCGCCTGCGTCTTTCGGCCAAAATCCCTCAACCTGTCCGCGACTTTCGAGCTGTTTCCCGCAGTCCGACCGCTCAGATTTGCCACAAACCTGCGGTCTGTTTTCTGCACTTTTTTCACTGTTTTGAACCCATCACTTTGCTGCAATATTTTCTGCACCTGCACAACTGTCTGTCCTATATGCAACCATACTTCCCTACAGCCTTTTTTCTGCAGTATTATTTATGTTCCATTTACAAAATATTTTTTAAATTTCAACATTTTAATTAAAAAGAGAAAATTTTGCATTTCAAAGTTTAATTTCTGCATTGTTATTTTTAGTTAGAAAGTTGCCCACCCCATGGCACTTTTACTTGGGTTCATCATCTCACACGCACACACTCTGTCACCTAATTCAAGTGAGCCCTAAAATACTACTTAACACAACCAACATTCTAACCCCACCTGGGGAACACATAAGAATCTTGTAGTTAGGTAGGATCAGGGGGATAGGAATCCAAATAACACCCCTCGGTTGCTTACACTTGAGACATAGTTGTTGTCCATTAGAGAATCAAAATCACCTAGTATTTTTTGACACGGTTTAAAACCAATTTATCGGGAAGACCTCTCCCCTAGGAGGGTTGAAGTCGCCAGACTGGTTCCGGAAGCCTGAGTGGAATACTGCAATCCATTCAGTAACCGAAGGATACCTTTCGTAGTTCTCGGTGTATCACCTGTATGGGGATACAGCGGCGATAGAACCAAACGGTATATTCACCCAACCGAACATGTCATGAACGGGGTATCTTAGTTGCTTTTCTTCTAGGATTGACTACCCGGTGTCCCTCCCGGTAGGGGGATATCTTTAGCCACTTGGCTCTACTATCCATATTGTCTGACTTGGATTTCATCACCTTGCAGAGGATATGTCTAGTTGAGTCAGAATACTATTTAGCTAGGAGTTTGCATGCTCCCTTACCTCCTTTTGGTCTAGCGAGTCCACTATTTTTATTTTCTAGGAAACCTGCTGCTTGTTGGTATTCTGACCATTTCTATTGATACTCCACCTATTGTAGCACAACTGTTATAGTAAGTGTTTTGAGTTGGTTGTTGGCCTGAGTGCCACATTTTTTGAGCTCTCCTTCTGCACACTCAGTTGCATTAGGGTTTTTGAGCTATTTTTCACTCAACACAACCCCCAGATACTTCACACCATCTGTCACCATTGAGTCCCCGAGACATTCTTGGTGCCTCCGGGGCGAGCCCCCACAGCACGGTTCACTTGACATCACACGTCATAGACGTAGATCTTCATCACTTGATACCACTATCATAGATCTCGAGCTTTGTCACTTGAATCCACTCGTCAACGGCATAGAACTCCGTCACCCGATCTAGACGCCCCTTATTTTACCTCTGATTCTGAGGTAGATTATGAGAACCCCACTTACACTGCACCAACCAGCCCCATGGATGGCATGACTTCCACCCCTTTCTTTGTAGGGACCATTGGTGGAGCATCCACCACCACACCAGCTACCACACCTTCTTTGGGTATGCCCTCGGTGGGGCCCACATCTACCATTCCGATCACTGTACCCATTCCAGTAGCTAGCATACCTATCCCCACTCCATCAGTGACTCACACTACCCTTGGCGGTGCAGGATTGTCCCATACCACTTTCGTTCCACCACTTGGGGGCATTGGCCCCAACATGGTCACAACCACTAGTATGTCACATCCTTCTACTAGTTTGCCATTCATGGCTAGTCTCAACCTTCCTAACCTAGCTAGACTGACTAATGATCCCATCAAACACGACCCTGCATTTCCTCACATGCCCACCAAGCTCCCCTCCAACATCCCTAAGTTTGAGGGCAAGGCAGGTGAAGACCCCCAGAACCATATTATGTCCTTCCATCTATGGTGTTCCTCCAACTCCATAATGGACGACTGTGTCCGCCTTCATCTGTTACAGCGCACCCTCACTGGCTTTGCAACTAAGTGGTACATCGAGCAACCCCATGGGACCCATGCCACCTTTACTTCCCTGGCCTCGACTTTCCTGTAGTTCTTTTAGTTACCTGTATGCTATGACGCGGGAGTTAAGATCCTACTGTCTTGCAGACAGAACACGGCTACCCACATCACTAACCACATTCATGAGTGGCGTCGACACCGCAGCCTCTGCAAAATTAATTTAGACGACCGTGTCTTCTTAGATTGGTTTCTAAAATCCCTCCTTCCTATCATTGCCAAGGATGTGGCATCCGAATGACCCCTGTTCGAAGAAGAGGCCATCCTCAATGCCCAACAATTTGACCATATTTATGCCTAGTCGGGTTATCTGTATTCCATCATACCTGACGCCCCTCACGATGATTCCTCCCGACACGATGCACCGGGGGAATCCCATGCCCCAGATGGCATCATTGGCCGTATAGCCTCACATAACCAACCCTTTTCCATAGCACGTCTTAGCCATGGCCTCGACCTTTCATAGGCTACATCTCAGTCCGGAGCAACCAATTCGTATTCTCCCATGGCACATCACCATCATTCCCATGGACCCTCGTGTCCACCTCAGTGCTTTGGCCATGCCGCCCTCGCTTAGGCCCCACTAGTCGCACCTCAGCCGTATTACCACCCACAGGCTACACCAGCTCCTATGTCCTCTTAAGCCCAACCTACTTATTACCCGCCACAGGCAGCCCCTACGGCAATCCCACAACCCATTGCATAGACGTATCAGCAACCCCCACAAGGTTCAGCACCTACGCCGCCTCCACCTACTTATTATCCACCACAGCCTGCTGCCACACCTACACAACCCCAGAACCCACCTGCTGACGAAGGGCAAGTGTACGCCCAACAGAATCCACAGCAGAACCAAAATAACCAGCGCCAACAGGGCTAGCAAAACTGTGGCAAAGGCCATAACTATGGGAACAACCCCCCTCTAGACCAAGGCGGTCAACCTCCCAATCCCCCAAACAACAATAACGTGGCACCTGCCAACCAGAATCTTGATCGACTGCCCAAGCAGGCCAAAAATCCTAATTTGCAAACAAACCATCGTTGTTCTATTTGCGGGGTCTATGGCCACTACACACATGCTTTCCCACATTTGGAGCGAGCTCGGCAACTCTAGACTGATGATGCCCATCGCCAAGGGCACGCGGCTCCTCAGGCGCCGCCCAACCCTCCACCACCTCAACATCAACCCTTGGTGTTACAAAACCCTTTATCGACCCAAGGCATAGTGAACACTCAGCCGTTGGCTCCCCCTCAAGGAAACGCGCCACCACAACAGCAAATCACTTATGCCGCTCCTGATCAACCCATGATAGACTCAGGTACCCACCACTTGTTAATGATGTCATCCACCAATGTCAACCTCCAAACCCGTCGGAACCAATATGGCTCCACCCCTGAAGCCCCTCCCGCCGACAAAAACACTAACGCTCATCCCACTGATCAGACATTACGTATACCTCCAGCTCCACTAGATGGCGCCTCCCAAGCACCTTGCTTCCCACTTCATCGCATCAACAATAATCTTGATGCTCGCGTTGCGTCTAATTACAACATTGTAGATGACTTAGCCCAGTCTCCCGTAATCATGTCTGCGTTGGAGGTCTTAAAAAAATGTCCTTCACAGCGCAAGACTTTGCTCTCCGCCATTGGTGCTATTGACCCAAATGATTGACGACTGATGGCCTTCGATTTGGACCAATCCGAACCACACCTGCCTTCCACTTTAGCGTTCCAAGTTTCTGTTTTCGTTCGGAATCTTGTCATCCATCGGTGCATTATCGATGAAGGTGCCTCTACATGCGTTATGTCTACATTCATTTGGCAGAAGTTGGGATCCCCTACTCTCCAACAGTCCACCACTGCATTGCCAGCCTACGACGACCGTTTGGCTCAACCCCAAGGTCTCTTAGCTAATGTCCCCATCCAGTTGGCTGGTAAAATAGTGCTCATTGACATAGAGGTCATTACGCCCAACTTGATTATAACCTCTTACTTGGCCGCAGCTACATGTATGCCATGCGAGCGGTTTCCTCATCCGTTTTTCGTACCATGATGTTCCCCCATGATGGATGCGTGGTCAAGGTCGATCAACTCACCTATTACAATCCCAATGCCCCCGCTGCACCTGAAAATGTTCTCCCCATGGTTGAACAACCTGTTTGTGGTGCAACTACCTCTTTTTTTTTTCTCCATGGGACCCGGAGTTTACTCAGATACGCTGATGACCTCAACATTCCAATCCATTCCACCCCTGTCACCCGCGACCAAAGTATCTGACCTATGTACCCTTTCCCACAATACACAAACACCAAACAATCAACCTCCCTTGTTACCCAAACCACCGTTGGTACCTAGTCACATTGGTGTTACACCCATCCACACAATCCCCTTCCTATTCCCTCCCTCGGGAGTAGTAAGCGCCCCGGTTATGGCTACCCTCAGCCTCCCCGGGTTAACCTTAAGATTACCCATGTGGTATATTTCACCTCCCGTCCCCCCGCCGACACCAAATGTTGTCCTACAACCGGTGCAACCCATTGCCACTACTAGTCAACCACCTCCCGGTGTCACTACCCCTTCGTCATCTATGAATCCCCCCCCCTCTTATCAAGCACACTGGGGGCAGAGGCCCACAACCATACACTGCTGTACCCCCGCCCAAAACAGTTAAAAACCCCCTCGTGTTTCGTGCTCCTCCCAAATGCTCATTGTGTGATGAGTTAGGCCATCCGACTCATCAATGTCCACAATTACTTGCATTACAAGAGTACATACAAATGCTTGACGACGAACCCAACATCCCGGTTGTCCAACTCGATCCAGCCCCTAAGCCTTGTGATAAATCACTGCGTACCAGCCACCCTTGTGCAATATGTGGTATTTATGGCCATTACTCACATCACTGTCCTGATCTCCTAGATTACATAGCATCTCTCTATGAGATGAACAATTTTGAACTTGAGACGACGCCCCCCACAATTGAGGAGATACACCCCCCAGTATCACCCTTATCCAGAGAGATTAACACCATCTATATGATCTCTTCGACTGCCTCTCCCTCATCAACCGATTTGACAACTCAAAGTTTCCGCAATGATGAGGAGATTCTAGAGGCTTTCACTGCCCGAGATTACCCCTGGGAAGACATGCACCATCGTTCCTACTTCCTCCCAGAAGAACCCTCCTCCACCACAGCCACCCAATTTGCGGTTGAGTCCAAAGATTTCCTTCCCACCAAAGTCGATTGGTTTAAGAATCCAATTCCTGCTCCTGATGCCTTTCAGGAAGGTAACATGGCCAACATCTCACCCACAATCCAAATCGATATCGCTGCCCCAGGAGGTGCCCCTTAACTCATCACTTTAGGAGCCTCCTGCAGTGAATATGAGATCGGAGAGTACAAATTTTTTTCCAAGAGTTCCATGATGTCTTTTCCTGGTCCTATACCGAAATGCCTGGTCTCGACCCCGCTATTATAGAACACCACATTGACACATGGCCAGATGTACCCCCCGTTCGCTAGAAAAAATGCCCCATTCATCCCTCAAAGCTCCCCATTGTTAAAGCAGAGATTGAGAAACTTCACAAAGCAGGATTCATTTATCCTATTACATATACCACTTGGGTTTCTAACCCCGTCCCTGTTAACAAGAAACAAGGCACCATCAGAGTATGTACTGACTTCTACAATTTAAACCGAGCCTGTCCCAAAGACAACTTCCCAACGCCATTTATTGACCAACTCATCGATGCGTGTGTGGGGCATGAAGTCCTATCTTTTATGGACGGTTTTTTCGGATACACCAGATTTAGATATGCAAGGAAGATCAGTACAAGAATGCCTTTACCACCCCCTGGGGAACCTTTTCCTATCGCGTCATGCCTTTCGGCCTCAAAAATACTGGTGCCACCTTCCAGCGGGCCATGACCTTTTGTTTTCATGACTTGGTCCATATCCTGCTAGTCTACCTTGACGATATTACAGCTCGTTCCCAGAAACGATCAGACCACCTTAACGACCTCCGGCAAGTCTTTCTGCATTGTCGCAAATATCAAATCCGCTTGAACCCACTCAAGTGTGTCTTTTGCGTTCCGGTAGGCCGGTTGTTGGGTTTCATTGTTTCCCATAAAGGAATCATTGTTGATCCCCTGAAAGTCCAAGCCATCATAGAACTTCCCACTCCTTGCACGCTCTGGCAGCTCCATATTCTGCAAGGAAAATCTAATTTTCTCTGACGCATTGTTCCTGATTATGCCACCACCGTTCATGGTTTCTTACGCCTGCTTCGTACCCACATACCCTTTGTTTGGGATGACCAGGCACAAGCTGCATTCGAAGCCCTTAAGAAAGCTCTCACGCAAGCCCCTCTGATCTCCCCTCCGGATTTCTCTCAGGACTTCATCCTTTACGTCTCAGCATCCGATCATGCCGTGTCCGGAGTCCTTGTCCAAGAAGACGCTGCTCACTAGGAGCATGTCATTTATTATGTTAGCCAGAACTTATCTGGACCACCCCTCCGTTACCCATATGAAGAGAGGCTGGCCCTCGCCATCGTCTTTTCTGTCCAAAAGTTGCGACATTACATTTTACTCAATCATACCACAGTTGTCACCGACTCTAACCCCATGGTCTATCTCTTGAACCGACGCCTCCTGCAAGGTCGCGTTGCTAAATGGGTAATTATCCTCCAAGAATATGACCTCACTTTCTCAACCCCTAAGAGCACTAAAGCCCTCACGCTTGCCTAGCTCATCACCGATCTCCCATCCCTCTTGCCATCCCCACAAACCTCCGATGAGTTACCCGACAATCACTTATTCATCATCTCGTCTGATGACCTATGGTATGGTGATATTTTGTTATACCTTCGTACGCAGAAGTTTCGACCCAACATAAATCTTGATGGACACCGTCGTATCCGTCACCAGGCCTCTCGATATCTCCTCTTGGGCGGTGTCCTTTACTGGTGAGGGTTGACACGATTCTCCATCGTTGTCAGACCCGGAACCCGCTGTCCCCGACCATGGTTCCACCCCACAAACCCGCGGTCCACCCCACATGGACCATATAGAAAACCCCCTAGGACCCCCCCCCAAACCCAATAAAAAATGCAGGTATGAGTTTATCGGAATACCTGCAACTCTCGGATCTGAAAATAGTCGGTCAGATCATCCAAAAATACCAACTAAGCTCTTGTCCACTCTAATCTCTAGTCAATGTCAACAAGTCCAAATGACACTTGTCATGTTGGACCCACTTACTATTTATAGTCCGTTTAGTTTTTCTTGTTTTGGCCATTCTGAACCCATACGGAGTCCATTTTTCGAACCATTTCCACCATTGGAATCAGCACGACGAGACCGTCATGATGGTCGACTCGTTTTCTTATTTTTTCCACATCGTTTTTTAAGCATTTTTCTAGACACCACTAGTCGCCTCGATTTGCGTGCCACTTCGGCCGTTCTCCATTTTTGATATACTTTATATCATCGGATTCATTTTTTTGAGCCCGTGATGATGCTTGAGATCATTTCTTGCTCTCACCCCCATATTTTTTAGGTATTTTTTTCAAAACGCCCCCCATCGCCTCAGTTTGTGTGCCACATTGGCCGTTATCCGTTTCTAACACTTTTTATATTGCCAGATTCAGTTTTTCGAGCACGTGATGATGCTTGAGATCATTTCTCACTCTCACGAAGTACAATTTCAACATTGTGTCCCGACACCTTGCTGCCTCGGTTTGCACGCCACATCGACCGCCGTCTGATTGTTCCACATTTTTACATGAGCCATTCACTCCATTCATATTGCAATTATTTCGTTATTTTGCCACCATTCATCACCCTGCAAGGAGGCCCACTAGTGTTCCCTCCCACCCTCGTTCTTGGTCATCATCAATGTTCCTTGATTGAGTACTTCCTCCTTGCTTGACCATTCCTTTTGTTCGGTATAATTTTATCCCTTTTTCAGGCCAGACAAGTCCTTTACGAAAAAGGCACTTAGGGAGTTTCTGTTAAGCTCTTTTCTGACTCCTAAAATAATGAAAAGATCGTCGAGCAATCTTGATTCCTTTCATGCTCGTTAAAGCACCTGAAAGGGCGTCTATATGGTATAAGTTTAACCCTTTTCCGGACCTGGTAAACTAATTACAAAAAAGGAATACTCTAGTCACACCAGCTAGAATAGTTCTTCATTGCATTCTTTCATGCTTCTTCGGGCCTTGGAGACTAACACATGAAAAAGAAACCCCCCGGAGTCTTCTTATCGCTTTCAGACTCTCTAAAAATTGAAAGCAACCACGAGCATGAACTGTCCTGGGCTCGTACAAATCCACACGACAGTACCATTCCATTATTTTAGAGTCTTCTTATCGCTTTCAGACTCCTTAAAATTGAAAGCAATCATGAGCATGAACTGTCCTGGGATTGTATAAATCCACACGACAGTACCATTTTGAACACACTTCTTCTTGTTCCTTAACCCGTGAAGAAGTCCCCTCGTGCCTCTCGGCACTATGATCGATCATCTCAGCAGCAGCCCCAATCAGGTCGCCTTTGTTCAGAGTATTCTGCAGTCTCCTGTTGTTTTACACCAACTTGAGTATCACTCACCCTAGTCACTATCCTTGATCCATTACAACTATGATCCCTTTCCCACCAGTCAGTTTCATATGCTGCCCGATCATCCCCTCCATCATACTCTGAACAAAGGAAGTTTGAGTCCACCCACTCTACTTGCCCAGTTATCCCCCACAGTATGACTATCCTACCATCAGTACTCTCACACTTCGGTTCTCCACCTCGTGCTCCTACCAAGGAAACATCATTGCCTTGCTAGTTGCGGTCTTCCTTTGTCGACGACAGCCCCTCTATTCCAGAGGATAGACCCAGAGGTCCCTACGCCTTGGACCCATCACCATCTGTGGTGAGTGCCTACGCACCACTTTGAGAGGATTCATCATTGCCTCTTCGAGTGGTTGTCTCTCACATGCTCGACTTCAACACCTTGATCGCATCGTTGAGAATCACGCAGGGTTTATATCCCTTTAGTTATTGGTCGTAGACCCCGGATTTCCCCTGACTCTAACACATTGGTGAGTCAATTCGGAATTCCCAGTTATATGTTCCCATGGATGTCCGGGTTGCGTTGGCGATTGTATTCGGAAGCCATCTAGTTATATGCTTCCTTGAGTACCTAGTTCAGTTCCAGTTCAGTGTACCATTGAGGGTATGACTCCCCGTCACTATGATCCAACAGCTCATCAGTTCCTCTAGTACCACACTCAACAGCACTGTTGTTATTCCAGTGTATCAGTTCTTCAGCTCAGACATGGTCATCCCAATAGTATGTCCCAAATTTGTGTCCCCTTTGGACCCTTATGATGTACACAGTGGTTCTCTATGTATCTTACAGGTCCCCCTTTTCGGGCCTCATAGTTATTTTTTATGTATCTTGATACGAGCATGGGTATGCCCGCCTCGTCCATATATTGAGATTCTTCCTCATTCATTATTTGAGGCCATGTATATTTCAGGTCCCCATATTTTGGACCCCATTGTTATTGTTGTTCTATATCTTGATACGAGCATGGGAATGCCCGCCTCGTCCAATTGTTCAGATTATTCCTCCTTCATTATTGAGGTCATGTAATTTCAGTTTTTGCAGTTTGTTCGAGACCATTGTTCCGGGCTCTAGTTCGTTTCTTCTCTTCTCCACATCCCAGGAAACCCATAAAAGACTTATGATGTCTATCGGCCATACGATGAGCTCTTGCCCTCACGCATCAGGAGGCAATCTATTAACACCCAAAAAGTGCTCACTACCTCATCTACCCCATTACATGACTCATTTGTCCATATTTCCTACCATATTTGCCTCCAAAACCTTAAAAACCCATTAAAAAGCCTCCAAAAGGCCAAAAAACCCCCTTTTCCCCCAAAAAAATCCAAAATTCCTCAAAAATAGCAAAAACCCTCTAAAAAGGGAATAAAAAATACAAAAAAGAGGAAAAAGAGGGAAAAAGGAAGCAAAAACCCTATACAGCTGACCTAAACCATATGGTGCCCAAAACCATGGGCCAACACTCCACCACTAAAAACCTATAAATAGGTGATGGAGGCCCCTCATTTCACATCCACAGCCAACCACACCCTTACTCTGCCAAAATCACTCCTGAAACCCTAGCTCACCCTTGAGCTACTTTCATATTTGAATGCCCCATTGGCCCATTTCCAAAACCCTTTGGAGAAAGAGAAAGGAACAACACTGGATCTTGGAGCAACCCTCTTGGACTGCTGCAGAGGCTTCATCAACCTTCACATTGGAGGTATAATCTTTAATACAAAAAACCATTTTTATTATCTTTCTGTTATTTTATGCACATGCTTAGAGTAGTTTACTGTTTTACTATACTGTCTTTTATTTACTGTATTTTATGAACTGCTACTAAGGAGTCCCTTCTCCTTAGTAGGTGCTCATTTGCACAAGCTAGGGTGAAAACCTAGCTACATATGGATGTGAAGACAACCTTCCTCAATGGTGAGGTTGAGGAAGAGGTTTATATTCAGCAGCCGGAAGGATTTGTGGTGCATGGGAAGGAGTCCCATGTTTGCAAGCTAAAGAAATCTCTATATGGGCTTAAGCAAGCCTCCATATATTGGTACTCCAGAATTGATAGCTACCTTTAGAAACTAGGTTTTTGTAAGAGTGAAGCTAATCCAAATTTGTACTTCAAAGTAGTGAAGAACCAACCATTGATATTGCTTTTGTATGTTGATGATTTGTTTATCACTGGAGAGGAAAATATGATTGGTTGGTGCAAGAGGGAGCTCACCTCAGAGTTCGAGATGAAAGACTTAGCTCTAATGCACTACTTTCTTGGCCTTGATATCTTGCAAAGAAAAGATAAAAAAATTATATCTCAAGGGAAGTACACTGTGGATGTATTGCGCAGGTTTGGCCTGATAGATTGCAAATCTATGACTACACCACTGGTTTCCAATTTGAGGAAACTTCATGAGTCAGGATCTAGATCAGATCCAGTAGGTCCCATTTTGTATAGACAACTTATAGGCTTGTTAATGTACTTGATACATTCGAGGCCCGATGTATGTTATGCCATGAGCATTCTGAGTCAATTTATGTTTGATCCGAGACACAACGGCTGGATAGATACTAAGCATGTGCTTAGGTACCTTCGAGGTACAATTTCATATGGAATCAGATATGCCTCTAGTGGAGGAGTCATGTTACTTGGTTATTTGGACTCATACTAGGGAGGAAGCATTGTGGACCATAAGAGGACATCTGTCTACTATTATAGCCAAGGATCAACTATGATCTCTTGGTTTAGAAGAAAGTAGGTATCTGTAGCCCAGAGCACTACATAAGCAGAATACATAGATGTTAGTGTTTCCTACTGAGAAGCAGTGTGGCTCAAAAATCTACTTGCAGGGTTGTTCGGTGAAAATATTGATCCTACATTTATTAGGTGTGACCATCAGAGTTGCATCAAGATTTCTGAAAACCTAGTGTTTCATGACAAGTCGAAGCACATTGAAATGAAGTATCACTTCATCTGATACATGGTCCAGAAAGGTACAGTGAAACTTCAATACATTGCTACTGATGAGCAGATTGCGGTTGTGTTAACAAATCCTCTATTAGTGACGAATTTTAGTTACTTATGAGGCAAGCTTGGTATGGCAGAGAATGCCTCCCTCGCTGAGAGGGAGTGTTAAATGTACAGCATCAGGAGACATTCTCCAAAGCAATCTTGTGCATCCAATATTGATCCTTCCGTATAGAGGTGAGCACTTTGATTGAATTTCGTGTAAATGTTATTCCTTATATATAGAGGTAATTGATCAAAGTAATGATGTTGTAAAGTCTTGTTGGACAAGGCTCCGAACTTGTGTGTCAAGTCATGTTTCCCATGTGAACCTTTCGTATAAAGGTATCCATGGGATTGACCTCCCATATAGAAGTGGACCTTCTGTATAAAGGTCATGCTTTACTTGTTAAAATAATTTAATGTTGTGTGATGTATTATTAACCATGATCACAAGTTGCTATTAAGTCTCCTTTAGAGATTGATCACCTCTAAAGTGAATTATTTTAGCATATGATTATTTGGTCCGGAATAATATAATATGATCACAACATCCGATAAAGAGATAAAGAAATAAAAGATAAAGCATAGAGATCAAGAGAATTCGAAATTTCTCATGTAGACACTTCAACTAATTAAAGAGAACTCAAATGGTTAAAGATTCAGTTCAGTAACAATGTATGCCTCAATCAATGCTTCAGTTAAAGATATGCAACCAGTTAACTAAAGGAGAACTTAGTGATCACTTCAGTAAAATCAATCAACATGATTTTCGGCTAAAGAAAAGTTAACTAAAGTGTTAAAAAGGAATTAGTAAACTAAAGTGTTTTACATGATGACACTTTAGTTAAACTAAAATTTAAAAGACGACACTTAAGTTACAACACTAAAATTGCTTCTATTGCATGATGACACTTATGTTATCTTGTTAACTAGTGCTCCTACATCAGTTATGAGGCGAGTTCACTCCAAAGTCAGTTAAGCCTAATTTCAAGTTAAGGAAGAAAGGCATGGTGCATTGATGGTGCATGATGGAATAAAATAAAAGTGCACTGCAACTACCCAAGAATATAACTCACTATGGTTTGCATGTGAGGATTATCCTTCATGCACTGATTCACTATTTGTTGCATGGCAGTGATTTTTGCTATATATTTATGTGTTGGGCACATTGGAAAATACATCTGATTGATCTCTCTTCTCTATTGCTTCCATATCTTCACCAAGAGTGTTTGGTGATCTCTTATCTTCCGAAAGAAATCTGCTATGTTTTAAAAGAAATACATTCTCTGCTATCCATTATATTATACTCAGAAGAGTTGTTGGGGTTTTTGTTCTCATTGTTTTGAGGATTTTCCCCAGGGTATATCTTGTGTTATGTTTGTATGAATTTTATGTGATTGAATTGTCTCATTGTTTCAAGTTTCTGCATCTAAAAGAATCAAATATCAAATCACAACCAAATACTAACAATATCTACATCGGGGACAACCCATAATGCTGATGGTATCATTAGATTTTTCAACTACACAAGCCCCTAAGGGGTACCTTCCAATGCCTTATCATTATCTAAACACCCCTTCAATTGATCCACATCAACCAGTCCAAGTTGCAAAGAACCCATCTTATTCTAATCCTAGGATGCAACACGATGCACCATTAAGTATCAATTCCTAGTCATATGAGGCCATGCCTCAACAAAATCCCTATTACCATGTTATAACATTCTGTAATATACCCAATTGTGATTGGTTAGGGTAAGTTAGTGTTTTGATGTCGTTTGGTTGTGTGCTTTTGTCAAACAGTTTGCATATGTTTCATTTACATCTTTTTACAAGCAGTTTGCATACATGCTTAAGAGACATTTCATCAACATATTGCAATGATTCCAAGTACAAATGAATATATAAGAGAAAACATGAGCATTTTGATTATGAATGTGAACTCCAAATACAAATATTTAATGGTTTCTATGGCAGCTGCAATACCTCAATAGACACACATTATGCAAATAAAAACCGAGAATAATTCCATGACTCACTCTACCAGTTGACACGTCACCTCTAAATGCTCTCCTAACCTCCAAAACCCTGCCACAAATGATGTCGTCCAAACCCAAAGGCAATCCACCCTCCAACAACAAGAAGTGTCCTTTTGGCCCTCTCTCCTCTTCCCCAACGACTGTTGAAATAGTCACATCCCATTAGAGTCTCCATGACTCAACAAAATGGGTGAGTTCGCATCCTAAGGAGCCTCCACGACCCTCTTTTTCTCACGTTCCAAAAAATAGTAGAGGGTAGAGCCCTCTAGGAAACCCCACGAGGTCTCCCAAGTGCCAACGAACCCTCAAGAATGCTGTCATGCCTCCTCACACCCTTACAACTTGCACAAGATATGAATCGCTCCTCAAGGAGCCACACAAACCTCCTCCAAACCCTCCTAGTGACACAAACCTACAATTAAGTGATATGAGCCTCCCCAAAAGTGTTTATTTAGTTGTCATTGATTCCAACAAGGGAATTTCAGTGGCCTTTGAATTGTCATTGATGCCACCAAGGCCCTTGCAATGATTATGCTAGGTGTACAGATGTGGATAGGATCATGGACACTTGCACATGCTCGTGGTATCTTCTATGGGGTACTTTGCACATGTTGGAGCCTTCCTCCCATACACAGGTGTTATGATTGCATAGGTTTGCATGATGATGGAACCCTCACTTGTGGTAGCATGGGCATTGGAGCCCATTCATAAATGGTGTGGCTCATATGTAGATGGATCCCTTGTATATGGTCATTGTTTCCATTATGGTGATGATGACCTTGATTCCCTTGGCGGATTTCTTGTATGTTCTTAAGGATATTGGCATGTTGTGGAACCCATAGACATGCCCTTGGTATGATGAAGAAGCTCTTGAAGCACTTGAAGAATCATTGAAGCACTTATAAAGCATTGAAAAAGTGCTTGGACCCACAAGTTGATCCTTAAGCCCACAAGGCTTGGGTTTTGAACCCACACACTTGGTAGCTTGTTGATGATGATGTATGGTCCTCCTTATGGTTATATGGCTTGGGATGTTTTTGGATCCCATAGACATGCTTTGATATGTTGAAGAAGACTTTGAAGAAGTCCTTGGAACTCTTATAGCTTGTGGTGTGGTCTTTGGCACCCTTATGTGTAGGGTCTTTAACATCCTATACAAATTGAAGATTTTCAGAATGAAGGACCATGTATTTGAAAATAAGCCTCTCATAATATGATATCCCTCGTCATGTCGTTTCCAATGGTAGGTGGCACGTCACATGGTTCCTCGCGCTTGATGAGATATGAATTTTTGAAGTTGAAGCATTTTCACTCCATCCTTTGGGTCAGCCGACTAAACAAATGAATTTTTTTATTTTATTTTGTGATTTGACAAGTCAGCCAGGCTATTTATCCACATTGAAACAAGTATAAATACACCTTCATTCCATTTATTTTACACACACACTTAAGAATCTAGCTCTGATTTTCGGGTATAAGGGTAAGAGGAAGCTGCAGGCATATATAAAAAGACCAATTTCTAATTTTTGGATGTTCTGAGGTAGCTGCAGCCATATATAAAAGGATCAAGTTCTGTTTTGGGTATCCTGAGGCAGCCACAGGCATGTATGAAAGGATCAAATACATCCATAAGGTCATTCCATAATATCAAGCTCTGATTTTCGGACAAGCCTGAGGAATTTTCGGTGGACTTTTTTCAAGTTACAATGTTCTGATCCTTAACTCGTTGGGTTGTCTCCTTCCTAATTCAATGGTCTCTTGAAATAGCAGAAATAAAATCTGAATTTGGGTAGATAAGAGGACAACCGCAGGTCTGTTTTTGAGAAGTTCTGATCATAGCCACATTAAAGAGAAAAGTGGTCTGAAATTCAGGTAGACAGTACTGAGGCAGTTACAGTGTGTTACACCAAAATGTCGTCACCCTTGTGCAAGTGTCACAAGTGTTGCAAGTGTCGTTGTCATGACCTAGTGTCGTCATCATGACCATTGCAAGTACCGTCATTATGACCAAGTATTGTCATCATGACCGCTGTGATAATGTCGTCATATTGACCATTGTGTAAACTCTTTGCCAAAATACCTAAACCCATTTTAGAGTAAAAACATATCCCTGAAGTTTCCCATGACTAGAGGGCTTAACTGACCTACTTTTCAAGGTCCTCGCAGTCTGCCCTTGTGCAACATGCGACGTCGTAGGTTTTCCTAATGCAACCTGCGATGATGTCAATTATTTGGATAAAAGAGTATCTTCGATCCCATTCTCGAAGATGAGTGACATGGAGGCCTATCCCTAGGCTCTAGGTGAGGTGGCATTTCGGTTCCTAACCTTATGAAAGATCCCTTAACCATCTCCCCCTAATCCTCAACCTACCCTATCTCTTTAGCCCTATATAAACACCCATTCTCTCCATGAGAGGGGGAAAGGTCTATGGTATCCTTATGTTGATAGAATCCATATTGGTGATTGGGAAGCTTGTACCATCCTGGAGGCTTGGCTTGGACATGTTGGATGGAGGATGCAACGTTGAGGCTTTGGTTGTAGCTTTCTCTTTTCTATGTAATTCCCACTTTTATACAGTTAATATAATCTCTTTCCATAAACTGTTGTCTCATTGACGATGATGTTTAGAGTTTTCTTCCTTAATTGTTAACTTAGATCAATCATATGAAATGTATGCTTTCACTGTTTGCTAGTATCTATATGTTCAACAGGGTCTTGCACCTTGAGATCTGACGACGCTAGAGCATTGGATCAACAAAGAGCAAAGGGATCTGCAAATCCGAGGTAAGTTATCTATCTATGGGTTTGCACTTCTATTGATCTAGGAAAGTAGATTTGTATTTTGTTTGATTTGTTCTAGACTTTCATTAAGCTAGGGAGATCACGCCTTAGATCCGTCTTTAATAGATTGTCCGTTAACACAGTGAAGAATATTAGATTTAAGTTTGACAAGCTTTGAAATTTAGGTCAACATATCACTAAGGAAGCCACAGTGGAGGATGATGTGTTTATGCTTTGAAGTGTTTGTACACTACACACATCTGTATTGTTGATTTAAGAAGCCTGTTTTGGGATTCTTTATGCTGGTACATTCTCTCTTTTATCACAGAAAAGTCTGACCAGTTCGTGAGGCAGTCATCAAGGTTCTAACAACATTCTTAAATTTCGAATTTGCTTAAAGTATGAACTCAGGGTTTCTCCTAGCACACACATGGTTCCCATCTAAAGTTTGAGGCCTGCTCAAGGTTCCACCCAGGCATTTTAGAGGCTTAGCACAAGTCAAGTCAAGGCATCAGCTGTGGGTTAAAATGTTTGAAGCATGAGGTAGACTGAATGTGAAAATGATTCATAGGAATGCATAGGTGAAATAGAGCTCAAAATATTGCATCATTGAAAACAACTAGTCGTGGGAATTCTCTGAGGTGTGTAATACATAATATATATAGATAACATAGTATTATCAAAGTCTTGAATCTCTAGCATGGATTCTACTACTTAAGTAGCTCAGAAATTCACATGAAATATGAGAGTTGAGTAAAAATTGCATTCATGTATACTTACTATACAAGGCACCAGAAACCTGTACCTTGTTATAGAAGATATGAACACATGTGGAATAGTTTGAATAAGTGCAGTTGCATGACAGTAATAGATCTAGGATGTTGATTGAGGATGACATATTGAGAAGGTGGATATTGCAGGAAGAAACGATCACAGGCTTGTGCAGGAACAATAGTATTGATATAGAAACAACAGTATGAGTCCTTATGACAGATGTATGGTATAGTAAAGAATTCCTACATGATAACTGGAAATCTTGTAATGCTGTATGGAATCGGGATTTGCTAAGTGTTCGAAGTTTTTTGAAGTGACTTGTGACTTGACAGTACAATAGAGTGACATGATAGTGACAACAGTTGATGACAGTGACAGGTTGAATGATAGTTGATTGAGTTGCAGTCAAGCAGGCACAACAAAAGCATGCCACCTAGACATAGTGGTTTCATATTGCAAGCAGTGTCTTGTACACTTGAGGATTGGACTCCTCACCTATTCTCAGTTGGTACTGAGAAAACCAAGCTGGGCCTTGGATTGAGAGTTGGTGCTCTTCTTATCAGTTGGTGCTGATTGTAATCGCAGATATTGTAGTCTTCCATTGTACATTATATAAAATAATAAATAAAGTTTACTATACAAATCCTGACATGTGATATGCCTGATTCTATGTTGATGACATGCTTATGATTCTTTGTTGGATAGTTGATGAATGCTTATATAATGATGATGTACTTAGTAGCATGATGCATTGATGAACTCTTCTTGATTAGTAGAAGTGTAAAAAGGGGTTAAATTGCCTTCACACCGATTCACCCCCCTCTCAGTGTGACCATTGTGTCCAACAAAAAGTGCTCCATGAACCTCAGCTAATCAATACTCCTCCAAATTGAAGAGAATAATAATATGAATCTCCAATGGAAATCTTGGATGAATTCCCTTCTTTGTCTATCTAGGGTGGATATTGCACCACCGAACCAAACCCAAGTGGAAGGGTTTTGTCAAAACCCCAAGGAAAACCTTGGCTCCTAGAGCACTTCTCATAAGAGATCAATCAAGTAATAATGATGAAAGTGATGCGCTACTCTTCCTTTATACTTCTCCAAGCCCCTTCTAGATATTTCCTCTTTGATATAATCCATATGACCCTTATTCCTCTTATTCTTTTTCACTTAAAGATTAAAGTCTCTTTATAAACCTTTTAACCCATTTTTTAATGCCAGAAAGTGATCAATTGGATTTTAAGACATTCCCAGACGCCAAAATTCCCTTTCTCCTCATCCCAACCTTTAGATATTTTTGTCCTGGTTCCAATGAGCTATTACACTTAGGTATTCCCTTAGGTAATATGATCCGAATAACACCATTAGTGCATTTAATTAAATTAATCTTAATAATGACCCCAAATTATGGGAATTGTTGGAATGCCATAGAACCAAGAGTGAACTGTGCGGGAGTGATCCCGATGATGAAATATGGTAAATGGTCTAGGTTGGGCCTCATATAACTCCTCGAAATACTTTGATCTCACCGATGAAATAACATCACCCTTCTATCTAGGATGACATAAGCCTCGAAAGTTATCCCTAACTACAGAACAGGGGAACCCAAAATTGGGACATTACACATTCCACAAGAACCTAAAAACCCTTCGGTTCAAATGAAAAATCCCTAAGCTAACATGGTCCAAACTACTAATCCCCAACATGGCCCAAGTCCATGTTCAATAGAACATGCCTAATCCCTCGAATACAAACAATAAGAAAAATAAAGGGAATAACAAGGTCCATGACCATAACCCAAAATAACAAGGGAATGCTACAAATCAACTTAATAATATTGAGGGTAACAAGGATAATTCCAACCAAAATCCAAATCCTAACCCTCAACCTAAGCAAGGAAAACTTCAAATGAATCTTCCTTGTAATATTTTCCTTGAACATGGGGATTATACTCACAATTGTCCACTTATCCTAGAGTTGCAATAATTAAAAATTGTAGTTGATCAACCGTGGGCACAACAAGGGAAGAATAACTCCAATCGAATCCCTTTTATACTCACAATTGTTCATTGATCCTATAATTTGGACGATTAAAACTGTAGTTGATCAAGCACAGACACAACAAGAGAAGAATAACACCAAATCAAAGCCTCCTCCTACTAATATTCCTGATGTATTCTAGAATTCATTACCATCCGAGGGTCTAGTTAATGCCACAAAAAATCAACCTACAGGTTCATCCAGTGTTGTACATCCATCGAATGGTTATTACCATTATTCTCTTCATGAATTATGCTGAGTTAAATCTTACAACCTACAGTAACCAATACATAATGCCAACCGATACCCTCTCATTGGATATTGCTTTGGATGCATCCTCTAGTGACTCCCCTTTACAAATATCATGACCCAATGTTGATATTCCCCTAAAGGTTCCCAAGGCTCCTTTGTGTCATTATAGCCAAAATTCCATGGTAAGGGCCACTCATCAATACAACATAGTTGATGATCTAGCTCAATCCCGTGCTGCAATGTCCTCGCTGGAGGTCCTCTAGACTTGTCGTTCTTAAAGGAAAGCATTATTATTCACCTTGGGGGTATTTGATACTTTATATGCCCACATGATCAGCTTTGATAAAGATAACATCACTCTTTGTTTCCCACCTTTAGTTTCCTTTTAGGTTCTTGTCAATATTAAAAGTGTCAATGTCCATCATTGCATCATCGATGAGGATGCGTCCACATGCATCATGTCCATTGGTGTGTTGAAACACGTTGGGTAACCCCGAATTGATCCCATATACTATCACCCTTAGAGCATATGATGTTCATCCAGCACAACCTGAATGGATTGATCAAAATGTACCCATCGAATTAACCGGTAAATCGGTGTTAATGAATATAGAAGTTGTTGATGCTCATATGGACTACAATATACTTCTGAAATGTAGTTACAAACATGATATAAAAGAGGTAGCTTCTTCATTCTATTGGAAAATGATGTTCCCTCGCAATGGAAAGATCATATTGTTGACTAACTTACCTATTGTGATCCAAAAGATCAACTCAATCTGAACAACATCTTGCCTAGCGTAGAGGGAATCCAAACCAAATCTGCATTCACTAATATAGGAATATGGATATTTAAAGACTCTATCTTGTTGGGCACATATTCTGGCCCTCCTATGATCACATTTCCCAGTTAATTAGAAATGTGTACTATATCAATTGGAAAAAACCAAACACCTCATGATTCTACCTCAACAAGCACATCCCAAACAGTCGTCATTCCAACAATGACTATTTATATCATCCTAGCAAGGGGTGGGATTTTAGGAACATGGTATTCATTAACTCAAATCACATTTTTATATCCACCACCTGGATTGACCGCAACCCCTATCATGGCCACATTGAGTTTACCCAACCTTACTAGAGGCTTATGTGTATGATATCTACAACCTTCACAACTAGTTATACTGTTAACACCCTAGTTCCAACAAACACCAAATGTTTCATTCACCCCTATGCCCAAAACACATTTACCCGAGTCCATTCCCAATCGGGTTTGACCTCCTCCAACCCCACCCAAACAACAATCTCAATAGCCACTTGTTGCTCCACCCAAGCCACCAAACACTAGAGGGAAAGAACAAGAAAGTTCTAAATACTCAACATACAAAACCAAGTGCCTATACCAACCCGTCATGTGCCATATGTGACCTTATCGACCATCCTAATAAATTCCCACAAATACCCGAGTTGCGTGAGATAATGGATGAAGATATTTTGACTAGTTATGAAGATATACTTGTTGTAGAAGTCTCTTTCCCATAAAATTTGAATATACGTGATAAATAATTGTGCACTAATAATTCTCGTGCTCTATGCGATAAAATATGGCCATTATTTCCATCATTGTCCAAAAATTCTAGGTATTTGGCAGCCCCAGCTCTATCCTATCAAGTTAAAGAATGACACATCGTCATTTCTCTACCCTCGCCACCTATTTTAGTAATCATTCCACGCCCTACCACTAGATTTTAACAATACTATATCTCCTCTTTAGTTGATCTAGCATTGATATATCCACCCTAGAAATGGACAATAAACCCTCTTCAAACCATCATATACCTTCTAACATTGCCTCAGAAGGTTCTCCACTTCCAATTGTGCTTCAACATCAATGGGAATTGAGTATATAAACTATACGTTACAATCTACAAACACCATAAGAAAGAATTTCGATTCTCTTTCCTTATTGTTCACTTCTGATGAGGAACTTATCGAGGCCCTTACTAGTCCTGACTTCCGATGGGATGTCATGCATCATCATTCCCATTTTTTACCACAAACCATATATGTTTACCAATATTTTGTCGAATCCAAAGACTTTATACTTTGTGGAAAAGTTGATTGGTTCAAAAACCCAATTCCCACTCCTGATGCCTTTGAAGAATTTAATATAACTAATATTTCACGTACCATTGAGGTGGATATGTTTGTCAAACCAAGAGTTGAAGGGAACATACTATTGGGTGCATCTTGTTCATAGAAGTTACTGCTTATAAGGCCAAGTTTTCCAAGAATTTTGAGACATATTTTCTTGTGCATATATAGAGATTCATTCTTAGATCTATCTATTGTTGAACATCACATCGATGCATGGCAAAAAGCCATTCTGATACGACATAAAAAATAACCAATGCACCCCACCAAGGCCCCTTGCATTAAGTCGAGAAATAAAATTTAAGGAAAATTGAGTTCATTTATCCCATCACATACAGATCTTCGGTATTGAACTCAGTTCCCATCATCAAAAAACAAGGTAGCCTTCGTGTCCATAGTGATTTCTTGGACTTGAACAAATCTTGTCCCAATTACAATTAAAGGTACTTTTGATTGATTAGGTAATAAATGAACGTGTTGAGCATGAAATCCTTAGTTCATGGATGAATTCTCTAGGTACAATAAAATCCACATTATCCCTCAGGATCAATACAAAATTGCCATCACATTCCCGAACTCCCTCGATTTTGGGACACACTAGAACTATTCATCTCATGCACATCATCACCGATAGACCTCAGTCAGTCTATCATGAGATTGTTGAGATATTGTAACTTCAAAGAATATTATAATTGTACTTTATTATTATTCCGGAGATGTTTCATTCCTCCGTAAAGATCTTATTGTATATCCGGAGATGTTTATTCCTCCGTCAGAATGTGGTAACTCGGGTTATTAGACTTCCCTAGTGGAGGTCGGCCCTTTATGTGTTATGTGGGTCAAAGGGTTATTATATCACCCTAGAGGGGTCGGCCCAGTTAGTTGTAGTGGGGTATTTAACCCATTGGTTAAATACGAGCCTACGTGTACTTGTGTAAAATACATATCAGTGAAGTGTATAAATAGAGGAGGTGTGTTCCTCATTTGACACACTCACTCATTCAAGGGAGGCGCACTTTTGGAGGAGAGGTCTGCTACGGTGGAGAAGGAGATCATGTCTTTGGTTTGCATCTTTGTATATTGCTGGTCATCTATATTGAGGAAGCTTTACTGGGTTTTCTACCCCATGAGGGTTTCCCAGGATAAATCTGTGTCTCTTGTGTTTATGCTATGCTTGTCGTTTCTTCAGTGATCCTGTATATGCTATTCTTGTGAAATGGAATGTAATGCTGCTATTTTTGCATATTAAATCTTAACATGGTATCAGAGCTAACCTGAAGGAAGACAAGGTATGGCACTAAAGACACTTGCTTTACTTACGACAATTTGAAGGTTAGGGTTTTACATAGCAAAAACCAGTCATCGTAGCACTTTCACTATAAATCCATTTTGGCAAAGTTTTCGGATCTGAAATTGTTACAGGACGAAGTTCCAATCTCCAGGTACCTTGTGTCCAAAGGAAAACCTCTAATTCGTTGTACTTTGTGATTTATGATCTGTACAATATAGGGTTTCTGCCTCTTCCAGATCTGAGTCAAAATCAGGTGACCTTGGGAAAAAGGTCATAACTTGGGATAGGAAGCTCCAAATGAAATTTCGTGAAAAGTGACAGGTAGTACACAGACTGTACTATCTCAGAAAACTTTTTCAGAGGCCGAAGTTGAACCAGTGACACGTGGCACGCCGTACAAGTTCGCTCTCATGTAATATCCCATAAACAGGTCACGTTGCGACATTTGACATAACTCTCTCTCAGAAAATCCAATTGAGGTCAGACCTGTCAGGATGGAAAGATAACAGGCCGAGCTATCTCAGAAAACTTTTTCAGAGGCCGAAGGTCAAACAGTGACATGTGGCACGCCGTACAAGTTCGCTCTCCTGTATTTTCCCAAAACAGGTCACGTTGCGACATTTGGCATAACTCTCTCAGAACATCCAATTGAGGTCAGACCTGTCAGGATGGAAAGCTAACAGGTCAGGCTATCTCAAAAAACGTTTTCAGACCCTGTGGATCAAAAATTTCGGAGTTACACCAGAAACAATCAGGTACATATTTTTGTCAAAACAGAATTATTTTTTGGTACCTTCATTCATGGCTTCCGGAATTTAGGGCTTTGAAGAAAGTTGGAATTTTTGTAATCGGAGACCACGGCTGGATGCTACTCATCAAAATAGAAATTTAGAGACCAAGATCAGAATTTTTGGTTGGACAGAAGACCGGGCTTGATTAGACCCTAGTTCGGGACTTTGATCAGAAAAGTGGAAAATTAGGGCTTCTGTAAAAATGGGAATTTTTGAAATCTGTGACCACGGCTGGAAGCTCCTCAGAAAAATAAAAGCTTAGAGCTTTGGATCAAACCTTTTGGTGGGGCAAAAGAGTGGGCTTCATCAAACCCCAGTTCAGGGTCACGTCTAGTGAATCCGAAAGTTTCAAAGGCAAAATTGAGGAGTAAAACTTTGCAGTTTTCAAATTCTGAATATACCAGTTTGATCAGCTCATCAAGGCGCATATTTCTATCCTTTCAGAAGTTTGAAATTCAAAGTTTGAATTTTTTGGGTTTCTCTGACAAACCCATATCCAGCTCCAGGTCCAGTTCTTGCAAATCAAGTGGATTGGGTTAATCCTAGAAGAAGATGGATTGGTCACCTGCATAAGTGAAGAAGTTCCTGTCTCAGGGGGAGATGAGGATAAGGCCTTACATAAGAAGAATACAAGCGATCTCGACAGGTATGACTCATCGAGGTATGTTTCAATATTTGTCCATGATTAAGTTTATGGTATGTTTGTCTTCAGGTTATTACAGTTAGTACAATTTTGTTTTTAGATTTGTCGTATAACCTTAACAAAATTATGAATGCATGATAGAAGATATTCATTGGTTAGGGTGTTGACACTTATGATTGTACTAATGCATTATGATGTTGTGTGAGGTTGATGTTGTCTGCTAACAAGATACAGGTACATCACAAAAGACAAATCAGGTTCCATGACCATGAAAACATGAAGACAAAGACTCATCCATAATCTTTGTTCTACTTACGAGGTATGTATGACTTTGTTATATTATGCTTAACCTATGAGACATGCAGGTTCTAGCTCAGGATCTCTAAATCATTGAAGAGATTGTTTAGGTGTGTTGTACATAACCAAGTAGGTATACTAATCCAGGTATGTTTCCCATGAATCTTACCTTGTGTTAGGATCCCTTATATAAGTATACTTGGAATGATTGGTTATGCTTATTCATAAAGTTAGTAATCAAGGGATTATGCATATTATATCTTTTATCTTGATTAATGATATGCATGAGTAAAAGAAGACTTCCCTGAAATCTTGAATACTAATGTTTATTAACTATAATCATGACTATACATTTTCAAGATTATTTAGTACTATAATGTTTTGATAGCATTTAGAATATACTAATAAGTGTATGTTTGTGCATGAGATCATGACGATGACTCTTGAGCATGCACAGTGGTACAGAATGAATAGAAGTTCAAAAGACATACAGAAGATCAAGCGGGAGGCAACCACACAAACATAAAAGATAAGTATTTGAGTTGTTATTTGAAATAGTAATGATATTGCCTGTAATAGGTTGTATGCATATTTGTATTCCTAGAATATATAATGCTGAGTATAAACATTCATAGAGCATTGAACAGTATACTATTAATGTGCATATGATTGGTAAGTTGGACAAACATTCCATTGTTGCTTGTCTAGAATGAAACCTCTTTGCTGACATGCCGAGAGCTGTGCACACTCTCGATAGTATGTTCTGGTAGAGATGGAAGGCATCTAGATAGCCACTGTATGCATACAAGATATGGGAAAGTGTTGTGCCAAAGTATTGGTCAAATTAGTTGCATAACTATGTAAATGATATCTGTATGCATAATAGGTTATTATGTCAATATGATTTGATGATTATGAAGTATTACTAATCCTGTACTTAATTTTGATTTGTAGGAAAAATCATGATGAATGATGAACAAGCGATGGATGTTCAACAAAAGGATTTACAAATCAAACACACTATAGAAAACTTATGGTTAAGAGATTCTCTTAGAAAGAGGAAGAGAATCATGATGAGATGTTTTGACCATTCTCTTAATAATGTAATCAGGTTCTGTATGGGTTCCCAGGATCAGTAGTCAATTGATGAGCTTAATGATCATCATGGGTGATGTGGATCTCAACCCTTGCTACAAGGTTGAATATGGCCTCTTTACACATATGACATGGATGCAATAAGAAACTCACCATAGAGTTCGAATGACTTTGAGGCTCATATTAGTAGACCCATCTGACGAGAGATGGCACAGATAGATATGCAGAAGATCACTCAATGCAGAGTGTGAATAATGGACAATTGATAGCTTCATGAGAAAGCTTGGGCTTTACCAGAAGTAAAGCTGATCCTAACTTTTACCTAAAGGTTGTGGATGATAAACCTATCATACCATTATTATGTGACGATGATCTCTTTCTGACAAGAAATGAGAAACAGATCATGAAAATGGCTGCAGAAATAAAAATGAAAGATCTTAGATTAATGCACTACTTCTTAGGTCTAGAAGTATGGCATGATCTAAAAGGAATATTTTAAATCGAGGTAAGTATGCTGTGAAGTTTCTAAAAAGATTTGATATGTTGGAGTGTAAAGCCATGGCCACTCCCATGGACTCCAACTTGAAGTTATTTAATAACTCATCAGATTTAGTGGACCTAACCCTATATAGACAAATCATTGGGCCAATGATGTATTTAACAAATACTAGGCCAGATATATGCTTTGTTGTAAATACTGTAAGTCAGTATCTAGTAGAACCTAGAAAGGTTCACTTAATAACTACAAAGCATGTAGTGAGGTACCTAAAAGGTACTTTAGATTTTGGTCTATATTGGAGGTCATGAACTCTGTTTACATGGTTACTCAGATTCTGATTGGGCAGGAAGTGCCTCAGACAGAAAGAGTACATCAGGTGGATGTTATAGTCTTGAATCTGCCATGATCTCATGGTTCAGCAAGAAACAATCTAGTGTGGCTCTCAGTACTGCTGAAGCAGAACATATGGCTGTCTGCTCTGCCAGCTGTGAAGCAGTATGGCTTCAGAAGCTTTGGAGTGTTTGACTTAGAAATGGATCCCACTGTGATTATGTGACTGAAAATCTTGTGTTCCACGATAAGTCAAAACACATAGAGATCCGGTACTTCTATATACGAGATATGGTGCAAAGAGGAGCTATCAAGCTTGTATATATAAGCACTGAGGATCAAATTGTTGATATCCTGACCAAGCCTCTGTCTCGAGTAAAGTTTGAACACTTCCGAGACAAGCTTGGTGTAGTTCAGAAGAACCCTCCTCAAAAGGGGGAGTAGCACAGTATGAGACAGACAAGCCTATCTCATCAATGATGAGGTTACTTATTTTTCTTTGCACTTACTCACCTAGAATTATTTAGATTTAGGACTCTTATATTCTTTAATTTTATGATTAGATGTATACATACTTTTGATGATAGATGTATACATGCTAGATAATTTTGATGATGATTAGATGTATACATACTTTTGATGATAGGTGTATACATGCTAGATACTTTTGATGATGATTAGATGTATACATACTTTTGATGATAGATGTATTAGTGAGAATACATGCTTTTGATGATAGATGTATACATGCTTTTGATGATAGATGTATTAGTGAGAATACATGCTTTTGATGATAGATGTATTAGTGAGAATACATGCTTTTGACGATAGATGAATACATGCTTTTGATGATAGATGTATACATGCTTTTGATGATAGATGTATTAGTGAGAATACATGCTTTTGACGATAGATGTATACATGATTTTGATGATAGATGTATTAGTGAGAATACATGCTTTTGATGATAGATGTATACATGCTTTTGATATATGATGTATACATGCTGTTGATGCTAGATGATGATACATGTATTGATTAATGTACTTGTATAGATGAGGATACTTGTACTTGTATTGATGAGAATACATGTGGGGATTGTATCATCCTTGAACACTTGTTCTAAAATGAGCCGTAGACAAAGGTCTCCGAGAAAGAAGAGGGATTGTATCATCCTTGAACACTTGTTCTAAAATGAGCCGTAGACAGAGGTCTCCGAGAAAGAAGAGGGATTGTATCATCCTTGAACACTTGTTCTAAAATGAGCCGTAGACGTGAGGTCTCCGAGAATGAAGTCCTTAGTGGACAATTGAGGGGATTGGATCATCCCTGGACTTTCAGTCCTAAAGAGAGCCGTAGACGTGAGGTCTCCGAGAATGAAGTCCTTAGTGGACAATTGAGGGGATTGGATCATCCCTGGACTTTCAGTCCTAAAGAGAGCCGTAGACGTGAGGTCTCCGAGAATGAAGTCCTTAGTGGACAATTGAGGGGATTGTATCATCCCTGGACTTTCAGTCCTAAAGAGAGCCGTAGACGTGAGGTCTCCGAGAATGAAGTCCTTAGTGGACAATTGAGGGGATTGGATCATCCCTGGACTTTCAGTCCTAAATAGAGCCGTAGACTGGGTCTCCGATAATGAAGTCCTGAATGAACAGGCAGGGGATTGCATCGTCCCCAGACTGAGGTCCCAGAATAGAGCCGTAGACTGGGTCTCCGATAATGAAGTCCTGAATGAATAGGCAGGGGATTGCATCATCCCCAGACTGAGGTCCCAGAATAGATCTGTAGACTGATGTCTTCGAGAACTGAAGATCGGATTGTATCATCCATGGACCTATGTCCTAAAGGGAGCAGGATTGATCATCCTAGGAACATGATCGTGTGATGACGATGCTGATGATCGTATGATGACGATGCTGATGATCGTGTGATGACGATGCTGATGATCGTGTGATGACGATGCTGACGATGCTGATGATCGTGTGATGACGATGTTGATGATCATGTGATGATGATGTTGATGATCATGTGATGACGATGCTGATGATCGTGTGATGACGATGCTGATGATCGTGTGATGACGATGCTGACGATGCTGATGATCGTGTGATGACGATGTTGACGATGTTGATGATCATGTGATGATGATGCTGATAATCGTGTGATGACGATGCTGACGATGCTGATGATCGTGTGATGACGATGCTGATGATCGTGTGATGACGATGCTGACGATGCTGATGATCGTGTGATGACGATGCTGATGATCATGTGATGACGATGCTGATAATCGTGTGATGACGATGCTGATGATCATGAGATGACGATGCTGATGATCGTGTGATGACGATAATCGTGAGGATCCAGATGATGATATTGTTGTAGCTGTTCAAGTGTTACAGAAGATAAAGACTCAATACTGAAGATTTCGATGTTCCAGTATTGAATATGTTCCAGTAACTGCTTGAGTTACTGATGATGTTGAGAAAACTTCCAATGATTTATAGATGTATCATGTATGATGTTGATGAATCCTTGCTCGTGCAGGTGCTGTTATAATATCCTTCTTGTTAAGGGGGAGTGTTGAGATATTGTAACTTCAAAGAATATTATAATTGTACTTTATTATTATTCCGGAGATGTTTCATTCCTCCGTAAAGATCTTATTGTATATCCGGAGATGTTTATTCCTCCGTCAGAATGTGGTAACTCGGGTTATTAGACTTCCCTAGTGGAGGTCGGCCCTTTATGTGTTATGTGGGTCAAAGGGTTATTAGATCACCCTAGAGGGGTCGGCCCAGTTAGTTGTAGTGGGGTATTTAACCCATTGGTTAAATACGAGCCCACGTGTACTTGTGTAAAATACATATCAGTGAAGTGTATAAATAGAGGAGGTGTGTTCCTCATTTGACACACTCACTCATTCAAGGGAGGTGCACTTTTGGAGGAGAGGTCTGCTACGGTGGAGAAGGAGATCATGTCTTTGGTTTGCATCTTTGTATATTGCTGGTCATCTATATTGAGGAAGCTTTACTGGGTTTTCTACCCCATGAGGGTTTCCCAGGATAAATCTGTGTCTCTTGTGTTTATGCTATGCTTGTCGTTTCTTCAGTGATCCTGTATATGCTATTATTGTGAAATGGAATGTAATGCTGCTATTTTCTGTCTTAGCATATTAAATCTTAACAGAGATTGCCTCTATCAAATTTATCACAACGCCAATGGCGAATTAGAATCATGAAGGGTGGTCATCAAGTGGGAACCATGTTCACATGATTTCGACAGATATGGGCATATGAGATTTTATGCTTTCACAATGTCCAAACATGATGCTTCTATTTTTATGGATAATCATTGTGTAAAATTTGTTGATTGATCTATGGGTTTCGAGTGGATTCTCCACTTAGCATCAAGATCCATTAGAAGTTGTACACTTTTGATTGAGAAGGATGCCTAAATAGAAGAGTAGAGAACTAATAAGAGTTGTGAAAATATAGCCATTAGGAATTCAAAATTTTATTTAAAATATAAATTGGAATAAGTTTGGAGTAGAATTAGGTAAGATTATTATTTTTTGTTTAGGTCCAGATGTAGGCATGATTCCACCCAATCGCACCTTCCATCCCCCGGCCCCGACCCATACACTAATTCGATTACACACTACTTGTCCATGTCGATTGTGTGGGTTTTTAATGCACTACTTGTTCTAGTGCTGCATCTTGTGTGCAAAATGAGAAATCCACCTTTAATAGATGCAATTACATGAAAACCCGACTCCTCCCTTGACAAACCCTCTATTCTTTCCTCAGGAAGAGATACTACCCCTTACACATGATACCACTGGCCATGTTGATATCCTTTATATGTCATCATTTTCAATCTTGTCTACTAATGAAAACATTTCATCTTTACCATCAGAAGAGGCTCTTAGTACAATGACAATGCCCACTCCTATTGTGGTAGACAACATGGACCCATCTCATGCAAAAGAAACGTAATCCACACATGAAGTTGTTCCCTTGAACCACCCAACTCCAATCACTCTTGGACTAGAGCCCCCAAGAAATTTATTTGATGACCTCTTCCACTCAGACAAGGAGATATTAGAAGCCATGAACATAATTTATTCAAGCACCTTGGAATGACCTCCATCATAGGTCTTCCTTTCTACCTTAGAACATAGTCACCAACACGAAGGTGGCTTATCAATATACCATCAAATCCAAGGAGTTTATCCCTTTCGACCATGTCGATTGGTTCAAAAATCCTATCCCAAGCCTTGACACTTTTGATTAAGGAAATATGGCTAGCATTTCATCCACTATCAAGGTGGATATTGTTGTCACTCCTAACATCGTGGAAAACATCTCAATTGGATCCTCTTGTTACCCACAATAAGTAATTGCTTACAAATCATTGTTCCAATAATTCAGAGATATTTTCACCTGGCCATATACAAAGATGCCATGTATTGATCCTACCATTGTAAAACATCACATCGACACAAGGCCTAATGCATCACCAATACGACAGAAACAACGACCTATTCATCCCTCCAAAGCACTTGCCATCAAGGCAGAGATAGAAAATCTCCATCAGGAAGGATTCAGAAAATATCCATCAGGAAGGATTCATTTATCCCATTGCCTACACATCATAGGCATCAAACCTTGTACCTGTGAACAAGAAGCATGGATCCATTCATGTATGCACATATTTTAGAGACCTCAACCATGCTTGTCCCAAAGACAACTACTCTACACCATTTATCGACTAGGTATCCAATGCATGTAATGACCATGGAATCCTATCCTTTAGGGATGGATTCTATGGATATAATCAAATATGGATCCATCAATAGGATTAGTACAAAATGGATTTCACAATGCCATGGGGAACCTTCGCCTATCATGTCACTCCATTTGGATTGAAGAATGTTGGGGAAGCGTTTCATTGTGCAATGTCCTATGTATTCAATGATTTAACTCACATCATGTTGGCATACCTTGATGACTTTATGACAAAATCAAAGAGTCACGTCGATCACCTTGTTGATTTGCATATTATGTTCCTACGATGTCGTACATACAACATACAATTAAACCCCCTCAAGTGTGTGTTCCACATCACCACATGATGATTATTAGGGTTCATCCTCTCCCAAACCAGGATCACTATTGACCCTTAAAAGTAAAATCCAACCTTAAACTCCCCCCACCCAAAACACGAAAACAATTGCAGAGTGTGCAAGGCAAAGTCAACTTCCTTCATCATTTTGTCCTCGACTATGCTGCACGAGAAAAAATATTTTAAATCCGCTTCCCTTATGTCCTCGCTAGGCTTTGAAAATGATTTTATCCTTTACATTTTAGCATGATCATGCTCTATCGCTGGCAGCCGAGTTCAAAATGGTAAGGGTTAGATCGAGCACGCCATTTACTACATCAAAAATAGACTAATAGGACCACCACTCAATTACAACCATGATGAGAAATTAGCACTAGTTGTGATTCTCTCAATGCATAAATTGTGACATTATATCTTTTTGGACAAAACAACGGTGATTTCTGACTCTAATATGACACAATACATATTAAGCTTATGACTTATCAATGGTATTTTTTCTCGTTGGATGGTTATTTTCCAATAATTTGATCTAGAGTTTGTCACACCCAAAAGAAAAAAATCCTTGGCTCTCGCCAAGCTCATTGTTGCTCTTGCCATTGTCGCAGTGGGACCCCTTGTCAATAATTAGTTTCCAAATGAACATCTCTTTGTCTAACTAGTGAAGATCCATGGTATGAAAATTTCCACAGATACCTCTGCACATAGAAATTTGTCCCACATCTCTCGCGTGATGATCATCGCCACATTCGTCACCAAGCCCGATGTTATCTCCTCCTCGGAGAAATTCTCTATAGATGTGGGGCCAACACCATATTACGATGATTTCTATCTCATGATGAGTCCAAGCAAGTGGATATCACTTATCAAGATTCTCCACCTCCCAAAATATTCTCCGCGCTTGTTACTTTCGTCCTTTATTCTTCAAAGATTGCAGTCATGTCGTCAAATGATGTGAAAACTATCAAATATTTTCTTGCAAAACAAGGGATCCACTGACACCTCTGCATCCAGTCATCACAACTGGACCATTTTGTAAGTGTGGAATATACTTCATGGAATGTCATCCTATGCATTCCCAAGGACACAAGTATATAGTCATCGTTGTCGATTACTTCAGCAAATGGGATGAAGCAATGCCTACTTTCAACTACAAGGGTACCACTGCAACCAGGTTTTTCTTTAACATGTCATCTCATGATTTGGTGTACCTAAATAATTGGTCTTGGAAATTGGAACTCATTTATGGAATGATACTTTCAAATAATTATCATCCTTGCTAGGATTCAAGCATGAGTTTTCTACCTCTTACTATCTACAAGCCAATCGACAAGTTGAGGTAGTCAACAAAGTCCTCAAAACCATTCTCCAATAGACAATCAACAAGAATACAAATAATTAGAATCACATGCTATTCTTGACACTATGGGCATACAAAACCTCTATTAATACTACAATAGTATTTACCCCCTTTCACCTTGTTCATGGAGTAGAAGCAATTTTACCATTTGAGTGCCAAATCCCTACACTTCAATTAACTGTAGAGATATTACCAGGCATGCCGAAATCAAAGCAATGATTGTTCACTTTGGAACACCTTGAGGAGGATATTCATGATTCCTTATAAAAAAATGAATCCATGAAACTATGCAATAAATCCCATTACAATTGTCATGTTCGCCCTTGCACCTTTACCAAAGGTGATCTCATCCTTGTTTTTTATGTCAAAAAGGACAAGAGGCTGGGACTTGGTAAGTTCGTCCCCTTGTGGAAATGACCCTACATAATCAAATGATGCTTACCCAAAGGAGCATACATTTTGGGTGATCATGAAATAGGCTTTTTAAACAACCCTGTCAATGGGTTGTATATGAATAAACTATTCCCATATGTTGAATAAATTATTCTTAGTTTCTTGCCAATTATTTATGGATTGTCAAAATTTTTATCATGATCATTATTATACTTTGGTATTTGCATCATGTGTGCAATGTTTTCTCTAAAAATCAAGTTTTTCATCATACAAATGGGGCACAGACCCCACTCACGGGTATATCATCTCGACCTTGCATATAGGAAACATATCCCTTATGTTTACATTACATTTATCAAGTAGTCCCATTGATATCCCTCAGGCACCATTCTTCAATAAAGACTCATCACCAATGTCATTATTGGGAGATAACATGTTCCCCCATGGGTGTGCACACCATTACAACCCCCTCACAGTTTGACACCCATGATGTCAAATCACTAATTCTGTGGAGTCTGATAAATCACCAAGTTTTCCAAGTTGAAACCACATATCATCACCTTGCATTCAGTCAATCACACCTCCCATATTACTTGGCACGAAGTTACAATTATGATTCACAGATAAATTCTCATCCCCTTCATGAGCAATATACCATATGAGTTTACCTTCGTATCATCAACCCTCGAGAAGAATGTAAAGGGACCCCACCCCCTGAATACACCAATTTCATTCAATCATTCTCATAGGAACTTTCTGATGAGCAAGGTTGTCATTGATGACAAACCATTAATGACAAAGGAACACAAATATTGTTGAAATTGGAACACTAGTTTAGGAACACAAAGTTTGATGACATGGCAAGGAGTAATAAAGGTTGATAAGGACATGTCTTTGGCATTGGAACACTAGTTTGGGAAAATGACCCATTATGTGGTCATTTGTGACTTAATGAGTTCATGGAACCCTTTGAGTCATGGAGTCTACACATGTTCACCCTCTTATTAATGAAGTCCACTTGTAAGGAACAAATGAAGAAACCAAGCACATGTTGACATGACATAGTTAGAGGATATGTGGTTCTTGAAGTTTGGTTGATAAAGAAGGTCATATATATATATATATATATATATATATATAATTGAAGAAGAAGGCATAGTGATAATGTGATGAAGTCGGCTCCAAAATTAAAATTCAAAATACAACAAGTCGGCATGCGAAGAGGAATTTTAATTATTTTAAAACAAGCAACATGTCGGCTCCAAAAATAAAAATAAAAGGTGAAGACATGTCGACCTTTAAAAATATCATGGAAAATGTGTATAAATAGAGCCAACATCCTTATTCAATGTGTGCGGATTTTGTGTGGATAGATAGCTCTGAGTTTTCGGGTATATAATTGAGGTATCCCTAGTGGAGGAATGAAATTCGGTGGTCATGACTATCTCTGATATTTTTGGGTGTGTAAGGATGAATGAGTCAGCCGCAACAAGATGATGGGGTGGATTTTAGGTGGTAGTTAACTTTTTTTTTTGGGCATGTCAAAAGTCCCAAGGCAACTGCAGTTAGGAGACAAGATTGATGTTGTCTTGGACAGGAGCTGGGTTGTGACTGTATTGTGACAATATAAACATAGCAGTCAGTTGTGATGAATTGAAGAATCTTTTTGAGCAGAACTTGACAAGTGCAGGACATTACTAAAGATTTTTGAAGACATGACCAAATTAGGGTGATTTACAAGGAATGAGGACCTATTGATGACATGACCGTGGACTAATTGATGACATGAATGAGGAAATGAAAAATGGTTTCTATGAGAAATGCATTTTGATGTGAGTCTGAGGCTGATCTAAGGAAGAAGTGCAACAATGAAGGATCTGTGAAGAAGAGGAGCATAACAATGTGTAGCAGAGGTGTATCAGCAAAGGATCAGTGAATAAGAGGAGCATAACAGAGTGTAACAGAGGTGTATCAGCAGAGAAAAGTTTGGTCAGTTGGTCAGACAATCCAATCTAGTTATTGATATTGGGTTTTTTGTTATTATTGTACCGGGGTTTGATTATGAAATCACAGACTTAAGAAAATTCTGATATATCAATTGTAAATCTGTATTTTTGGGGTGTCGATGCATCCCAGTCAGTTGCAGCTGACATAATCATCTAGTGGGTGGTGCCACCTTGGGTTGTAGCCCATTTAGGATATTGGAGTCTCCTATCACAATCTAAAAAGCTTATTTATATATATCTTTGTTCATTTTTGTACACTATACTTGGATGTTAAGTAGACTGATATGACTGCTAATATAACTAGTGAATTGAAAGTAAAAATATAAGTAAATAATGATACACTGATTCACACCCCCCTCTCAGTGTGCCATTGTGTCTAACAATTGGAATCAGAGCTAGGTTCCTTCAAAACAGTTTGATCATTGGAAGGAAATCCTTGGACACACATGGATTATTCAGAAAATGGAGCACCTCTTTTTTATGAGAACAAATATGCAATATGGAGTGTAAAGATGAAGTGGTACTTGCAATCAGCTGGGTATGATATATGGAGTTCAATTGCAAATGGTTATGTCCCTCTGTTATCGGTCAAATGAGCACTTCTCCGTTCGTGACCACATCGCCCTGGCGGTCACACAAAAGGACAACATGGATTGAAGAGCTTACCTTGACCCTAGATGACCTAGAGATGAACCTTGCAATCCTTTCCTTAGAAGCATATTTCTTTGCCTATTTTAATGCATAACCATGACCCTTATGCTTTCCAACCAGTGGGTCAGCCGCAGGTATTTCTACTAACAACCCGTGGGTGTCAATTAAAAAGATGCACCCGCTAGATGTAAGTTAGGACACTCACGAGTCACTCGCTAGTTGTCCTATATAAAATTCACGGGTGTATTAAGAAAAATTTAAAATATATTAGAAACACAAATTGGGATTAGTTGAGGTAGGTACCCAAACTACCCCAACTTCCCAACTTAACCACCTTTTGAACCTGCCCTCCTTGCCTTGCCATAAATACAAGGGGAGGGGCTTGAGAAAGGGACCTTATGATCATTGGAGAAAGTTATGCTGGAGAAATTCATAGTTAAGAGAGAGGGAAGGATCCTAGGGTCTGGTTACGATGGTGTCAGTGCAGGATAGGTATAGCTTTATGTACTTTCTGCATTTGTGAATAATGATTTGGACATTCTTCCCTTTCCAATATATTTGTTTATATCTATTGAAATTTGATTACAAGTTGATGTTATGTTGTCTTATTAATATCAATATCTTATTTGTGGTTAAACTGGTTTGAGGAAGGTTTTATGTTTGTTTTGCAGGTTGTTGCATTGGAGAACAAAGGGAGAAATGCTTGGATCAACCTTCTAGAATAAGGTACACATTTCTCGTAACCATAACCCTATTTGCTTAATAACAATGTTTGAAAAGCTTTATATGTCTATCTAATAACCCCAGTACATTGGTAGTCTTTCCCCTACTATAAGAGTAATTTTCCTAATGACAGAACTGACGACTCCACTGGGGAGCACCATCTGTTTTCTACTTTGGGGACTCTTGTGAGTTTTCTTCAGTTTTTTATAACTTTTTGGTCTCTATAGAGGTATTTAAGGTATTCTGGACCCTTTGTGCTTGACTCAGTAAGTTTTAACATATTCAAATCTCTTTTTTTTTAATTTCTCATAGCCCACCCACAAGTTTCAGGCACGGTTATTTAGTTTCATTCGCGAGTTGCTTATATCAGTATTTAGTTGCACCCATGTGCTTCTACATGTTACAGTTGCGAACATTTCCTGATAATTTTGTTTTTTATATTAGGGTTTGGTCTTAGGGTTTCTTTTTCTGGATTTGGAAGTTTGTTTGTTGGTATGATACCTGTTTAATGCTTGAGTGTCGATCTGAGTCTTTTTTACAACGACTTTTAGAGATCTTCTTTGGTTTACTGTGCTTGTGAAGTTACCCTTTACTTTATAGCCCATATTGTGTTTGGCAAGTGATTGGATTTCATCCTAGTCTTTAGACATTGAGATTCAGGAACAGTCTGATCTCTGCATAAGAGTCTTTACTTTCCGTCTTACGTATCAGTTTATTTTCTTGCATTTTGTTTCCAAATTTGAGTTACTTTTAGGGTTTCCTGAAGCAACTTGTTGGGTTGGTATTTTTCAGTCTTGTAAAACTTCTGATTGCTTTGGTTTTGGGTCATCTTCTCTTTACTTGCATTGTTTGATAAATCTTGTTTGGTCATATTTATTTGTATTTCTTTCATAGTTGAAGAAAAAATCAAATTAAAAAAGAACTTTTTCCTTATAGCAAGAGTTGTCATTTTATTTTCGAAGTAGTTGTAGTCATTGCACTATCATCTTTGAAAATACAAAAAAACTTTTTATGTTTAGGTTTACTTTGCATTTCATGTTTTGAAAGATAAAGCAAGCTAGAAAAATTGTGAAGTTTTTACATTTTAATTTTCTTTCAGTTGCAACCATCACCACACAAAGCACTACCCTTTTGAGTAATATAGCCTTTAGAAGAATCATTAATAAAATTTATTAGTAACATTTTGTTTTTTAGGTTACACAAACTAACTAGTTAAGGTTAGGGTTTTGGATTAGATCACTTTCAACTTTCCAAAACCATTCAAACTTCAAAATCGTAGTAAGTCTGTCTTTTAGGTAAATCCACTTTTGTGGAGGTGTGTTGGGAAGCTCTACTAAAACTAGATTTAAGCATGAGGTCGTGCGATATTGGACTCTTGGGGATAACCCCCCCGCTTTCCATTCGAGCATACACCAGAGCTGATTTGCGTACGGGGATCCATTAGTGCCTTGTGTACTCTTGGATTTTGGGCTTTGTTACCCTGCCCATGCGTCTTGGCTAGACCTGCGACTGTCTCCTCAAACTCTTTCTACAATAGTGGTAGCTTTTAATATCTTTGACTTATAGGGCTCCACATAGGTGATGGTGAAAGGATATTTCTGTTGTACCTTGGATAGACGTGGGAGGAAATCCCTTGCAGGTATTTGGGAGGGAGTTTTGGTGATTCAAACGCTTGCACCCTTAGATTCCCCTAGAGTTTCTTTTGGAGTGGTATTTAAAATCACTGCTCCCTTACGTCTCTAAAGATGTTTCAACTTCTAGGGTAACAACTGAAGAGGAAACAATCCTAAGGACCCAGCAGATCAACCTAGTCTATGCTCAATCTGGGATCCTTTGCGAGATTATACCTGAAGAACCGAGATCTAATATAGATCTTGGTAAGCCCAAACTTGGACCTCATTCCTATGGAATCGTTGGTTGATTTAACTCATCCGCACTGGAGGCTTTGACGAAAAAAGCGCATCCACTTTCCATGAAGCAGTCTGCTGTGGAATCAACTACTATTGCACCATCCCCCTCACAAACAGAATCTGTACATAATGTACAAACAAATTAAAAGGGTCCTCAGAAACCCAACAATAAAAAGAAGGATAATAAAGGGGATGGAAACCATAAAAATCCTAAAAAATTTGAAAATGCCGAGGAGGGAAAAAAAGATAAGAAGAAGCTGAAGTTTCCCTGCAAGATTTTTGGAGACAATCACCTTAATCGTCAGTGTCCTCTTATCAACAAATCCCAGAAGTTGTTAAGTGAAAAGAAACCCACTGTTCTGAAGGATCCTTTTCCCAAGGGATAAGTTTCAGCTTCTGGCACCTCTAATACTGGGGCACTAATCGTGCCACATCAGCTGATCAGTCATATATCAACATGGTTAAATCACACGCTCTTTTGCAAACAAGAGCTAAGAAATGTAACCCAAAAACGCAACAGAAATATAAGTAGATTACTGAGTCATCTGTTCCTCTCCATATCGAGAGACCAATAGATCCTTTGCCGAAGATACCAAAAGGTGTCTACAAATGGGCTATGCAAAGCCCTAATGCATGGGCTTCTCCCAACTACTCTGTTGTGGAGGACGTATCCTAAACACCATGTGCTGTGTCTACACTAGAAGTCTCTCAAAGATTCCCTTTGCAGCGGAATGCACTTCTAGCGGCAATAGGTAGCATGGACTCATAAAGTATGCTTTGTAGGTTTGATATGTCCAATATCAAGCCACGGTTGTTGTACCACGTAGCTTTCTAGATTGAAGTAGTCCATGGTTCAAAGACCATTGGAAGAACGGTCGTAGATGAAGTTGCGTCGACGTGTGTAATGTCCATATCCCGTTGGAAATCCTTGGGCTCTCCTAAGTTAGCCCTGTTGATTACACTACTTACCGCGTTTGACGGAAAATCTTATCATCCGCATGGAGTCTTATCAGATTTCAATATTCAACTTACCGGAAAAGTAGTGTCCATAGAGGTAGAAGTTGTAGATGCTTCTCTCGAATACAATTTGTTGTTGGGAAGAAAATGGATGTATGTTATGCAAGCTATCCCCTCATCCGTATTACGAGTACTCATGTTCCCTCACGAAGGTAAGATCATCACATTTTATCAAATATCCTTCACTCGGAAGAACAACACGACTTCTTCGGATTCAAATATCCCCTGGATTGGTCAATCTTTGCCGCCCAGTAAGAGCGTAGGAGTAGGAATGTATTCATCGTTGATGGGCACTTTTGACCTACCAGCTCCTGTACATTATATTGGTTCTACAAGTACCACCGATACATCATCTCAGGAAGTTCTTATGGTTAGTCATACTATCAATCCATGGATTCTTCCGGCTCAAGAAGAACCAAACGTGTCCTTATTCATTGCAAAAGTTGCATACCAAGCATCACAAAATTCTGCAATGGATTATGTCTCGAATTCGCCCATCTTAGCCGAGTCAGATTTTGATTATGCACCTGCATGGTCAGTTGACTCTACCCATTCTTCTGAATGTCTGGATACTATTTTTCCTTCCGATGAATCCATCCTGGAAGCCATGGTAGGCCTGGATCATCCGTGGGAACACATGCATCACAGTTCTTGCTTTCTTCCAGATCTAGACAGGATTGAGACTGGTGAGTTTTCATTGAGGCCTGGTGGGAATATCGATTTGTCCATCACTCCTTCTACTAAGCAGACAATTTACGCTGAAGGTAATATGGAAAACATCTCGAAAATGATACTGATCGATATTTCCACCAAGCCCAATGTTGTGGAAAACACATTTATTGCAGAAAATTGTTCTCCACAGGAGATCACTTTGTATACTAGTTTATTTAAGTATTTTCGTGACATTTGTTCCTGGTCTCACGAGAAGAGGCCAGGCATCGACCCCTCTAGTTGTCCGAGCCTATAAATAGTACCTACCTGAAAAAGTATTACGCTTCGGCATACATGCTTTTTCTTGTATTATGATTGTACATGTTTGTAGAGTTAGTATTTTCTTTTGATTTTTCACGTCTTATGTGTCTTCTGGATTGTGGTTTCATATGACAATCGAGTGATTTATAGGATTTTTTGATGGCGCTAGCCGTCACACCCATCAGTTGGCTTCAACAGCTTGGGTTATTTACTCACCGTCTGGCCAACTTATGTCTTTGGGAGGTGCTTTCTTGGGCCCTATGACGAACAATGTAGTTGAGTACAGTGCAGTCATTGAGTTACTCCGCGATTCTATCCATCACGAAATTTCACGTTTGGAGGTAAGACTCGACTCACAATTAGTAGTACTTCAGTTGATGGTTGAGTACAGGGTAGGGATCCTTCTTTGCTTCGTCAGTTTTTGCGTGTTAGATTTCTTGAAAGACACTTTGATTTTATTACATATCAACACATTTCAAGGAATTTAAATTCATTACTTGATTCATATGCAAACTATATACTAGATTTGCATCTGTACCATACACAATCACATTAAATAGTCACACACATAAATACAAACACATGTATATATATAAACCGATACTGTATATATCAGGATAAAAAAATATGAGTACGAGTCATAGTCTGTCGCAGTGTCATAATATATAAAATTGGACTCAAAGGCCTAAAAATATAACATCTCTCTCTCCCTATGGAGAGGGAGGTGCCTCTGCTAACTCTGCTACAGCCTCTCTATAGCATATGACTATCCTGGCTACTTTTCTAAGTAGCCGGATCCATGCTGGGGGCATGCCTACTACATGCTCTTGCATTTCAAGCGGCATCCGCTCGATCTTGTACGTCGGGATATCATGAGTCAAACGACTCATCTTTCCCTTGAGGTTCACCAGCATCACATCCGTAGCACCAGGCTCACTCGGACATATAAATACGCAAGGGTGTCCGGAAGGTCTCACAGGCCCCACATCTGCATAAATCACACTATTAATACTTTTACTCATCATAAAAATTATATATACATAAAAGCATAAAAATGAAATGAAATTCAAAAGCATAAACACTTTATCTATCTCTCCCCAGGATGATCTTGGAGGAAGCATGAGATCTGGATCTCCCCGGAAATCCATACCTTCCTACAAGAACTGATCTAGAGCCGGAACTTGGCGGCTCCACCATGCTAGATAGTCTTCGACTGCATATGAAAGACTAGTTTCACCACCACCCTGGTGCAAGAAGATATCTCCCCACCGAGTCATCAATGGCTCGCGAGGATCTAGTAATGGTAGAGCTACCCTCGGACTCAGAGCAGGGACTCTCTCTCTCGAAGGTACATAAAATACTTCCATAACCAAAGTTTTTCTTCTTCCTAGTTTTTCATTCTATCAATTGGTGTTTCATAATCACCAAGAGACTCGAACACCAATCAAATACCACACCACGCAATAATTCAACCCCGATTTGCATATAGTTTTGAGAGGCCAAATGTTGCGCGACATTCCCTCCAATTGTGTTTAGTGTGCTTAGTATCACTTTCAATGGGAAGCTCGCAATAGAGCCAATTGGAACTTGGATACCACTCTTTTCAGTACCTGGCAAGCAATAGGTGTTGATGTAATCTTGGATCAATAATGCATCGACCCCTCTAAATGTGTCCTTGAGGTTTACTCCCTCACCTATATGGGATAAACCGATGATAAAGTATATATCATCTATGGTAATGTTTAACATCTCCCCTTGGATATCAAACATTCCGTGATCGGGATCTCAGTAGCCAACTAGCATTTGGAGTAAGTGCGTTTGTGCATGCATACTTGTTGTTCAAAAAAATTTGAGAATCCTGCATCTTCATAATGAATTCAATGTAAGTGGATCTCCCATGGAATCTCTATCCATGGATTCTTGCTCCCTCTCCCTCCAGGTCAACACCATTCCTGCATCATTCACCCCATTCATCCTTTAGTTTTTTGGTTTTTTCATTTAACTTGTGGTACCCGCGGCTTCACCTATACAACAAGGCGGGTACCCGTGGGTCGGTCTATGCTTAACCTGCACACATTCCATGTAGCCGCGAGTTTAGCATAGATGGAACTGTGGGTACGAGGCCCTAAATTTTAAACCCACATAAAAAAAAACACCACTAAAAATTTAAAATAATGGACTGAATTGATAGACAAGGGAGAGATGACTTACTTTCAACTGACGGAAGTTGATTTGGTGACCTGGTTTGAGCGCTACAAGCGGTTGAATTAAGGGGGTTCTTTTTCTCTTTTGCTCCAACAAAATGACTTTGTGAGTTATGAGTGGACATTTTGACAATATTTATAAAAATTACTATAAATTTTTACCCACTTTTACCCAATTTCATATAGTTCCAAGATTATTTCTAACTTTATTTAATCACTAATGACCTTTTTCAAGTTCTTTTTGATTAGGTGAAGTTCTAAGAAGCATTTCTCACTACTTTTCGCAATGGTGATCGTACAAAGGTTTGATTTTCTTTGTGGCATGTTATTTTAGTGCAGTACTTCCTGTCATTTTATGTCATATTGAAATCTCTTTTGATCATGTTTATATGTCATTTTATACTAATCTGGTGCTTTATGTTGAATATTGTAACTTCTAAGAATATTATATTTGTACATTATTTATTCCGGAGATGTTTCATTCCTCCGAGGTAACCCTATTATGTATCTGGAGATGTTTATTCCTCCAGGGGTTGGTATTAACTAGGGTTATTAGACCCACCATGTGTGGGTCGGCCCTGTAGTTATATTTTAGGGGTTATTAGACTTCTCCAGGTGAGGTCGGCCCCATAAGGTCTTTTAGTCAGTTGAGAGTCAAGTATAAATAGAGGAGGTGAACTCCTCATTAGATCATTCACTCACTTGTGGAAGAGTGCGCACTTGTCTGGGAGATCAGCTAAGGAGACAAAGGAAGGAGGAGCACATCTTGTATTTTGGTTGATCATCTTATTGAGGAAAGCTTTGCTGGGTTTTCTACCCCATGAGGGTTTCCCAGGGTATATTGTGTGTCTATCTTGTGATTGTGTTTCTTTCAGTGATCTTGCTTGGCTATTTGGTTTAAAATTAACATGGTATCAGAGCTAGACTGAATAGGACATCTTTCACAAGGTAAGAATACCTCTCTCTCTCTCTTTGGTGAAGTTAGGGTTTCATCCCAAAGTTGGTATTATTGATTTTTGGTTGCATGGCTGGATAGCCCTTTTCAATACCTTTCTTTTAAGCCCTAGATCGAACTTTTTGGTTGGGTAGAACTCCGGGAATTCCAAACCCTAATTCTACCAAAAGTGCGATACGTCAGATTTTGGTTTCAGAAAAAAGTTGGAATTTTTGATTTCTGATTACATGGTTGGATATCCCTTCTCAAGAGCATTCTTTTAAGCTATAGATCGAACTTTTTGGTTAAGTAGAACTCTGGGAAAGTCAAACCCTAATTCTACCAAAAGTGCAATAAAGTTCTGTTTCAGATTCCGGAAAAGTGAAAAGTAACTTTCCAAGTAAGTCTACTCTGTCTCTTTGACTCCCCCAAGAGAATATGGCTCCAAATACTAAGCTTGAAGACAAGCTAGAAGGCATAGAGAATTTCCGGGCATGGAAATACAGAATTGGTCTCATTCTTGAAGAGAATGATCTTGCTCAGTTTATCAAGGAAGAAGTTGCAGAACCAGAAGGAGATGAAGCCAAAGAGAAGCATAGGAAAGATTTGATTAGGGCAAAGAGAATCATAGCTGATTCCATTAAAGACCACTTGATTCCCCAAGTGGCCTCCAAGAAGACTCCAAAGGAAATGTATGATGCCCTAGGAAGAATGTATGAAGGGAAGAACATCAATAGGAAGATGAACCTGAGGACTAAATTGAAGAGTACCAAGATGCACAAAGGAGAATCCATTCAAGACTACTTCTCAAGGGTTTCACAAATCAAGGAACAACTAGATGCAATTGGTGATACCCTTGATGAGGATGAACTTGTGATGACTGCCCTCAATGATCTCACTAGATCTTGGGAGTCATTTATACAAACCATGTGTGCCAGGAAAGAGAGCATGAAGTTTGATATAGTATGGGAGGATTGTGTTCAAGAAGAAGCTAGGGTTGCAAATAGAGAAGCCCTTCTCAAAGAGGATGACCAAGCCTTAGCCACTCATACCAAAAGAAGAAGAATGAGTCATCTCAAGAGAGTTGACCACAAAGGATCTCAACACTTCTCTAGATCTAACAAGAGAAGAGGACCCAATTCAGCAAGAGATCTTTCCACGGTAGAATGCTACAATTGTCATAAATTGGGACACATCTCCAGATTTTGTCCTTCTCAAAAGAAGAAAGTCTTCCACAAAAGACATCATGCACATATGGCAGAAAATGATAGTGAAGAAGAAGAAGAGGAAGAAGATGAAGAAGAAGAAGAGGTAGAGGTAAAACCCAAAAGGAAAATATGTAAGGTGAAGAAAGAAGATCCAGAAGAATATGTTCTATTCTCTGCACTCTCTGGATCTGTATCTCCTGGAGAAGATACATGGCTCATTGATAGTGGTGCTTACAAGCACATGACAGGTCAAAGGAAGACCTTCTCAAATCTTGAAGAAAAGTCTTCTTCACAGAAAGTATCTCTAGGAGATGACTACCAATATCCCATCAAAGGAATTGGTGAAGCTAGCTACAAGCTAGATTCTGGAACACCCTTGAAGATGAAAGACATCTTATATGTACCTGGTTTAAAGAAGAACCTTCTCTCTATTTCAGCACTAGATAAGAAAGGCTTCAGAGTAGCCTTCATAGATGGACAAGTACTCATGTGGTCCAAAGGGAAGACAATTAAAGATGCAGTTGTTATTGGTGAAGAAGAAGGAGGTCTCTATAAGCTCAAGGGTCATCCAGAAGCTTCCCTTGCACATGAGATCTCTAGCCCCAGTGAGCTATGGCATAGAAGATTAGCTCACATCAACTTTAAAGCCTTACCCTATGTAAGCAAGGTAGTCATAGGATTACCAGATTTAAAAGCTGATCATGATGGCTCATGTAAAGGATGTAAGAAAGGGAAAAATATCAAGAACCCCTTTCCAAAGAGTGAAACAAAGACTAAGAACATTTTAGAGCTTATACACTCAGATGTATGTGGTCCAATGCCCACCTGTAATACCCCAATTTTGAACCCTTAGGCAATTTTGGCTCTAATGTAAATATTGTAAATACGCGATGTATGTTTCCCTAGCGTGGAGCTCAAGGCCAAGGCCCCGCTAGTTTATGCTCGGATTTTATTTAAGTAGACACACTTGATATTTTGTTGCCCACGTGCTATTAAGCCATGGGATATTGTAAATTGATGTAAATATTTAACATTGAAATAAAATACCAAAAACTGGCTATGGAGGCAACGAATGAGAAGGGGCCACGTGTATCCACTAGGGAGTGGTGAGGGGGCTATGGGATTAAACCCTAGGCTGTCATTTGTCATTATGAGAACCCATTGACTTTCCTAGGTGACATTAATGCCTGTTGTAAGAAGGTGGTTGAGATTTTCAGCCCATGGCTTCAATGGAGCATGGGCAGCCCTGAAATTCGTATGGGTGGACATGGGCTCTGATTGCTTGGGCAAGAAGTCACTCAACCTCATGGGAGGTTGCTTGATTCACACCCCATTCCATTGTGAAACTATCTAGCATCATTCCCATCCAAAAACGAGTGCCAGAAGTGAGGAAAAACCAGAAATCGCGACCTTGAGAGAACCCAGTTTTTAAAAGACCAAAAACGCCCAGATTTGGCATGGGACGGGGAAATCCAATGGGGGATCCAATAGCATGAACCTTGGGGCGAATTTGGGAGCATTAGCTACCCCGAAATCATTGGGAAAACCCAGTTTTTGCAGCTCAGAAAACGAGTGACGGATTTGAGCATTTGGTGAGCAGAATGGTGAGAAATCAAGTTGGGATTGACTATGCAGAGGTTGGGTGTGCTTGATAAACCCAGTGAAGGCTAGGATCTCAAAGATCAGCAGCTGGACCTTTCTATGCCCATCCTGAAGAGCACTGGAGGGAAGAGTTTCCTGAGGGACTGTGTAACAGAGAAGGGGATCTTCCTTGTGTTGGATGTGGTAGGTAATGTGGGTGCCTAACTGTTGAGCTCACTTGAGATGCCTGTAGCTCTATGGTTGAGCTCACTGGCTTAGCATTACCCTCCTCTATCTGCTTGGATGCTTGACTGAAGCCATGACTATGAGTGAACCCAGCTAGTCCTCCTTAGTGGATACACGGCCCAGCTCGGGGGTGACCTCTCAGCTGAAAGAACACAAGCTGGACAGAGGTCTACGGTTGGGAGGAACGTTGACCTTCCATAGCCAGTCGTTTGGACCATTACAGTTCAAGATGAGTAATCTGTGATTTAATTTATATACAGTATGTGTTTTGCAATGCATTCATGATTAATGGAATGAAATGCATCATGTTTTATGCAGTGTAATAAATTGTCCATGCTTAATGAAATTGGTAACTGTTACATGTATGAATGATATGGGTATGCTGAATGTATGAAGAAATGGTGTGCATACGTAATGATTAATTTCCGCTGTGTTTAAATTGAGATGAATCTGCACAAGGACGTTTTTAAAATGTTAGGATTTTATGTGCAAAAATTATTGGGGCTAAGTCTCCGATAAGCCCGTGTGTTGTTAACGTTTTCCCCTCCTTGCCTTTGACGATGGAAGGGGGCGTTACAGTTTGGTATCAGAGCTGCGTTGCAGCATTGGGCCTCTATGGGCCAAATCTGATAGAGTTTTCTTAAGTCTGTTTTGAAAAAAAGTTGTTTTAAGACTGTTTTTGAAATTTTTGGTTTAAGACTGTTTCGGAAGGAATTCCCGAATGCCTTCCGAAACAGCGGAAGCATTCGGCGAATCGTTCCGAAATTTCGGAAGCGTTCCGAGAATTTTTCCGAAAATTTGCGAAGGGAAGTTTTTCGGAAGGAATTCTCTTCCGAAATTGCGGAAGGAATTCTCTTCCGAAATTGCGGAAGCAATTCTCTTCCGAAATTTCGGAAGGATTCCGCGAACCGCTCCGAAACAGCGGAAGAATTCAGTGAACCGCTCCGAAACAGCGGAGAAAAATTCGTTTTTGTGAAGGAATTCCTTCAACTTTTTCGGAAGGAATTCTCTTCCGAAATTGCGGAAGGAATTCTCTTCCGAAATTTCGGAAGGATTCCGCGAATCGTTCCGCAACGCGGAAGAGTTCGGCGAGTCGTTCCGAAATTGCGGAAGACTTCGGCGAATCGTTCCGCAACGGCGGAAGACTTCGCCGAATCGTTCCGAAATTGCGGAAGACTTCGGCGAATCGTTCCGAAACGGCGGAAGACTTCGCCGAATCGTTCCGAAACGGCGGAAGACTTCGCCGAATCGTTCCGCAACGGCGGAAGACTTCGGCGAATGGTTCCGAAACGGCGGAAGGATTCCGCGAAGGGCTCCGAAATCGCGGGAGGATTCGGGAAAGTCTTCCGAAACGGCGGAAGCCTTCGCCGAATGGCTCCGCAGTTGCGGGAGAATTCAGCGAATCGCTCCGCCATTGCGGAAGCGTTCGCTGAACTGCTCCGCATTGCGGAAGCATTCGGTGAACCGCCCCGCAGTTGCGGGAGCGTTCGCTGAACCGGCCCGAAAAAAAAAAAAAAAAAAAAAAAAAAAAAAAAAAAAAAAAAGTGCCAAAAACTCCATTTTTGGATAGGGGGAGCACCGGGGCTCGGAATGGGATGATTTCTGTGGGGCTCGGAGGCCATTGACGGGGGCCATGAAAGAACTAGTGAAGACCCCGAGCCCATTAGACTCCAATTTGACAGAAAAAGGGAAATAGTGACTTTTGAAGGATAGAGTCCCGAGGCTTGACAGAAGGTCGGTTTGAGCTGAAATTGATCAGGCGCGGCCATGAAGCAGGCACAATGTTAAGTTCCGAATCTTGGAATCAAACTCCAAAGGATGTGGAGTCGGGGTGAGTAAGAAGGCCAAAAAGCACTGTTCCGGGCCACTTTTTCGGGATTTTGAAAAGCTTGTGGGCAATAAAAGTGACCCTAGATGTGGGATTCAGAAATTTTACTGAACTAGACATTTCATATTCTCATTAAGACAGACAACTTCCGTTAGACGAAGATTTTCCAGAAATGCACCGTTTGGGAGATAGCCGTTTTTGGCCCAAAATTTGGAATTTTGGAAAAATGTGAAAAGTAAGAAGTAGTAAAACCCAGAAATTCATAAAAGATGAACGGTACATCAGAATTGAAATCCGTGAATTGCTGAGTGTTCCTTGTTATATGGACTAACTTCACCCGATAGATAAGTTTTTGTGGTTCTGCATAGATTTTCTTCCACAGGTGGCTGAAGTTGACCTTCGGGACCAAAACACAACTGTGTAAACTGTGCAGAATTATTGGTAAGAGTTGTCATTTTTGAAACAACGCTGTTTCCACACCCGATGTCGGAATGGAGCACGGGGACAGGCATTGGAAAGCTTGTCTAGTAAGGAATAATGTAGTATGACCGGAATTTGAATTGGGTTATCAGACATCATATATTATCAGGGCAGAAAAGTGCCGGTGACTGTTTTGTCAAATTAATGGCAATATGGGCAATTTTCAGAATTGCATGAATGGGCAAAAGAATTGAATAAGTAACAGCTATGTTGATTATTCCATGAGTTAATTATGTTAAATGTTGATTGTTGTATATTCCTAGATGCATTTTTATGAGGTCTAACAAATATCATAATAATGCACAGTGTTTGCAGCTCATAAAGTTTATAATTGTAGCAGAGGTAAGATGGTGACCATTAATGATGCTCAAGATCCTTATGAACACGAAGAAGACGTTCTAGGAGAAAATGTGCATGAAGGGAATGCGGAGACTGAATCCAATGGGAGAAGGGAGCAGGTGACTCCTCAAAATTTGGTTGAAACCATGGTGAGCTTCAATGAAAGATTGATGAAGGCTCAAGAAGAACAACACCAACTCAATGCTGCTATTTTGCAAAGCCTCACTGATATGCAGCATAAGATAAACCTTGGGTCCAACCCAAGCCATATGGGTGAAGAAGGAAGAGATGCAGGGAGTCATTCTAGAGGCCGTTCGAGGAGGAGGACTCCAAGCCCAAGGAAGAGTTCGGTGAGCAGAAAACATAAAACATCTTCATCAAGGCCTTCTTCCAGCAGGTCGGGTGACTCCAAATGTTCTAGGAGAAGTCCAGGACATGCACCTAAGAGATTGGACGGAAGAAAGAGGTTCAAGGGTATCCCACAGGGAGAATTCAGGAAGGCAAGACCTCCCACATTTGATGGGGAAGGAAAGGCAGGTCAAGAGGCAGAAGCATGGCTTCTGGGAATGAAGAAATATTTCAGAATTCAAGACTACTCAGGAAATGAGAAAGCCAGAATTGCCATTTACAACTTAAATGGAAGAGCTTCCATTTGGTGGGACAATCTCTTGCAAGTGAAAGGGATCAATGAAAGAAGGATCAGTTGGGAAAGATTTAAGGGGTACTTCAAGGAGAAATACCTTTCTGCTAGGTATTATGACGGTAAGAGAAAAGAGTTTAATGAGCTCAGGTTGGGACAGAAATCCATGGAAGAGCATGTCCACAAATTCTTGGAATTACTGAGGTATGTTGACTACATCAAAGATGAGAGAGTAAAAATCCAATGCTTTCTTGGGGGTCTACCTCAGAGTTTCAGAGATCGTATTGAGTTTGTTAATCCACCAAGTTTGGATGAAGCCATTAGGATGGCAATGCACTGCTATGAGCAAAATAAAGGAAGAACAGAGGCTAACCCAGCATGGAAAGGAAAGCCAAGAGGGAAGTTTGACCAGAAGAAGGATGGCTTCAAGCCACCATTTAGAGGTCAACCTAGAACCTTTCCACAGGGACAACAAGCAAGGAGTGGATTCAAACCGGCAGTGGCAGTAGACAAAGCATCAAAGGGACCACTTCAGTGTTGGGGATGTGGAGAAAACCACATGTTGAAGGATTGTCCACATCGGAAAAACAATGCTCGAAAGTTGAACAACCTGAAGGGAGTAGCTACGGTGGAGGACATGGCAAGGGCAGCACCTCGGATTTATGCAGCGTTGGATAATCATCAAGCAGACCATCAGTCCTCAGTGGTGGAAGTCGAAGGTAAGATTGCTACGCAATCTATTTCTGTTTTGATTGATCCAGGATCTACTCATAGTTATGTTTCTCCAAAAGTGGTTGAAGGTTGTTCTCTTAGAAAAATAAAGCATAATAAGTCTTGGCTAGTGCAACTAGCCACGGGAACCAAGAGAAAAGTAAGTGAGGTAGTGATGGAGTGTCCCATAGAATTGAATGGAATCCACACATATGCTGAATTGAATGTGTTACCATTAGGATCCTATGATGCATTAATTGGCATGGATTGGTTAGAAAAACACAGAGCCAAATTGGACTGTTATGAGAAAGCACTTGAGTGCATTGATGAAAAGGGAAGGCCAACATTGGTAAAAGGGATTCCCAAGCAAGTTTCAATAAGACAGATTTCAGCCCTGCAGTTGAAAAAGTTTTATAAGAAGGGTTGTCAACTATATGCAGTCCATATGCCAGATTCATTGGAGGACAAAGGGCCAAGACTAGAAGACTTCAGGATATTGCAAGAGTTCCAAGATGTGTTTCCGGATGAGGTACCAGGGTTGCCACCGATGAGAGATATTGATTTTACCATCGATCTTGTTCCAGGGGCAGCGCCGAATTCCAAAGCTCCTTATAGAATGAGTACACCGGAATTGGTGGAATTGAAGATACAGCTGCAGGAATTAATAGATAAAGGGTATATCAGGCCTAGTGTGTCTCCTTGGGGAGCACCGGTGTTATTTGTCAAGAAGAAAGATGGGACTTTAAGGCTGTGTATTGATTACAGGCAGCTCAATAAAGTGACAGTTAAGAACAAGTATCCATTACCAAGAATTGATGACTTGTTTGATCAAATGAAGGAAGCCAAATTATTTTCAAAGATTGACTTGAGGTCTGGCTACCATCAAGTGAGGATTAAAGAAGAAGACATTCACAAGACGGCTTTCAGAACTAGATATGGTCATTATGAGTTCACTGTGGTTCCATTCGGCCTTACCAACGCACCTGCCACATTCATGTGTCTCATGAATAGTGTATTCAGCAAATATTTGGACAAGTTTGTGATTGTGTTTTTAGATGACATTCTTGTCTATTCAAGAAATGAAGAAGAGCATGAGGAGCATCTAAGAATGGTGTTGCAAGTTCTCAGAGAACATCAGCTGTATGCCAAGTTAAGCAAGTGTGAATTCTATCAAAAGAGGATCCAATATTTGGGTCACGTCATTTCAGAAGAAGGAATTGCAGTGGATCCAGAGAAGATTAATTCCATCATGGATTGGCCAACTCCAAGAAATGTTTCAGATGTTAGATCTTTTATGGGCCTTGCTGGTTACTACAGAAGGTTTATTGAAGGATTCTCCAGGATAGCGCATCCGATCACCTCATTGCAAAGGAAGAACATCAAATTTGTATGGTCTGAAAAATGTGAGAAAAGTTTTCAGAAATTAAAGGAGTTACTTACTAGCGCTCCTGTTTTGAAGATAGCCGATCCAAGGAAGGATTTTGTAGTATGCACAGATGCTTGCATTGAAGGACTGGGTGGGGTTCTCATGCAGGAAGGAATTGTGATTTGCTATGAATCTAGGAAATTGAAAGAGCATGAAAAGAATTATGCCACACATGATTTAGAATTAGCAGCCATAGTGCATGCTCTTAAAATGTGGAGGCATTACTTGATGGGAAGAAGATTCGAGCTTAGGACAGACCACATGAGCTTGAAGTATTTGTTTGAGCAGCCGAACTTGAATGCTAGGCAAGCTAGATGGATGGAATTTCTGTGTGAATTTGATTTTGAAATTAAACATGTAAAAGGGAAGGAGAATAAGGTTGCAGATGCTCTTAGCAGAAAATTTCATGTTTCAGCAGTAAGTATGTGCAAATCAGATTTGAAGACAAGAGTTCTTGAGGCCCAAAACAGTGACGAAACTTGCCTTCAAATTAAAGAGAAGTTGCAGCATGGTGATGTGGATGAAAAGTATGCAGGATATCAGCTGGGTGAAGACAGTATCCTCATCTACAAAGATAGGTTGTACATTCCAAATAATGCAGATTTGAAGAAGCTAGTGATGGATGAGATACACCAAATGCCGTACTCTGGACATCCAGGATATCAGAAAACTATAACAGCGGCAAGAAAGCAATACTTTTGGAATGGCATGAAGAAGGACATAGCTGAGTACATTGCTAGGTGTCAGAAGTGCCAACAAGTCAAGGCAGAACACCAACATCCAGCGGGGTTATTGCAGCCCTTACCCATTCCAGAATGGAAGTGGGAAGTGATCTCCATGGATTTTATAACAGGTCTGCCCATGACAGTGAAAAAGCATGATTCAATCATGGTTGTGGTGGATAAGCTATCAAAGGTAGCTCACTTTATTCCAGTAAAGTCCACTCACAAGGCTAGTGACATTGCGAACATCTTCATGAGAGAGATATTCAGATTGCATGGATTGCCTAAGGCAATAATTTCTGATCGTGACACAAAGTTCACCTCCAATTTCTGGAAGGGATTATTTCAGGAATTGGGAACGAAATTGAATTTCAGTACAGCTTACCATCCTCAAACGGACGGCCAAACCGAGAGGGTGAATCAGGTCCTTGAAGACATGTTGAGAATGTATGTGATGGACAAACCATCCAAGTGGGAAGATTATTTACACTTGGTTGAATTTGCATACAATAATGGACACCATGCATCCTTGGGAATGAGTCCATTTGAAGCATTGTATGGCAGGGGATGCAGGACACCAGTGAATTGGGACGGCCCAGTGAACAGGGTAGTGCTTGGACCAGAGATGATCAAGGAAATGGAACAGGAAATTGTTAAGATCAGGCAGAATTTAAAGGCAGCTCAGGACAGGCAAAAGAGTTATGCAGATTTGAAAAGAGTACATAAGGAATTTCAGATTGGGGATCATGTTTACTTGAGAGTGAAACCAAGGAAGAGTTCCCTCAAGTTGGGGAGTTGTGCCAAGTTGTCGCCCAGATATTGTGGTCCATTTGAAGTCCTTGATAGGATAGGGCCAGTTGCATATAGAATTGCATTGCCTGCTAGCATAAGAGCTCATAATGTTTTCCATGTATCTTTGCTTAAGAAGTATGTACATGATCCTAATCATATGATTGATTGGAATGTGATACAGGTGGAACCCGAGGGAGAGTTCCAAGTAGAACCTATGCGCATCCTCGACAAGAAATTCACAGTGCTCCGGAACAGAGCCATCGGGCAGGTAAAGGTCCAATGGGAGCACCTTAGTCCCGACGAGGCTACATGGGAGCTAGAGGATGCCATGAGGGAGGCATTCCCATTTTTGTTCAGTTTTGAGAACACCGAGGACGGTGTTGTTCTAAGGGGGAGGGGAATGTAATACCCCAATTTTGAACCCTTAGGCAATTTTGGCTCTAATGTAAATATTGTAAATACGCGATGTATGTTTCCCTAGCGTGGAGCTCAAGGCCAAGGCCCCGCTAGTTTATGCTCGGATTTTATTTAAGTAGACACACTTGATATTTTGTTGCCCACGTGCTATTAAGCCATGGGATATTGTAAATTGATGTAAATATTTAACATTGAAATAAAATACCAAAAACTGGCTATGGAGGCAACGAATGAGAAGGGGCCACGTGTATCCACTAGGGAGTGGTGAGGGGGCTATGGGATTAAACCCTAGGCTGTCATTTGTCATTATGAGAACCCATTGACTTTCCTAGGTGACATTAATGCCTGTTGTAAGAAGGTGGTTGAGATTTTCAGCCCATGGCTTCAATGGAGCATGGGCAGCCCTGAAATTCGTATGGGTGGACATGGGCTCTGATTGCTTGGGCAAGAAGTCACTCAACCTCATGGGAGGTTGCTTGATTCACACCCCATTCCATTGTGAAACTATCTAGCATCATTCCCATCCAAAAACGAGTGCCAGAAGTGAGGAAAAACCAGAAATCGCGACCTTGAGAGAACCCAGTTTTTAAAAGACCAAAAACGCCCAGATTTGGCATGGGACGGGGAAATCCAATGGGGGATCCAATAGCATGAACCTTGGGGCGAATTTGGGAGCATTAGCTACCCCGAAATCATTGGGAAAACCCAGTTTTTGCAGCTCAGAAAACGAGTGACGGATTTGAGCATTTGGTGAGCAGAATGGTGAGAAATCAAGTTGGGATTGACTATGCAGAGGTTGGGTGTGCTTGATAAACCCAGTGAAGGCTAGGATCTCAAAGATCAGCAGCTGGACCTTTCTATGCCCATCCTGAAGAGCACTGGAGGGAAGAGTTTCCTGAGGGACTGTGTAACAGAGAAGGGGATCTTCCTTGTGTTGGATGTGGTAGGTAATGTGGGTGCCTAACTGTTGAGCTCACTTGAGATGCCTGTAGCTCTATGGTTGAGCTCACTGGCTTAGCATTACCCTCCTCTATCTGCTTGGATGCTTGACTGAAGCCATGACTATGAGTGAACCCAGCTAGTCCTCCTTAGTGGATACACGGCCCAGCTCGGGGGTGACCTCTCAGCTGAAAGAACACAAGCTGGACAGAGGTCTACGGTTGGGAGGAACGTTGACCTTCCATAGCCAGTCGTTTGGACCATTACAGTTCAAGATGAGTAATCTGTGATTTAATTTATATACAGTATGTGTTTTGCAATGCATTCATGATTAATGGAATGAAATGCATCATGTTTTATGCAGTGTAATAAATTGTCCATGCTTAATGAAATTGGTAACTGTTACATGTATGAATGATATGGGTATGCTGAATGTATGAAGAAATGGTGTGCATACGTAATGATTAATTTCCGCTGTGTTTAAATTGAGATGAATCTGCACAAGGACGTTTTTAAAATGTTAGGATTTTATGTGCAAAAATTATTGGGGCTAAGTCTCCGATAAGCCCGTGTGTTGTTAACGTTTTCCCCTCCTTGCCTTTGACGATGGAAGGGGGCGTTACACCACCACTTCCTTAAGTGGGTTTGAATACTATCTTTCATTCATTGATGACTATTCAAGGAAAACTTGGATATACTTCCTGAAAGGTAAGAATGAAGTCTTTGGAAAATTCAAAGAGTTCAAGGCTCTAATAGAAAATCTATCAGACAAGAAAATCAAAACTCTCAGAACAGATAATGGCGGAGAATTCACCTCAAAGGAATTTGAGGACTTTTGCAAAGAAGCTGGAATTAAAAGGGAACTAACTACTCCTTACAATCCCCAACAAAATGGGGTGGCTGAAAGGAAAAATAGAACAATCATGGAAGCTGTGAAGACCATGATACATGACCAAGATCTTCCCATGTACTTATGGGCTGAAGCAGCCAAGACAGCAGTTTATGTGCAAAATAGATTATCTCACAGTGCTCTTGAATTCAAAACTCCAGAAGAAGTGTTTACAGGTAAGAAGCCTAAGGTAAGTCATCTTAAAATATTTGGGTGTCCTGTGTACATCCACATTCCAAAAGAAAAGAGAACCAAGTTGGATCCCTCAGGTAAGAAGGGAATGTTTGTTGGTTATTGTGAAACTTCCAAAGCCTTCAGAATCTACATACCAGGTTTCCATCATATAGAAATAAGTAGAGATGTAACCTTTGATGAGGAAGCAGCTCTCAAGAAATCCAGAAAGTGTCAACTTGAAGAAGTTTATGAAGAAGATTCATCACCCAGGAATTCAGAGACTATTCACATCCCTGAAGAAGCTACACCAGAGGATCATGACATGCTGGAACCACAAGAATCCCCTGTTGCAGAATTATCCAGGAAAAGAAGACCAGCATGGGCTAGAGATATTATTCAAGGAGCTGAAAGATATGGAGCTCCTAAAGGCTCCACTAGAGAAAGAAAGAAACCAAAGCTAGTGTCCAACTATATGGCCTTAATGTGTGATCTTGTGGATCAACTACCTACTAGCTATGAAGAGGCAGCTCAGAAGAAAGAATGGGTAGAAGCAATGACAGAAGAATATCAGTCAATAATGAAAAATGATGTTTGGGATATAGTTCCCAAACCAAAAGATAAAAGTGTGGTTTCTTCCAAATGGATTTTCAAAATAAAACATGCCGCAGATGGAAGCATTGAAAAATACAAAGCAAGATTTGTAGCCAAAGGATTCTCTCAGAAGGAGGGAATTGACTATGAAGAAACATTTGCACCAGTTGCCAGGTATACTTCAATTAGAACTATTGTGGCTCTTGCATCCATGATGAAGTAGAAATTACACCAAATGGATGTTAAGACAGCTTTTCTGAATGGTGTAATTGAAGAAGAAGTATACATAGAGCAACCACAAGGGTTTGAGGTTAATGATGGAAGAACTCATGTATGCAATTTAAAGAAGGCTTTATATGGGTTAAAACAAGCTCCCAGGGCTTGGTACGGAAGGATTGACAATTTCTTAACTAGCATGGGCTTTACCAAAAGTAAAGCTGACCCAAACCTTTATCTCAAAGTGATGGATGATGAACCAGTTATATTGCTGCTATATGTAGATGATCTATTCCTAACTGGAAATGAGAAACAAATTATTGAAAGTAAGAAGAAGCTTTCTTCAGAATTCGAGATGAAAGATCTCGGATTAATGCATTACTTCTTAGGCTTAGAAGTATGGCAAGAACCAAAAGGAATCTTTCTAAATCAAGGTAAGTACACTGTGGAGATTCTCAAAAGATTTGATATGTTGGAGTGTAAAGCCATGGCCACTCCCATGGACTCCAACTTAAAGTTATTAGTTAATGATTCATCAGAATTAGTGGACATAACTCTATATAGACAAATCATTGGATCATTGATGTATTTAACAAATACTAGGCCTGATATATGCTTTGCTGTAAATACCCTAAGTCAGTATCTAGTAGAACCTAGAAAGGTTCATTTAATAGCTGCAAAGCATATAATGAGGTACCTAAAAGGTACATTAGATTTTGGCCTATTTTATCTTGGAGGTCATGAACTCAGATTACATGGTTACTCAGATTCTGATTGGGCAGGTAGTGTCTCAGATAGAAAAAGTACCTCAGGTGGATGTTATGGTCTTGGATCTGCCATGATCTCATGGTTCAGCAAGAAACAATCAAGTGTGGCCCTCAGTACTGCTGAAGCTGAATATATAGCTGCCCGTTCTGCTAGCTGTGAAGCAGTATGGCTTCGGAAACTTTTATCTGGAGTGTTTGACTTAGAAATGGACCCCACTGTGATTATGTGTGATAATCAAAGCTGCATCAAGATGACTGAAAATCCTGTGTTTCATGATAAGTCAAAACACATAGAGATCCGTTACTTTTATATTTGAGATATGGTGCAGAAAGGAGCTATCAAGCTAGAGTATATAAGCACTGAGGATCAAATTGCTGATATCCTGACCAAGCCTCTGTCTCGAGTAAAGTTTGAACACTTCCGAGACAAGCTTGGTGTAGTTCAGAAGAACCCTCCTCGAAAGGGGGAGTAGCACAGTTTGAGACAAACAAGCCTATCTCATCAATGATGAGGCTACCTATTTTTTGCACTTACTCACCTAGAATTATTTAGATTTAGGACTCTTATATTCTTTATTTTGATGGTTAGATGTATACATGCTTTTGATGATAGATGTATACATGCTAGATACTTTTGATGATAGATGCTTTTGATGGTTAGATGTATACATGCTTTTGATGATAGATGTATACATGCTAGATACTTTTGATGATAGATGCTTTTGATGGTTAGATGTATACATGCTTTTGATGATAGATGTATACATGCTTTTGATGATAGATGTATACATGCTTTTGATGGTTAGATGCATACATGCTTTTGATGGTTAGATGTATACATGTTTTTGATGATGATGATACATGTTGTGGTTATACATGTTTTGATGATGATGATACATGTTGTGGTTATACATGTTTTGATGATACATGTTGTGGTTATACATGTTTTGATGATGATGATACATGTTGTGGTTATACATGTTTTGATGATGATGATACATGTTGTGGTTATACATGTTTTGATGATGATGATACATGTTGTGATTATACATGTTTTGATGTTGATGATACATGTTGTGGTGATACATGTTTTGATGATGATGATACATGTTGTGGTGATACATGTTATGATGATGAGGATACATGTTCTGTCTTGATGAACATGTGAAGGGATTGGATCATTCCTGGACTTCAATCCTAAAGAAGAGCTGTAGACTTATGTCTTCGATAATGAAGTTCTTGATGAACATGTGAAGGGATTGGATCATTCCTGGACTTCAGTCCTAAAGAAGAGCCGTAGACGTATGTCTTCGAGAATGAAGTCCTTGGTGGACGGTTGAGGATTAAGTCATCCTTGGACGTAGGTCCTAAATGTACGGTGGAGGATTAAGTCATCCTTGGACGTAGGTCCTAAATGTACGGTGGAGGATTAAGTCATCCTTGGACGTAGGTCCTAAATGTACGGTGGAGGATTAAGTCATCCTTGGACGTAGGTCCTAAATGTACGGTGGAGGATTAAGTCATCCTTGGACGTGGTCCTAAATGTACGGTGGAGGATTAAGTCATCCTTGGACGTGGTCCTAAATGTACGGTGGAGGATTAAGTCATCCTTGGACGTGGTCCTAAATGTACGGTGGAGGATTAAGTCATCCTTGGACGCTGTCCTAAATGTACGGTAAGGATTGGATCATCCTTGGACTTTGGTCCTGTAAACTGAGCCGTAGACGTGAGGTCTCCGAGAACATGATAGGACTGGATCGTCCCTGGACTTCGGTTCAAAAGGTACATGACTGGTTTACATCATTCTTTGATGATGCTGATGATCGTGGGATGACGATGCTGGTGATCGTGTGATGACGATGCTGATGATCGTGTGATGACGATGCTGATGATCATGTGATGACGATGCTGATGATCGTGTGATGATGATGATGATGATCGTGTGATGACGATGCTGACGATCGTATGACGATGCTGATATGATAACGATGCTGATGTTCATGTGATGATTGATCATGTGATGACGATGCTGATGACGATGTTGATGTTCCAGTAACTAGTCAAGTTACTGATGATGATGAATTGAAGAAAGCTTCCGATGATATATAGATGATGTAGTAAATGACTCCTTGCTCCTGCAGATGTTGTTATAATATCCTTCTCGTTAAGGGGGAGTGTTGAATATTGTAACTTCTAAGAATATTATATTTGTACATTATTTATTCCGGAGATGTTTCATTCCTCCGAGGTAACCCTATTATGTATCTGGAGATGTTTATTCCTCCAGGGATTGGTATTAACTAGGGTTATTAGACCCACCATGTGTGGGTCAGCCCTGTAGTTATATTTTAGGGGTTATTAGACTTCTCCAGGTGAGGTCGGCCCCATAAGGTCTTTTAGTCAGTTGAGAGTCAAGTATAAATAGAGGAGGTGAAATCCTCATTAGATCATTCACTCACTTGTGGAAGAGTGCGCACTTGTCTGGGAGATCAGCTAAGGAGACAAAGGAAGGAGGAGCACATCTTGTATTTTGGTTGATCATCTTATTGAGGAAAGCTTTGCTGGGTTTTCTACCCCATGAGGGTTTCCCAGGGTATATTGTGTGTCTATCTTGTGATTGTGTTTCTTTCAGTGATCTTGCTTGGCTATTTGGTTTAAACTTAACAGTTTACATGATATCTACAGCCCTTTCGTCATTTGACATATCAAGGAACTTAGTTCCCTAGTCCCTATAGAGTCTTTTTAAGCCCTTGTTCGACTCTTTAAAATCAAATAAGATTGTTGAGCATGCTTGTATTGTTCATACTCGTTAAAGGACCCGAACGGACATCCACTTAGGTATAAGTTTACCCCTTTTATGGACCTTTGTGGATTATTTACGAAAAAGGTATACTCTCGTCATGTGTGGCTAGAAGAGTTCTTCTCTCATTGTTTTACACTTTTTTGGGTGAGGAGACTAACTCTACGGAAAAGGACCTTTTGGAGTCTTCTTTAGGGTATTCAGACTCTCGAAATGTGAAAACACCAACGAGCATGCACCAACTTGAGCTCGATGCGAAATCCACGAGTAGGTATATGGAGTTATTGTTTAAGTTTTTCAGACTCCTTAAATATGAAAACAACGACGAGCACATGCCAACTCGAGCTCGATATTAAAATCCACGAGTGGGTGTATGGAGTTATTGCTTAATTTTTTTAGACTCCTTAAAATTGAAAACACCAGCGAGCATGAATAGATCCAGGCTCGATATTAAAATCCATGGATCAGTGTTATCGAGTACTAGTCTATCTCTTCTTCGAACTCTTTAAAACATGAAGAAGGTATTGAGTTTCCCTCCCATGGGTTCGTTAAACTATACATGTTTGGATTTATATCAAGCAGTCTTCTCCCTCTTTCTTCGAGCTTGTTTCAAAAATGAAGAAGGACTATTGGGTTTTATTTCTTGGACTCATTAAAACTAACAAGAAGGACATTTTTTAAATAAAAGAGAAAAGGGAAGGGAAGAATGTCAAGTATCTTTCAGTATAAAGGTAGCAAGTCAATTATGTCCTTGAACACAACACCTTTTTGAGTCTTTCAAACAAATTGGGTTTTAGTTTTGGCCTTAGGATAAACCCGATCTTAGAGTTTTTACTCCTCCAGTTGGTTACTCTTCCAATCATATGGAGAATCTATTAATGTCTCCTACATTACATATTTATATCATGGTCCCTTTGTCTTCAAAGCTGCATAAGTCACTCTTGTGTTGTGCTCAATGTTCAAGGACACCCTTGTGTCGGGCATTCTGCAGTTACCTTGACCTCATGTGTCAGCCATTCCTTGGTGTCAGTATGTTTCCTCATGTACTCAATCCCACTCCAGATCAAATCAACCGCTTGATTAGATATCGTGTTGGATAATGTAGGATTCCTTAAGGCCTCCCTTCCAACATATTTCTTCCCATCGACTTCAACTCATTTTGCTCTGGGAATGAAGTTTAGAGTTTTGGGTAGTACCTTGGGGATTGTAGTCATTAGTGTCAATTTCCCTCGCCATTGATTAGTGGGAATACATCAATGTCCCCTACTCGATGGATTCTTCAGGTGTTCGACCTCAAGACCCCTTATTCACACTTGTTAGAATGTACTAGGTACCTTGGGCCCTATTTCATTATTGGTGGGTGTCCTTGTGTTTGTTAACAATACACATTAATGCCCGGTAATCAAATGGTGTCCTCCATGTTCAACCTCAACACATTTATTCGCATGGTTAGGATTTGTATCTTGATACGGTTTGGATGAATACCTTGGGCCTATAATAACATCAACACATTTTGTTATTGCCCAAGCTGTGCAAGACTGAGCCACACCCATTTTTGGCTCTTGATGAGACATAGATCTAGTTTTGTTGTTATGGAGTTTGACATGGATCCACACTTGTATTTAAGTTTCCATGCTATATACATCTTTCAGTCATATATTGGAGATTATGTTCTACCATTCTAAACATCTCCCGATGTCAAGATTGTGAACTGCTCACTGACTTTGTTTTTGTTTCAGGTACTTTTTGTGACCTCATCCTACTGCCTCTTTTCTCCTCCTCTTCTTGGATTGTAATGTATTTTGGCCATCGCTTCCCTTTGACCTCACACATTGGGGGGCATCTGTTATCGGTCAAATTAGCACTTCTCCTTCCATGACCACATTGCCCTGTCGGTCACAAAAAAGGACAACATGGATTGAAGAGCTTACCTTGAACCTAGATGAACTAGAGCTGAACCTTGCAATCCTTTCCTCAGAAGAATATTTATCTGCCTATTTTAATGCATAACCGCAACCCTTATGCTCTCTAACCAGCGGATCAGCCGCGGGTATTTCTACGGAAAACCCACGGGTGTCAATTAAAAAGATGCACCTGCTAGATGCAATTTTTGACACTTGCGAGTCACTCGCTAGTTATCCTATATAAAATTTGCGGGTGTCTTAGGAAAAAGTTAAAAATATATTAGGAACACGAATTGGGATTAGTTGAGGCAAGTACCCAAACTACCCCAACTTCCCAACTCAACCACCTTTCGAACCTGCCCTCCTTGCCTTGACATAAATACAAGGGGAGGGGCTTGAGAAATGGACCTTATGATCATTGGAGAAAGTTATGTTGGAGAAATTCATAGTTAAGAGAGAGGAGCAGGAGCCCAGGGTCTGGTTACGATGGTGCCAATGCATGACATGTATAGCTTTATGTACTTTCTGCATTTGTCAATAAATATTTGGAAATTCTTCCCTTTCCAATAGATTTGTTTATATCTATTGCAATTTGATTACAAGTTGATGTTATGTTGTCTTATTAATATCAATATCTTATTTGTGGTCAAATTGGTTTGAGGAAGGTTTTATGTTTTTTTGCAGGTTGTTGCATTGGACAACAAAGGGAGAAAATCTTGGATCAACCTTCTAAAATAACGTACACATTTATCCTAACCCTAACCCTATTTGCTTAATAACAATGTTTGCAAAGCTTTATATGTCTATCTAATAACCTAGTACGTTGGTATTCTTTCCCTTGTTATAAGAGTAATATTCCTAACAAATCCCTCCAAAGAAAGTGAAATCAACAACTCAAAAAGAAGCTAGAAGTTACAACTCAAAAGCCAAGGAAATCATACTAGACGGATTACTTGATCCTGTCAAAGAAAGGGTAGGAAAATGTGTCTCAGCTAATGAGCTTTGGGACAAACTAAAGGATATATATTCAACCGAAGGATAGGAAATTGAATCCAGTACTATCAAAGACTTGATGCAAAACTCAATCAACCATGAAGGTAAAGGCTCTCCTGAACACTTTGTCTGTAATAACTCAGAATTTGATGATTGCTCTCATACGATTGAAGAAGTTGATGAAGGTATTGTGGATCAAGAGGTTGAACTCATGAAAACACTACAAGAAATTCATAAATTGAGGAGGATCACCAAAATACAATATGAGGATATCAGGCAATTCAAGACTCAATTAGGAATGGAAGCTAGTTGTGTAGAAGAGAATAGCTCATCAAAGAACTATAAATCAAATTCAAATCGCAGTACTAGTACTTCTAAAGAATTAAAAAAATCATGCATGTGTCAAAGTTTGGTAGCTGAATATAAAGAAATTCTAAATGGAAAGGAAGAATATGTCAACAAGTTAAAATTTGAAGTTATCTCCCTTACAAAAGATATGGAAGAATATGCCACTTAAGCAAAAAGGAAGTCTGAGACTCTAGATCAAACAAAGGAGATTTTTGTAAGCTTAAAAACTCAGGTTGAAGAAGCTAAAATGGTTGAGGAAATGTTAAGGGACCATCTGATGAAAAAGGAAGATACATGTTGCATGTTAGAATCAAAAGTGGTAAATCTTAAGAGAAATATTGAAAAGTTAGAGACAAGTCTCAAGTTTATGAAAAACTCAACAATTCTTGATCATATCTTAAATATTCAAAGGTCTCCAAACGATAAATTTGGTCTTGGCCACAACAATGAAGTTTGCAAGTCTTATGAAGTTGAAATTGATAAGTGTGGTCCTAACAACAACGAGGTAGGATCTGTCTCCTTAAATGAAGACAGTGAAATAAGAATTCAAAGTCATGTTCAAAATTTGGCCAAAGAAAGAAACTTCATAAGAGAAGGTCAAGAACGTTATCAAAGGATGGATACCTCACTCCAAAACACATTCAGAAAGGACGAAGCACCAAAGTGGAATCATGAATTCAAGTATGCAGTTTCATTCAATGGTTATTGTTTTTCATGCATGGAATATGGTCATAAATCCTTTGAGTGCAAGTTCTATGCAAGAATAAATTATGGAAATGCCAAGAATATGATAAGATGCTAGACATACAATCATGTTGGTCACATTGTTGCACATTTCCGTATTATGATATGTTTTAGTTGTAGTGGGTTTGGTCATAAAGCTCAAGATTGTGCAAGTCCAAGGAGACAACCTATGAGGATTCCTTGATACACATCAGCAAGGAAAGTCCATGAGAAAAGAAAGAAGAATATTAATATAGGAAGATTTGAAGATCAGAAGACATGTGCTCACAGCCACAGACACTCTCAGGTATGGGTGAAAAAGAATGTTTTGTTAAATATGCATGAAATTGATAATTGCAGAGAATATGGATTCCTTATGGCAGACCAAGTTTAAGGTCTCTCAAAAATCTAAGCAGACCTTGAGTTCATGGAGCTGGAGGATGAAATCAAAGGAAAAAGGTGATACTCCAATCAAAGAAATAGGTCCAAGGATCGTGGCTACATTGGCAAGTTGATAAGGGGGGCAGTATGGTTAGATAAATATAAGCAAATGAAGTGAAGCAACATCGTGATTTTCTCATTGATGCATGATTACCTTTTACTAGATGAATGTTGATGCATTTATTGCAGTATGCTGATATGAATATTTTTCCATCTGGAACGTCTTCAAAGATCGACTCTTTCACTATTGGTCCCTTCCAAGCATCTAAGTCTGAGAAGACAAAGATTAAAGTTAATATTTGCTTGAATCTGTACGACATTGTAACAGTTAATTCTGTTTTTTTTTTATATATTATGGAGAAGACTAAAGATAAGAAGAATGCTGTGGAGCCTTATGCATATGATATGCGTAATAATATTTTTAACAAGTACCAAATCTATGCAACATGAAATGAGCGGGAAGAACTTTCTCAAAGGATGCAACAGACACAAGATTGGTTATATGAATAAGGTGATGATGAATCCAAAGGGGTAAATGTAGCTAAGCCTGATGAATTCAAAAGGTTTGGAGATCCCATAGAATAAACATACAAGGAGGAAGAAGCATGCGCATTCACAACTGATTTATTGTATTGAAAATGACCGCCAACATATGAAGTAAATTCCCACAACATATGGTAAATGACTGCAGGAGTGTACAATATGCCCGCACTTGTCCACATAGAGTTATAAAATTCCCGCAGGCCTTAATGTAAATGCCCGCTAGGCATATTAAAATGCTCATGGGACTTAAACAATTATATCTGCAGGCTTTGTCAAAATGCCTGCTTGATGTCAAAACATGCCCACAGTCTATCAATAAATTCCTGCAGACCAAGATAATGCACGCAATCATTAAGGAAATGCACGTTGGGTTAATGGAAATTCCTGCAATTGCCTTAAAAATTCCCACAAACTCAAAAATATGCACGCAGGCTTAGACAAATGCCCGCAAAATGTTGAAATGCAGGCAGAATTGTCCATATGCCAAAAATTTGCTTACAAGTGATGTGTATATGCTCGCAGAAATGAATAAAAGAGTGAGAAATTCCCAAGCAATGGGTTAGTGAAAGATTGAAGATTGACGAAGGTAGATTTGAAGTGTGCTTAGCTCCCCATATATAAATATATGTCTTGCTGAACTAAGAGTTAAGGACAATAATTAGCCATGATGAGGTTTAAATATGACTTTCCTTAACCAAGTTTGAAGACTGCAATTATGGTAGAGTTACCTGTTGAAGAACATGAAGTAAGGTAACATGGTTGTATAACTTATACTGAGAATATAATTTGGCTATAATCCAGCTGGTTCTTGAGATTTTTCCCATGATAAGAGATAATGATGTGTATGAAAAGAACAACTTTTGGTATCTTGAACAGGCATAGGTCTTTCAACAATAGATCTGAGTTTGGAATTGCCTGCATGCAATGATTGCACTCGGAGAGGTGCAAACACATAAAAGATAAAATGCATGAATGAGCTAGAAGAATTGAAGAAAATGCAAGCACACTTAATTTTTAAATACAACACTGAGAAATGCATACAAGTTATAATGGACAAGCTCAAGCTTGCTTGAAGAACTCCAAATATTATGTTACTCTGGGTGAAAGGAAGCCACAATGAAGCAATGTGCTGAATATTTTGAAGTATGATCTCAACAGTCTATATGAAAGGGGGAGTAAATGTTTCAGTAAATCACACCAGTCTACATGAAAGGGGAGAAAACACTTTATTAAGAAGTATTCAAGAATAATAAAATTTTGGGAATTGTGAAGCCTTTTGTTCTTAGATTTGTGCACATGAACGAATCAAGACCTATGGCCTTAGTTAGGTGTTTTAAAAGAATAAAGATTAGTCACACCAAAATATAAGAAGTTAGAGAGAGTGAGCTTGAATTGTTCAAAACAACTATAGCAGCTTGATAGGGGGAGCATATTGTCAGCAAAAGTTCAATAAAATGACAAAATGGAATAGCAGAAGATCGTTTGTCATTAATGTCAAAGGGAGAGAGTAATTGAAGATGTTGCCATCAATGACAAAGGGGGAGATTGATGAGCAAGGTTGTCATTGATGACAAACCATTAATGAGAAAGGAACACAAAGATTGTTGACATTGGAACACTAGTTTAGGAACACAAAGGTCGATGACATGGAAATGAGTAATAAAGGTTGTTAAGGACATGACTTGGGAATTGGAACACTAGTTTGGGAAAATGACCCATTCTATGGTCATTTGTGACTTAATGGGGTCATGGAACCCTTTGAGTCATGGAGACTACACATGTTCACCCTCTTATTAATGAAGTCCACTTGTAAGGAACAAATGAAGAAACCAAGCACATGTTGACATGACATAGTTAGAGGATATGTCTTGAAGCTTGGTTGATAAAGAAGGTCAAATATATATATATATATATAATTGAAGAATAAGGCGCAGTGATAATGTGATGAAGTCGGATCCAAAATTAAAATTCAAAATATAACAAGTCGACCTGCTAAGAGGATTTTTAATTATTTTAAAACAAGCAACCCGATGGCTCCAAAAATAAAAATAAAAGGTGAAGACAGGTCGGACTTTAAAAATATTATGGAAAATGTGTATAAATAGAGCCAACGTCCTTATTCAATGTGTGTGGATTTTGTGTGGATAGATAGCTTTGATTTTCAGGTATATAACTGAGGTAGCCCTAGAGGAGGAATGAAATTCGGTTGTGATGACTATATTTGATATTTTCGATTGTGTAAGGATGAATGAGTGAGCCGTAGCAAGATGATTGGGTGGATTTTCGGTGGTAGTCATGTCTGTTTTTTCGGGCATGTCAAAAGTCCCGAGGGAGATGCAGTTAGGAGATAGGATCGATGCTATCTTGGACAGGAGCTGGGTTGTGACTATATTGTGACAATATAAACATAGCAGTTAGTTGTGATGGATTGAAGAATATTTTTGAGCAGAACTTGACAAGTGTAGTACATTACTAAAGATTTTTGAATACATGACCAAATCAGGGTGATTTACAAGGATTGAGGATAGATTGATGACATGACTGTGGAGTAATTGAGGACATGAAAAATGGTTTCTATGAGAAATGTCTTTTGATGTGAGTCCAAGGATGATCTAAGGAAGAAGTGCAACAGTGAAGGATCAATGAAGAAGAGGATCAGAACAATGTGTAGCAGAGGCTTATAAACAAAGGATCAGTGAAGAAGAGGAGCATAACATAGTGTATCAGAGGTGTATCAATAGAGAAAAGTTTGGTTAGTTGGTCAGATAATCCAATATAGTTATTGATATTGGGTTTGTTGTTATTATTGTATTGGGGTTTGATTACGAAATCACAAACTTAAGAAAAGTATGATATATCATTTGTAAATCTATATTTTTTGGGTGTCGGTGCATCCCAGTCAGTTGCAGCTGACATAATCATCTGGTGGGTGGTGCCACCTTAGTTTGTATCCCATTTAGGATATTGGAGTCTCCTATCACAATCTAAAAAGCTTATTTATATATATATTTGTTGATTTGTGTACACTATACTTGGATGTTAAGTAGACTGATATAAATGCCGATATAACTAGTGAATTGAAAGCAAAAATATAAGTAAATAGTGCTACAATGATTCACCCCCACCTCAGTGTGCCACTGTGTCTAACAATTGGAAGTAGATCTAGGTTCCTTCAAAATAGTTTGATCACTAGAAGGAGATCCTTGGACACACATGGATTATTCAGAAAATGGAGCACCTCTTTTTTATGAGAACAAATATGCAATATGGAGTCTAAATATGAAGTGATACTTGCAATCAGTTGGGTATGATATATGGAGTTCAATTGTAAATGGTTATGCCCCTCCAAAGAAAGTGAAATCAACAACTCAAAAATAATCTAGAAGTTACAACTCAAAAGCCAAGGAAATCATACTAGACGGATTAACTGATCCTGTCAAAGAAAGGGTATGACAATGTGCCTCAGCTAAAGATATTTGGGACAAGCTAAAGGATCTATATTCATCCAAAGGACATGAAATTGAAGCCAACACTATCAAAGACTTGATGCAAAAATCAATCAACCATGAAGGTAAAGGCTCTCCAGAACACTCTGTCTATAATAACTCAGAATGTGATGATTTCTCTCATACAATTGAAGAAGTTGATGAAGGTATTGTGGATCAAGAGGTTGAACTCATGAAAGCACTACAAGAAAATCATAAATTAAGGCAGATCACCAAAACACAATATGAGGAGATCAGGCAATTCAAGACTCAATTAGGAATGGAAACTAGTTGTGCAAAAGAGAATAGCTCATCTAAGAACTGTAACTCAAATTCAAATCGCAGTGTCGGTACTTATGAAGAATTAGAGAAATCATGAATGTGTCAAATTCTAGTAGCTGAATATAAAGAAATTCTAAATGGAAAGTAAGAAGATATCAACAAGTTAAAATTTGAAGTTATCTCCCTTACAAAAAATATGGAAGAATATGCCACTCAAGCAAAAAGAAAGTCTGAGACTCTAGATCAAACAAAGGAGATTTTTGTAAGCTTAAAAACTCAGGTTGAAGAAGCTAAAATGGTTGAGGAAATGTTAAGGGACCAGCTGATGAAAAAGGAAGATACATGCTGTAGGTTAGAATCAAAAGTGGTAAATCTTAAGAGAAAGATTGAAAAGTCAGAGACAAGTCTCAAGTTTATGAACAACTCAACAATTCTTGATGATATCTTGAATAGTCAAAGGTCTTCGAACGATAAATCTGGTCTTGGCTACCACAGTGAAGTTGGAAAGTCATATGAAGTTGAAATTGACAAGTGTGTTCCTAGCAGCAACGAGGTAGGCTCTGTCTCCTTAAACATAGATAGTGAAATAAGAAGTCCAAGTCATGTTCAAAATTTGGCCAAAGAAAGAAACTTCAGAAGAGCAGGTCAAGAACGTTACCAAAGGATAGATACCTCACTCCAAATCACATTCAGAAAGGATGAAGCACCAAAGTGGAATCATGAATTCAGGTATGCAGTTTCATTCAATGGTTATTGTTTTTCATGTATGTAATATGGTCATAAAGCCTTTGAGTGCAAGTTCTATGCAAGAAGAAATTATGGAAATGCCAAGAACGTGATAAGATGCTGGACATACAATCATGTTGGTCACATTGCTGCACATTTCCGTACTATGAGATGTTTTAGTTGTAGTGGGTTTGGTCATAAAGATCAAGACTGTGCATGTCCAAGGAGACAACCTATGAGGAGTCCTTCATACACATCAGCAAGGAAATTCCATGAACAAAGAAATAAGAATATTAATATAGGAAGATTTGAAGATCAAAAGACATGTGCTCACAGCGAAAGACACTCTCAGGTGTGGGTGAAAAATAATGTTTTGTTGAATATGAATGAAATTGATCATTGCAGAGAAGATGGCTGCCTTATGACAGACCAAGCTTAAGGTATTTCAAAAACCTAGGCAGACCTTGAGTTCATGGAGATGGAGGATGAACTCAATGAAAAAAGGTGATACTCCAATCAAATAAACAGGTCCAAGGATCGTGGCTACATTGGCAAGTTGATAGGGGGAGCAATATGGTTAGATAAAGAAAACCAAATGAAGTGACGTAGCATTGTGATGTTGTCATTGATGCATGCTTACCTTTTACTAGATGACTGTTGATGCATTTATTATAGTATGATGATATGAAGATTTTTCCATCTGGAACGTCTTCAAAGATCGACTCTTTCACGATTGGTCCCTTCCAAGCATCTAAGTCTGAGAAGACAAAGATTAAAGTTAATATTTGCTTGAATCTGCATGGCATTGTAACAGTTGAATCTGTTTTTTTTAGATTATGGAGAAGACTAAATATAAGAAGAATGCTGTGCAATAGAATATGAGCAGGAAGAACTTTCTCAAAGACTGCAACAGACAGAAGATTGGCTGTATGAAGAAGGTGACAATGAATCCAAAGGGGTATATGTAGCTAAGCCTGATGAATTCAAAAGGTTTGGAGATCCCATAGAACAAAGATACAAGGAGGAAGAAGCACGCGCATCAGTAGCTGATTTATTGTATTGAAAATGATCGCTAGCATATGAAGTAAATGCCCGCAACACAGGTTAAATGATTGCAGGAGTGTACAATATGCCCGCACCTGTCCACATAGAGTTATAAAATTCCTGCAGAGGCCTTAAACAATTATATCCGCAGGCTTTGTCAAAATATGTCCGCAGTCTTTCAATAAATGCCTACAGACCAAGATAATGCACGCAGTCAGTAAGGAAATGCATGCTGGGTTAATGGAAATGCCCGCGATTTCCTTAAAAATGCCCACAGACTCAAAAATATGCACGCAGGCTTAGACAAATGCTCGCATCTGTGAAGGAGAGTTCCCGCACAGAATTGTCCACAGGGCAAGAAAGTTGCTTACAAGTGATGTGTAAATGCCCGCATAAATGAATAAAAGAGTGAGAAATTCCCACAACAATGAGTTAGTGAAAGATTGAAGACTGGCGAAGGCAGATTTGAAGTGTGCTTAGCTCCCCATATATAAATATACATGTCTTGCTGAGCTGAGAGTTCAGGACTATAATTAACCTATGATGAGGTTTAAATATGACTTTTCTTAACCAAGTTTGAAGACCGCAATTATGGTAGAGTTACCTGTTGAAGAACATGAAGTAAGGTAACATGGTTGTATGACTTATACTGAGAATATAATTTGGCTATAATCCAGCTAGTTCTCGAGATTTTTCCCATGATAAGAGATAATGATGTGTATGAAAAGAACAAGTTTTGGTATTTTGAACAGACACAGGTCTTTAAACAATAGATCTGAGTTTGGAATTGCCTGCATCCAATGACTGCACTCAGAGAGGTGCAAACACAGAAGAGATAAAATGCACTCATGAGCTAGAAGACTTGAAGAAAATGCAAGCACACTTAAAGTTAAATACAACATTGAGAAATGCATACAGGTTATAACGGACAAGCTCGGGCTTGCTTGAAGAACTCCAAAGATTATGTTACTCTGGGTGAAAGGAAGCCACAGTGAAGCAATGTGCTGATTATTTTGAAGTAATTGAAGATACATTACTTAATATATAAATGCTTAAATTGTTTTTTTTGGGAGGGCTTGTAAGGTCCAAAGGATTGTTTCCTAAATTTCCAAATAAGCTTATAGAATATTTTTTGGAGTCTTTAAAATATTGGATAGATGAAGTGATGCATGTTTGGTCTAGACAATAATGCCTCTAGACAATATAAACGACCTTCGAAACATTTTTGGAAAGTCAAAAATGCATCAACGACTCTTGGTCAATATTAGAAACCGTTCACACTATTTCTAAGTGGTTTTTGGAAGCTTCCAAACTGCAAGTTCAAAAACAAAAAGAAATAGATACATTTCATTATAGGTGAAGGGAAAAAATGGTGTTCGAATAGTGAAGAATGTTTTTGTGCATGTATTGACATTCAAGTTGTAAAGTGTGTTCTATTTTTATATATCTTAGTGAAATTATGAATTTGATATATTTTACTTGAAAATTTTCATTCTTGTTTCTAAAGACCATCTCCTAGATTTACCTCTACCTCTATTTCTGCATTTTTTTATAAGTTTACCCAAGTTTTATATCCTTAATAGACATTTTCTATCCTTGAATTTGGAAACTTGTTTCCTGTCATCTGTTTATTCCAATTTTTTATACTTGGGACATATAGGATTTGTCCATTTTGAATATAGATATTTTAGATATACATTAGCACTTACTGATGGGAAGTAACAGACATAATAATCTTAGAATATTAGTTTGAAATGGACTTTTCAACATATGATTGGTGTAATTTTTGGGGTGTGGACATGGTTGGATATGTTGATGTTATAGATTCGTGAGGTATCATCCTCATAGAGAATTCGGCCCCACATGAAACATAAGGTAAAATTTCCCCAAAAACTGGATAAAAATGCCCCATGAAAGTCGTCCCAGTCACCCAAGTGATGTTGGCCCCTGTTATCACATCCATAGTAGCCGAGATACCATGATTGCAGAGCAATTTCTTGTATATTTTTGAGCCAGTCCTTTACACATTTTTGATGAGATCAACCTATGATGAGTATTACTCTCTTGATGATCACTCATGATTCCAGCAACCCCAGAGAAGACAGGACAAGCCTTGTGCCACGACTGAGCCTCATGACCTCATATTTGATGACTGAGGTGACCATTTTCTTCTATACAGAGCAGTGTGATAGTTCCCATAGTTGTACAACAGTAGTGTTCCAGTGATAGTTGATGGTCCAGATGATGGATATAGGTGTATGATCCAACAAGTATATGATTGTGCATTGGATGTGTTTACCTTGCTCTTTTGCTTATCTTAGTAGCTTGGCTAGGTATTTAGTGGTCATGATATGGTGATATATATATATATATATATATGGTTGACTGTCTGGTATTAAAGTGATCTAATTACTCAGAATAAGAATTTCTTGTTTATACTCGTTGGTTTTACCCTCTTAAGTAGTATGGACATGGTCATTCCCACCATTAATGGCTTGCTAGTTATGGAATCACCTATCCCTTTCCCATCCATCCATTCTCTTCCGTACTTGGTTTTACCTTAACTTACACTTCATCCTGTGATATGGAGGACCTCCCGACTTTTACCTCTATGTTGGATAGATTCCCTGTTTTTTTGTGTCTCGGCTATGAGTTGTGAAACAAAACTTGCCAAATCCTTGATCCTTCTGGGCCAGGAGAACCCGCTCATGTTGGTTCTTGAGATTAGGTGAGTTGGATTTGAAGCCTTGACCTCTCTGGTTGGTTTCTCCCGATGTTTGGTCATGATTGTGGATGATCCCCCTAGTTTCCTGAGTTGTGTCAGCTAGACTTGAAGAAAAATGTACTACCATCATTGCATGCATATGTGACTTATTATTATATCTTATGTGCAAGCCCATGGTTATAAATTAAAATTGCAGTTGTCAGCACAATGAAAGAGTGCTATGAAATGAAATGTAAAGCACCTTGGATGAAAGCTGCAATTAGTTGTGCTTATAGGAACATGCAAAATCCAAAGGGGTTATAGGGCCTAAAAAGAAGTGGTTAAATGTATGCTAAATCTAAATAATGCTGGCCATAATTAAAATGTAATGATTAATTCATCATAGAGCCTATGGGTTGGGATGTGAGATGGAGTAAGGGACAACTAATTCTAAGTGTCCCCTAGAACCGCAAGTTACGGTTAGCTGTGCACCTAGTCACAGTGTTTCTAGAAAAGATACTCACGGAGCTGGTTCAAGCTTGGATGTGAGTTGTAGACATTTGCTAAAATATGAATAGACACCTCTCAAATCAACTCATTCCATTTGTGAGACACCGCCATTCCTTGTGTGTTTTCTGTCCAACATATGCTTAAGTGATTCTCCCTTTTCCCCTTATCCAATGTGTCACGGTGTTGAAGATTGTAAATTCATTCCCTTGTCCCAGCCTTGCATTTTTCACCCTCACCCATTCCTAGAAAAATGGTCATGTCCATGAAATGAGTATACTCTTGAGGGTCTTTTCTGAGTATAACTTAGGGTTTCTGTTTGCAAACTGCTCTGTCCACATATCCAAAAGAAAAGGAGGGGTACTCAAATTTCCCTAGGAGGGTGCATCCACCCGTGGAATCAGATTTTCAAAATTCAAAATTTCATTTTTGACCTAGCTCATGCTGGGGTTTCTGCAGCAAAATTCAAATAAGAAAAGCTTCAGTTTTTGACCTATTTATGAACCAGTGTCAAGAGGGTTATTGGACTCATAGAAGAAGACAGATTGGAGGGAGTTTCAAACTTCTAAACTTGGAGAGTAGTATTCTCATGCTCCTAAATGAACATGATCTCAAGGATCATATACTTAAAGATATTCCAGATCCATAGGGAGCCCGAGAGAAATCAATACACAAGAAGAATGAAGCCATATCCATGAGGATGTTGATGGACTTAGTGAAAGATCATCTTGTGCCGCTTATTGCAAGTCATAACACTGCTAAGAATATGTATGATTCCTTGAAGAAACTTTATGAGAATGATAATCCTAGCATCATTTTGGCCTAAAATACCAACTTCGCCAAGTGAAGTTCACAAATGATGATTTAGTTTCTTCTTATTTCTTGAAGATTGCCTAGATCAAAGATAAACTATCCGTTGTTGATGAAAGTGTCCCAGACAGAGATCTTGTGTTGATATCTATGGGTGGAATTCCTCTAGAATGGAAGCCATTTGTGAAAGTAATATGTGCTCATGGTCAGTTACCCATTTTTTATCAGTTTTGGTCAAAAAGTATCCAATAGGAAACAAGAGAGCTTGCCTCTACCTCCAAGGAAAAGGAAGAAGAACTAGTTCTTGCAGCTAGAATAGGAAAGAGGAGAGGAAAGTGGAACAAGGGAAATAAAGTCATCAATTCAGTCCAAAATCCAAAGATCAAGAAGGATCTTTCTCAAATTCAATGTTTCAACTGCTGAAAGTATGGCCAGTATGCAAAACAATGTACCTCAAAGAAGAGAAAGAACCTGTTACCACACAAAGTGTAGTTTCCAACTAAAGAGATCCTATCCAAGATGGTAGATGAGGGAAACTAAATGGTGACACCTAAGAGAGCCTCCATTCTCAATATGGATTGGTTGTGACACCAATCAAGGCACTCTTCACTTCTTACTATCCAAGCCTCATATAGAAAAGGGGGAGACCCCGATCTACACCTAATGAGAGAGATCTAACCCAAACACCAAATCAAGCAAATCAAACAATTTATGTAGGGTTAAGGTTGAAGAACCCTATATTTAAGGAATGGAGCTACTGTAGAGGCTTAGGGAAGATGCGATATGAAAGTCAATTAGTTCAATTATAGTAACTCAGTATTAAGGGTGAATCTAGGATATAGGTGCTAGGGTAAATGATCAAAATCAATTGCCTTGGGAAACACGTACTTAAAATGAGGAAAATGGTCCCAAGGATTAGACATGAAAAAATTAAGGCTTCTTAGCACAACTTGACAACATATCTGATAGTATCAAAGGTTACAATATTATAAAATAAGGTTTTGATCATTCAGAAGGGAAACAAACAAGGGGGGTGTAAGCATGGAGAGATCAGTTCCTCAGATATTGGGAAGAAGGAGTCCATAGAGCAAGATGCCCTTGAGGACCCACTTGGGGCTAGTCCTAAGGATGAAAACCCAGAAATGGTTCGCTGGAAAACAAAATAACAAAACCTATAGAAGTTTTAGAAGTTTTTATAGTTAGGGTTTAAGCAGTGAATTTAGATGGCCAATGGTTTAGAACTTCAAACAAAGAGACCAAGTGTAGATATTACCAGGAAAATCTTGTAGTTGCCTTGAAGGTGATGGTTTACCTCTACCCGATCAATTTGAGATGATTTGATAGTGTATCCAAGTGAAATCGATTTTCCCAAGGATGCCAATGCGCCCCTCTCTCCTGCACATGCAAACTACACAAGTAATATTTGATGCATAGAAGAAAAAGACTGTAAAAACAAGAGATAGATCAAGAAGCATAATAATGATCAAATATAAAATTGAAAACCCCCTAATACAAAGCCACTTCAAGTGGAATGAGTTGAGGAACCCCTGCAAAAACGTCCTAAGTGAAGTCACCCTCCTGCAGTAAACACCGTTTCCATGAAAATATTTTTGACCCACATAAATATCTCAAATGCTAGGATAAATAAAATTTACAATCGCCATCCAAGAAAAATCCACAAAGAAAATCCAAGAGTTTCTGCAAAATTTCTCTTTATTATGAAAATTCCAAGAGCCAAAGTCCCTTTACAATGAGGGGGGTCTCTTCCTTAAATAGGAATGAGAGAGACCAAGACCCTAACCAAGTTTTAAATCAGTGGTGGAGATCAAAATATATAACAATAATAATCAATGGCTAAGATGAGCCGGAAATACAATACATGGATCAACTAAAAAATAGAGGGGGCACATTCACTAAAACATCCAAGGGGGACGCACCACATGATAAGTGACTAAGACACATGACACAAGCACATGGTGGGGCTAGGAGGTAAGTATTTTGATACCTATTTTTCCTTATAAATCCTTCAGCTATCCCCATTATCCTTCATATTTTTCCATAAATCCTCATTTTCATCCATAAAGCCTTGAAATTCGATTATCAAAGGTATAAATTGTTGTTTCTCTTAAATAAATTGAATTATACAGTTTTTAAAGCATTTAAATTGATATTTTAATTAAATTACATGATTAATTGACTTACCGTAATTGCTCCTAGATTGGATACTTGCAGGCTAGCTGGGCACAAACTAAAAGATAGAGAAGGATCCTTGATGTCCTAGGATGGATGAATTTCTAACAATTTTATAAAACAAGTTTTACAAGTGGCAAGTCAACACTAGTCAAAGCAATCTTCCAGCGCTGCCACTTAGCACAAAATCAGGGACAATTTCGATTTTGTATCGATTTGGTCTATTTTTATGGATCTGAAGGACGATCTCAAGGATAGTAGAGATATTAGGGGAATGTCATTATTAATCACCAGGATTGTAGCATTTTTAGTTTTCAAACAATTTGTATAAGTATTTGAATTCAAGATGTAATTCCGATCCAGTGATGGTAAATTTATGCTAAAGAAATAAAGACTTCAAACTTCAAATATCTTTGTGTTTGTTCATTCTTATGCTGTGAAAGTGATTTTAGTGTTGAGAACTCTATGATTCTTCCTGTGTGTGTGAGTGAAGCAGTGGAGGGCCCCCTCCGCCAAACCTGCACACCCAATTTCCTTATTGATACTCATTGGTATGTGTTTTAAAGTTTCCTGTAGAGTTTAATTGAATTAACAATATGTGTTTTAAAATCAAATTCAATTTCATATGTTGCAAGTAGGGTTTTACTATAGAAGAGGGTTAAGCATTTATGTTTGATTGATCAATTGTTGTAGGTGGTTTTTAGTTTCATCTTTCATCAGAATATACACTGCATTGTTGAGGAATTCCAAATACCTTGTGAGCTGACTTCTTGTAAAAGAACTCAACGTATTCCTGCACTCAACAACAGAGTTTTAATGTTATAGTTTAATTTTATGATTCTGTTATTTCAAATATTTAAGTGTTGATAAATTGAAGGATTCAAATGAGTACACTTCTGTAAGGAAGTTTTTGCATTCCTTAGTTTACAGTATTTAAGTAGTTCTAGATTCATTTTCAAAAGCTAAGTAGTTCTAGATACATTTTCAAAAGCTAAGTAGTTCTAGATTCATTTCCAAAAGCAGAATGTACTAGTCTAAGGTCTAATCCATATATTTTGGACATGCTTCTAAGTTTACGATTCCATATTGACATTTTAAATCTAAGCTCTGATTTACAACAGTAGATTGGAGCCCAACATTTTGGCGCCGCTGCCGGGGAAGCATACTTAGAGTTAGACATAGGAAGTTTAGTTTTCTTAAAAAAAAAAATTCAAGAACATAGAGTAGACTTTAGTTTTATGTCAAGACAAAGAGACGAGAAAGGAAAATTTGTGAAACCCCCCCAAAAATAGAGATAACAGGAACTTCTCCATCTGAGAAGAAATAATTCCTTACTATAAGTGCTGAAAAAGATATTGCAAAAATGACTGACGAGGAAACATCTAAAAAAGGACTAAACCTAGAACAATGTAGGGAGTATGAACGCAGGATGGAGATGGAAAACAAACACAGAGAAATGGATGAAGGAGAAACATTAAGAGGAGGATCAACCCCAGAACAACGAAGAGAGTATGAAAGAAGACTAGAATTTGAAAACAAAAGATAAGAAGATAGAAGAAATGAAAGAGTAGAAGAAGAACAGGAATCCAGTTTCAAATTTCCGATCTTAGACACTAGTATTATTCTAGGACAAGAAGTAAAATTGAAAAACATCCCACCATTTGTTTTACCTAACTTTTATGGCATGAATTCTGAAGATCTAGATTCATTTCTATTTGAATTTGATATTTTATGTCGTACCTATGGATATATAGATGAGACACATAAAATTCACCTCTTCCCTGCTACTCTTAAAGCTGCTGCATTAAAATGGTTCATGGGATTAGGAGAACATACTATAACCAGCTGGGATGACATGAGAAATATTTTTCTTAAGAAATATCAAGCATACTGTATATCCAAATATTTGAAAGATGATATTTTTAGGATGTCTCAGCAAGTAGATGAAAGTCTAGAAGAATATCTTGAGAGATTTTCGTATAACCTACAGAAATCCAAATATAATTCTTTGACATCTGATATCACCAGGACAATCTTTTTGAAAGGCATAAGAGATAAGTATCTTGACATTTTGAATGTAATGGGGAAAGGGGATATTTATTACCTACCATTTTATGAAATTACAGAGTTATGTCAAAAGTATTCACGAGGAAGAGCCAGAAATGGAAAAAGGGATGTAACTTCCAAGATAACCAAATCAGGAACATGAGGTATATCAAGAGCTGAGCTTGGACAATTATTAGAAGATTTCAAAACTAACCTTCTGAGTACTTTAGGGACACAGGTTGAAACATCAAAAACTAAAAAGAGACAAGAACAACAGGATCAACAAGGTCAAGCTCTGTCAATTTTCTATCCCAAATGTAGAAAGAAACATCCATTAAAAGAATGCCCTCTAAATAATGTGCATATTTGTGGATTATGTACAGAGAATCATAACACTGATGATTGTCCTAGGTTGAAAGAATTATAGGCAGCTCGAGTGGAAGAAAGTCAAAGCATGGAGTCTCTCTATCTTATGGCGCAGAAAAGACCATGGTAGCCACGCTTTCCAGGTATGTTTCAAGACACTATGCAACAATATTCTCAGAATTATCAATATCCTATTCAGAATTCATGGAATGCTCCTATGCCTTGGCAAACTTGGTCTCCTCAGCAAAACCAAAACCAATCTGCTCCAGGTTGGCGAGGATATGCTCATGGAAATCAAACATATCAGCAGGCCTATCCCTAGCCTTAACAACAATCTTTTCCTTATCCACAGTACCAGTAGAATCAGCCCTTATTTCGTCCACAACAAAACCCTACTTCCCAACTAACCCAACCTCCACAAATTCAGCTACCATCAAATCAACCTCCACCCCGACCAACACAGTTACCAACCCAACCAGTACCCAATCCTACTAACATAGTGGAAAAGCCCATGTATAATATTGATGAAGGAACCACATTTTCATATTCAATCCTTCCCATTCAAAACATCCACTTGGGGTCTAGAAAAAATTTGGCAAAAGAATCTCCCATTATTATAGAAGAACACATAGAAGAAGAGAAAAATCCAAAAAAATCAAATATAGAAAATTTGCAGCTAGATTTACAAAATCAGAAAGGTAAAATAGTAATTCCTCAAACACCTCCTTTTCCATAAAGGTTAGTTAAGGAAAAATTACCAATTGGCCTTCCTGATTTTGATGTCGTAATTGAATTAACAAATGTCTGCGTCAAAATTCCTTTGTTGCAAGCCATAAAAGATATTCCAATCTATACCAAAGCAATTAAGGAATTATGTCTTAATAAAAGAAAGAAGGATCCACCAACAATTCATGTAATTGGGAATCTAGCAGGCCTAATGTCAAATACTATCTTTACTGAAAAATATGTTGATCCAGGAATTCCAATGGTAATAATCACTGTCAAGAATTTTTCAATTTCGAAAACATTAATTGACTTGGGTGCAGCTATCAATGTAATGACACTGGAAACAATGGAATATCTGGACTTGAAAAATCTCAGACCAACCACTACAGTCTTAGAGCTAGCTGATAGGTCTAAAATCACACCAGAAGGAATACTAGAAGATATCATAGTTTCTTTGGATTCCTGGGAATATCCAGTAGATTTCATAGTTCTTCAACCAAAGTCTAATCTAGGAGGGCATCCATTGATTCTTGGAGGACCCTGGTTGGCCACAGCTAACGCTTTTATTGGTTGTAGAGCAGGAAATATTATCATTTCCCATGGAACAGAAATGAAACAAATTACACTATATCCTCTTGCTCAAAGACCTTCTATGACAGATTAGTGATCTTGGATTAATGAAACAAAAGAGCAAAAGGAAGAAGTAATTCAACCCATCTTAGGTATAAATCAACTTTATGATTTTCGAGAGGAAAATAATGAAGATTTGCTAGATTACTTTATTCCTAACCTAGATATCTCTGAAGAATTAAGAAACATGCAGTATGTTATTGCAGATTAGGTCCGAGGCTAGAATTTTCAAGAAAATTGCACAGTTAATTGTTTAGAATCATCACTTAATGACATTTTTTCTGTTCATTCAATAACTAATGCCCAAAGCAAAACAATTGAAATCAGTCCCGGGAAACACTTGAATATTGGTGCACATCTTACTTTATCACAAGAAGAACAATTGATTGAATTGTTGAATAAATATCACAAAGCATTTGATTGGGAATACATTGACATGCCAAGAATTCATCACGAAACATGCACTCATCACATTTACACATATGATAATATTAGACCTCTAAGGCAACCTCAACGAAGAATGAACCCCATACCGAAAGAGATAGTTAAGGAGGAATTGCAAAAGTTATTAAAGGTAGGATTTATCTACCCTATCTCTGACAGTCAATGGGTCTCTCCGTTAGTTGTTGTTCCCAAGAAGAATGGAAAATGGAGAATTTGTGTCGATTATAGGGAGTTAAACAAAGCAACACGTAAAGATTATTTTCCATTGCCATTTATTGATCAAGTGTTAGATGAATTAGCTCGAAAACAATGTTTTTCATTCTTAGATGGTTTTAGTAGATACAATCAAATCAGAATTGCATCAGAGGACCAGGACAAAACTACTTTCACATGTCCCTTGGGTACATATGCCTATAAGGTTTTACCTTTTGGTTTATGTAACGCTCCAACTACTTTTCAGAGAGAATTCCTAGCCATTTTTTCCGATTTAATTCATGAATGCATTGAAGTATATATGGATGATTTTTCTGTGGATGGAAATACTTTTGATGACTCCTTGGAAAAGTTAGAGAAAATCCTAAAAAGATGCATTGAATAAAATCTTTCCCTTAGCAATGAAAAATCTTTCATGATGTTAACTGAAGGGATAGTGTTAGGCCATCATATTTCATCATCTGGAATAAATGTGGACCATGCAAAAATACAAATCATTGCGAATTTATCTGAACCAAAAACTCAAAAAGATGTGAGAAGTTTTTTAGGATATGCAGGCTATTACCGAAGGTTTATTGAAATTTTTTAGTAAAATAGCTCTGCCATTATTCAAATTGCTTTCAAAAGATGTACATTTTCATTGGGATACTAATTGTCAAGTTTCCTTTCAGAAACTTAAAGAGAAGCTCTCAACTACACCCATCTTAAGGGGACCAAACTGGACATTGCCATTTCACATCTCTATCGATGCATCAAATACTGCAATAGGGGCTTATTTGGGTCAAAAAGAGAATGTCATGACTTATGCTATTTACTTTATCAGCAAAAATCTAACCCCTACAGAATTGAATTACATAGTTACTGAAAATGAGATGTTGGCATTAGTTCACGCTATGAACAAATTTCGTCATTACATTACTGGTTATGAAATCTTTCTCCATACATATCACTTTGCCTTAAGATATTTAATGAACAAGTCAATTACTAATGGCAGGATAACAAGATGGCTATTATTGATGCAGGAATTCAACATTACTATTCTAGATAGACCTGGAAGAGAAAATCAAGTGGCAGATTTTCTGTCTCGATTAAACAATTCTGGTGAGGTTGTTCCTGTTTCAGATAGTTTCCCTGATGAACACTTATTTTCTATTTCTGTTATAACTCCATGGTATGCTGATATAGCTAACTATTTATCGTCAGGAAGGCTACCTCCATCTATGTCATCAAAAGAAAAGAAAAAAATTATTAAGCAAAGTGCTAGACACATATGGGTCAATGGAGATCTTTTCTATACATGATATGATCTTATCATTAGAAGATGTGTACGGCAAGATGAGGTTTTCAAAATTTTAAAATCTTGTCATGATGAACCGTGTGGTGGCCATTTTGCAGACAAATGAACAACATACAAGATACTCAACTTAGGGTATTATTCTCCCTTTATTTTCAAAGATTCCAAGAAGTATGTTAGGAGCTGTGATATTTGTCAAAGGATGGGACGACTAGTACCATTTGATGAGATGCCACTCCAGCCACAAGTCCTCATAGAGCCATTCGAAAAATGGGCTCTTGATTTCATCAGTCCAATTAATCCACCATCACAAGGGAAGAGGTACATTTTAGTATGTACTGACTATGTTACAAAGTGGGTGGAAGCCAAACCATTACCAAGGGCCATAGAACAAATAGTAGTAAACTTTCTCTTTGAAGACATATTTGTTAGATTTGGAGTTCCTAGAGAGATTGTTACAGATCAAGGGGCATAGTTTACTTCTAAATTGGTGCAAGAGATAACATCCAAGTACAAGATCAAGCACAACAAATCTACACCTTATCATCCACAAGCCAATGGCCAGGTGGAGTCTACCAACAAAAATTTGGAAGGAATCATAACCAAGACAGTCCAGATGCACATAAAAGATTGGTCAGATAAGCTTACTGAAGCTTTATGGGCATACAGAATTACATGGAAAAACAATACTGGTTTTTCTCCCTATCAGCTAGTCTATGGTAAGCAAGTACTGTTACCAATTGAATTCCAAATTCATACTTTTAAATTAGCAGCTAATTTAGGGATGGATCTTTCTGAAGCACAACAAGAAAGGATACCGCAGTTAAATCAATTAGATGAGATGAGACAAGCTGCAGTAGAACAAAATATTTTGGGACAACAACAGAGAGCCCAATGGCATGAGAAGTTCATCAAAAAGAAACAATTTCACATTGGTGACTGGGCCTTATTGTTTGATTTGAAGTTCAAAGACTTCAAAGCCAAGTTCACAACTCATTGGCTTGGTCCATATGAGATTGCAGAGGTGTATGACAATGGATCAGTCAAATTACAAACAATAGATGATGAAGCAAGTACATTTGTGGTTAATGGCCATAGGTTAAATCTCTACACTAATCCTAATAACAAAGAATATTTCCTATAGTAGATTTCTCATTAGAGGGAGATAGAGGTGTTGGACAAACACAATGGTGTTCTCCTTTACTTTCTTCTTAGAAAATATTCTGATATAAAAAAAAAGAAAAAAAAGGGAGTTTAGTTGTGAAAACTAGGAAAATGACACAACATAAACTCAAATTTTCCTTGGAAAACCAAGTTTACTTGGCCATTGAAAATTCACAAAAACAATTTCACCTTCCTGGTTTCAGTTCTTTCATGGATTCTTTTTCCAAATAAGCAGTTTTTCCATATCAGTTTTTAGCAGCCAATAAAGATTTTGTTCGCCTTGAGGACAAGTCAATAAATAGGCCTGAGAGGGATGAGAATATCAAGCTTTCCTTTTCAAGTTTTGAAACCCTCCAATCCTCCTACATATGCTAGCATAAGAATATTAGACTTGCAGAGGGACCTGAGAAGAAGCACATTTCATTTGCAGAGGGACCTGAAACAAAGACACAGCAAGCTACAGCCAGAAGGAACATCAAGGTAGTTGCAACAGAAGACACATCGAAGTAGAGAACACATCAAAGCAAAAGGACAATCAAAAGCTATAGAAAAAAAAAAACCAACCACTTCAAGCAGCATGAAAGCACAAAGGGATATCAAACAAGTTTGTAAGAATTTTGATTTTTATGTTTTAAAAGTTTGCATGGTTCTTTGTTTTTGAGTAATTACAACATGCCTATCACCCTCACAATCCTAGCCATCTACCCATTCACCCATTCACTTACCCACTCATCTACCCAAGGTATCAAAATTAGTGGTCCAATAACAACAGAGGCAATTTCAGACTTTTTAATCCATGCCTAAAAAGTGCATCCTACAAGAAAGCTTTAAATCCAGTTTCAAAGAAGCAAGGAGGGTTCTTTAACCTAGAAAATTCGAAATTTAACTTATATTTTCTCTACATACTCTATTTTATTTGCATTTTATGCATCAAGTCAAAAAGTGATAAAAGAGTATGTAAATGGACTAAAAAGGTATGTGAAGAACTTAGTGGCAAGTTTGAAAAATGCTTGCAAAGGAAAGAGGGAAATCATTGAAACTCACCTCCACGAAATCTGCTTATACATAGGGAGGCGCACTTTTCCAATTTGAAATTCGAAGTGTTTTCATTTTTTTTTCCAAACTGTCTTTGCTAAGTCCCATACTTCACTTCCATGATGGTTTAAGGGGTGAAGGAATGATGAGTAAACCAAGGAAAGGAGGCATTAACAGAGGCACTGCATAGAAAATTAGAAAACACAGCCTGCTAATTGGTAAACTTAGGGATTTTTCTCCATTATCTTTAGCGAGAATATTTCAGGTGGTCTGATGAAGAGAAACCCTAGTTGCACGCAGCCATAGAAGTTTTTATCTCAGGACGTGTTTAGGAAGGAGTCACCAAGGGAAAGGTAAACTTGAAATGTTTTAAGATTTGCTAGATTTGACTTCCAGAATTTGCTAGATTCGACTTCTAGAGAAACAATTAAGAACAAGAAATTTTTCAGAAGTTTAGAATTAAAAATTGCAAGCTAGGGTCAAGTTCTGCTTATAAGTTTTATTTGCATAGAAGAATTCTTCAAGTTAAAATTGCGAAATGGTGTTTAGGATGGAACGAGAAAAATTTGATTCCTCTGTCATTCATGAAAAATGTATGGAAATTTTTGAGAGGAAACATTGGGTCCCCTTCTTTGAAAAGTTTGATGGACAGAAGGACAATGTTAGCCTAGAGTTTGCTTGTTCATTTGATGGTGAAAGGGATACAACAGGTAATCTCACCTTCAGACTGTCTGAGGACATTATGGCACAAATCATTGGGTTACCTCAACAGGGAGAAAGGTTCTTTAAGACAAAACAGTTTGAGGAGAAGGCATGGACACCCTTCTTATGCAGATCAAGGGCAGGCTCAATACAATGGAAGAAAGGAATACCAAGGAGTTGGTTGATTCATCCTTGGGATGAAATAACATATATCATCTAGAGATTCATCACTTGTGAAGGAAGGTTCAGCATTATATATCTCTATCACATCAAGATAATGCAACATTTGAGGGGTGACTGTGAGATTAACATACCTCATTTTCTGTTATAGAGCCTTTCTAAGATCGCTAAAGCTGTTCAAAAACACACTAAAGACAAGCTAACAAGACTTTTTCATTGTGGGCTCATCAAGATAATCATCATACATGAATTACAAAAACAATCCTTGACATGGCAGCAATTTGTCATTCATAATAAGTTTGAAGAACCAGAAGAGATACCTGAAGAAGGAGCGCTCATAATGGCAGGCACTGAAGTTGAAGAAGATAACCCTAAGGAAGCAAGTTCAAAACTTCCTAAGGGAGGAATGGAAGAAGATGAATTTCTAATGATAGCAGGCACTGAAGTTGAAGAAGATAACCCTAAGGCAACAAATTCAAAATTGCCTAAGGGAGGAATGGAAGAAGATGAATTGCTAATGATAGCAGGCATTGAAGTTGTAGAAGATAACCCTAAGGAAACAAGCCCAAAACCGCCTAAGGGAGGAAGGAAAGAAGATGAAGTGCCAATGATAACAAATAATGAAGATGACTCTAAGGCAACAAGCCCAAAACAACGTAAGAGAAGAATAAGAACAACGAGCATGGTGAAAGATGAGAAGAAATTCCAAGAGAAAGATAAGATCTTCACCACTTATGAGAAGAAATCAAGGAAACACCAGCAAGCCCAGAAGAAGCAAGCACTGGAAAATGATGATGAGGCACAACAAAATCATTATGCATACATTCAATCCTTGGAAATTCAAGAGGAAAGTCTAGCAGGTGAGATTGGACAACATGATGAAGAGGTGAATATCATCTCTGAACAACAAATTGTAGAAGAAAGTATGGAGATAGATGTTCAAACAATTGAAAAGACTCCAACTAACAGAGAAGAGCAAGATAATGAGGATGCAACCATCATTTCTCCTGTCTTTGAGCAGCAAGTCATAGAAAAAGAAAGAAAAGAGTATTCAGGGCAGGATAATGAAGAAGAGGAAGTTGGAATGGACACTATCTCTGAGCAGCCTTCAATAGAGATGAAAAAGAAGAAATCTTCCAGGAATAGCAAAAAGATTGAGAAGTTAAAATTGAAGGTGAAGGAATTAAAGCTATAGAATGAGAAATTAAAGGAGAAAAATAGAAAGCTTCAAGTTCAAAAGATGAAAATCTCTAAACATTCATACAAATGGTATCAGCAAAAGAAAACTTTCAAGGAAAAATATTAGAGATTAAGGGTCCTTTATGCAGCTCGAGCTAGTACAGATGCATCATCACAGACAGGAGATATGTCAGATGATGAGTAGCAACAGTACAACAACAATATTGTGCATGGGAATATGCAGATTTAGTTTTGGAAATAGTTTTGTGCATGAGGACATGCAATAGCTTCCTCTTGGGGGAGATGTTGGTCACTATTTTGAAACCTATTTTGCCTTATAAATCCTTCAGCTATCCCCATTATCCTTCATATTTTGCCATAAATATTCATTTTCATCCATAGAACCTTGAAATTCTATTATCAAAGGTATAAATTGTTGTTGCTCTTAAATAAATTGAATTATGCAGTTTTTAAAGGATTTTAATTGAGATTTTAATTAAATTACAGGATAAATTGACTTCTCGTAATTGCTCCTAGATTGGATACTTGCAGGCTAGCTGGGCACAAACTGAAAGATAGAGAAGGATCCTCGATTTCCCAGGATGGATGAATTTCTAACAATTTTATAAAACATGTTTTACAAGTGGCAAGTCAACACTAGTCAAAGCAATCTTCTAGTGCTGCCACTTAGCACAAAAACAGGGACAGTTTCGATTTTGTATTGATCTGGTCTATTTTTATGGATCTGAAGGACGATCTTGAGGATAGTAGAGATATTAGGGGAATGTAATTATTAATCACTAGGATTGTAGTGTTTTTAGTTTTCAAACAATTTGTATAAGTATTTGAATTCGAGATGTAATTCCGATCCGGTGATGGTGAACTTATGCTAAATAAATAAAGACTTCAAACTTCAAATATCTTTGTGTTTGTTCACTCTTATGTTGTGAAAGTGATTTTAGTGTTGAGAACTCTGTGATTCTTCATGTGTGTGTGAGTGAAGTAGTGGAGGGCCCCCTCTGCTGAACCTGCACACCCAATTTCCTTATTGATACGTATTGGTATGTGTTTTAAAGTTTCATGTAGAGTTCAATTGAATTAACAATCTGTGTTTTAAAATCAAATTCGATTTCATATGCTGCAAGTAGGGTTTTACTACAGAATAGGGTTAAGCGTTTATGTTTGATTGATCAATCGCTGTAGGTTTTTTTTAGTTTCATCTTTCATTAGAATATACACTAAATTGTTGAGGAATTCCAAATACCTTGTGAGCTGACTTCTTGTAAAATAACTCAACGTATTCCTGCACTCAACAACAGAGTTTTAATGTTATAGTTTAATTTTATGATTCTGTTATTTCAAATATTTAAGTGTTGATAAATTGAAGGATTCGAATGAGTACGCTTCTGTAAGGAAGTTTTTGCATTCCTTAGTTTACAGTATTTAAGTAGTTCTAGATTCATTTCCAAAAGCAGAATGTACTAGTCTAAGGTCTAATCCATATATTTTGGACATGATTCTAAGTTTACGATTCCAGATTGACATTTTAAATCTAAGCTCTGATTTACAACAGTAGATTGGAACCCAACAATCCTTCACTAGCATGGCCCCATGGAACAATAACAAATAATATGACAATATAACATCAGAATGTGACAATATGACCAAATCATGGCCCCTCAGATACACAATAAAATACCTAAAATGATGAATGTTGGGAGGTGTGGACCCTACTAATGCTGGAACAAGTGCTAGAAGGTGTGTACATCATCATCAAAATATCCCATACTAATTTCATGTCATTTCCTTTCCCCACTAATCCAAATCGATTTCCTAAATGAGCCATTTCTCTACCGGAAAACCACCTTTGAAAGTACAAAAATTCCAGTAACTCGCTGCCAAGTGTCCCAGACACAAATCTGACTATGAGCCATTCCTCTACTGGAAAACCACCTTTGAAAGTACAAAAATTCCAGTAACTCGCTGCCAAGTGTCCCAGATATGGGTCCCAGATATGGGGTAATATGGTAATAATGATTGTCTGGACCCTCCATCCCATCAGGAGATCCCTAGGAGAACGTTCATGCTCAATGAAAGCACTGGATAGGCCATTTTTTAATGTTAAACAGGAGAAAAGTGGTAATATGACCATAACATCATCTACAAATTCCCAGAAATGATACCTAAGTGCACCAATGAGCTAATAATGCTCAACTCCACTAGGGATGAGTACTCATACACCATGTGACCATCAAAAGATACCTCTGTAATCTCATCCATGCCTAAAATAATAAAAATAATGGTTTGTAAATAATAATAATCATAAAAATCCACCAAACCATCATCTAAAAAGGTTGTCTAAAGCATGAAACCATCAAATGGAAACATATGGGCCATGAATAAACCATCTCTATCATTTTCTGCCCAAACTCATCCTAGACCATGTGGTTGACTTGGTCAAACTAGGTTGACCAGGTCAAGAATGACCAAAATAATGATCCAGATCACGAATGACTGCTTTTGCAAGTACAAAATGTTATGATATGATCCTTTAGTTATATCATTAGCTAGACTAAAGCATAGAATGATGTTTCATTGGTGTAAGCATGTAAATAATATAAATAAGTCTAGATCAAAGTAATTAGCTACTATAAACCTGATTTTCAAGTGTATACTCGTTTACTGACTTGAACAATTTTCTAACCATGGGTGAGGGTGTAAAAAACAAAGGCTATGCTATGGGAAAGAATCAACAACCTCAACACAACAATCTCTTGGATGAAGGAACCAAGGAGACCACCTAGACATATGCTGGATAGAAGATAACATGGGGGATTGCGGTGTCTCACAAATGGGTAGAGTGATGAGAATGTTTCCAATAGACTCTAGACAAGCAACCTTTTAGAAATTTATTTATTTGTCAGCTTTCACATTTAATATTTAACATATATTTCACTTTATATATTTTCACTAGCCAGCCTGCAAGAGCAGGTGCCCTGAATAGCCTGGCGGGACTCAGATAATGACTCGGTATGACCTCCATTTCCCACCACCGTCCAAAGGTGCGATGGAGTGACCACCATGTTTACCTGTAGGGCAAAACCGCCTTACATCATACAAAGGACGAGTACGTGTCCCTTGTACACTAACTAGCTAATATAGATATGCATGGTAGTGTTTAACAACCATGTTTTTGTTGACTAAGCATCCCTTAGATATAACATTTAAGACCCGATGCTCTAGTGTTTATCAACACTGTTTGTTAGGAATACTTGGTTTCGAGGACTAGGGTAGAGCAACCACTGTGACTAAATCACACACTCCATATTTGAGACACAATGCAAACTGGGAATCTATCCAACATAGAGGTCTAGGTGGGGGAAGTTCTCGAGATCACTAGCTAAAGTGTAAGTTGTGATATAACCAAAACTGGAAGATAACGGATGGACGATGAAAATGACTTATGGTTCCATGGATACCAAAGCCCCTAAAATAAGGGAATGAAAAAGTCAGTACTACAAAGAGTAAGGGTATGACCAACAAGTATATACAAGAACCTCCTAATAATAGTAACCAACCACTTCTATTCTAAACAACAAGTAAGCATCAAATAAGATAGATCCAACAAGCATCATAATATACCCAGTCATAAACTACCTAGATAAGAGGAAGAGCACATCAACAACCCATATGTACCAAAATATACATGCTGGATCATATACCTGAGTCCCTAATCTGAACTACCTGAACCACACTGAAGCACTGCTATTGTAGATATTTCTTCCTACAGATAAGAAGAAGCCCTCTTAGGATAAAGCAAGAAAGACTAACTCTATACTAAGAAAAAAATGAAACAAATGTGATCTTGTTCCCTAGATTAAACAAGTGTTTTAGAATTCTTGTATTGAAAAGAATGAGAGAAAGTAACTCACCTTCACTCTTGATGTTTTGTCCCGCTTGTCGTTCCAATCCTGAAGTCCTCACGATGAACCTGTTGAGATCAAACAATAGACAAGCATATGCAATTCTCCAATATCTCTGAATCACAAATTAGAATCTAAATCCACATAGATACAAGCCATGAAATTGAAATACAATCAACACACATGAGTTGGGAAACAAGGCAAGTTAACTTTATTACAACTTGAAGATTCTTACAAAGGTTGCTTGATGTCCAAGTCAACTCCAGATCCAATTCCTTCCTCTAGCTATCTCTGCAAAAGGCTTATGATCATAGGTTTGATGCCCCAAAAGTCCTCCCTTTGGCCCATGGAAGGCCTCTCCTTTATAGTGTTGGGAAGGGTAACGATAAGGAGAGTAAAATGGATCTAAAGAGTGTTTAGTGGGTCAGGCCTACTAAATAGAGAGAGGGGTTGGGATCGAATCAAGGTTGTGGCCCAAGAAAATATCTCGAAAGGTAAGATCCCAAAATCCATGGAAAAAGGCTAAAATTGGATTATCGCGCCCCCAGGTCTAAGCATAACGCGATATTACCACGCCCTAGGGTAGGAGCAAAACACGGTAACCCTAATTATCGCGCTTCCATAGATGTGCAGAGCGCGATAATTCCTACAGATTGGATTTGTCTGGGTGACACGTGGTAGGTAAGATGTTGCTTTCAGTGTTCAAGCAATAGAATTCACTCTTGGGTGTCCAGATGATCATTAAGGGGAAGTGTCATTTAGGTCGCTTGGTGTAAGGATGTGACACTAGGGTTTGTTGTGTAATATTGAGGTATAACAGATGCCCCCTAAAGTGTGAGGTCAAAAGAGACTGATGGCCAAAAGACTTTACAAATACTTTGCGGAGATAGCATCAAGGGGAGCAACGAGGAGCTGAAACAAAAAAAAAATGTCAGATATACCACCGAGGCGGGCATTCCCATGCTCAAAAACAATTGACTCAAAGCATGGCTGACGACCAATACATTGCAGATCCATGAGTACTGAGATGATATACACTGTAGACAAATCATGGCTACTGTGAACAATCGTAGATCCATGAGACAATAATGACACAGCCACGACCAATACATAAGTGGATCTGTGTGACAATACAAGAGTGACGTCTTCCATGTAATGAATAGGTGGAAACCTGACCAAAGAAACACCATTGCAGCCTGGACATAATCAATAAAAAAAAAGGTGTCCAGGGTCTTCTACCCGATTGCAAATGATATGAATCTAGCCATGTGATTACAAGGTGTTGAAGTCAAACATGGTAGAAACCATTTGATTATCGGTCAATGATATGAACCGTTAACAAATGCGAGGGAAATCACCAATGATGACAATGATCCCCAAGGTATCTGTAGTACATCTCAACGAAATGCGAATAAATGAGTTGATGTCGAGCACTCGAGAGATGATTCAAACGTCATTGATGAAAACCTACTGTCGAACACGAGGAAACCTGCCATTGAGGCATGCAAGTAACAAGGTACTAGTGGTTGACTCCTAAGCCTAATTCCTGGATAGTTATTTGGCGTCGACAGGAATAGACTCGTCGAAGGTGGGCCATAATGATTCCCACATCATCGACACAAAATCAGAACGAGAGATAATATGTAACGATGGAGCAAGAGAACATGTATTGACACAACAGAAGACTTGACATAGTGGATGACTTAGAGCAATGCAAACCCTTTGAACATGTAATGGCATGGAACAGAACCTAGCAGCAGGGATTGTAAATAGAAGAGAAAAAACACATGATGAGTAGGGTCATGGCCAAAGGGACGACTCGAGATGATGACCATAACTCAACAGAAAAAAGATAAATACCCAACAATAGACAAGGGACGGACGCATGCCATGTTCAAAGGTGACGACTGACAAGCTGCCAACAAGATAAACTTGACTCATTTCCCATTTTCCCCCGACATGATGGACGAGTACCTTTTTGTTGTTTTACAAGCTTGAAGAGGATAATAGATGCTCGGTATAGCTCACCTCATAGATGAGTTTGATCTCACATGTTTTACGAATCTGAGAAAGGAGGGGTTCATCCCAAAGTGGGCCTTTCTATGTTGAATTTTAACGAGTCCAAGGAAGGAAAACTCGACAGTTTTTCACATTTAGAGAGCCTGAAAAACTTAAAGAAGGCTCCAGAATGTACTTTTTCGTAAATTTTAGTCCCTCAGTTCCGAAAAAGTGTAAAAAAATTCCTGAGAGAACTCTCCCAGCCAAAAGTTGACTGAGGTATACCTTTCTCGTAAATAGTCTAGATAGGTCGAAAAAGGGGTAACCTATCACTGAATAGACGACCTTTCAAATACTTTTACAAGTGTGAAAGAGACAAGTGCACTTGGCGATATTTTCGAAACGAGGGAGTTTGAAAAGAGCTTAAAGAGAACTCCGATGGTCTTTTTCGTAATTTTTAATCATTCTGGTCTAAAAAAAGAATAAAATAATACCAAAACGATACTTTCCTCATCGTTTTACGAGCACGAGTAAAGTCGACTAAGCTCGACACCATTTACTTGATTTTAACAAGCACGACACAGATGTGAAAAAGCGCTTGGAATATTTTTCAGGTTTTAATCCAGAGCGTGAAAAAGATAAAGTCAACTCAAATGAAGGTCAAAACATTAACATATCGCTAGTGTGAACAAAGTTTAAAGATCCTGTCAAAAATGGTTAATGAAGCCTCAGAAAAAGATATTAGTAATGTGAAGTATTTGACCTAAAAAGATATTTAATAAAATGATAAGCAAAAATGTAGTTATGCAACTTATATAAGCAAGAGGTAAAAATAGAGAGTTACCATTTTCACTTTGCTATTTTTGCTCATAGAGGGATTTTTACCCATTGAAAAGCAAAACTTCAAGTGACTGTATCTGGAGATCCGAGGCACCATTCTCACAACCGTCTGCACTAGGTAAGAGCTCATAAGCTCCTCTTTCAATTCATGTCCTTATTTTTTGATTTCTCATCAGTTTGATAATTTTTTGAGGAAGCCCTAGGGTGTCTTTTTCGCCTTTGTAATTATCACGGCCCCCCTCTGTCGAGAAGCGCGGTAATCTCAGGATTATTGCTCTATATCTCCATACTGGGGCGCGGTAATTCCTCATTTCGAGCAGCCAGGTGACGCCCAGGTGCGATAATCACAGAAAAAAGGAAAAAATGTTTGATGTTTCCTCATGTTTGGGATGAGATCAGTCTTCCAGTTTGTTGATGGATGCTTTACTTGTCTTTTTGTAGGGATTTTCATCTCATTTAAGGAAAAATGGTTGATTGGAAGGAAAGGGAACATGAAGTTGATGATCAGGTGGCTACAAATAACGAAATGACACTAAATGCACTGTGGGCATGTGGGTTGTTGAAGTTCTTCAAGACCAAAGGTATTCGAAAACAGAGCAAACTTCTAACTCACATAATACAAATGTGGGAGCCCGACATTCAGGATTTCTGAGTTGGGGAGCATACCCTCAAGATTGAACTTGAGGATATTTACTTTCTCACTGGCCTCTCTAAGAGAGGGGCGAGGGTGAACCTGATGGAGCACAGGGCTTCAGATGAGAGTACCAATGATTTGATTGTGCGGTACTGCCGACAGGGTTCCTCAAAGAAAAGTAGGAAAGTGGCCATCAAGGATGTAATAGAGCTCCCATTGAGGACTATACTGTTTACCATAACCTAGGTGGAGGGTAGTGTGAGCCCTCATTAGGCATCCCAAGCACAAATGAATCTTGCCGTAGAGTGTATGGCGCCAACTTTGTTCAATTGGTGTGAAGGGGTATTATCCAACTTCAAGGAACAAGTGACCAAGTGTAGAAATGGAGATACTCGCCAATTTGGATATGGGAGTATCTTGGTCACCTTCCTTTTGGAGAGGGTTCCATTGTTGTGTCCACAGATATCCATGCCTATCCGCCCTATGACCGAGCCTCAGATGGGTCGGTGAAGTGACTACGCCGGACGGCTCGGGAGATCACAAGTATTAGCCTTCGGCGAGGACTTCTTCTTGTGGATCGAGGAGCAGATCGTGATGATCGATGACTACCTCTATGTAGGGGTGGATTTCCGGGAGGACATTGACTTGGCATTGCCCGATGACGAGGATTGGGACAACTCAAGTATAACCTTCACCAATGTATTTTTAACTTTTCAAATATATATAATTTTTAGTGATTTTTTAATTTGTAAAAGATCTAATGTGTGTACATGTGCATGTCGTAGATTGCGGACCAAGGAGACCAGTGGGCTATTCACCGCTGCGCCGAGGTGAGGTCCAGTATCAGGCCGTTGCTGAGGAGGAAGAGGAGGACGAGGAAGAAGCAAGAGGTATCCGCGATGTGGAGAAGAATCTTACGGGTTTGCATTTTGGAGTTCCTGCTATGAGGATAGACGATGTTCCTCTCCATCTCCAGTAGCATACTGTGGGTTTGCCTAGGCATATCGGCCTACTCCTCCGTAGGGTGGCTAGATCCGTGGTATGTTACCACGAGCAGTGCGAGGATCGTGAGGGTCGCGATGATCGCGAGAGGTATCCTTAGACAGTAGTACTCACTTTTTGCGGCATGTACATGATATGTAGGCCCGAGGGCCAACTTTTGTATGGGACGAGTCCCCAATTTTGTCTTTTAAACACATCATATGTATCGAGAAAAACACTTTTATATGCGATTATATACATGTGGACTTATTTCTATGACTTATTCATGTACAATGGCTTGTGTGTTTGATTCATGATGTACTTTTTATGTATGAGCTAGATGCCAATCCAAAATATAGTTAGCCAATGAGTCGGCTACAAAATTGAATTCCATTGGTATATGTTGATATGAAATGTAATCAAAAGATCGTTCCAAGAGGCATACCCTTCTAAATAAGCGAAGTAATATGGGATCGCGAACAGTGTAGACACGATTCAACTGGGACACCACGAGTTGGGAGTCTGGAAAGACTGATAAGGAGTCGATTCCAAGGGAAGAAACTTCAGTTAAGAGTCCGATGACTGCATGGTACTCTGCAATGTTGTTGGTTGCGGGGCCCAAGCAAGTGCCTCCTGAAGATACCAACTCACCAACAGGAGAATAGATAACCCATGCTGCGGAGGCAAGGTTCTAGGTGTTTCGGCTAGCACCGTCAGTGAATCCATAGTAGGCAGACATCTACGCATAGAAGCACAAGTTGAGGTAAATGAGGATACATGAAATAAAATCCATGCACACACACACACACAAAAAAAACTGAAAACAAGCTAAGTACATTATGTACAAAATGTCCCGTGTGGGATAAACCTACGCATAAAAACGTTTTAGGTACAACCCATTACAGAGCTGCGCCAAGGTGTATCGTCATAGTCGATTAGCTCGTAGGCTCCTTTTTCCAATACACGCTTTATAGTGAAGGGACCGTACCACATGGACTCTAGCTTTCCTTTTCCTAGTTTGTCATGCATCTAGTTGTATGTGAGTACGAGGTTGCCTTCGTTGAAAATCCGAGGTTGAACGGACTTGTCATACTGTGCTTTGATGCATTTCTTATGGGCTTCATTGGCTAAAGCAGCGTCGCGACGGGTTTCATATAGCGTAGCTAGATACATAAATCATTCCTCTTCGGAAGTCGTATTGGGAAGTAGCTCTATGGCTATTTTCAGTGACGGAATTTCACATTCAATCGGAAAAATGGCTTCCATGCCATACACCAGTTGAAACGGTGTGAACCCGGTAGCACGTTTCACTGAGGTTCGGTAGGCCTATAATGCCGAGAAGATGGCTAAGTGCCAATTGGACTTATGAGTACCCACAATGCATTGTATCATGCGCTTCAAAACTTTGTTTATGGCTTCGACTTGGCCATTGTCCTGTGGGTAGTATGGGGTTGAGTTTTCATGACGAAAACCCAACTTGGCACTCAATTATTCAATCATATGGTTCTTGAAGTGGGAACTGTGATTGGTCATGATAGACCGTGGAACTCCAAACCTAGCTATGATGTGGTTGAATATGAAATGCGCTACTGTTTTACCGTCTTTTGCAAAATTAGGCATCGCTTCAGCCCATTTTGTGAAATAATCGATAGGTACTATGACATAGCTATGCCCCCCAGTTAAAGTGGGCTTACAATGCGTGAAATCGATGCCCCATTTGGCGAAGGGGCCGATGGCAATAACAAGGTGAAGTGGAGCAGGATGCGAGTGTTTCTTGCTATGGAAGAATTCATAGGGTGGACATTTCTTGACCATTTCAATGCAGTCTTTGAAAATAGAGGGCCAAAAATATCCCACTTGTAAAATATTATGGGCCGTATCCATCCCAGAGAGATGACCACCACATGCTCTAGAGTGGTAGTTGTTAAGAACGTGTTCAGCCTTATCTAAAGTTAAACAATGTTGAAGGATAGTATCAACATCACAGTGATAAAGGGTATCATTGATGATGAGGTAATACTTGGCATGATGTTAGATACATCGACGTTCATCGTAGTTAAGTTCAGGCCAAAAATGTTGGGTTTGGAGATAGAGTATGATATCCCCATACCATGGATCAGATGTGCAAATGAGAAACAACTATTCATTGGGGAGAGAATCGATGGGCTCTGGTTGCTCAGTGACACAAGGCAAAGTACAAATTAACTCTACAAAGACCAAAGATTTCTTGGATTTTGCTTTGGAAAATTCCAAGTCAAATTCTTGAAGGACAACAATCCAATGAGAGTATTTGCCCCCAAGCACTCGACGTGTGAGGATGTAGTACATTGGATTGAAGTCAGCGATGACAGTGATTCGGCGGAACCTCTGGACAACAAAAACTGTAGCCAGAGCTAGTATTTCAACATGCGAGTAGCGGGTTTCGGAGTCGAGGAGACTCTTACTAAGATAATAAACCACATGTTCTATGTCGTTGGTGTCTTCCTAGACTAACACCATGCCAATGGTGGAAGTGGAAGATGCGAGATATAAGATGTAATCCCGTGTGTAATTGGGGGGTTGAATTACGGTATCCTTAGTGAGGGATTCCTTTAGATTATCAAAATATCGTTGGGCTTTGTCATCCCAAAAGAAAGGGATGTTATTTTTTAGAAGCCTCATGTAGCCCTTTGTGATCTCGAAAAAATTGCACACGAAACAACATAGAAAGTGTGCATGCCCCTGCAAACTTTGAAGTTCTGGTATGTCCGTGGGTGAAGGTAGAGCTAGAATGGCTTCTACCTTCGTTGGGTCTAAATGTATACCGTCTTTGGAGATTATGAATCCCAATAGTTTTTTGGCTTCGATACAAAAGACGCACTTGTGTGGATTTAAACGGATATTGTAGTGGTGGCACCTTGAAAAGATGGCGCTTAAATGATCTGGGTGATCCTCCCGAGCCTGTGAATGGGAGGGGAGGTCATCAAGATACGGTTTTACAATATGTTTAATATCGTTAAATGCATATGACATCGCCCATTGGAAAGTTGCCCTAGAATTCTTTGAGGCCAAAGGGTAGATTTCGGTAAGGCTGTCTTATGCTCGTCGGCGGGGAGTATCTCTATCTGATTATAGCCGGAGAAGCCATCCATAAATGAAAAAATGACACTTCTGACACAGTTATCGATAATCTGGTCAATAAACGGAGTTGGATAGTTGTTTTTTGGACAAGCTTTGTTCAAATCTTGGTAATCGAAACAGACTCTAATCTTACCCTATTTCTTGGCTACGAGAACAATGTTAAACACCCATTCTGTCAATGGGATAGGATAGATAAAACCAACATGCAGAAGTTTTTCAACTTCTGCTTTGATAGCTACTGCCTTGTGGGGATGAACGTGTCGGAGTTTCTTCCGAACTGGTCGAGCACTAGGAAAAGTTTAGATCTCATGGACCACGATGGAAGGGTCTATTCCTGGCATTTCTTCATAACTCCAAGTAAAGATGTCGCGGAATGTTTTAAAATAGGTGGTATGGAACTCCAATTCGGTGGGAGTACATGTTTTTCCGATGTGAATGTTCTCCATGACACCAGGTTTCACTGAAATGTTAATAGGAGTGGTTTCCATGAGGTTGGACAAGTTTCCTTCAGAAAATATATCATCGAACGAAGTGGGAAACTTGGGTTTAACAATTTCAAGTGAACTGCTAGGTTTGGTGTCTTGTTCGATTGCATGTATGGTAGGAAAAGAAGATCAGTGATGGAAATATTCCCAGGGTGGTTCATCGATGCACATAACCTCTATGATTGATTCGTCGGAAGGAAAAATCAGTGTGAGAGAATCGACAAGTGACGACGATGGACCAGTCTTAGATGAGAGCTGTGCCACGGCGTGGTGCATAGTAGGATTGACCCAATCTGTGGCTGACTAGATCGCTTGATAAGTTGCGAGGTTCCTGTTTAAAGGCATGGAGTCACCGTAGGTTTCAAGTTCTGTAGGACTCAGTATCACCCAAGAATCAATATATCTATTGGATGGGGTGATACTTGACGATATCATGTTGACGTCCTGTATAGGGGATTTGAGCTCCGGGAATACTCCAATGAGGGAGGAATCCTTCATAAGACCAATGCCAACATCTTCGAGATGGTACTGAGATTGACCCAGTAATGGAACAATGTTGGCGGGGTTTGAATGAGTGTCTGGAGTACATAAGTCTAACTGATCCATAGTGACAATCTTCCCTTGGTGAGGAAATTGTACTAATCGAAAGACAGAAGACGCAACGACGGTCATGTTGTAGAACCAATTCCGGCCAAGTAGAATATTATAATCCAATGGTGCATCTACGATTTCAATGTGTATAGATACTGTCTTTCCCCCTAGTTCAACGCCAATTGTAGGAATGAGTCCATATGACCGAAAACCGTGTCCCTCAAACGCTCTAAGAGTAGTGGGAGAAGTTGTAACCTCAGGTGAGCCTATGGCTCTCCAACAAGTCAAGGACATGATCGACGTGGAAGCACCTTTGTCTAAGACAGTGCGATGAATGTTGTTTCCATGGATCTTTGTTTGGACCTGAAAGGCTAACTGATGGGAAAGCCGAGGTTTAAAATACTCCAAGTTAAACATAATCATGTTCAAAGTTTCTGGGTCCACTACCCCCAGTGCTGAGAGTAAGGTTCTACGTTGCATGGGGCAGTGTTGGAGAACCTCGAGAGTTGACATCGTGCATGGTGCTTGAGCTAAGTCTTCAACAATATTGAATTTTGGGCTGCTCGCGCGTTAGGATTAAATGTCGCCTTTCGGATGGTGCCCTTAGGTGGGCGCAGCACTGTGTCTGTGACATGTCTCTCAATGTGGAGATGACCATCGGGGGGAGGAATAGAAGGATCTTTAGAAGGAGACTTTCCATTTGATGTCTCTGGTTTGTTTGAACTTGGAGGGGTATCGTATGTCCTTGCTCGAGTAGATAGGTGAATCTCTTCGTTACTTGTCATCAAAATTTCACGGTTTGCGGATGTTTCTCCACGGGGTGGGTTGTTCGTATTTCCCCCTTGTGGGGGATCGTGTGTAACCATGTGTTGTTGTTGCTGGGGGAAAGGATCAGTTAACACTGCCTTGCGGGAGGATCCTTTAACAAATTTGTTGACTTTGTCCTTGTAAGGGTAGTCATGTGTGTAGTGATCTTCCTGGCAAATCAGGCAGGGGAACTTTTCTTTTCGACGTGGTTTGGGATCGTTGTTGGTTGGTTATGGCTTGGGGTGCTCCTGTTGGTTAGAAGGTTTCTTGGATTTTCCACGATTATTCTTCTTCTTTCCCCTGAATGGTTGTGACGTGGATTGAACCACGTTCACCTCGGAGGAAAGAGTAGGAAAAGTAGAAGCTTTGGGAGTAGCCAGGGGTGGAGAGGGGGAAGCAGTAGCTTGCTTCCCACTCGGTTTGGTGGTAGGCTGAGCCTTGACTGAGCCGACGATACTGTTAATGGGGGGTTCAGTGGCAGTCTTGGTTGGATCAGTAGTGGTGCGGGTGGCATGGGGAATAAGCTCATATAAAGTTCTGGATTGGGCGATACCAAATCCATATAGTGAGCGTGAGAAATCACTTGTTCCTCCGTGACAAGTCCGCCCATGGAAATATGCCCGACGATGGGAGGTAAATATGACTTTGTGAACCAATCAGCGAGTAATTGGTATGGAATGGGTGCGTTAATTAACCTACGACGTCGACACCACTCATGAATATGATCCGATATATGTGTAGAAGTGATTTGATGTAATGAGGTCAACAGGTCTGTTCCAGTCTCGTATCGGATGGGCAACTGGAAATGTGTCAGAAACTGCATGGCTAAGGTATTGAAATTGTGAAAGTAGTGTTGTGGTAGCTCGATATACCATTTTGCTGTCGTGCCGGTGAGCGTACGCTAGAAGAGACGTAACCGAATGGATTCATCCATCAATGAGTTCGAAGAACACGAAAGATGGAAGGGCATTACGTGGTTCTTGTGGTCTTCCCCCGGTTTGGCATCGAACTTGGGAATGTCCGATGGCAGTTTGGCTAGGATAGGTGGCCAATGTGGTTCATGCCATATGGGATCGTTGATAATCCTTGACAAATCAGGTAAGTCTAGCGTGGCCAAGAAGGGAAGTTGATGATTGGGCTACGGGTATGAGTAGTAATTGTATGGCGTAGGGATGCCCACAGGACCTTGCACAACATAGTGCTGCGGGTTGTACCCATAAATGTTTCCCGCGGGATACTGTTGGAAGTTCTGAGGGTAGTAGACCATCTAGTTAACTGGTTGTGTGTTCAAAATCATGGGATTGTCTGTCTAATTCGGAATCACAGTAGTAACCGATTGTTGAACGTTCTGCTAGGTAGGGATAATGGGTATCGTAGCCCGGGGTTGTTTTGTCCCAGGAATGTTTCTTGTTCCTTGTTGGGGTATAGTTCCGTAGGATTTTTGGGTCCCAAGAATGTTTCCAGCACCTTGATTGGGTGGAGGATTTCCCATACCAAGGTTAGGGGATGATTGAAAGAATGGTGTCCATGGAATATTGGTTCCACCTTGATGAAGAGGTGGAGGTTGAAGAGGTGGGTTCCATGGAGCATTCGCGGATGAAGGATAGGGAATGCCGAAGTTCAAGTTGGGGGGAATGAAAGATTGAGTAGGTTTTCCCCCAGCTTGATTCCAGTTTCAGAACAAAGAGTATCCCCCACTCTGTGGGATTTGGGATCCCCAAGAAGGAAATGTACCTAATGAGGGATGTTGGAAATGAGGTCCAATTGGGATACCGGCGTGAGGTTGTATGTTTCCAGGTGAATTATACGTGCCTAAATGAGCGGATGTTGCTGATTGAGAGGGTTGTTGGATGGTTCCAGTGGGGGCGTTAATGAGTGGGAATATTCCAAATGAAGGGCCTTGTTGAGACGATGGAAAGAATGGAGATGTTTGTTGAGTAGCCCCACTTTGGATGGTACCAAGAGGTTTCCCTCCAACAGGTAGATTGGATGGTCCAGTGGGAGGAGGTTGGTGACTGGGACCAATGTTCCCAAGAGATGGTTGTCCTCGCGTAGGCAGGTTTGATGGTCTGCCAGGAGGGGGTTGGTTGTTGGGATCAATAGTTCCAATAGTTGGTTGTCCACCTCCTGAAATGGTATAGATGGTGGTCGAAGATGAACCTCTAATCAACATGGATGATCCAGTAGTATGACTTGATGTTCTTCCAACACTAGAAAGGTGGGGTAGTGTCGATTGGACAATAGTGCCAAAGGTGTCGATTTGTGGAGGGGGTCTTCCATATGTTTCAAGTGGGGACAGAGAGAACATTGGGTTACCCCTCATAAGCGGTGTGTCCCTTGAAGGTACGCCGAACATATTGTACGGTAACAAGTGTGGGGAATTTAATCGAGAGGTATCGGGGGTCACATCCATGGGGTCTTGAAAAATAGGAGGATCGTCGAGGGCTTGGCCCAGATTTGTATCCCGTGAGGGGTAAAAAATGCGAGCTGTCCGATCAGGGTTTGGAAAGAGATCGGGTAAAGTAAAATCTGAGGGTCCAGATCCGTCAACATAGGAGTGGTGAAAATATGTACTTGATGGAATATTGGGAGCTTGGTAACCAGGAGGACGAGTGGCAGGGGGGTATTGGGAAGCCGATGAGAGCATTTTCTTAGTATCACGTTTGAACTGTTCCGATGCTAAAGGAGATTTAGCTAGACTAACCATGCTAGATTTGATAGACGCCATAATATTTTGTCCTGAGGGGAGATCAGGGAGGGACATAGTGAATGGTATATTGCTAGAATCACCCATTTCATGAGTGTGAACACTTGATGGTGTAGTGGTGGCAGGTGGAGGTTCCATCTGGGAGGTAAAAAAGTCAAACTCAGATTGAAACGGTGTGTTAGGTAGTTCGTTTTCTTCAATAACTTCAATGTATCCGTCCGGGACTGGAATCAACTCAGACGTATCTTCGTTAGATCCTTCAATGGTTCCAACAGATCCTTCAGGAACATCATAGAAGGTATTTGTTGGTGGGGTAGTGCTAGCATCTGGGAGGGTGATGACCTCCGGTATAGCATCATGTGTAGTACCAACTTCAATAGATGACGTGTTGTCGACTGTGATAGGAATGTCTGGAATGACAGTGGGTTGAGGGACAGCTGGAATCTTAGGTATAGTACTAGTTTCAAGAACTGTAAGAGGTTATGAGACAGTGCTGTGAGTTACAGGTACGGGAGGAGCTGAAGATGTAGTACGAATAGGTGGTGGAAAATTCCCCCAGCCAGCACCGCGGCCCACAGGGGCAAGAATATGTGATGTAGGTGGACCAGAAGTCCGTGGTGGTGGTGGTGGGATTCATCCCTGTACTCTTCATGATCTCCGTGGTTTAGACATAATGATGGGAATACAACTTCGGGGACAGTCTCATAGAAAAGAACTAAAAAACCCTAAAGTAGCCGAGTGTGCAAAAGGGGAGCTATAAAAAGTAAGGCTCACAGGCCAAAAAAAGAAAGCTAAAAAAACTATACTGTGACCGGTGTCACAGTAAGCGAGCTGGAACAAAGGTGGTAAGAATTCCAACAAGCAGTCACTAAAAAGAAAAATGATCCTCTAAGAAGATGAAATAGCAAGAGAAACCTAATAACTAAGAGCTAGAGACCTCAAAAAGTTGTATCCTTCGCAAGGTGATGAAATCCAAGTCGAACAATACAAACTAAGAGACCAATAATAGAAGGATATCCCTCTACCGAAAGGGATCCTGGATAAAGAGCCCTAGAAGAAAAGTTACTAAGCTACCTCGTTCATGGCATGTCGGAGAAGGATATTGGCACTTTTTCCTTATCACCCTTCTATCACCTATACAGTAGAGTACAAGGAAGACAATGGATCGATATGCCTTAGGATCTAAGTGGAGTGCGTTATTCCACAAAGTCCATCCGGAACCAATCCTCGCGGCTTACCCCCGAAACGACGGGAGGCCCTCTCCACAAACTGGTCGATGACCGTGTCAATAAATACCAGAGGATTTTAGGACCCTAGAGGACAAAAACTATGTCTGAAATGAAAATGAAAAGGGGGAATTATTTGGATGCCTATCCTCGGTGTCGTACCTAACTAATAAATTATTTTTCTCCTCAAGTGAGGTTATAGTGTGCTGAGTTAGGGAGTGTAAATTTTAAGGGTTGTATTACTCAATCAGGTAAATGGGAGTGAAACTTGTGGTGTTGTGACAACTCAAACCATGCAACTGAAGATGAGTCGAAATGATCCTTTTTGTTTGATGAAATCTAGCTAAAGTAAAGGGAGAGTTCTTCGATCACAATGCATGAACTTTTTCAAAAGCAATGAAAAAAACCACTTCAAAAACAAACTTTTTGTTTCCTTTTTTAATAAGCCAAACTAATAAAAACTACTTTCAGAATGCAACTGATCTACAACTAATGGTGCCTCAAAAAATGAGTAAAATTATGTGACAAGCAATAATTAGTGAACCTCTTCCCAATATGCAACAATTATAAATTTGATCTTTTCAACAAAAGCAAGGCAATGTTCTAAAATAAATCGTTCAATATTGATTTTGATAATAAGAATAGAAAGTTATTTCTATAAGAACAATATAGTCTTGAAAACCATATAATCAAGGAAAGGTAAACAATAGCAAAAAATTGATTATCATGAAAGGACCAAGCAAATGCAAAAATTGTAAGGAGGTGATCAATATGGGTATAATGCCACTAACTCAAGAAATCCAAGCAAAAAACAAATAAAAGAAAATCACAACAAACTTGTAACTGATTGAACAGTGACATGGTATGTAGACAAGAGGCAACAGATAATGAATAAGCAAGTATAGTGATAACAATGACCACGAACCCAAAGATGTCAAAGGTGTCTATGAAGCTTTCAAAAAATGAAATGCAAGCACTGTACTGTAGCTGGGCAGGTTACAGAGGTCTGATAAAATCAGAGCAACAACCAGGAGCAGAGAAATCCAAAAATTTACCAAAGGTAACCAAGCACACTAAGAAAAATTCCTTTTTTGCAGAGATTATCGTGTGGTAGTGGTCAAACCAAGAGCGGTAAAGGAAGACTATCACGTTTTGGCAAGAGTAAAGGGCACGGTAAATTGGTAATTACCGTTCCGTGAGCAGTGACGAGGGCACGATAATTCTCAGAAAGAGGGAAAGGGTGGGAGTTTGAGAAAAGTTTTTGACTTTTCAAGGGTTTTCCAACCCAGAGGACTCACTGATCATCGATAGAGGTCTGATGCAGAGGGGAGGGGGGTGAATGGAGGTCAAAGAGACCAACTTTCACAACTAGTTTGAAAGAAGAGCAAATTCACAATAAAAAAATGAATGAAAGTAAAATAGCTCAAACAAAAGGGGTTCAAACCAGCGGAGTCACCGGTTTTTGTTGTAGAGATTTCTTCCTATGGATAAGAAGAGGCCCTCTTAGGATAAATCAAGAAAGACTAACTCTATACTAAGAAAAAAATGAAACAAATGTGATCTTGTTCCCTAGATTAAACAAGTGTTTCAAAATTCTTGTATTGAAAAGAATGAGAGAAAGTAACTCACCTTCACTCTTGATGTTTTGTCCCTCTTGTCGTTCCGATCCCAAAGTCCTGGTGATGAACTTGTTGAGATCAAACAATAGACAAGCATATGCAATTCTCCAATATCTCTGAATCACAAATTAGAATCTAAATGCACATAGATACAAGCCATGAAATTGAAATACAATCAACACACATGAGTTGGGAAACAAGGCAAGTTAACTTTATTACAACTTGAAGGTTCTTACAAAGGTTGCTTGATGTCCAAGTCAACTCCAGCTCCAAGTCCTTCCTCTAGCTATCTCTGCAAAATGCTTATGATCATAGGTTTGATGCCCCAAAAGTCCTCCCTTTGGCCCATGGAATGCCTCTCCTTTATAGTGTTGGGAAGGGTAACCATAAGGAGAGTAAAATGGATCTAAAGAGTGTTTAGTGGATCAGGCCTACTAAACAGAGAGGGGTTGGGATCGAATCAAGGCTGTGGCCCAAGAAAATCTCTCGAAAGGTAAGATCCCAAAATCCATGGAAAAAGGCTAAAACTGGATTATCGTGCCCCCAGGTCTATGCATAACACAGTATTACCACGCCCTAGGGTAGGAGCAAAACGCGGTAACCCCAATTATTGCGCTTCCATAGATGTGCAGAGCGCGATAATTCCTGCAAATTGGATCCGTCTGGGTGAGATGTGGCAGGTAAGATGTTGCTTTCAGTGTTCAGGAAATAGACTTCACTCCTGGGTGTCCAAATGATTATTAAGGGGAAGTGTCGTTTAGGTCGCTTGGTGTAAGGATCCGACACTAGGGTTTACTGTGTAATATTGAGGTATAACAACTGCATCTAAATATAATATGGGAATTGTCTTCAATCTGCTATGGATGATAGAGGAATGGCTATCTTAGTCAACGACCTAGTGTCATGGGGGTTAGTCCTAGCATGAGACTGTAAATGTACAAGATCTTGATCCACTGAATGTATAAGAGTGATCATCATAATGTTTCTCATCATCAATTGATCTCATTTAAATGTGTAAAGGATTGGCTCAAAAAAAAATACTAGAAACTGATCTGCAATCATGGTATCCCGACCACTATGGATGTGATAACATCTGGATCCAACTGGGAGAAGTGCTCTAAGGGAGAGAGTGTCTGAGAACCTCAGATATCTCTGGTCCACAACACTCACTGTATCAATCATCGATAATGCACTCAAGCTCTGCATCATCTTCAAAAATCATGTACCTAGTACCTGCAAAATGCAAAGATATCTACCAATCTCACAGACCGGTCATCACTAACATCATATAAATATAAAGTAAGAAAAAATAAAAGGCGTTGAAAATAAAAGATATTGCATGTAAAATACTGAAATAAAATTTTAAGCTAATAACTAACAAGTTTTTATTTTGCTGCAGGAAATAAAAAATTATTAGGAAAACATAAGGACAAAAAGGGTTCAGACTCAATGGCGGAGAAGGGACAAAAGACATGCCAGACTCAATGGCAGAAAACACCAACTACTACTCAATTGAGTTTATTTAGAGACCTACCTACTCTAAGCTAAATAGGCATGGGAAGTCCAAGTTAAGTCTTGTCAGGGATGTAATCTGTCAACTCTCTTTCATTAATAGATAATAGAATCTGATATCCACTTCCAGTAACAAGGAAACACATGTTCCCACTACAAGTTCTATCGTAAATGGTCAAACCCAAATATCATCCAATCCCTTGGATATTGCGTAAAATATATGGTTAGGCATTATGACCTTGTCACAACTAGAAAATCTATAGCGATTCATAGATTCAGGGATTACATCAATGTTACGGATCGAGATAGGATGAACATTAGCATGGTATTGCGGTGAGGGGTAACTATTCTCGAGCTCCTTCGAGGAGGAACTGCATCAAATCTAGGAGGACCACCATCTAAAGGGATGACTACAGTACCAATAAGAACTTCCTAAATCACTCTTTTCCTTTCATCTTATTCTCTCGGTTCTTTATTCTGTGGGTGAATAATATGCCTGGGAGTTTCTCCCACAGTCGAAAAATCTCTGACAACTTCTTCATTTTTCTCTTCCAAGGGATATGGTATAATATGTTCTTCATTACTTCTACTACCACCTTCTCTGGATGGGATTGGGACAACTATGTCTACTAAACTTGAAGGATGAATCATGGGTACTGGTGCTGAATGATTCAAAGCCATATCTCGAAACCTCTAAGCTTCCAACTCTAGGAATGTGTTGATGTAATTATAACTTCGGAATGTATTTCACCTATGTATATTGTACTCATATAGAGATGTTATTATTCCTCTATACAGAAGTGTTGTCATTTGTATTGACAAGTGTCGCAAGTGTCGTAACTTGCTTATCATGGGTTATTAGACCACCAAGTGTGGGGTCGGCCTTGATTAGTTTAACCATGGGTTATTAGACTGAGTTAGACAAGTTGACCCTGCTAGTTTATTAGGCAGGCCAGGTCAAGTATAAATAGAGTGCGAGAGCACTCTATTTGATCATCTCATTATTCACTTCTACACTACTCGAAAAGTGGCGCACTAGTGGAGGAGGAGGTTCAGCTGCTAGGAGGACTATCTCTGTGTACTTTTGTTGTATCATTTCTCTTTCTATCTCTTAGGAAATTGTGGGGTTTTTCACCTTTATGGTTTTCCCCAATGAAACTCTGTGTGTCTATTGTCTCATGTAATTGCTTGGTGTGATTGATATGCATTGTTATACTTGATATGCTGTACATGTTATTCTCTTAGTAAATATCCTAGAGTATATTGAATTAATGCTAAAAAATTAACATGGTATCAGAGCTAACCTGAGAAGAAGACACTATGCAGTTGTGGAAACTAGGGTTTATTGTTTATTGGGTTTCTCTCCACAGATATTGAAAGGCAGTAGGGTATTTTGAATCTCCTTAGCAAGGGGCATCTTTATGTCCAATCAGAATTCAATTCTGGGCACTTTCATTTTTGGCCCTAAAAATTAGGGTTTCCACAAAAATAGGAATTTCTGAAATCCGAGGACATAGCTGGAAGCTCCTTGGAAAAATCGAAGTTTAAAGCTTTGGATCGAGATTTTTGGTTGGGTGAAGCTCCGGGAAACTAAAACCCTAATTCAGGGTCCTCCCAGTGAATCCAGAAGATTGAAAAGCATTTTTGAAGGGTGAATCTTTGCAGTTTTCAATTTCTGAGTATACCAGGTTGATCTGCTCATCAAGGCACATCTTTCTATCCTTTCATAAAGTTGAAATTCACATTTTGAATTTTTAGGGTTTCTCTAACAAACCCTAATCCAACACCAGATCCAGATTTATGCAAATCAAGTGGTAAGACCTAAATATTTTCTATTTCCATTTGAAGTACTATTTAAGATGTCTCACCACACCAAGCTTGAGGATAAGATTGAAGGGGCTGATAACTTTCGAGCATGGAAGTATAGGATTGGGTTAATCCTGGAAGAAAATGAATTGGATACTTACATAAGTTCTGAGGTCCCTATCCCAGAGGAAGAAGAGGCTAAGGCCTTCATAAGAAGAACTTGGTCAAGGCAAAGAGAATCATTGCTGATTCTATCAAAGACCATCTCATACCACATGTGTCATCTCTAAAGACACCCAAGGAGATGTTTGATTCCCTAACCAAGCTATTTGAAGGAAAGAACATAAATCGGAAGATGACTCTGCGGAATCAATTGAAAGGGGTAAAGCTTCAGAATGGAGAGACCATTCAATCTTATTTCTCTAAGGTCTCTCAGATCAAGGAACAACTTGAAGCTGTGGATGAAGTGGTGGAGAATGGTGAAATTGTCATGACCACTCTGAATGGCCTACCTAGGTCATGGGATTCCTTTATTCAAGGAATTTGTGCAAGAAGGAAGTTGATCTCCTTCAGTAGACTATGGGAGGAATGTTCACAAGAAGAGGTTAGGCTTGTGGCTCAAGAAGAAAAGATGGGGAATGAAGATCAAGCTCTCACAACAAACACCAAGAAAGGAAGGTCAAAGAGGGAGCATTCTCATTTCACGAAATATTCACACCATCATTATCATAAAGATAAGAAAGATCTCAGATGCTTCACATGTAATGAAAAAGGACACTTTGCTGCAGATTGTCCCAAGAAGAAGAAAGATAACAATAACGACTTCAACAAGAAGAATAAGAACAACAAGAAGAGATATCATGCTCATGCTGCTGAGGATGATGAAACTCCCAAGAAAAAGGCTAGAGCAGAAAGTGATGACTCATCAAGCGAAGATGAATATGTTCTAATATCTGCTCTCACAAGTACTATCTCTCATGGATGCAATGATTGGCTTATTGACAGTGGGGATTCCAAACACATGACTGGGTTTAAAGAATCTTTTGTAAATCTATCTGAACATGAATCACCCCATAAGGTGAAACTTGGGGATGACTATCAATATCCTATCAAAGGAAGTGGTGAATCCTCCTACAACCTAGACTTTGGGAAGTATTTGAAGATGAAAGAGGTTCTATATGTACCTGGGCTCAAGAAGAACCTACTCTCCATATCTACATTGGATGCAAAAGGCATGAGGGTTGCATTTGTATATGGTCAAGTCTTAATGTGGCCAAAGGGTAAAACCATTGATGATGCAGTAGTGATTGGAGAGCAAGAGGGAGGATTGTACAAATTGAAGGGAAAAATTGAACATGCCATGGTACATGAATCCATGGAGCTAAGCGAACTTTGGCATAGAAGGCTTGTACATGTGCACTACAGAGCACTTCCAATTGCAAGTAAAGCCATAGAAGGTCTTCCTGAAATCAAGACAAAGCATGAAGGTGTTTGCAAAGGATGTGCAAAAGGAAAGAACATTAAGAAGGCATTTCCAAGCAGTGAAAGCAATGCTAAAGAAATCTTGGAAATTATCCACTCCGATGTGTGCGGTCCGATGTCATCCAGTTCTCTGAGTGGGTATGTATACTATGTCTCTTTCATTGATGATTTATCTAGGAAGAATTGGGTTTACTTCTTGAAGAACAAAGATGAAGTGTTTGATAAGTTCAAGGAATTTAAAGCCTTGATGGAAAATCAAACTGATAAGAAGATCAAGACTTTCAGATCCGACAATGGTGGAGAATTCACTTCAGGTGATTTCAAGCAGTTATGGAGTGATTCAGGGATCAAGAGGGAGTTGACTGCTCCCTACAATCCACAACAGAATGGAGTTGCAGAAGGAAAGAATAGAACAATCATGGAAGCAACACAGGCAATGCTACATGACCAGGATCTTCCTATGCATCTATGGGAAAAAGCAGCTAGAACAGCTGTGTATGTACATAACAAAACACCTCACAAGATATTGGACAACAAGACACCAGAAGAGGTCTTCTCTGGTAAGAAACCTGAAGTTAGCCATCTCAGAATATTTGGTTGTTGAGTATATACACATGTTCCAAAGGAAAAGAGGACAAAGCTAGATCCTTCAAGAAAGAAGGGCATCTGTCATGTCCCAAATTTGGAATTGGGTCACAATGGCCTAATCACATTAGCCATATTCATTAGAGTTTGTAAAATTGATGTTAAGGGTCAAATAATTGCCAAGGAGGAAAATTACTAGTTTCCTAGGTTTGGGGTGGAAGCTTTGGGATTTGGAATAAGGGGGATAATAAATGATGTTTAGACATTAGAAGGGTTCAAGTATTTAATAAATAGAGTGAATAAAGAAATTCAAGAGAAATCCTAAGTGACAAATGGTTTTGGAGACATATGGAGGATGTGGGACCCACACTAGCTTGATTTTTCACAATACATGGTATCTCTCTTTTGCAAATTCGAATTAATGGGAATGTGAACACTCTTGGGTGAGTTGGTAATTCATAACACATGTCATTGAGCATCTTAGGTCGAATTTGGAAGGATTGGTAACTTCCATGGAAGATAAAGAGTCAAAGTGGAAGTTTGTGGACACTTGGGCTAGATTCCCTAGCCCCTATGACACCAATGATGGAGCATCTATGACAACTATGACAAATTGAAGACCTGAACTCTGACATCTGACCACTATGACATGTCAGCCCCAAAAATAGGCTCAAAGAAGGCGAATTTGGGAGTTGGAGAAGCCAAAGAGACTCAAAATCGAATTTGGGAGAAGATGGAAGGTTGGAACTAGGAGACAAGTGGCAAATGTGGAATATTTCCTAAATGAAAATCTATTGAATCTATTGAGAGGATTTCGACCCTTAGAAGGCTAATGTTGGTTATAAAATGTACAAATGAAGTATGGGAATAGCTTTTGATCATTTGTAGAATTTGCAATTGCATTTGTGAAGAGGGAGAGCTAGTGGATGACTAGTTTCTTGCCTTAGCCAATTTCGAGGGTGAAAGATTCCCATCCAAGTTGATAATTGGAAAGGCCATTCAGACCTTTCATTTGGAGATTTAATGGAGTCTTTATTTGTAGGTGTAAGCTACAGGGCAGCTCATGGTTTCTTCTATTGCAACTCACTCCTTCAACCATTTCCAGTTTTGATGGCATATTCTTGATCATTGAGGGAGGGCGTTTTTGGTGAGCTATTGTACTCCTTGGGGAATCTTTTAATGCCCCATTTCTTTTGTAATATGAAGTAAATACTCTTTTATTCATCTCCAAAAAGTTTCAGGTCGAAATTCCAAGTAGAAATGTATAAATCTCATTTTTAATGGAAGAACAATGCCATTTCCCCACTACCTTGTTGTGAGCCAATGTATTGATGATGATTTCGAATGAATGGATGATTATCTGATATATTTGTGATCAATATACTACCATGGATGTCTTCTACAAGTTTCATGTACTGTACTTGAGCATTTGAACCATTTTTACTCAGTTTAGTTGTATTGGGAGGTGAAATAGTGCCATTTCCCCAAGGGTCGAATTGGGGATTTTTGCAGTTGAATGGGAGAGGGTGAGAACAGTTGTATTAATCCATTAATGGTTCATATGAGACTTTAATATAATACTTAACACATTACATACCTCTGTTCATAAATTCGAGTGGGTTTGGAGGCATTTGGGAAGCCATTTTCAGTACTTACCCCAGGGGGATTTGAACCCCAAATTACTAGTAAAATTGCATACTTGGTCCAGAATCTTAAGAGAGTTTGCAGAGGTATTTTGGTGACCATATTTCATCTATAAACATCATATTCAAGTACTAATATCATTCATACACCTTCATTGAAGATTTGAAGGGATTTGGAGTCAATTTGAGACCTAGAGACCAATACTAGTCAAAGGGAAATCACTAGTAAAGTTACCTACATTGACCAGAATTGAAAGAGGATTTGCAGAAGTATTTTAAAGGTCCAAAGGCATCCCTGAAACACATATTTATGTTCTAATATCATTCATATACCTTCTCAGAAGATTTGGGATCATTTGGGGCAAATTTGGGACCTAGAGATCAAAACTAGTCAAAGGTCGAACCAAGGAAAAAAGTGGAAAATTGCAATTTTAATAAAATTCCTAACAAGGGACATTACAGTGGTATCAGAGCATGGTCCTTGCACCTGTGTATTAGGTACATACATTCAAGAATAATTGGCATCCATGTCTTACTATTATGATGAATCCTATGAGTACAATTCTTATGAGGAATATGCAGATGCTTATGAGCAATATGAAGCAGAATGTGAATGGTATGAGGAAGAGGTGCCATCATGCAACACTTCTTACAATTTCAAGAGAAATGAAGATTATTCTTATGACTTTAAATCTGATTAATATGAGTGTGTCACACCAACCAAGGATAATTCTATGAGTGAGTTCCAAAGATGGAGAGCAAAATATAAAACCTTGCCCCAACAATATCAAAAATATCAAGAATATCTTGCTTTTAGCAAAAATACACAAAATGCCATGTCTTTTGAGTACTATGCTGAACATGTTTTTGAAAATAGGCCCAAAAATGAAGATGTGGAGTTAGTGAAGAAAGGTTTATGCCCTTCTTGTAAAAACCCTTGGAGCGAGTATCATATATGTGTGCATGAAATGATGTCCTCCTTGAAGAGAGCTTTTGAGATTTATTCAAGAAGAGATTCCAAATATATTGATCCTAAGGAAAACAAGGGAAAAAATGCATCAGCTTGTTTTAATGAGCAAAAGGAAGAGACATCACAAGAGCATGAAGAAGATTCTATTGAAAATATGGAAGATCATTTCGAGACACCTTCTAGCTTAGACATGAACCAAAGAGCATCTACTGATGGATGCTTAAACTATGAAGGAGTACCTACTGATGGGTGCTCACACCTCTATGTTGGTGACATAGAGATCACTTTTGAAAGTGTTTCTACAAGTACAAGTTTCATTAAGCATGATAATGAAGACCTTGTAGCGGTTGAAGAAGAACCAAGATCAACTTCCCCATCACCACTTGAGCTTCATGAAGTTGGTCCAAGCAAAATTGAATAAGATGAGGAGGTTCATTTGCAAGAGCCTCATTTTCTTGAAGGGTCCTTAAAGATGAATGAAAATAATATCCAAGAGTCCCTCAACATTCTCCATGACACTCAAGCATTGGTGTCAAATTCTTGTTGGAGAGCTACTTCATTGGAGGAAACATCCTTCCTTGAAGACATGGAGAAGATTCAAAGACCAATGTGCCACATCAAAGGTAATTTCATGTCTTTGCTTTTTGATAGAAACCATTTGTTTGAGCTTAATGAATTGTTACATGATGCATACTTGAAGAATAATGAGGATATTTATAAGCTCACAATTCAAAATGAGCAACTTCTTGAAAAGTTGCAAGATACTTGTTTTTCCTCCTATGTTTCAGATTGTCAAATGGTAGATTGTTTGGAGGATTCTCATGACATGGTGGATCATGAGAAATGTGAAAATTTGAATGTTCTTGATGTGTTTGAATATGAACTTGAAGAGATCCAAACACTTGATGTGGTTGAAGAGGAATTTGAATTGCCTCTTGATGAATGTTATGCAATTTTTAAAGAAGAGTATGATTCCTCTACATTGGAACCAAACTATGACAAAGAGTTCACACTTTTGAAGGAGCTGCATGATACTACCCACATGGATCCTTCCCATGATGAAACTCCTGAACTTTTTGATCATTTGGGTGAGTTAGTACATTCTCCTACATCCTACAATTCCATGTTTTGCAGTATTAGTCTCAATGAAGTATGGGTGAAAGGGTTCTTTTTGATGGTGCCACATGAGGAGTATGGAACTCCTAGATTTAACTTTTATGATGACATGGTTGGAGCACATTCTTATTCACATTTGCAGCAGCATAATTTTTCACTTTATGATGATTCACATCTACATGGATGCATCTATGATATGGATTTGAGTCACTTGAATACTCATGGTCTTTCTTACTCAACACTGGGTTCATTTGATGTTAGAGGAACTTCATCCAACACTTGGATGAATAGATTTATGATGGGAGAACATTTTTGTTGGCAGCCACATACTTTGTTACATCTTTATGATTCTCACATTCATGGATGTATGGGTGAGACTTCTTTGAGTCATTTGAAGTCTCCTTGTTTTTTCTGCTCATTATTTGGTTCAGATTCTAGTGGAGATTCTTCATTCACTTCTTGGATGAAAGAATACATGGCTGAATCTTTTGATGCATATCACATCCTTTTGGAGCAGCATTATAGGACATGGGATCCTCACCTATGTCATTGGAGCAGATTTGATGGGTCACTTGAAGCTTGTATGCACTTGGAAAATGGTGGTCTACTTGCTTGGAGGTATAAGCACTTTCATGACTCTTTGATGAAGCATATCCTTGATGTACATTTTCATTATGTTGTTATGTACTTTGATGATATATATTTGGTACTCATGATGTTTGGAAGAATGCATACAAGAAAATGGGATCCAGGAATCCTCTTATCTAATGGTGTAGGTTGGAGAGCAATCTTAATTGTTGGGGTGCAATACAAGCAATGGGACCCTGGAATAATTTTTGTCTCATTGGTTTCATTTTTTTGTGGGAAGCAAGCAGCATGGGAGATGGATTATCCACTTAATAAAGTGATTTTAATAAGAGTAGTGCAGCAGCAAGCATGGTGGTTCCTCTCTAAAATATTCATGGAAACTCAAAGACTCAAGGTTTGGCAATTCAATGGCAACTTCAAAGAATTATACAGAAAGCAGGTTCTTCAACACCCATGTTTGAAATTGCTTGAGGACAAGCAATATTGGGAAGGGAGGATTTGTCATGTCCCAAATTTGGAATTGGGTCACAATGGCCTAATCACATTAGCCATATTCATTAGAGTTTTCAAAATTGATGTTAAGGGTCAAATAATTGCCAAGGAGGAAAATTACTAGTTTCCTAGGTTTGGGGTGGAAGCTTTGGTATTTGGAATAAGGGGGATAATAAATGATGTTTAGACATTAGAAGGGTTCAAGTATTTAATAAATAGAGTGAATAAAGAAATTCAAGAGAAATCCTAAGTGACAAATGGTTTTGGAGACATATGGAGGATGTGGGACCCACACTAGCTTGATTTTTCACAATACATGGTATCTCTCTTTTGCAAATTCGAATTAATGGGAATGTTAACACTCTTGGGTGAGTTGGTAATTCATAACACATGTCATTGAGCATCTTAGGTCGAATTTGGAAGGATTGGTAACTTCCATGGAAGATAAAGAGTCAAAGTGGAAGTTTGTGGACACTTGGGCTAGATTCCCTAGCCCCTATGACACCAATGATGGAGCATCTATGACAACTATGACAAATTGCAGACCTGACCTCTGACATCTGACCACTATGACATGTCAGCCCCAAAAATAGGCTCAAAGAAGGCGAATTTGGGAGTTGGAGAAGCCAAAGAGACTCAAAATCGAATTTGGGAGAAGATGGAAGGTTGGAACTAGGAGACAAGTGGCAAATGTGGAATATTTCCTAAATGAAAATCTATTGAATCTATTGAGAGGATTTCGACCCTTAGAAGGCTAATGTTGGTAATAAAATGTACAAATGAAGTATGAGAATAGCTTTTGATCATTTGTAGAATTTGCAATTGCATTTGTGAAGAGGGAGAGCTAGTGGATGACTAGTTTCTTGCCTTAGCCAATTTCGAGGGTGAAAGATTCCCATCCAAGTTGGTAATTGGAAAGGCCATTCAGACCTTTCATTTGGAGCTTTAATGGAGTCTTTATTTGCAGGTGTAAGCTACAGGGCAGCTCATGGTTTCTTCTATTGCAGCTCACTCCTTCAACCATTTCCAGTTTTGATGGCATATTCTTGATCATTGAGGGAGGGCGTTTTTGGTGAGCTATTGTACTCCTTGGGGAAGCTTTTAATGCCCCATTTCTTTTGTAATATGAAGTAAATACTCTGTTCTTCATCTCCAAAAAGTTTCAGGTCGAAATTTCAAGTAGAAATGTATAAATCTCATTTTTAATGGAAGAACAATGCCATTTCCCCACTACCTTGTTGTGAGCCAATGTATTGATGATGATTTCGAATGAATGGATGATTATCTGATATATTTGTGATCAATATACTGCCATGGATGTCTTCTACAAGTTTCATGTACTGTACTTGAGCATTTGAAGCATTTTTACTCAGTTTAGTTGTATTGGGAGGTGAAATAGTGCCATTTCCCCAAGGGTCGAATTGGGGATTTTTGCAGTTGAATGGGAGAGGGTGAGAACAGTTGTAATAATCCATTAATGGTGCATATGAGACTTTAATATAATACTTAACACATTACATACCTCTGTTCATAAATTCGAGTGGGTTTGGAGGCATTTGAGAAGCCATTTTCAGTACTTACCCCAGGGGGATTTGAACCCCAAATTACTAGTAAAATTGCATACTTGGTCCAGAATCTTAAGAGAGTTTGCAGAGGTATTTTGGTGACCATATGTCATCTATAAACATCATATTCAAGTACTAATATCATTCATACACCTTCATTGAATATTTGAAGGGATTTGGAGTCAATTTGAGACCTAGAGACCAATACTAGTCAAAGGGAAATCACTAGTAAAGTTACCTACATTGACCAGAATTGAAAGAGGATTTGCAGAAGTATTTTAAAGGTCCAAAGGCATCCCTGAAACACATATTTATGTTCTAATATCATTCATATACCTTCTCAGAATATTTGGGATCATTTGGGGCAAATTTGGGACCTAGAGATCAAAACTATTCAAAGGTCGAACCAAGGAAAAAAGTGAAAAATTGCAATTTTAATAAAATTCCTAACAAGGGACATTACAGTGGTATCAGAGCATGGTCCTTGCACCTGTGTATTAGGTACATACATTCAAGAATAATTGGCAGCCATGTCTTACTATTATGATGAATCCTATGAGTACAATTCTTATGAGGAATATGCAGATGCTTATGAGCAATATGAAGCAGAATGTGAATGGTATGAGGAAGAGGTGCCATCATGCAACACTTCTTACAATTTCAAGAGAAATGAAGATTATTCTTATGACTTTAAATCTGATGAATATGAGTGTGTCACACCAACCAAGGATAATTCTATGAGTGAGTTCCAAAGATGGAAAGCAAAATATAAAACCTTGCCCCAACAATATCAAAAATATCAAGAATATCTTGCTTTTAGCAAAAATACACAAAATGCCATGTCTTTTGAGTACTATGCTGAACATGTTTTTGAAAATAGGCCCAAAAATGAAGATGTGGAGTTAGTGAAGAAAGGTTTATGCCCTTCTTGTAAAAACCCTTGGAGCGAGTATCATATATGTGTGCATGAAATGATGTCCTCCTTGAGGAGAGCTTTTGAGATTTATTCAAGAAGAGATTCCAAATATATTGATCCTAAGGAAAACAAGGGGAAAAATGCATCAGCTTGCTTTAATGAGCAAAAGGAAGAGACATCACAAGAGCATGAAGAAGATTCTATTGAAAATATGGAAGATCATTTCGAGACACCTTCTAGCTTAGACATGAACCAAAGAGCATCTACTGATGGATGCTTAAACTATGAAGGAGTACCTAATGATGGGTGCTCACACCTCTATGTTGGTGACATAGAGATCACTTTTGAAAGTGTTTCTACAAGTACAAGTTTCATTAAGCATGATAATGAAGACCTTGTAGCGGTTGAAGAAGAACCAAGATCAACTTCCCCATCACCACTTGAGCTTCATGAAGTTGGTCCAAGCAAAATTGAAGAAGATGAGGAGGTTCATTTGCAAGAGCCTCATTTTCTTGAAGGGTCCTTAAAGATGAATGAAAATAATATCCAAGAGTCCCTCAACATTCTCCATGACACTCAAGCATTGGTGTCAAATTCTTGTTGGAGAGCTACTTCATTGGAGGAAACATCCTTCCTTGAAGACATGGAGAAGATTCAAAGAGCAATGTGCCACATCAAAGGTAATTTCATGTCTTTGCTTTTTGATAGAAACCATTTGTTTGAGCTTAATGAATTGTTACATGATGCATACTTGAAGAATAATGAGGATATTCATAAGCTCACAATTCAAAATGAGCAACTTCTTGAAAAGTTGCAAGATACTTGTTTTTCCTCCTATGTTTCAGATTGTCAAATGGTAGATTGTTTGGAGGATTCTCATGACATGGTGGATCATGAGAAATGTGAAAATTTGAATGTTCTTGATGTGTTTGAAGATGAACTTGAAGAGATCCAAACACTTGATGTGGTGGAAGAGGAATTTGAATTGCCTCTTGATGAATGTTATGCAATTTTTAAAGAAGAGCATGATTCCTCTACATTGGAACCAAACTATGACAAAGAGTTCACACTTTTGAAGGAGCTGCATGATACTACCCACATGGATCCTTCCCATGATGAAACTCCTGAACTTTTTGATCATTTGGGTGAGTTAGTACATTCTCCTACATCCTACAATTCCATGTTTTGCAGTATTAGTCTCAATGAAGTATGGGTGAAAGGGTTCTTTTTGATGGTGCCACATGAGGAGTATGGAACACCTAGATTTAACTTTTATGATGACATGGTTGGAGCACATTCTTATTCACATTTGCAGCAGCATAATTTTTCACTTTATGATGATTCACATCTACAGGGATGCATCTATGATATGGATTTGAGTCACTTGAATACTCATGGTCTTTCTTGCTCAACATTGGGTTCATTTGATGTTAGAGGAACTTCATCCAACACTTGGATGAATAGATTTATGATGGGAGAACATTTTTGTTGGTAGCCACATACTTTGTTACATCTTTATGATTCTCACATTCATGGATGTATGGGTGAGACTTCTTTGAGTCATTTGAAGTCTCCTTGTTTTTTCTGCTCATTATTTGGTTCAGATTCTAGTGGATATTCTTCATTCACTTCTTGGATGAAAGAATACATGGCTGAATCTTTTGATGCATATCACATCCTTTTGGAGCAGCATTATAGGACATGGGATCCTCACCTATGTCATTGGAGCAGATTTGATGGGTCACTTGAAGCTTGTATGCACTTGGAAAATGGTGGTCTACTTGCTTGGAGGTATAAGCACTTTCATGACTCTTTGATGAAGCATATCCTTGATGTACATTTTCATTATGTTGTTATGTACTTTGATGATATATATTTGGTACTCATGATGTTTGGAAGAATGCATACAAGAAAATGGGATCCAGGAATCCTCTTATCTAATGGTGTAGGTTGGAGAGCACTCTTAATTGTTGGGGTGCAATACAAGCAATGGGACCCTGGAATAATTTTTGTCTCATTGGTTTCATTTTTTTGTGGGAAGCAAGCAGCATGGGAGATGGATTATCCACTTAATAAAGTGATTTTAATAAGAGTAGTGCAGCAGCAAGCATGGTGGTTCCTCTCTAAAATATTCATGGAAACTCAAAGACTCAAGGTTTGGCAATTCAATGGCAACTTCAAAGAATTATACAGAAAGCAGGTTCTTCAACACCCATGTTTGAAATTGCTTGAGGACAAGCAATATTGGGAAGGGAGGATTTGTCATGTCCCAAATTTGGAATTGGGTCACAATGGCCTAATCACATTAGCCATATTCATTAGAGTTTGTAAAATTGATGTTAAGGGTCAAATAATTGCCAAGGAGGAAAATTACTAGTTTCCTAGGTTTGGGGTGGAAGCTTTGGGATTTGGAATAAGGGGGATAATAAATGATGTTTAGACATTAGAAGGGTTCAAGTATTTAATAAATAGAGTGAATAAAGAAATTCAAGAGAAATCCTAAGTGACAAATGGTTTTAGAGACATATGGAGGATGTGGGACCCACACTAGCTTGATTTTTCACAATACATGGTATCTCTCTTTTGCAAATTCGAATTAATGGGAATGTGAACACTCTTGGGTGAGTTGGTAATTCATAACACATGTCATTGAGCATCTTAGGTCGAATTTGGAAGGATTGGTAACTTCCATGGAAGATAAAGAGTCAAAGTGGAAGTTTGTGGACACTTGGGCTAGATTCCCTAGCCCCTATGACACCAATGATGGAGCATCTATGACAACTATGACAAATTACAGACCTGACCTCTGACATCTGACCACTATGACATGTCAGCCCCAAAAATAGGCTCAAAGAAGGCGAATTTGGGAGTTGGAGAAGCCAAAGAGACTCAAAATCGAATTTGGGAGAAGATGGAAGGTTGGAACTAGGAGACAAGTGGCAAATGTGGAATATTTCCTAAATGAAAATCTATTGAATCTATTGAGAGGATTTCGACCCTTAGAAGGATAATGTTGGTTATAAAATGTACAAATGAAGTATGAGAATAGCTTTTGATCATTTGTAGAATTTGCAATTGCATTTGTGAAGAGGGAGAGCTAGTGGATGACTAGTTTCTTGCCTTAGCCAATTTCGAGGGTGAAAGATTCCCATCCAAGTTGGTAATTGGAAAGGCCATTCAGACCTTTCATTTGGAGCTTTAATGGAGTCTTTATTTGTAGGTGTAAGCTACAGGGAAGCTCATGGTTTCTTCTATTGCAGCTCACTCCTTCAACCATTTCCAGTTTTGATGGCATATTCTTGATCATTGAGGGAGGGCGTTTTTGGTGAGCTATTGTACTCCTTGGGGAAGCTTTTAATGCCCCATTTATTTTGTAATATGAATTAAATACTCTGTTCTTCATCTCCAAAAATTTTCAGGTCTAAATTCCAAGTAGAAATGTATAAATCTCATTTTTAATGGAAGAACAATGCCATTTCCCCACTACCTTGTTGTGAGCCAATGTATTGATGATGATTTCGAATGAATGGATGATTATCTGATATATTTGTGATCAATATACTGCCATGGATGTCTTCTACAAGTTTCATGTACTGTACTTGAGCATTTGAAGCATTTTTACTCAGTTTAGTTGTATTGGGAGGTGAAATAGTGTCATTTCCCCAAGGGTCGAATTGGGGATTTTTGCAGTTGAATGGGAGAGGGTGAGAACAGTTGTAATAATCCATTAATGGTGCATATGAGACTTTAATATAATACTTAACACATTACATACCTCTGTTCATAAATTCGAGTGGGTTTGGAGGCATTTGGGAAGCCATTTTCAGTACTTACCCCAGGGGGATTTGAACCCCAAATTTCTAGTAAAATTACATACTTGGTCCATAATCTTAAGAGAGTTTGCAGAGGTATTTTGGTGACCATATGTCATCTATAAACATTATATTCAAGTACTAATATCATTCATACACCTTCATTGAAGATTTGAAGGGATTTGGAGTCAATTTGAGACCTAGAGACCAATACTAGTCAAAGGGAAATCACTAGTAAAGTTACCTACATTGACCAGAATTGAAAGAGGATTTGCAGAAGTATTTTAAAGGTCCAAAGGCATCCCTGAAACACATATTTATGTTCTAATATCATTCATATACCTTCTCAGAAGATTTGAGATCATTTGGGGCAAATTTGGGACCTAGAGATCAAAACTAGTCAAAGGTCGAACCAAGGAAAAAAGTGGAAAATTGCAATTTTAATAAAATTCCTAACAAGGGACATTACAGCATCTTTGTGGGGTACAGTGAAAGCTCGAAAGCTTACAAAATATACTTTCCAGGGTTCAAGAAGATTGATGTCAGCAGGGATGTAACATTTGATGAAAACTCAACCTTCATCAAATCAAGGAAGGCACCTATTGAAGATCATGAAGAACCAAAGGAAACCATATTTCAAGACACCACCATGAATGAAGCAATTCTAGAAGCAGATCATGAAGTTGAAGATCCACAAACACCTGTAGATCCACCCCGTGAGAAGAACTCTCACAAGATAAAACCTGCATGGGCTAGAGAGCTCAGTCAAGATGCATAAAGGTATGGAATTCCAGAAGAATAATATAGAGAAAGGAAGAGGACTAGATCACATACCAGTTATGTTGCCCTACTCTGTGATATTATGAACAAAGAACCTTCCAGTTATGAAGAAGCAGCGGAAAGAAAGAATGGAAGGATTCCATGGTCGAGGAATACCATTCGATCATGAAGAATGATGTTTGGGATGTAGTCCCAAGACCTGAAGGGAAGTCAGTTGTGACTTCCAAATGGATCTACAAGATAAAGCATGCTACATATGGCAGCACAGAGAAATACAAAGCGATATTTGTAGCTCGTAGCTTCTCCCAGAAAGAAGGGATTGATTATGAAGAGACTTTTGCTCCTATGGCCAGATAAACTTCCATCATATTAGTACTTGCTCTGGCTACAGTGATGAAATGCAAGATACACTAGATGGATGTCAAGATAGATTTCTTTAATGGTGTAGTCGAGGAGGAAGTGTATGTGGAGCAGCCACTTGGTTTCGAGACACATGACAGAGAGTCACATGTGTGCAGGTTGAAGAAAGCCTTGTATGGATTGAAGCAAGCTCCTAGGACTTGGTATGGTAGGATAGACAACTTTCTATCCATTTTGGGCTTTACCAAGAGTAAAGTGGATTCCAACGTTTACTACAAGGTTGAGGAAGGAAATCTAGTGATACTACTTCTATATGTGGATGACCTGTTTGTTACAGGTGAGGATGGATTGATTACCGATACCAAGAGGAATCTTGCTGCTGAGTTTGAGATGAAGGACTTGGGGATGATGCACTATTTTCTAGGTATGGAGGTGTGGTAGAGTGTAGATGGGATCTTCCTTGGACAAGGGAAGTATGCAGTAGAAATCCTAAAGAGGTTCGGGATGATGGACTGCAAGGCCATGGCCACACCTATGGCATCGAACCTGAAGCTTCTGTGTGATGCTTCATTTGATCCGGTTTGTGTCACTGTGTATTGTTAGATGATTGGGTCCTTGATGTACCTAATGAACATTGAGCCAGTTCCTGACGGATCCCAGAGGTGTTCACCTGGTTGCTGTAAAGCATATTCTGAGGTACCTAAAGGGTACAATTGATTATGGGCTCAAGTATGATGCGAATCAAAAGTTTAATCTGTAGATTATGTTGATTTGGACTGGGTAGGCAGTGCTGCAGATAGGAAGAGCACATCTGGGTGCTGCTTCAGTATGGGATCAGGTGTGATCTCTTGGTTTAGTAGGAAGTAGTCCTGCATAGCACTGAGTATAGCTAAGGCAGAGTATGTTGCAGCTTGTTTGGCTAGTTGTGAGGCAGTATGGCTCCAGAAGCTACTGTCTGAGTTATTTGATCTCCCGCTGGAGGCTACTGGTATCTTTTGTGATAACCAGAGTTGTGTGAAGCTATCTGAGAACCCGGTGTTCCATGACAGGTCGAAGCACATTGAGATCAAATATCACTATATCAGGGATATGGTGTAGAGAGGAGTAGTGAAGCTCCTGTATGTTGCGATGGATGAGCAGGTTGCAGATGTGTTGATGAAGCCACTAGCCAGAGTGAAGTTCGAGTACTTCAGAGAGAGGCTTGGTGTTCTTCAGATTGATGACACTTCGAGGAAGTAGTGATGGACACATTTGCAAGAGCCATTCCAAGCATGGTGAGAGGAGGATCCTTCCCATGGATGTGGATGTAAGCGCTAGATGATGAGCATCAGGACGATGCTCAAGTTACTGCTTTATATGCATCATGTTGGATGCTTGTTATGATCAGTTGGATCATGTATATGTATATAATGTATGATCAGGTAGATAATGTGTGATGATATGTATCAGGTAGATACATTGTATGATCAGGTAGATCATGTGTGATGATATGTATCAGGTAGATACATTGTATGATCAGGTAGATCATGTGTGATGAGTTTGAAGATGCAGATGCACAAAGCCTTTCCGACATGGTGGTAGATGTGTTCTCCCATGTGCGTTGATGTAAGTGCAGAGCCTTTCCGACATGGTGGTAGATGTGTTCGCCCATGTGCGTTGATGTAAGTGCAGAGCCTTTCCGACATGGTGGTAGATGTGTTCTCCCATGTGCGTTGATGTAAGTGCAAAGCCTTTCCAACATGGTGGTAGATGTGTTATCCCATGTGTGTTGATGTGAGCGCTGATCCTTTCATGGATGGTTGAAGTGTGTCTTCCCATGCCAGTGAATGTAATTACTGTATTGTGTGCATCTGGAATGTGCTTTGTGGATGATGAGATGATTTGTATGATCATGAGTATCAGGATGATACTCTGTGTCCATGGACAGGTTGTGCAGTTACATGTAAAAGATCCTGGGAGATCCGATAGGTTGAGCAGTATGCTCGTAATCAGTCTTGGGATGCTCTTTCGAGGTTTTGCTTAACGCACGTAATTAGTCCTGGGATCCACAGTATGGCCAGTGATGATGAAGACCTACAGGTGGTGGGCCTACATCCAGCATAAAAAAGGGATGGCTCTATAGAACTTCCTATGATGAGTAGATTCAGAGATTGATTGATATACTAGCAGCCGTGACGATGAAAATGATTCGATGACGATGATCCAGTGATGATGATCCAGAGAAGAAGACTTGTGTTAGCAGATCTGTGTCGAGAAATACCTTCCTCGTTAAGAGGGAGTGTTGATGTAATTGTAACTTTGGAATGTATTTCACCTATGTATAGTGTACTCCTATAGAGATGTTATTATTCCTTTATATGGAAGTGTCGTCATTTGTATTGACAAGTGTCGCAAGTGTCGTAACTTGCTTATGATGGGTTATTAGACCACCAAGTGTGGGGCCGACCCTGATTAGTTTAACCATGGGTTATTAGAATGAGTTAGACAAGTCGACCCTGCTAGTTTATTAGGCAAGTCAGGTCAAGTATAAATAGAGTGCGGGAGCACTCTATTTGATCATCTCATTATTCACTTCTACATTACTCGAAAAGTGGCGCACTAGTGGAGGAGGAGGTTCAACTGCTAGGAGGACTATCTCTGTGTACTTTGGTTGTATCATTGCTCTTTCTATCTCTGAGGAAATTGTGGGGTTTTTCACCTTTATGGTTTTTCCCAGTGAAACTCTGTGTGTCTATTGTCTCATGTGATTTCTTGGTGTGATTGATATGCATTGTTATACTTGATATGCTGTACATGTTATTCTCTCAGTAAAGATCCTAGAGTATATTTAATTAATGCTAAAAAATTAACAGAATGTTGGAAAGGGGGTAGGAATGTGTGATGGATCACTAGAGTGTACACTTACCTCACCACTAGGTAACTCACATGGTAATAAGAAACTAGGTACATCTCTCAATAACAGATATCTCAATAATAGCTCACTTTCATTGGTTGTTGTTAGATTTTCATAATTTAATTCAAGATTATCTAGGATCTTATTTGAGAGAATAACATGCACAACAATTCAAACATAAGACACAAGAGACACAAATAATTTCATTGGGGAAACCATAAAGGAGAAAACCCTGCAACTTCCTCAGAGAAAAAATGAGCAACAATACAATAACCCCAAAATTAGAAATGGTCTTCAACAACTTCTCTCTTCTTCACTTGTGTGAACTCCTCCTCTCTATCACTAATGCGAAGTGAGTGAGTGTGTGAATGATCAAATAGAGAGGAGCACCCTCTCTATTTATGCTTTACCTTTCACTTTGCCTTAACCCCAAACAGGTCGGCCCCTAAGTGTAACTGATTGGGTTGACTTCTCTAGGAGAGTCTAATAACCCATGATGACTCAACTCTGGGGTATAATGCCCTGTCATACAATGGAGGGTTAACCTCACTGACTTTACATGACTCAATTATAATAATGACTCTTCCAATCGGAGGAATAAACATCTATGTCAGAGGTACAATAATAAAATATACAAGTGAATATCTTCTGAAGTTACAATTACATTAACACTCCCTCTTAACTAGGAAGGTATTCTCTTGACACAGTCATCAACACAAGTCTTCATCAATAGATCATCATCGTCACTGTTGCTGCTATCTCGACCATCAATCTCCAATCTACTTGTCATAGGAAGTTCTACAGAGCCAACCCTTTTTCATGTCAAATGTAGGCCTAGCCTCCATGTAGGTTTTCATCATCTCTGCGAGCAAGCCATCAAGTAGGTACATCTCAGTACTTATTATATGCCACTGCAAAACCTGCAAGATCTCCCATGACTGATTATATGCTACTGCAAGACCTGAAGGAGCATCCTAGGACTGATTATATGCCTCTACAAAGCCTGCAAGATCTCCCAGGACTGATTATATGCCACTACAAAACTTGAAGGAGCATCCCAGCACTGATTATATGCCTCTGCAAAACCTGCAAGATCTCCCAAGACTGATTATATGCCACTGCAAAACCTGAAGGAGCATCACAGGATTGATTATATGCCTTTGCAAAACCTTCAAGATCTCCCAGGACTGATTATATGCCATTGCAAAACTTGAAGGAGCATCCTAGGACTAATTATATGCCTTTGCAAAACCTGTGTACCCTACCATCACCTCATCATATTCAGATCATCTCATCGCCAACGGAGCACAACCGAGATGCACATAACAATGTCTCCAGTATGGGAGGAATTTCCTACCACCATACGAGACCCAGTCTACCAATATGTGAGGACTTTCCTACCAGCATGTGAGACACAGCACTTACATCAACTGACATGGGAGGAATTTCCTACCACCATTCGTGAAAGGCTCCGACACTTATGTTAACGGCCATGGGATGAATTTCTTACCACCATGTGAGAATGGCTCATCCCTTACATCTACACCATAGGAGGAATTTCCTACCACTATGTGAGAATGGCTCGGCCCTTACATCTACCAACATAGGAGGAATTTCCTACCACTATGCGAGAACGACCCATGTGCATCTGTGTCTTTCGGACTCATCACCTCCCCTTGGAAGGATCCTCAATCTGAAGTACACCAAGATTCTATTTGAAGTATTCAAACTTCACTCTGGCTAGTGGCTTGGTCAACACATCGGCTATCTGCTCGTCTATCGCAACATACTAGATATTCACTGCTCCTCTCTGCACCATATCCCTGATATAGTGATACTTGATCTCAATGTGCTTCGACTTGTCATGGAACACCAGGTTCTCAGACAACTTCACACAACTCTGGTTGTCACAATATATACATGTTGCGTCCAACTGGAGATCAAACAAATCAGATAGTGGCTTCCTCAACCATACTGCCTCATAACTAGCCGAACAAGCTGCAACATACTCTGCTTCACCGTACTCAGTGCCACGCAGGATTACTTCCTGCTAAACTAAGAGATCACACCTGATCCCATACTGAAGCAACACCCCGAAGTTCTCTTCCTATCAATGGCATTTACTTCCCAGTCCGAATCAACATAACCCTCCAGGTTAATATTCTGATTCGCATCATACTTGAGCCCATAATCCACTGTACCCTTTAGGTACCTCAGAATATGCTTTGTAGCAATCAAGTGAACATGTCTCGGATCCATCAGGAACTAGATCATTGTGTTCACAACAAAGAAAATATATGGTCTCGTATTCTTCAGGTACATCAAAGATCCAATCATATGATGATACATCGTGGCATTAACCGACTCCAATGAAGCATCACTCAATAGCTTCAGGTTTGATGCCATAGGTGTGGCCATGGCCTTGCAATCCATCATCCCGAACCTCTTCATATCTCTACTGCATACTTCCCTTGTCCAAGGAAGATTCCATCCGCACTCTGCCACACTTCCATGCCTAGAAAATAGTGCATCATACCCAAGTCCATCATCTCGAACTCGACAACAAGCTTCCTCTTTGTGTTAGCAATCAACCCATCCTCACCTGCCACAAACAGGTCATCTACATAAACTAGAACTATCATTGGGTTCCCTTCCTCAACCTTGTAGTAAAGGTTGGAATCCACTTTACTCTTGGTAAAGCCCAAACTAGTCAAGAAGCTGTCTATCCTGTCGTACCACGTCCTGGGTTCCTGTTTCAATCCATACAAATGCCTTCTTCAATTTGCACACATGAGTCTCCCTGTCATGTGTCTCAAATCCGAGTGGCTGCTCCACATACACTTCCTGCTCTACTACACCATTCAAGAATGTTGTCTTCACATCCATCTAGTGTACCTTCCACTTCAACACTGCACCTAGAGAAAGCATTGATCTGATGAACGTATATCTGTCTACAGGTGCAAATGTCTCCTCATAGTTACATGCCACAAATCTCGCCTTGTGTTTCTCTATGCTTCCATCTGCAACATGCTTGATCCTGTAGATCCACTTGGAAGTCACAACAGACTTTCCTACAGGTCTCGGGACCATATCCTAGACATCATTCTTCATGATTGATTGGTACTCGTTGATGATGGAATCCTTCCATTCTTTCTTCTCCGCCGCTTTGGAAGTTTCTTTTCACGAGGTGGATCTACAGGTTCTTGTGGTTCTTCTATTTCACAATCTTCCTAATCTTCTGGAATTGCTTCTTCCATTATTGTATTTCTGATCCTGGGAACTTTAGTATCTTCAATAGGTAGTTTTATGATGTATGTTGATTCTTCGTTGCGTGTTCTTCAACAAAAGTCTCTCTTGTAGGTGATGGTATACGTGTGATAATATGTAGGAATCTAACAACTGTAACAATCTCACAATCAAACTCTCAAGATTATTTGCAAAGAAGAAGAGAAGCATGCACTCAATAATCACTCATAAACATAGAATAATGAACAATAACAATATCATACAATGAATAATGAATTTAAAGAATGTGATACAATAATCAATGATGAGGCATCATATAGGATTTGAATTAGCCAAGTAGGGCATTCGAATTTGAGCTCAAAGTCTAGCTTGGATAACTATGGAGACATCATCCAGTCTGCAGTATCAGTCATAAATGGTAAGAGCCAGTCAAGTGTGTCATATTGAGTCTAACATAACCATCTAGCAATAAATTAAGGAATAGAGACTCCAAGGGGAGTGCATGAGGCTGTCTAACTCAAAGTCTAGCTTGGATAACAATGGAGACATCATCCAGTCAATAGTATCAGTCATAAATGGTAATAGTCAGTCAAGTGTGTCTAACCGAGTCTAACAAAACCATCTAGGCATAAATCAGGGAATGGAGACTCCAAGGGGGGAGCATGAGGTTGTCAAATAGTCAAGTGGAACTCCAGAACTAGCTAACTAGAAGCTACAAGCAGTCAGCATGAGAAATCAGTGGAAGAACTACTCAATCAATGCACTAATGGAATGATAACTCCCGGTAGGTGAGATAAGGCACCCTAACTGAGTGATAACTGGAGGTAGGTGGGTAAAGGCACACTAACTGAGTGTGGTAGATGATAAAGGTGCACTTTCCATGCAGAACAATCAAGAAGGGCGCATAAGGTAGGTAGGAGGCCAAATGGGGGATGAAGACAGGCTCTGGGGAGCTGAAAGTGAGCTTTAGGTGCTGGGAGGTCCACCCATATGATGATTGGATGCATGCAATTTCATGCCTGCATGCCTACATGACTACATGATGGTGTGAATATTCCAACACCCCCCCGCAAGCTATACTATGAGATTATAACTCAAATCTGGAAAATAGGGCCCTGGTAACTGAGACCAAAGGTCACCCTGTACAATCAATCTAAATAAAATAAGTGAGGAAAGAGGGAAAACCCAGTGGGAAGAAAGCCCTCCTGCAAAATAGAATGAAGGATGCTAATGTAGCATATCATCATTCACCCTTAAAGGAGGTAAGTGTCCTTTTCTGAAGAAGGATCGATCGATCTGAAATGGATCAGCAATGTGAGAAGGATGAAACCTTCCATTCTGAAAATCTGATCTGGTTCTTCTATGATAATGTGGATTACCAACCAAATCACCGCCAGATCGGAGTGTAGTGACTTCCCATCGAGGAAGAGGAGGAATATAAGGTGAGAGATATTCAGCTTCTTGTGGATCTAGATATCCCATTTGCTCATATTCATCATTAGTTGCTAGACCTTTAGGTTCTTGTGGATTTGGATCTAGCATTCCATCATCATCATCTCCATCTTCAGATTTTGAATCTGAAATATCATGTGAAGATGCATCTATAGCTGGCTCATCATCACATCCAAACTCTGAATTTGAAATCTCATTTGATGATGCTTCACTCTCTTGATCATCAATCAAAGGAGGAGGTATCTTCCTTTTGGGAAGAAGTGGATCATGCTGCAAAAAAATAATATGAAGATCATCATGAAGTATGTGATTCGAACCAACTGAGGTAGAATCAAAACCATGAATGTGTAGATAGTTCCTTGATATCTCCTTCAAACCAACATAGGTGATATCATGACCAAGGAAACTATGACATGATGATGGTGAATCTTCAAAAAGATCACTGGTGGATGCAACAATGATGGTGGCCCATGAACCAATAAGTGCTAGATCTTCAGGTTCTTGTGGATCTGGATCTAGCATTCTCTCAAAAAGAGTTATCTTCCTCTTGGGAAGAAATGAATCATGCTCCAAAAACATATGCTTGAGTTCTCCAACAATGGATGCAAGAAAATCATATCCAAGACTTGGAAGATGGTTTCTCATGATCTCCTTTGAACCAACAGGGGTGAAATCAAAACCAAAATCACAGAAAGGTGCATGAGTCATGAACCCAAGTGAATGATAGAGTCTTCCATCATCAGTGAAACTTTGAAAACATGTGCCAATGACCAAATAGGAATCCAAAGAAAGAATATGATGAGGAAGAGCGAATGCATTACCTTTCAAATCTGATTTTTCCTTAAAAATACTTAGTAAGTCATCATCTTGCACATCAATAGGTGCATCAACTCCATGAAAGTGTATGTAGTTCTTTGATATCTTCTTTGAACCAACAAAGGTGAGATCATAACTAAATGAACCATATAATGGTGATGGCTTGAACTTCAAATCAGATCCAAGATTTTGAAGATGGTTTCTTATGATCTTCTTTGAACCAAAAGTGGTGATATCAAAACCAAAATCACAAGGATATGCATGAGACTTGAATCCAAGCGAATGGTACAGTATTCCATCTTCGGTGAATCTCTGAAAACATGTGCCAATGACCAAATAGGAGTCTATAGAAATATTTTGATCAAGGAGGGTGAATGCATTGCCTCCCAAATATTCAAAGATGCTCAGTAGGTCATCATCTTTCACATCAGCAAGCTCATGGGAAGTAGAGATTGTGAAGGTCTCTTCAACTTCTAGAGTAGTAAGTGATATATTTTGCTCAGAATTTAGATAGGAATATGGATCAAATGAAACCATATGTTCTACTTAGACTTCATCTTGAACAAGTTCATCATGGGAGATGATGGAGGCCAATTCATGAATAGAGAGAGCACAACAGGAAGTATCACTGGGGCTTGCTTTCCACATGGATAGAATCAACCTCTTCCTCCCGACTTCCAAATAATCTGTCCAATTGAGTCCATATATCACTTGGATGTTCATCAAGTTCAATGTAGTATTCCATATTGGAAAACATAGTAATACATATGCTTCTTGAGGCTCCGTCACAAGCATCAAGCCAATCTTCTTTCTCTCCATCAAAAGAAAAATCTCTCTTAATACCAGTACACACATCAAAAAGACCACGTCTCTTCAGATATGATGTCATCTTTGGTTTCCACTCATCATAGTTTAATGGAGAGATATAACGAACTCCTTTCATATACATAGAAGATGTTGTTCAATTCGAATCTACTATTTCAACTGTAAAAACTGCTGCAACTGCAGGAAACTTCGAAACCTGCAAAACAAGAAGAGTTTTTTTGCTGATGGAGAATGCTACACTTCGACTAAACACTACCTTTTGAACACTGAGCACATATACTAAGTCCTTCACACCTGGCTATACCTCATTGGATTTCTCCAATGAATTCAAGTAATAGCACTAGGATTTGTTGTGGAAACTCAGAGGCTTCTGGTGCTTAAGTGAAAGATAGTTGCTCAAAGAAATGCTGCAACTGCTGTTGCTGTAATGGCTGCAATTCAAATAGTTGTTGACTGCTCTGATACCATGAGATAATCTGCAGGGATCTAGCAACTGTAATAATCTCATTATCAAACTCTCAAGATTATTTGCAAAGAAGAAGAGAAGCATGCACTCAATAATCACTCATAAACACAGAATAATGAACAATAACAGTATCATACAATGAATAATGAATGTAAAGAATGTGATACAATAATCAAGGATGAGGCATCATATAGGATTTAGATTAGTCAAGTAGGGCATTCGAATATGATCTCAAAGTCTAGATTGGATAACTATGGAGACATCATCCAGTCTGCAGTATCGGTCATAAATGGTAAGAGCTAGTCAAGTGTGTCCAACTGATTCTAACAGAACCATCTAGCCATAAATCAGGGGATGGAGACTCCAAGGGGAGTGCATGAGGCTGTCTAACTCAAAGTCTAGCTTGGATAACAATGGAGACATCATCCAGTCAATAGTATCAGTCATAAATGGTAATAGTCAGTCAAGTGTGTCTAACTGAGTCTAACAGAACCATCTAGGCATAAGTCAGGGAATGGAGACTCCAAGCGGGGCACATGAGGCTGTCAAATAGTCAAGTGGAACTCCAAAACTAGCTAACTAGAAACTACAAGTAGTCAACATGAGCAATCAGTGGAAGAACTACTCAATCAATGCACTAAATGAATGATGACTCTCGGTAGGTGAGATAAGGCACCCTACTGAGTGATAACTGGAGGTAGGTGAGTAAAGGCGCACTAACTGAGTGTGGTAGGTGAGAAAGGCGTACTTGCCATGCAGAACAGTAAAGAAGGGTGCATCAGGTAGGTAGGAGGTCAAATGGGGGCTGAAAACAGGCTCTGGGGAGTTGAAAGTGAGCTCTAGGTGCTGGGAGGTCCACCCATATGATGTCTGGATGCATGCAATTGCATGCAAATGCATGCCTACATGCCTGCATGACTACATGAATACATGATGGTGTGAATATTCCAACAATACGATCTTTCCTACAAGCCAAGTTCAATTGCATGATTAGAAACATTTCATCTTTTTCAGAACAAATTCTTATGCATAAAGACACAGGTCATGCAGTCATGCAATTATCTTAGCCAATGCTTCAATACAACATTTATCCATATCCCATAACTTTCTAGATGCCTTCCATCTCTACCAGAACATTGTTAAGAGTGTGCACTACTCCAACATGTCAGCAAAGAGGTTTCAATCTAGATAAGTAGCAATGGAGTGTTGTATAGTACCATAGGCCACTTACCCATTACTTGCATATTAGTAGTATCTTGTTCACTAATGCAACTTTTCTAACATGCATAATATACATCCTAAATCTAGGAACATAAGTATGTACATGACTGAACAACATCATTTAAGTAATCATATATACAATAAATGACAATTCAAATACTTATCTTTGTTTGGTTGTTGGGTGGACTTCCTCTCAATCTTTGCTTCCTTGTAGGAACTACTAGAGTCTCTGATAGTGTGAACCTTAACCAATGCTGAAAATGGATGAGAGGTTCTTCCATAGATTATTGATCTTTATTTGTTTTCCGGAGTCCGAATTTGCAGTGGGCTCTTATACTCCTTTCATGTAATACTGAAAGTCATCTCTAGCTTCACCTTATGAGGTGGAACCTTCTAAATAAATCCTTGTAGTTGGTTACCTTCATTATAATACATATTCTTCATCACTTGAAGAATCTTCATTGTCTTCTTTGGTTCTTTTCCTTGGAGGTTCATCATCCTCTGCAATGTGAGCATGATGTCTTTTCTTGTTGTTCTTCTTCTTGTGAGAGCTGCTTTTGTTGTTGGGACAATCTCTGGAATAGTGTCCCTTCTCATCACAAATATAACATCAAATGTGAGAAATATCTCTCCTAGATCCTCCAAGGTTCTCCCTCTGATTCTGGTGGTGGTGTTTACCCTTCTTGTGATGAGGATTCTCCCTCGTGTTGTTGTTCTTCCTGGTATGTGCTGTGAGAGATTGGTCTTCAATACCCATCTTTTCTTCTCGAGCTACAATTCAATCTTCTTCCTATGAGCACTCCTCCCACAGCCTACTGAAGGTGATCAAATTTCTTCTTGCATAGATTCCTTGAATAAAGGAATCCCATGACCTAGGAAAACCATTCAAGGTGGTCATCACTATTTCTCCATTCTCTATGTCTTCTCCCACAGCTTCAAGTTGTTCTTTTATCTGGCAGACCCTTGTAAAGTAGGACTACATGGTCTCTGCATTTTGTATCTTGACATTCTTCAATTGGTTCCTCAATGCCATCTTCCTATTTATATTCCTCCGTTCAAATAAGGTGGTCAAGGCACCAAACATCTCTTTAGGTGTCTTCAGAGATGACACATGTGGCATGAGATGGTCCTTGATATAATTTGCAATGATTCTCTTAGCCTTAACCAGGTTCTTCTTGTGTAAGGCTTTAGTATCATCTCCCTCTGGAAATGGAACCTCTTCATTCACATAGGTGTCCAATTCATTCTCTTCTAGGACAAGCCCAATCCTATACTTCCATGCTCAGAAGTTATCATCCCCTTCAAGTTTATCCTCAAGCTTGGTGTGGTGAGACATATTTAATGAGAAACTCAAATGGAAATAGAAAAACTTTAGGTCTTATCACTTGATTTGATGAAACTAGATCTGGAGCTGGTTGGCCTAGGGTTTGTTAGAGAAACCCTAATTTTTCAAAGTTGTAATTTGGAACTTCTGGTTGACAGATAGATGTGCCTCCTCAAGGAGAGTTGTTCAATGTACTCACTTCCATAAATTAGTGAACAGAAACCCAAAATATCTGATGCCCTATTTTTCCTCCGGTAGTAGTGACGGGTCAAAAAATGAAAATTCTCATAAGTGAATTCTGCTTTCACATGAAGATTCTACTGGATGAGGTGAGTATGCTGGTGCACTTGGTTTTTGAAAATTCTGAAAATTGACCCCTCAAAAGTGACTTGCGAATTTCGGACCTGCAGTTTTTGGTCCTTTCTGGTTTTTTGGTTTTTCTGGTCCAAAGTCAAATTAGGGTTTGACTTATCCCAGAGTCCTACCCAACCAAAAAATTTGATCTTGGTCTCTAAATTTTTATTTTGCTAAGGAGAACAATCCTGTGCTGAGAGCACTCCAAAATTCCACTTCTGTCAAGAAATCTAATTTCCCACAGTAGTGACATGCCGAAAATTGAAAATGATAAGAATCCAATTCTACTTCGATGGAAAGATGTGCCTTGCTTAGGAGATATATCCCATCCTCCTTCCCTTGATGATCTATGGAAAGAGACCCAAAAATTAAGAATATCTAGCTTCCGCAGCTGCATAGTGTCTTTTTATCAGGTTAGCTCTCATACCATGTTAGATTTTCAAAATTTAATTCAAGATTATCTAGGATCTTATCTGAGAGAATAACATGCACAACAATTCAAACATAAGAGACAAGAGACACAAAGAATTTCATCAGGGAAACCATAAAGGATAAAAACCCACAACTTTCTCAGAGATAGAATGAGCAACAATACAATAACCCCAAAAGTAGAAATGGTCTTCAACAACTTCTCTCTTCTTCACTTGTGTGAACTGCTCCTCTCTCTCATTAATGCGAAGTGAGTGAGTGTGTGAATGATCAAATAGAGAGAAGCACCCTCTCTATTTATACTTTACCTTTCACTTAGCCTTAACCCCAAACAGGTCAGCCCCTAAGTGTAACTGACTGGGCCGACTTCTCTAGGAGAGTCTAATAACCCATGATGACTCAACTCTGGGGTATAATTCCCCATCATACAATGGAGGGTTAACCTCACTGAATTTATATGACTCAATTACAAAAATGAATCTCCCGATCGGAGGAATAAACATCTTTGTCGGAGGTACAATAATAAAATATAAATACAATATAAAATATACAAGTGAATATCTTCCGAAGTTAAAATTACATTAATAGTTGTAGTGGTGACAAGGGGAGTTTCTTGGAAGATTTCAAGGTTATTCAATGAAAATTCTTCCTCTGGGGTATCATGTACCAAGGCATGCTCTTTCCAACTCATAGAGTTGTCACTAACTTTCCTTAATACACCATATTCTAAATACATATGAGATAAATGATCAGAAACATCAGAATAGTGGGATTCATTCGGCTCATCATCACTTCCCCATACGGGAGAAATATGTATTCCTTCATTGTAGTTTTTCCATAGAATAATGTGATCAAGCCCTTGTCTTTCTCTTTCAATATTATGATCAACCAACACAAGGAATTCCCTAACTGTTCTAGGCACATGCTCACCTTGTCTTACCTGCTCTAAAATGTTTTCAGAATCATCTACTTTAGTGATGGGATTAGATTGAACATTCTGTGGCTCCACATCACCAGGTTGATTCAAGGCTTGAATTTCTTCAGACACTTCACCACAATTCATTTCAAGGTTTACCTCTCTAGAAAATTCAGCTGTACCACTTTCTTCCTCAGAAGAATCAAAATCCCTATATGACCTCCACATATCTTCTCTTCCAGTACTATGATCCTCACCAGAGCTACCGATGACCATAAAAATACCCTCAGGAAATAGCTCCCCCTGACCATAAGTATTCCCGATACCATCCTCAACCTACTCTTAACTCCCATACACCACTACATTATCCTAGATCTAGTCTTATCCACCAATATGTACTCTTGTGCATCATTCCTAACCTTTAGAGTATCTTGTGTTGGTTTGCTATCCCTCATTGGATAGTAAGGGTCTCCCCCTTCGTTGTGCAGGGATTGGATAACAAGAAGCGAAGAGTGCCTCGATGGCGTGAAAACCAATCCTTATTGGGAATCAAGGCTCTCTTGGGTCACCTCTTTAGTTTCCTAGCACCTCTACCATCTTGGATAAGATGACCTTTAGGGGAAAATACAAGTTGTGTGATAAAAACACCATGCCTCAACTATTGATGTTGATGAAGATTCTCCACAAAAGAGGTCAAGGAATGTAGAAGATGATCTTGAGGAAATTGTAGCATATCATAGAAAGGAGTACTTTCTCTAGTACACTCTATGAGTGTACCAATGATTGCGGTATCAAGATGATGTGATTGTCATTGGTGATGTATGAAGATCCAGGATGCATAAAGAAGATGAAGATCCGTGGAATCCTATGATTTCTGCAAGGAGGCATAGATCAAGAGGGAGCCAACAAAACAATATAAGATAAGTATTTGTATGATCATTTGAGTTATTATTTAAATCTGTCACGCCCCCTTCCATTCAATTCGATGCTAGGAAGGAAACATGACCAAATTACCGGGCTTATTGGCAATCTCAGCCCCATTCAAATTCTAAAGAAATGCATGGTTAAATAAAGCTTGTGCATACATATTCATACTCAACAAGCACAGTGGAATTAAACACTATAGATGCACATAGTTCATCATGCATTCAGCATATAAACAACAACCATTAATTAATACATTACATAACATAGAATTAACACAACTTAATTAATAGACACAGCAGAATAACCATAATAACATACACGCAGAAGGAGATGCATCAGCCTATTTCTTTCAGGCAGAATAGTGAAACAATCACAGAATAATCAATCTCATTCTCATGCTATGCACAGGCTTCATGCCAACTAACTTAAGCTAATCATTTCATCCAAGTAACATGAGTAATTTAACATACAGGACAAACCACAGAATGAAAATCATTCAAACCACAGAGAATACTTATCTTGAAGATGAAATTGTCCAACAACTGACTATGTGAGAGAAACGTTCCACCCAACCATAGATCTCTTTCCAGCCTGTATTCTTTTAGCTGAGAGATCACCCCCGAGCTGGGTTGTGTATCCACTAAGGAGAAACTAGACAAGCTCACTCACAACTATGGATTCACTCAAACGGTCATGCTAAGCCAGCACACAGTTGGGTTTATCAAGCATGCAATAAGGAAAGGATGAGGATGCTAAGCCAGTGAGCTCAACCACAGAGCTACAGACATGTCAAGCTAAATTCAAGCAATCCAATCCTCTGTTCAAACATCCACACTTGGATTTCTCACCATTCTGTCAACGAATAACTCAATCCCGTCACTAGTTTTCTGGGCTATCAAAACTGCGTTTTCCAATAGATTTCGGGGTAGCTAATGCTCCCAAATTCGCCCCAAGGTCCATACCTATGGATCCCCCATTGGATTTCACTGTCCAATACCTATTATGGGCGTTTATGGCTCTTCAAAACGTGGGTTCTTTCACAGTTGCGATTTCTGATTTTTCTCACTGTCGGGAATTCATTTTTGGATGAAAATGATGTTGGGTTCCTCCACCATGGAATGGGAATGAGGAATAAGAAATCCCCATGAGGTAGAGTGACTTGTGGTACAAGAAAACAGATCCCATGCTCTGCCATACGAATTTCTGGGCTGCCCATGCTCCATTGAAGCCATGGACTGAAATCTACAACTACTTCCTTACAAAAGAAATAAATGTCATAAAGGAAGGTCAAATGGGTTCTCAAGGTGACATTTGGAAGCTTATGGCTCAATCCCACAACCCCCTCACCACTCCCTAGTGGATACACATTGCCCCTTCTCATTCTTTGCCTCCATAGACAGTTTTGGTATTTTATTGCATGATGTTTATTTACATCATTTTTACAATGTTCCATGGCCAAATAGCGCATGGGAAACATAATATCCAATGCTTTTCCTTTTAAATAAAATTCGAGCATCCACTAGTGGGGCCTTAGCCTTGAGCTCCATGCTAGGAACACATACATCACATGTATACAATATTTGCATTAAAAGCTAATATATCCTAAGGGTCAAAATGAGGTATTACAATCCCCCCCTAGAATAACACCGTCCTCGGTGTTCCAAGACTTAGGAATACATATACAATTTACACATGTCAAAAATTTCAAAAACATTTTGCAGGTTTGCCCTGCATTCTATCCTTTACTTTGAACTTTCAGGACCAAGTCCTTTGGCCTCCACGAGCTGCTCCTGCTGGTTCTGATCTTCCACCTCATCTACAAGTTTGAGAACTTTATGGATGCTACCATTTTGATGTTCCTTTGTTGGGAAGTTGCGGAGGCAATGATTTCCTCCACATTTCCAACATTTAACTAGCTGTTTCATCTTTACCTTCTCAATCTCCTTTGAGTCTTCATGCCTGGAACGTTTCATAATGGACCGATTAGATGAATTCCTCTTCATTGATCCAATGTCTCTTCTATTGCTGATTGCTTCCAGAATGCTTTTGTAGCTTGAGTAGTCCTCCAAGATTTTATTGGGTCTTGAAAATTGTTTGAAGAAGGCTTTCAACCAATTTCAATAGCCTATGGTCTGCTGCCATGGTCTTTGTGCACAACTGGTTCTCACTTTACTCACAAGAAACACTTGCTTGTAACAGCTGCAACCAATTGATTTAATTTCCACCTGTGAAATTCATCATTACAAATCTTGTTAGGCCAAGCATAACTTAAACATTAAAAATAAGTCAATTGTTTTCCCCAATTAACATGGAGAGCCCAAGCTCTATTCATGAGACTTTCATACTTTTCATGCTTTCCCAACAGGAACATGAGCTCATTCATGTCCATTCTTTCACAAGGAATTAACTATTTCAGCATTCACAATTTATTTCAAGCAAATAAACACACTCTACTTTCAACCATACATGCATCTAACAATTTTCTGTTTTTATAAATGCATCAATAAAAAGGAAAGAGAGAGCAGTAAGAGTTTTTCTCCTATTTTTCTTGTTCCATTCTGGAACCCACACCACCACTGTGGTTTTCATGCTCCTAGCCTCTTTCACCTCAACGTGAATGCTTGACCTGCCCTTCTTGGTTATGACACTTAGTGTCTATAGTCTATTCCAGACCTCTCAAACATGGAGTCCCTCCACATGGTTTGTCTACAACTCTTGGCTGCTAGGACCCACACAATCTCACTAGCACCATCTTTCATTGCTGCTCAATCTGAGCTTTTTAGGATAGTCACATGTCCACATGCATTCTTAAGATGCTTTCATAGTCCTTGCTTCCAACAATACCTACACTCAAACATTGAATCAATTCGCATGTTTAGTTTATTTTCATAGGATTTATCTCTAAACAAGAGTTTAGGAAGTCATAACCAAATCATATACACATGTATGTTCATAAGCAAGAAATTACAAGATAACCAAATACTTATCTGCATTGGATGTCTTCACTTTATTCCATAGGTTCCTTCTTTGCTTTACAAGTCTTGTGATCGCCTATGGACTTGGATGTTTTTCCAGCGTGCAGGCTGCCCTTCGATGTCAAATAGTCTTGTATGTTTGGCCAAGACGCAGGCTGCTCCACCACATCAAATAGTCTTGTATGTTTGGCCAGCACGCAGGCTGCTCCACACCATCAAATAGTCTTATACGTTTGGCCAGCACGCAAGCTGCTCCACAACATCAAATAGTTAATGCTCAACTAGTCACTCTTTGGATTTACCAAGCAATTTATAGTTCTTTCAAGGTCCTTGCTTTTTGTAATGACCAAGGTTTCCAACAAAGAAACAATAGTGCATCATCTTAACTGTTACAAGACTTATACTTTAAATCTTCATTATTCCAAACAAGAAATAAATGAAATTGAATACTTATTTGTATTGTGCATTTCCTCTCTGGTCCATAGGGTCCTGCTTTTACTTTATAAGCCTTGGGATCCTCCTATGGACTGGGATGTTTGGCTAGCACGCAGGCTACTCCAAAACATCAAATAATTAATTCCCAACTAGTACACCGTCGCGCCGACTGGATTTACCAAGCATTTGGTGGTGCCCAACCAGTCCCATACCTGGTTGGCCCTCTCCATTGCCGAGCCAGCACATCCATCTGGGTCATCGAGCAATGGAAGGTAACTACGCCACCGACCATTATAGGTCAAGGCTCTACTACTCTGTCTTAGGCTTGCATCAGCCTTTCACATGTGTCACAATTCCTCAATATGCATAACAATTCTTCACCCACATAAGGGTGTCACTTCTTCTCTTGTGTAAACCGGCGGTTCCCTTTAGGAACTCTTTAGGTGACTTTCTTAACTGCAGGTTATCATGGCCCCATGATACCCACTCACACTACACAAAGGTTACCACTACTCATATAGTCCTCTTGAGTACCCTTTTCTTCACTTTTCCCTTTGACGTGCAACACCAATTTGCATATTTATAAGCTGTCAACACAAAATGGATAAGCAAGCTCATCAATATTGCTACTCCAAAACTGTAAACATATTTCATAACATTCACTATCCAACATTGAAACACCAGGAATGAGTCCATTCCCTTAGGGTGTAGTCAATATTGGCATCCCTAACATAACTCAGCACCAGAAAGGTGTGCACTCCTTATTGATGTGAATTATTTAGGTCCTAATCATAATTCAAGCAGTCTGAATAATAGAAACAAATGGAATATGCTCTATGTGGTAATTCTAACAATTAGAGATGCCCATATACATACATACATATATATATATATATATATATATATATATATATATATATATATATATATATATATATATATATATATATCAGTCAGGGTTTACAGAACACTTATCCATTTCGCAGATGTAATTTCTCTTCATCAATGAGGAATGGGGGATCCTTCTCTAAGTTGACAGTCCCTCGGTTTTCCATCCCAACTCCTTTTTATGTTACATAACCCTCATATGTCTTACCGACATAATCTTTACCATTCCACTCATATTGTTTACCAATCATGTAGTGTAGATGAGACATTAATAATGTCTAATGGCGTTTCACCCGAAACCCATTTCCAAATCATGGAATCCCTTCCCATGAAGTTTGGCTTTTGCAAACCCTCCCTCTTGGTCTTACTGCAATGTGTCTTCATGGCACACTTATTAAATAGCCAAACAGTCGGCAACATTTAACAATAAAATTCAAATATGATTGTTCCATAACCAATCAATGGCACCACTAATTAAATTCAATATGAATTTGCAACTCTGTCTATTACAGAAATTGATTTTCTTAGCCATGAGGCTGTCCTCATATTGCTTGGCTCTTGTAAGTGGCACTATTCTGTCCATTATGGATTTATGTTTTCTACCATACATGGACATCCACCTACAACATGTCCTCCTGACACAATTTTACATAATCCAAACAGTGATTAGTAATTATAAGCAAATTCTCAAATATGAAATCTACAAATCTGTTTTCCTATAGAAATTAGATTTGCAACCATGAGATTATTCTCATAAACTTAAATCAGACAATTTTCATATTTGTTTCATGCATAAGTTACAACCATGAGAACCTTCTTATAACCTTTGGCTTCTGCACATGGTAGATCCCGGTCTTTACTACGGACTTATCATTATTGCCATATGCCAGACTTTTCTACCTGAAATATGGACTTCAATCAGCCAAACACTTGTAAGTCTCCATGCATATAATATTTCATTGCTGCAATAGTCACTGAAGCATTTTTAAGAATTATAGCATTCCATAATTCAAACACTTCCAGTTGTTAAACATATCAATATCACCAAAACTCATTTACTTCACGTGCATTATTATCATACTAAAATTGCAAGGTACAGTCACATCATTTATGCAATCAACTTAAAGCTTTTAAATGCTCATTAATTCATAGCCATATCATTTATACAACTTTGTCCTTCCAACAGAGCACTCTGGAAGCTTGTCAATCATGACTACCTTCATGCAATTCTTCCCCTGCATTCATAGCAGCTCATGAAATGATCTCAGAATTATCATTAATTCATCATTTCATCTATTGCTCAATTGTAATGAAACATATACATATATCACAATCATGCATGCACACAATACATCTCCTTAGGTGTAGCTACCCACATGCATGCATATTCACAACATTTACTCAAGTTTTTCATATGCATTCATTCAATGCTTAACTATAAGATTTATAAAATCTCTTAATGCACATCCACTCAATGCCACCTTACATTGTTTCATGAGTACTATGCATTCAAGCATATTATGACTTAATCATGACTATCTCATATAACATGCATTACCATAATCAGGACCACCGGTCCTCACTTGCTTTGGTTGTTAAACGCACAATCGACATACTCAAATGACATGATATAATTTCATATGAATGCATTGAGATTTCTAAGCAATTATAGGGTGTAAGGATCATTGCCTTCACTTACCCACACCTAACCATACTCCGAGGTTAACATTCCCATTCGGGCACTCAATACCACATGCAAACCAAATCAACATAGTTCAAACATAGTCGAAGGGATCTTACCAAATCCTCTTTCAACATTCATGCAATTATGCATCAATAACCATTACCTGCATGGTTGTCATTAACATCACTTGATGTTACCTGATCAGTTGGCCTCTTACCAAGGCTACACAGTCTTTTTTCCAACCTCATGATCACAGATTTGTTGCACCATCCTTTCTTCATAAGGTTGTTGGATTCATGCAACAATATCATCAACATCTTTAGCCATTTTTCTATTGTCTTTGGTCCTACAACCAAAACCAACACCAATAGTGATTATCAACCACAATATTTACCATTAGTGGTTCATTGCATATGTGAAATCTCACTACTTTTACCAATATGTAATGTCATATGCATGCAAAAAATATACTCATGCACTGTGTAATGTTTATTAATATGCCAATCAATGCATCTTCATGCCACTCATCTAATCTCTTGCATTTTTAGCATTCTCATGCCATAATTTTATGCACATAAAGATTATAAAATATAAATGCAGTTAGCAAGACAGGGGTTAAGGAATTCTCCCTTTCCAATCCCTCCTCTTTGCATGAAATTCATCTTCCACATCATCACTGGTTCAATTTCATTGTCTCTGCTACTTTCCAGGCATGCAATTCTAGAAATTGCCCATATTGACAACAATTGTCCAAAACAGTCACTGATACTTTTCTGCTCTAAATATATATGATGTATGATAACCTCCTTCAAATTCTGATTATGCACCACTGTTCCTTGCTAGATAAGCTTTCCAATGCCTAACCACTTGCTCCATTTGGACATCGGGTGTGGAAACTGCATCACTTCAAAAATGACAACTTTCACCATAATTCTGCACATTTTTACACAGTTGTATTTTGGTTTGGGCTGCCAACTTTAGCCACCTATGGAAGAAAATATATGAATAATCATGAAAACGTTTCTACCGGGAGACGTTAGTCCATATAACAAGGAACACTCAACAACTCGCGGATCTCTGTTCCGATGCTCCATTTATCTTCTATAAAATTATGGGTTTGACTACTTTCTAATTTTCACATTTTTCCAAAATTTCAATTTTCGGGCTCTATAATTTTTTTTTTTTTATTATCCCGCACCACACAACCCACAACCCGAAACCCTAAATCCATACTGTGGGTGCATAAATGCTACTTTTCCAACCTAGGGCTACTCCATCCCACAGTCCCGCAATCCCGCAACTCCGCGCTTCCGGGTGCGAAAAGCCAAGTCGCATATACGGAAATTTTAAGCTTTCCACAGAAGAAAGGTCGGCTGCCCCTTCTTATGATTAGTATCTCCTCTAATCACAATCAGTAGGAGAAGGGTTGCCCGCCCCTTCTGTCCTCTAATCACAATCTGCAGGAGAAGGGTCGCCCGCCCCTTCTGTTCTCTAATCACAATCTGCAGGAGAAGGGTCCTTCTGTTCTCTAATCACAATCTCCATAAGAAGGGTCGCCCGCCCCTTCTGTTATCTAATCACAATCTGCAGGAGAAGTATCGCCTGCTCCTTCTATTCTCTAATCAAAATCTACAGGAGAAGGGTCGCCCGCCCCTTCTGTTCTCTAATCACAATTTGCAGGAGAAGGGTCGACTACCCCTTCTGGTGATTAGCATTTTCTTTGTCACGTCCCCTTCCATCAATCCATTCCATGGAAGGAAACATGACTAAGCTTACGGGGCTCATAACTCCTTCGTCCCTTGGCCAAATGGGATGAGTCTGGTACTGTTGGAAAGCTCTTGCAGAGCTCTATGCACCTGGGTGGTCCTCTGCCACATCTGAGAAATCTGATCCTGCCATTTTTTTCCATTCCAAAATGACACCCCAACTTCACCAATACTGCGTTAAAACATTTTGTCACTTGCCTGTAACTCAGAGTTTGGCCCAAGCAGCTCCAGTGTTGCAAGCTGGGCTCTAATACCACTCTGTCACGTCCCCTTCCATTCAATTCGATGCCAGGAAGGAAACATGACCAACTTACCGGGCTTATTGGCAATCTCAGCCCCATTCAAATTCTAAAGAAATGCATGGTTAAATAAAGCTTGTGCATACATATTCATAATCAACAAGCACAACGGAATTAAACACTATAGATGCACATAGTTCATCATGCATTCAACATATAAACAACAACCATTAATTAAGACATTACAAAACATAGAATTAACACAACTTAATTAATAAACACAGCGGAATAACCATAATAACATACACGTAGAAGGAGATGCGTTAGCCTATTTCTTTCAGCCAGAATAGTGAAACAATCACAGAATAATCAATCTCATTCTCATGCTATGCACAGGCTTCATGCCAACTAACTTAAGATAATCATTTCATCCAAGTAACATGAGTAATTTAACATATAGGACAAACCACAGAATGAACATCATTCAAACCATAGAGAATATTTATCTTGAAGATGAAACTATCCAACAACTGACTATTTGAGAGCAACGTTCCACCCAACCATAGATCTCTGTCTAGCCTTTATTCTTTCAGCTAAGAGATCACCCCCAAGTTGGGCTATTTCACCACTAAGGAGGAACTAGATAGGCTCACTCACAACCATGGATTCACTCAAACGGTCATGCTAAGCCAGCACACAGCTGGGTTTATCAAGCATGCAATAAGCAAAGGATGAGGATGCTAAGCCAGTGAGCTCAACCACAGAGCTACAGACATGTCAAGCTAAATTTAAGCAATCCAATCCTCTGTTCAAACATCCACACTTGGATTTTTCACCATTCTGTCAACGAATAACTCAATCCTATCACTGGTTTTTTGGGCTATAAAAACTGGATTTTCCAATGGATTTCGGGGTAGCTAATGCTCCCAAATTCACCCCAAGGTCCATACCTATGGATTCCCCATTGGATTTCACTTTCCAATACCAATTCTAGGCGTTTATGGCTCTTCAAGACGTGGGTTCTTTCACAGTTGCGATTTTTGATTTTTCTCACTGCTGGGAATTCGTTTTTGGATGAAAATGATGTTGGGTTCCTCCACCATGGAATGGGAATGAGGAATAACCAATCCCCATGAGGTAGAGTGACTTGTGGTACAAGAAAATAGAGCCCATGCTCTGCCATACGAATTTATGGGCTGCCCATGCTCCATTGAAGCCATGGACTGAAATCTTCAACTACTTCCTTACAAAAGAAATAAATGTCATCAAGGAAGGTCAAATGGGTTCTCAAGGTGACATTTGGAAGATTATGGCTCAATCCCACAACCCCTTCACCACTCCCTAGTGGATACACATGGCCCCTTCTCATTCACTGCCTCCATAGCCAATTTTGGTATTTTATTGGATGATGATTATTTACATCATTTTTACAATGTTCCATGGCCAAATAGCTCACGGGAAACATAATATCCAATGCTTTTCCTTTTAAATAAAATTCGAGCATCCACTAGCGGGGCCTTGGCCTTGAGCTCCACGCTAGGAAAACATACATCACATGTATACAATATTTGCATTAAAAGCTAATATATCCTAAGGGTCAAAATGGGGTATTACAAAATCTTTTAATGTTTGGTTTAAAGGATAATTTTCACAACATTTATATGCAGATATGTGATACAATTTTCTTATATGCATTTATATATAACTAAGATCGATGAGAAATAGGCTCATGTAGTGCATATATATGTTGCGTAAGTATCCTATAGTGTATCATGAGATTCAGTAGCCAAGGAAGACATCTTATCTAATTTTGCCACCTTTGGTTTATCTTATCTATCATATGTGTACATTGTATTTTGTACGGAATCTCAAAAAGAAAGGTTGGCTGGGTTTTTTTTTTTTTTTTCCGAGTTTGGGTTTTCCCAGGGTAAACTATTGTGTCTCTTATGTTTTTCTGCATGGTTATTCTTTCAGTGATCTTTATGTGTATTTAAAGTTGAAAGATATGAAAATTATACTGATATATTATTAAAATTTTAACAAGATACACGTAACTAAAAACCCATGCATGCATCCAAGAAGCATACTTGTAGGCAAAGAGCTGAGTTGGGGGAGTTGGACAACTGATGTGTTCATGATTTAACATTTTCCATTTATAGGACTGAAATAGGATTATATTAAATGTGAATGGAAATATTGCAATTCAACTTACATAAAAGAAGAAGATAATGAAAACATAAATCTATCATGGACCCTTTCTCCTTTGCTTCCAAAAAACCTTGTACTTGTCCTAAAGTTTTTTTTTTTCTTTTTTTCTTTTTGGTTCACATCACTTTGTATTGGAAATGAGAAGTGATTGGCCTATTATATATTTATTCATTCAATAAAATATTATAAGGAATAATTTAGAAATTCCTAGATCCATATTTGCCTCCAACGATAATAATAAAATTCCATACAAAAGTACCCTAAGGTGGAACACTCTTCTAGATGACACATTTTAGGGTTTGGAAATTATCAATATTTGACAAGTTTTCATAATATACTATAAGTCACTTATTTAATAGGGAAAATACTCATTTTAATGCAAACATAATAATAGAAATCCCTATATCCCTCCTAAAGTGTAGGATCCTCTTCTTTTAGTTTCTTTGACTAGGTCACATGCCTTGAAGTAGCTCTTTTTGCTATGTTTCATCCTTAAAATAACATTTACCTCCTTTGTGATGATCTCCCCCCTAAAAATATTCTTTATAAACTTCATTTGATATCCTATAGGCTAGGATCTTCTTCAATGTATGCCTCTTCCCTTGTGCATGCATCAAGATACGGTTTTTTGAACACCTGAAAGGAATCAAACTTGAGTGCTTCTATAGGAGCTCCTTAAACATGCTTGAAAATCCTCCATAGTGTTTAATAATTCCACATGGTAGTTAGTATGTAGGGTTCTCTCAAAAGTGTGCACATTCTTCAATATTCAAGTCCATAAACTGCCATGAAACCCATTTTGAAAGGAGAGCTCCTCTATAAGTGTGCAAGAATCCACAAAACAAGGATTATAATGATTCAAATTTTCGTGTGTCTTCATCATAAGTAGGTTGTTTTCTTATCCATGCATATTCTCCAAGATTCCCTTTAAAAGATACTTAAAACCTGCTATAAGTAAGGGATTCGAGTCTAATAACTCACTATTTACCCATCTTTTGCTCAAGTAAGTGACCAAGGTCCACATTATGCCTCCAAATCTATAGAATATGCCGCATACATTATGCCTCCATTTATATAATTCATTCATTAAGAACCATGAAGGAACCCTAATCACAATCCTTAATGGAAAATCATGCATCAAAACATGGAGACAAATGCCCCAAAGATAAGATGTTTCCACATGTACAATAGTGATTCCGAATATGAAAACAACATTGAAACACACCTGCAAGCATGTGAACATCCTTCAATATGTGAAAAAAGGGTAATTACATGGATCTCCATCAATATCTCTCTAATGCATGATAAATAAGATGATTCTCAAACTAATGACTTGTACCAAGCTCCCAAAGTTCATATATACTGGGTCATTCAATGTGGTCAAAATTTGGGGGCACTACATGATTGATAAATTTAAATGCATTTGTAAATTTTTCACCTTAGCCTATTTTAGCATGTTTATTGAATCAATAAAGCTATGTGAATTTGGTGTTTTTGGTGCTTCCACTATTTTATCATTAGAAACCCCATCTTTCTCGAATATATATAGTCTCCCATATTAATCTCCAAGTTGGTAAAGAAATTATGTAGGTGCAAGATTTGTGATAATTGTGTTATATTTTGGAGGAAATGATTCGATGTTACAAGGTTACTAAGGTTGCAAAAATTCAATGGGTTGGTCACATATGAAGCATAAAACTTCCATATTCATGGTAAATTCTCATTTGGTATATAAACTCACTAGAATTTTTGAACCCAAAATCCGACGACTTAGATGTTCGATTTTCAACATCATGTTGTCAACCATCCGACAAGCATTTTCTTTTTTAAACGTTGGTGGCAACTCAGTGAACATCAGACTGTAAAATGAACTTGTCAGATATCCGACAACTCTTCTTTTAATATGTCCGTCGCATATCCGACAGAGACAAAGTTTATAGGAAGTCGGATATCCGACAAAGATAAAGTTTATAGGAAGTCGTATATCCGACAAAGCTCAGTTTATTGGACGCTGGGTATTCGACTACCGAAGCATCGTATATTCGACTACTGAAGCGTCGGATATTCAACTGCCGAAGCGTCAGATATTCGACTGCCGAAGCGTCATATATGCATTGTAATATGTCCCATATCCGACGAGATTTGCATTGTAAGATGTCCGATTTTCGACGTTTCTAGCTGTCAATGGTATGGTGATTCCATTAGATATCTTGGAAGTGGACGTCTGATATCCGATAAGATTTGAATTGTAAGATGTCCGATTTTTGACGTTTCTAGCCATCGGTGGTATGGTGATTGCGTTAGATATCTTGGAAGTGGACGTTCGATATCCTACGAGATTTGCATTGTAAGATGTACGATATCCGACGGGATTTGCATTGTAAAATGACCGAGGTCCGATGTTTTTAGTCGTCGATGGTATGGCAATGTTGTAGGACATTGGAGGAGTGGACGTCAGCTATTTGACGTTGATTCCATTGAGTGTGAGTCGGAAATCCGACGAAGCTGTGGTGTTTTTTAAAACAAATAGACCTAAAAAAACACTCCAATCCCTTTTGATGCACCCAATTAGTCGGACGAATCACAAAGGTGCAGAGCATACAGAATGGGAGTCTTGATTGCTTTTAAAGGTTTTAACAATACTTTTTTATATAGAACATAAAAAACAAAGCATGGAATTGTTTTCTAATTACTATCTACAAATCTCTTTCTCGGTTCAGTACTTGGGAAAGCCCTTATCCATGAACCGCCATTCAAGAATTCGTAGGGGTTAGTATTAGTTTTGCAAAATAAAACATAAAGAAAGCAATATGTAAAATGAAAGCTTTTCGCTCCTGCTCTGCGCTCCCAACCGCCTTGGTTCAAGTGAATGTTCGATGTAGAAATTTTCACGAACTTTGAATTTTTTTTGAACTATTATAGAATTGAACATGTTCACTTTGACATATAGTTTTAATATCACAGGGATAGTGTAACAACTACGGAAAAGACTGGAAATTCATAAAAAAAAAAAATGGGTGCATAACTGAAAAGTAAATTATATCTTGAATGTCCTAATTACGAATGTTAAAGTATTTTGATGTCAACTGTCATACTTATGTTTCTTTCGTTATAGGGGTTCTTTGAGAAGAGATCCCGAGGCTTACTTAGCTTGCAAATCTAATGCTGCACTTGATACTTTGAACAGATCCATTGACGGAGTAAGGGCTTTCGTCATTTATGGTATGATTTATTATCGACCTTCATTTTAGTTACTTAGGCTTGGAAGACGGTGTTATTGTCAAGTCTTTGTCCAGGTATCCTAAGGTACTAGACCCTAATTGAATTCTAAAGGGGCTATGAGATATATTAAGAACCCTTGGATAACATGAATTTGATACTGCGTGCATAATGAAAATATCACAAAGGTCATTACACTTATTATTTATTTTATGAGTTCGCTATCGACTTAGAATTTGAATGTCGATGGGAAAAACTATTAATAGCATTGCTATAATCCTATCCTATGGTCCACACCCTACACCCTTAAATGATTTTGGAACAAGTTAAGGTACTATGCTAAGTCCACAAATCGGGCCCTAGCTGGGGTTTGGGAAACCAAGAAATGTTTACGATGGGGAAGTGATGGGCAAAGTATTTTCAACCCAACACACGGGTCTTGGAATTTATGATGACTAGAGAATTGGTGGTGGTGATCTTCATACAAATTCGAATTGGTTGTGGGTGTGAGTAGAATCTCGAGGTCTTGATTGTTAGGATATTCCTATACTCCATCCTAGTCCCACCAGTATTTTGATCATTTACATTTTCAGTCATGCATGCACCTTTAGAGTTTGCATGCATTTTGCATGCATCCTAGTCATCATTCCAGCACCTAGCCCTCAGTTAGCTAACCCCCAAGAGCTTCTCACTATTCATTTTTAGCCCTCCAGTTGCTTAATGTGCCCTTCTTCCTTGATTTTAGGGAGCAACTCGCCCTTCTTCACCTACCACTCCAGTTGTCACTCAGTTACACTCAGTTACAGTCAGTTATAGTCAGTTACACTTAGTTACATTGAGTTACACTCAGTTACACCTACTAGAGTTAGTTTGATTGATGGTTGAGCATTGATGACTCCACTGATGATGATGAAGACTTCCAGTTGTGCTCCGATGATCATGAGGACACCTAGTTGTGCTCCAATGACACTCTATTGATCTTATGATCACTCTGAGAGGCTAATTCGAATTTCCACCTTAGGCATTCGAATCCTCTCTACCATTGTACTATTTATTTGTCCATACTGTGATTAATTAATTAGTGTGTGTGAAGTATTATTGCTTCTATCTGATTTCTACTATACCATATTATTCTGTTGCTCATTATACTATATTGTTCACTCTTCTTCTATTTTCCTGATTAATCATAATTACTCTTGTGAGGTACACATCATCTCTTAGATCTGCTGTGAGGATTTTCACATGGTATCATAGCATGTTGAGAGTATTGTTTATCTCCATTCTTGAGAGTTTTTTGTAGGTTATTACCAAGATTTCGAGTGCAGTAGTTGCAGCAGTAGCAGTTGCAGTTATTCTATATTGTTTTTGCAGGTCCTCTATAGCTTCTATGTATTCATCAGGAATTACTCCTCTTGATCCACTCAACTATGATGAATGGAAACCAAGAATGATAGCAGACTTGAAGATCCATGATCTTTTTGATTGTTATTTTGAAAGAGAGTTCAAATCCCCTAAAGAGAAGATTGACTGGTTAAATAAAAGTGACATGCACTTCCAAGCAATAATGTTTTCTTTGTTTGCACACCATAGGTTCCAATTCAAATACCGTAATGGTGTTGAAACTCCAAAGGAGTTATGGACTCCAAAATAGATATGGGCTCACCTGGATGGAAAATTTGGCAGAGAGAATGAAGGACTTGGTCCCAACCCATTCGAAAGAAAACAAAGTGATGCATTCACTCCTCTTGATGGTCTCTCAAATCATGCACCAGTATCATCTCATATTAAATTTGTTGACAAAGAACTTGCAGATTCTACACTCATGCTCAAACTTTCTTCTCTTTCTGTGCCATCTCACACTCTAGATATTGCAGAAGGTCCTAAATCCTCTCTTGCACTAGAGTCTGCTAGTTTGCATCATGATCACATGATTATTTTGGAGGTCAAAACAACTTTTGAAGGTAATGCATTCTCTCCTCTCCAGCTAACTCCTCTTTTATACTACTATATGATCATAATTCCATGCTTTCAGAAGGTCATTGAAGAATATGGCCATTGCCATTCGCTTGGGATAATTTCTCATGCATCTACTGGTTTTGATCTCACCTCTCATGGTTCAAAGGAGATCTCAAGAGACCATGATTCAAGTCTTGGATCTAATTTGGATTCTAAGCAATTACTGCTTGGGATAATTTCTCATGCATATGATAGTTTTGATCTCACCCCTGCTGGTTCAAAGGAGATCTCAAGAAACTATTTTTTAAGTCTTAAATCTGATTTTGATTTCAAGAAAACATGTAATAGTTATTTTTGGCATAATCTCACCCATGGTGGTTCGAAGGAGAAGACAAAAGACTATATCCACTTTCACAGATTTGATCCTACCTCAGCTGATTCGAATCACAGGTTCAAGGATCATTCTCATACTGTTGGATTTGTTCTCGTCACATTCGATCTAAAGAGCAAGTACAAGCACATGAGTTTTTAGCATGATCCACTTCTTCCCAAGAAGAAGATACCTCCAGACATATGACCAAGCATCACACATGCTTGAGTTTGGAGCATTTATTTTTATGTGTGCCTTACAGTCTATTTTTTGAGGAGGGGGTATGTTTCCCATGGAATTTTCCCACTTCCTTGGTTTATTGATTGTTATTATTCATTGTATCGGGTGACCTTTGGTCTTAGCTACCAGGGCCTAGGATGGATTAAGGGGGGGTGTTAGGATATTCCTATACTCCATCCTAGTCCCACCAGTATTTTGATCATTTACATTTTCAGTCATGCATGCACCTTTAGGGTTTGCATGCATTCTAGGGTTTGCATGCATTTTGCATGCATCCCAGTCATCAGTCCAACACCTAGCCCTCAGTTAGCTAGGCCCCAGGAGCTTCTCATTATTCAGTTTTAGCCCTCTAGTTGCTTAATGTGCCCTTCTTCCTTGATTTTAGGGAGAAACTCGCCCTTCTTCACCTACCAGTCCAGTTGTCACTCAGTTACAGTCAGTTACAGTCAGTTACACTTAGTTACAGTCAGTTACAGTAAGTTACAGTCAGTTACACTTAGTTACATTGAGTTACACTCAGTTACACCTACCAGAGTTAGTTTGACTAATGGTTGACAGTTACTTGAGCATTGATGACTCCATTGATGATGATGAAGACTTCCAGTTGCGCTCCGATGATCATGAGGACACCTAGTTGTGCTCCGATGACACTCTATTGATCTTATGATCACTTTGAGAGGCTAGTTCGAATTGCCACCTTAGGCATTCGAATCCTCTCTACCATTGTACTATTTATTTGTCCATACTATGATTAATTAGTTAGTGTGTGTGAAGTATTATTGCTTGTATTTGAGTTCTATTGTACCATATTATTTTGTTCCTCATTATACTGTATTGTTCACTCTTCTTCTATTTTCCTGCTTAATCATAATTACTCTTGTGAGGTACACATCATATCTTAGATCTACTGTGAGGATTTTCACATTGATTACAACTATCTGGACTGTCTGAGTCACATTAATGATCTCGTCCACATGGCTCCTTCGAACCCTAACTCCTTTATCAAAGTGTTTCTTGGAATTTTTGTTGTTTGGATGTTGATGTCTATTTCCTACGGCTCTTTGATTCTCGGTGGGCTCGGCCCTCAGCCTCGACTTCGGCCTTTAACTTAGGTCTCAACATGTTCATGAAGGATTTGTGAAAACTCCTGCCAGGTAAAAATATTCGTAACCTATCAACACTTCAGGGTTTTTATGTTGTTGTTGACCAACGTGACTCCAATCAACAGGGGTTCCACTTCACTATCGACACATGCTGCAGTCTCCCTGGGCAATGGCTGGGGCAGGTTTTATCCCGCCCAGCAACACCTGCAGAGCAGATGAGGTCTCACCCGAGGTGTCCAGGAAGAGCAGACGGAACCATGTTTCCGTCGAGGAAGGAGGAGGGTTGTGGCTATATGAACTAACTCTATTTCAACTTAAACAGGGATCTCAAACATTTGACATGTATTCATAACACATTATTCGATCACAACATTCATTATCACAGCAGTAGTAGCGGTAAAGCAACATTGCATCAAGGGAACATAGCATTATTCATGAAGTGCGACATTGCATTACCATAAACAAACAGAAAGAACCCAGGAATTGCACCAGAACAGTTTCATCATATCATATTATCACTACAAAACCTTAGATACAATATCTCCTCAAAGATCAGGTCTTGGCAATATCTCCCAGATGCGCAGAAACAACCCAAACATGTGCTTTTTTTCTCCTTCTATTATACCCCCCTCATACCTACGACTCTTATCTATATATAGGATTCCACCATTACAATGCTTGTCCACTTACTAACAACTCCCTAACCGACGTTTGGACAAGTGACCCAACATCTAACTAACTTGGTACAAAACCGACCAAAAACCCGCATTTTGCGGTATAACTGACTCAACATTACATAATATGTGGTCCAAATGACCCAAAACCCGCATTCCGCGGTACAATTGACCCAAAATACATAACTAATCTTCCTCTCATCGCCATTCAGGTCATCTTCTCACCATTCGCGCCATCTTTTTCCTTGTCGCAACATCGGAGATGCTGCGATAACACTCTACCAAACTGCCTGCCAACAGGCCCCCAACACAATCTTGTGGCTCGCCCCCGAGCCATGTCAACTACTGGACATAATACGTGCCGTCGTTTGTAGTTTGAAGTCCTCATACGGTTGTTCAATAGTCCATACCATATCCTTGGATTCTGTAGCCACTGCATAACTATCGACCACGACGTCTGCGGATGGGTGATCTGTAAGATTTTCCATGACCCGCTGTCTACACTTCTGCACTGCCTACAGAGCTTCACTAGCCTGCATCATAAATTTACCACCCATGTCCTGGAACTCTTCTAACTAGGCCACGCGTATCTTCTGTCACTCGTCCACCTTGGCAACATGGTGTTGTAAGTCTTTCAGCTCTCAAGACTTAGCAACTTGCTCTGGTGGTGGCATTGTGTGCATTGTAGCTTTTAATGTGGCCAACTGGCCCTCCGTTTCTTGCCGGTACTTCGTTATCTGCTCAACCTACTCGTCCTAAACAATGCGGCCCCAGAATTGCACCGTTTCAGCTGTGAGCCTAGTTTCCTATGTTTCCAGCTCCTCCATCTGAGTGGCAACTTCCTCAGTTGCCCTTCTTTGTTCATCCACTTCGGCTTGAGGCGTACCTGGTCTCAGTTGGGCCTTCAACTCGTGATTCTCCTGTCACAACTGAATAATAGCAGCCCCTAGTTGCTGTACTACATGGAGCACATCTACCTCTTTAGTGGGCTCCAGGACATGTTTATAAGCTTCTATGATCGCCTGGTCAACCCAAACACTGTTGTCCCACATGCGAGCCTGTTCCACAATAAGGAAATCATGTTCCTTTTTCAGGCCTTCAATTTCACGGTCCTTCTCCTCTCGTTCTTCCTTGATGTGTACCTCAAGGTCATCCACTACCTTCCGTGTGGAAGCAGCCCTAGTAGTCAATTCTTCAATGGTGCGCTGTGCATCGGCCTCGCTTGCTTATAGGTGGGCACACATACCGCTGATCTGTCGCAATCGGTCTATCGTTTCCGTGCTGGTAGTAGCCTCCAGAGTAGTCAATCCTTCTGTGGGCAAGGCATTCACATTAATGGTCGCTGTGTGCAGTTGCTGCAGCAATGTGGTGAGTTTCACATCTTCGGTCACAATCGCAGTCGAGGGAATCTCCACATTCCTGACCCACGGCTCAATGCTGATTGGGTCAAAGCTTGTTGCTGCTGCTTGCTTTGGTGCCTTGTCGGAAACCAGGTCATACAACGATTATAACCGAGTGGTGATCGCATGGAATCCTTCATCCGCTTTCCTTACCATCTTGTCTGCTTCCGCAGAGGATGCAGTATTGAGCGCTGTGACCAAGTGGCCCAACTGTGCCAACTGTGCCTCGGCAGGCAAAGACAATCCGTTGATCGTGGCATGCTCCTGATACTGTTTCGAGTAGTTCTCTGCAAGCTCCCGGTCGCTATCATCATCTGATATTGTTTTGGTCGATTGGTGCCCTGATTCATGGTGACTCTGCTCGTCCTGTGCCGATACCCGATCATCTAGGCCCAACGGTGGGCCATCGGCTTCTATCTCCACTCGATTCATGGGTTGTCGCCATTCCTCTAGCCACTCGTTCACAGCACCTGCCAAATCTTCAGGCGTCACCTTATACGAGGTTTGCAACCATTACTGATCAGGATCATGGTGGGCTTGGATATGTATGGTATGCGGCTAAATTGCAAACGCCATAACAAGTTTGAACTGCGTGACAGTTTCATCAGATATTCGTGGGACCTGTGTTGCCGCGGCACAAAGCATCTCCCAATACAACGAAAAATGCAATTGGAAATCCCGGAGTCTCTCGGGCTCCAGTACATACCATAGATTTTGATATCGTGCCCCTTTCCATTCTGCTGCAACCGGACAGTCTATGCCCTAGTACGTGCTGGGCTCTTTCCATGCGACGAAAGCAATCAACAGCAACAACCAACTGTATGTAAAGGCACCCTTTCCTGATTGGACCGCCGCATCGTCCTCCATTAATTGATTCAAGAGGTACAAGGACCAATTCATTTGGACCCCTTCCGCACATTTCTCAATGCATGCAACAATGCCCGAGTTGCATTGGTTAGGTTGACCAACCCTAACCACCTTGCAGGACAAGATCTTAATGCCCGTGAGCACCACCTGATCATTGCAGCTACTGGTGCGATACCCATGCCCATCTGTTTCTAAGCCATATTTTTGTGCCAACTACAGCACCCGCTTCTTATCGTTGGCCTTCCCTTGGATGAACTACGCCGGATCAACTCCATTCTTTAGCAAGATAGTTATGGACGAAATTAAGTCGATAGTGACCAAGACTTCTGTATCCAGCCACAACGACCCACCATGAAAATGCGGCAGGAGCTACTTTACGCACGCATTCACTTCTGCCAGTCGCCTGAAATGTGACATATTAATAAGCCCTAACAAGCCGACCTGCTTCAATCCTCATTCCCAGTCTTGTACAATCGGTGTGGGGGAAAGGCGCGTCTCTTGCACATAAGGGGCAGATGCAATGTCGGGGTAGGCCACCATATCATGATCATCATAGCGCAGGCACGTCAATGCCGGTTCAATATCCACCAAGAACTCCATTCCAACTGGGAGTGCTGGCATCTTCATACCATACTTCTGTTTTGGGTTTATCTTGCATGGGGTGGCATTCGAGAGAACTGGAGGGATATACCCAAGGATGTCACCAACGGAGAGTCCCGCCCATGGGGCATACTCACGAATGGGGCAATTGGACTGCTCTACCTGCTCCAGAGCTTCTCCTACCATCGCAGCAGAGGACCGAAGCACCCTCTTACTCTGCGATGACACCGAGTGCTGACCTCCCTGGCGCTTCTTAGCAATTACGGATTCTTCCACAGGCATAATTGCTACCTTAGCCTCAAGGTTGATGGCTGGCACATTTTCTTCTTGAACAATCACCAGGCTGAAGGGGGAATTGACTTCACTACTGATCTCAACAATCTCCAGCTCACCTGGAATACCTCGCTATACTCGACAACAGCACTCTACAACGCCAACAGCCTCTCCCAATGCACAGCAACACTCACGAACCAGCAACAATACTCTGCAGCATGCTACAATCTTACAAAAAAAACTGAATTCTCGGTCCCTTCCGACTAGCTCTAATTTTTTTTTATAGTATCCAACCAAATCCACTGTAATCATCAAGAAATTAGGCATTAACTCAACCAAAATCCTGTATTAATGACAGAAATCTACCGTCAATCTGGTCCGTGATCGGCCAGATCCACTATTAATTCCCATCATTCGAACAATGTCATTAATTAACTGTCTAAACTTTTGGCATTTATTACTGATTTGACCCGGTCGCAACGCTGCCATGTGTCTTCGACCATTCCTATCTTACAGCAGAAGCCTCCCCGCTTCTGCATTTCATCCATGGTGGTGCGACATCCTGCCACCAATCTTCCGGCAACACATCATTTAATTTTTTTTTTTTTTGTGATGCGACTCAGGCATCACGGTGTCCCAAGCCCGCGCGATAGGGCTTCAACCTATGACCATTTACTAGCTTGGGGAGCATCGCCCCGTGCAACTGCTGCAACTGAACCGCTCCTCCGGAAGTAATATTGCTGATGCGATAGGGACCAAGTCAGTGCATCTGCAACTTCCCTGGATGTTTCATAAACTTGTTGTCGTACAACAACACCAAGTCGCCTTGCTGAAACTGTTGATTTTTTATGTGGCGATCATGCCATGCCTTTTGGCGATCCTTCTCGACCCCTTGGTGGAACCCAACGATGAAACGATCTTCTTCCAGCTGCACCAATTGCGCCAGATGTTCATCTAATGCTACGACATCATCCATGCCCGTGACAGCCGCAATTTGCAGACTTGGAACAAGATACTCCATTGGCATAATTGCTTCTTGGCCGTACACCAACTTAAATGGTGTCTGTCCTGTCATCCGTTTACATGTGGTGCGATAGGCCCACAACACTGCTGGGATTTTGAGATCCCAATCATCGTGGTTAGCATTGCACACCTTTGTCAGCGCATGCTCCAATACTTTGTTAAAAGCCTCCACCATGCCATTCGCTTGTGGATGATAGGGTGAACTCTTCTTATGCTGTATTTGCAACTCCTCTGTCAATGCGCTGATGGTGCGATTAAGAAAGTGGCTTCCTTGATCACTCAACAATATCTTGGGGCAGCCGAAGCGAGTGATAATTTTATAAAACAAAAATCATGTCGTCGTGGCCGCAGAACAATCAATTACAGGTGCCACCTCGACCCATCGGGTAAAATACTCTGTCACCGTGATGATATACTGTGCACCCGTGCATTTCCCTGGTGGATTGATCGGTCCCACAAAATCCACGACCCATTTGTTGAACGGTTGCAACGTTATTTGAGGCATCAGCAGCATCTCATCACGTCTAGATGGTTTGCCAATTCGCTGGCAAACATCGCAGGACCGCGCATAGTCTGTCGCATCATTATGTAGTGTAGGCCACCACAACCCCGCACACAACACCTTCCTAGCCATCTCCTGGCCGCCATAGTGTCCTCCTGCTACTCCTCCATGTGCTTTAGCCAGTATCGACGCTTTCTCATGCGGCAAGACACATCTGCACAATATCTCATCAGCTCCCATTTTATACAACTCTCCTGCGATTAGCTGGAAGTCTGCAGCCTTGACTACCAATTGATTCTTCTGACTGGTGGTGAACTCGTCTGGTGCAGTACCCATTGTCAAAAACTAGAGGATGTCATCAAAATAGTCATCAGCGACGCCAACCTTAAATAGTTGTGCATCCGGCAACCCATCTTCAATATTGGTTGGTTCCTCCCTTGTATCAATCCGCGATAGATGATCAGGACTGGCATTCAGCCGGCCTGGCTTCACAATGAATTCAAAATCGAACTCCTGAAAAAGAAGTAGCCAGCAACATATCTTCCCCCCCAACATAGGCTTATTGAATAGGTATTTCAATGTGGAATGGTCAGTGAACATTTTAAAGTCCCCACCCAACAAATAGTGCTTGAACTTCTGCAGCATGTAGACCATTTCCAGACCCTCCCACTCAGTGGTGGTGTAGTTGCATTCAGCGGACGAAAAATTCTGACTAGCAAAAGCAATGGGGTGATCAAGATCGCCGTCGCCGGGCTGAGCCAAGACTACTCCCAATGCGATTGATGAGGCATCAACATGTACATGGAACTCCTTACTCCAATCTGGAAATACCAGTATTGGTGCCAAATCCATCTTCGTCTTTAGTGTGTTGAAACTATCTTGACATTCCGGAGTCCATTGAAAGAGCGCATCTTTCTTCAGCAATTTTTCCATAGGGGTGGTGATTGCTGCATATCCCTTGATGAACTTGCGATAATACCCCATATGCCCCAGAGTTGCTCGTAACTGCCTAACAGTGGTCGGTGGTTGCAAACTCAAGATGAGCGCAATCTTAGCCGGATCGACCAACAACCCTTGCTTACACACAATATGACCCAACAATATCCCAAATGGTGCGCAAAAAATACATTTCTTCAAGTTCAGCGATATTTGGTGTTGTCGGCAGTGCTCAAGCATTAACCGCAGATTGGCCAGATGATCGCGGATCAACCCATAAACTGCCCAATCATCCATGTATACTTGAAAAAACTTCTAAATAAAGTCTTTAAATGTAGTAACAACCCGGGAGAATATCGTAGGTGCGTTCTTCAAACCAAACGGCATTACAGTGTACTGAAAGTAGCCCCATTCAGTAATGAAAGTTGTCTTATGGCGATCTTCTTTGGCAATGCGAATCTGATGGTAGCCAAAGAACCCATCGGTGAATGAGTACATCTCCTAGCCGCCCACCCCTTCAAGTACTTCATCAGTAAACGGGGTCGGAAAAGGATCATGCAAGCAGGCATCATTTAACTTCTGCAAGTCAACACAAATGCGCACCTCACTAGTTTTCTTGTCCTGCACCACCATAGGACTGATCCATTCGGATTCTTCCACTGGTTCAATAATACCAGCATCCAACATGCAATCAAGTTCTGCCTTGAAATTTTCCTTATGTCGTGGATTCAGTCGATAAGATCGCTGTCGGACTGGCTTAGCATTTAGTTTTAACGGAATCCTCATCTCCCCTAAATCACCTAGGATCCCCTTCATATCGGAAAACTTCGTAGGAAACAAGTCTTGAAACTCATGGAGTAAATCAGTGACCTTACTCATCATCTCATCATCCCAATAGTCCCCAATATTTTCAAATTTGGGAGTGGCCTCTGTGCCGATATTGAGCTTACAAAGCTTCATCGGTTGAATGAATGGATTACTTGGTGCAGCAGGTGGTACCACATCGCGACTTCCTTCAAACTCGGGAATGTTGACATTCCAGGGATCGTCCTCATCCTCTAGACCACCAATGATGTTGAAGCATTCCATGAGAGACTGCATCTGACAGTATGTATGCGGATCGACAGGGTAGGCTGTCAGAACAACCTGAAGTACCACATCGCAGATGAGCTGTAAGGCGTTATTGACGTCAGGGTTGGCATCCGCAAAAGTGAATGTATGAGTGAAACAGACCGTCAACTCCCCCCATGTTGTAATTTATCCACACAAATCAGCTACAGTATGCCATGAGCGCGACATCTCATCTAAGGTATGGATAAAAGCATGGACCCACTCATCTCTGGGTCGCGCTACCCATAATCGTTGCCATTCCATCACATGATCACTGGGATTATTCCAGCCATCATACTTGCCAGTGTGATAAGCCTCAGTATCGCCGAACCAAACCATCATCAACCTTCGACACTGTGACCAACCATTAATGGATTTCTTATGTGTCACCCACCAGAGTGCTGGAGCAGCCTTTAGTGCTTCCTCCAATGCCAGCAATCGTTGTGGTTCTGAGACTTGTTCTTCAAATTCTGTCAAAAAGTTGGTTAAGCCAGGCAACCCCTCATAGACTGGCAGTGTGACTGTTTCTAACGCAACACGACATAAAGATTGTGTAACTAAGCCACATTTTCGGAGCGACACTTTGTGCAAGTAGTTCTACCAAGGTTATAATGCATCATCAAAGTCGAAAGACGCAGAGCTCTCGTTGCGCCGTCCCAGCTCACCGTTGGCATTAGGGTGAATATAGTCTTCAAAAATATTGAATGCATGGTCCCATCCAGTGGGATCGTCATCTTTGATAGGCTCAATGTATCGGCGTCCTTCAGCCGGATCCAATGGGGCTATGACTCTGAAATCGCGATTCTCAAAGGTCATCATGCGCCTCTTGAAGTTGATTACAGCTCCACTATCATTATCCCATCCAATCCCCAATAGCGTAGGATAGGAGCTTCGTCCCTCAACCACTTCAATGACATTGAAGTTAGCATAAGTCTTCATGCCCTCAATATCGACCATTAGCTGCGAAACTTGCCCAATGGGTGTTACTTTCACATGGTTAGCCAACTGGAGCTGCACAGGAGACCAACTCAATGGGGGACTCCCCATTTTCTGCCACGCCTACTTGGTTAAGATGTTAAAATCTGAACCAAGATCAAGAATAACTGAATCAACATCATAATCACCAATCTGGATGTTCATTCTCATCTCCTTGCAGTCTTCTATTGCTGTAGAGAGTTTACTGCCGACGCCTGCCGTCCTTTCAGAAATTGCTGCAACCATCCCTCAATCTCAACCAAGGTGGCCGGATCTTGGGCCAATAATAGACATCTCTCAAGAAACCTTTGCAATGTTCCCAATGGTGTCGACAGACCGCCCTCCGATGCAGTGTCAAAGATAGGTGGCATATCGCAAACAACAGCCTTACTACGACTTTCTCCAAGGTGCGATGTGCTTGAAGGAATGCCTCCTGTTCAGCATCAATGTCAAATGGTACCGTCTTCTGTCCTGCCAACCGAATCATCAGTCGCGAGCTATCTTCCCCAGTCATTTTGCCTCCACGAGTTACAACAGCCACCAAAGCATCTTGTGGTCATGGTTCTGCAGAAATTGTCACAATATTTGCACCCTACATCTGAGTCTGCTGCAGATTCCCCTGTGGGTTCACATTTGGATTTGCGTTCTGATTCGGTCGTAGGGGATGGTTCTGTATTGGTTTCTATACTTGGTTCTGGACTGGTTGCTGTACTTGGTTCCGGGCTAGTTGCTGCGGCTGGGTCTGATTCTGTATTTGCGGAGCGTTCCTTGCCTGCCATCGTGCAATAAACTGTGGACAATTCTCAACTGTAAGATCATTAACAAAACATAACGTACACTAATTTTGTAGTAGTGTACAGTCTTGCTGATAATGCCCCCACACCGCACAGTGATAGCATTGAACAGGTCCATGACCACCTCGTCCTCCTCTGCGACCAAATCCTCCACCGCGTCCACCCCGGTATCCTCCTCGGAATCCGACCTATAGTTGGTATTGCGGCTGCATAGGATTCTGTTGCATGCCTTGTCCCTGCGGTGCATACTGCAGTTGCTGGACGTACTGTGGCTGTTGTGGATCCATTTGTATTGGAGCATATTGCGGCACAAACTGCTATGGTTGTTGCTGTGGTACAAACTGCATCTGCGGTTGAGGTAGTGGCTAGACTACCTGTGGTTGTAGTTGCAGTTGTGGTTGTTGTACAACACGCTGATCGTCCTTGACGTAGAATGCATCACACATTCTTTCTTGTAGCAACCCATATGCATGGCAATCTTTGTCATCGTGACCCACTGACTTGTAAAATGTGCAATAAAGATTTCTCAAGTTTGTGACCATTTTCTGCATATAAGGGCAATTATTGTGACTGTGCCCATACACTTGGAAAACGCGGCACCATGGAATGCTACCACCATTCAACGGGTTTGGCGCACCTGACACCAAATAATTGCGGAAATCTGGGAAATTGTCCTTCGTATGCCCTTCTCCTCGGCATCGTGTACACCATACTTCATCGCGCTGTTCCTTGCTCTTCTTCAAATCTTCCAACTGTATAGTCAAGTTAGTGAGTTGTGTCTGTATCTGCGACATCCCAGCTATATTATCTCCAATTGGTGATGCCTCTAATCACATTGCAATCTTTAGAGCTTCACTGGGCGTCAAGATGGTTTGTTGCATCAACGGAAGCCGAATGTGGGGTAGCAGTGCCGCAATGAACCACTCTTTATGTTGGATGGCGCTCATATCGAAACTAACTTTTGCCATCAGCGTCTTGAATCGCTGGTCGAAATCCCATACTGTCTCATTGGGATACTGCTTAATTTCCTTCAATTCTGTGATGTATTGAGCTTCGGACTTGGGCCTTCTAAATTCAGCAATCAACCCATCCTGAATCTCATCCAGTGACTTCTCAGGGGCTCCTGTAGCGACTAGAACAAACTTCATGAACCAATCTAATGCACGACCTCGCAGAGTCTTGGCTAACTGTCCTTTCTAAGCATCAACATCAGTGATCTGTTTCATGGTATAGACTGCTTCACACAAAAACCAATAATGTTCTGGGTTGTCTGTCACACTTCCGTGGAACAACGGTAACTTAGCATCATCGCCCGCCATTTTGGGCTTCCTTCCTCCTTTCGCTGTGCTACTACCAATTAACTTCTGTGGAATTGACGAACTTGGCGGTGTCGAAGTGGTATTTCTTGCTGTTTGTGAGATAGTGAGCGGAGGTGTGGGTACATTGGTGCCGGGATGTGGTCCTGCCTCTATCCTGGGCGTGTTGGTAGGCAGTTTGATGGGGAAATATCACGGTACCGATGACGCTGCAACACGCCAGAGGAGGGCGCAAAAGGAGTATTTTGTGCCAAAGAATACTGCAGTTGGCGGGTTTTGGGTCACTTGGACCATATTTATGTAATAGTGAGTTAGTATACCGCGGTATGTGGGTTTTGGAGGTCATTTGGACCGAGTCAGTTAGATATTGGGTCAATTGTCCATAGTGTTGGTTAGGGAGTCAGTTGTAAGTGGACAAGTATTGTAATGGCGGAAGCCTATAAATAGATAAGAGTTGTAAGTGTTAAAAGAGAAGAGAGGATAGGAGAAGGAGCGAGGGAATAGGAGGAGAAAGAGAGAAGAATGATTATGTACGAAGATCCATGTTTTGTTTTTGGTATATGACCGCGACAGTAATATAATGATGTTTTGGTACAAACTCTGTGCAATGTTGCGATGAATGAATGTTGTTTGATGCAATACCTATTGATTGTTGCTATGACGATAAATGTTGTGATTAAGTAATTTGTTCTATGTTGAATGTGATGATAAATGCTGCGATAAGGTAATATGTTATAACTCCTTGCCGAATGGTTAAAGTTTCTGTTTAAGTACTACAATAGAGTCAGTCCATGCAGCCACAACTTTCCTCCTCCCTCGACGGAAGCATGGTTCCATCTGCTCTTCCTGGATGCCTCGAGTGAGACCTCATCTACTTTGCGGGTGTTGCTGGGTGGTCTCAAACCTACCCGGGCCGGTGCCCAGGGAGACTGTAGTATGTGTCGACAGTGAGGCGAACCCCTGTCGACTGAGTTCACGTTGGTCAACAAATGGTTCCATTGCCGGGACTGTGTGCAGAGTAGAAGGAAGTCATGTTGTGGCACCCGACGAAGCCAGAGATACAAAAATGGTTAGATCAGAAGTTGTAGGAATTTGCTAAAGAAGAAAGTCAGAATACGCGACTGATCGTAGATCACTGGGTGGGAAGATATATTCACGACGGACCACATGAATGGTTTTTCTATGAATTTTCGGTCATTCTGTATGAATGGTTGTCGAAGTTGACCTTCTAGAAGAAGAACTTCCAGGGTGGTGAGCCGACGGCTTGGACCCCGGAATTGATTCAGGAATTGCAGGAAGTTGATAATAAGGCATCGCGGGCTGTTGAAGTTTGGCTTGATAGCATCTTGGAAGGATATATCACTGAATTCATGGTCGACATGAAGAAATCCTATAGCGAAGCTGAAAGATACTTCTTCCGAGGACCACGGGGAAGGTTTTTGCTGTCGCTCCAACTGTCGATTAAGATGCTAATCTGCGAAAAGGGTATATTAAAGATGCACCTTGATCAGTAGACAACCTAGTGGGCGGAGGCCATGGGTACCGCGACTTCTAGGGAACGGTACATGGAATGGTAAAGGGGTAGATGGGTGCAAACCATGAGGATACTGTGAGCGAAGCCGAGGAAGAAAGTGGTCTTATAAGAGGAGGAGCAAGGTTTCGACAGGAAAAGAGGTAGAGGACGGGAGAAGGTCATGCAGCGATCGAACCGTAAAACCGTGAAGGAAGAACACATGGGATGAAGTGACCTTATAGTCCTGATAGGGACGACCAGGCTACGCCCAGGAAGAGGCAAGACCAAACCCTGGCACCAATGTACCCACACCTCTACTCACTAACTCTCAGCCAGCAAGAAACACTACTTCGACACCGCCGAGTTCATCAATACCGCAAAAGTTAATTGGTAGTAGCACAACAACAAGAGGAAGGAAGCCTAGGATGGCGGGTGATGATGCTTAGTTACCGTTGTTCCATGGAAGTGAGACAAACAACCCAGAACAGTATTGGTTTTTGTGTGAAGCGGTCTGGACCATGAAACAAATCATTGATGCCAATGCTAAGAAAGGACAGTTAGCCACGACTCTGTGAGGTCGTACATTAGATTGGTTCATGAAGTTTATTTTAGTCCCTATGGGGGCCCTAGAGAAGTCACTAGATGAGATACGGGATGGGCTAATTGCTGAATTTAGACGGCCTAAGTCGGAGGCTCAATATATTATTGATTGAAGGAAATTAAGCAGTACCCTAATGAGATGGTATGGGATTTTGACCAGTGATTCAAGACGCTGATGGCAAAGGTCAGTTTCAATATGAGTGCTATCCAACATAAAGAATGGTTCATTGCAGCACTGTTACCCCACATTCGGCTACCATTGATGCAACAAAACATATCGACGCCTAGTGAAGCTCTAGAGATTGCAATGTTATTGGAGGCGTCACCGATCTGAGATAATGCGGCTGGGATGTTGCAGATACAGACACAAATTGCTAACCTGAATATACAGTTGCAAGATTTGAAGAAGAAAAAGGAACAGCGTGATGAAGTATGGTGTACGCGATGTCGAGGAGAAGGGAATACGAAGGATAATTTCCTGGATTTTTGTAATTATTTGGTTTAAGGTGCGCCAAACCTGTTGAATGGCGGTAGTATGCCATGGTGTCGCATTTGTCACGTGTTTGGGCACAGTTACGATAATTTCCCATATATGCAAAAAATGGTCACAACCCCGCGAAATATTTACTGGACATTCTGCAAGTCGGTGGGTCACGATGACAACGATTTCCGTGCATATGGGTTGCTACAAAAGAGGATGTGCGATGCATTCTACGTCAAGGATGATCAGCATGCGATGCAACAACCACAACTGCAACCGCAGGTAGCCTAGCCGTTACCGCAACTGTAGATGCAGTTTGCACCACTGCAACAACAACCGCAGCAGTTAATGCCGCAATACACCCCGATGCAGATGACTCCCCCACAGCCACAATATGTACAGCAACCGCAGTATGCACCACAAGGGCAAGGGATTCCAGCAGCACCAATGCAGCAACAATACCAGCAGCAGGCTGGCTACCGGGGAGGCTACAGGGGCAAACGCAGTGGCGGATTTGGTTGTGGAGGAGGAGGCCGACTTGGTGGTGGACTTGTTCAATGTTACCACTATGTGGTATGGGGGCATTATCAGCGCGACTTCCCACTGCTGCAGAATCAGCGTACGTTTTGTTTTGGTAATGATCATACGGTTGAGAATTGTCTACAGTTGATTGCATGATGGCAGGCTAGGAACGTTCTGCAGCTACAGAATCAGGCCCAGCCACAGCAACTAGTACAGACCCCGGTACAACAACCAGTACAGAACCAGTCCCCATGACCACCACCGAACTCCAATCAAAATATTAATCAACCAGGGAATTTGCAGCAGAACCAGATGCAGGGTGCAAATATTGCGACCATTTCTGCAAAACCGCGACCACAAGATGCTTCCGTGGCTGTTGTCACTTGTGGAGGAAAGACGACTGGGGAAGATGGTTCATGACCATTGATTCGGTTGGCTGGTCAGAAGACGGTACCCTTCAACATTGATATGGAGTGAGAGACATTCCTGGAGGCACGCCGCACTTTAGAGAAAGACTGCGGTAAGGCTGTTGTTTGCGATATGTCACCTGTCTTTGATGCCACATTAGATGCCGATCGACCACCACCACCAGAGACATTGCAGAATTTACTTGAAAGCTGTCTGTCATTGGCACGAGACCCGGCTACCCTGGTTGAGATTGAGGGATGGTTGCAGCGATTTTTGAAAGGATGGAAGGAGTCGGCAGTAAACTCCTTACAGCAACGGAATACTGGCAAGTAAATGTGAATGAATATTCAGATTGGTGACTATGATGTTGACTCTGTGATTCTTGACCTTGGTTCGGATGTTAACATCTTAACCAAGTAGGTGTGGCAAAAGATGGGGAGTCCCCCATTGAGCTGGTCTCCTGTGCAGCTCTGGTTGGCTAACCATGACAAGGTAACACCCATTGGGTGAGTTCCGTGGCTCATGATTGATATTGAGGGAATGAAGACTTATGCTGATTTTGATGTTATCGAAGTGGTTGAGGGAGGAAGCTCTTATCCGGCACTCTTAGGGATCGGATGGGCTAACGACAGTGGAGCTGTAATCAACTTTAAGAAGCGCATGATGACGCTTGAGAATCGTGATTTCAAAGTTATAGCCCCTTTGGATCCGGCTGAAGGACGCCGCTATGTGGAGCCTGTAAAAGATGATGATCCTGCTAGATGGGACCATGCATTCAATATTTCTGAAGATTATATTCATCCTACCGCCTACGGTGAGTTGGAGTGGCGCAGCGAGAGCTTTGCGTCTTCCGATTTTGATGATGCATTGGAACATTGGCAGAATTGAATGTATGAAGTATCAATCCGGAAATGTGGTTTAGTCACGCAATCCTTATGTCGTGTTGCGACATAAACGATCACATTGCCTATCTATGAGGGGTTGCCTAGCCTAAACACCTTTGTCACAGAGTTTGAAGACCGCATCCCGGAACCACAGTGATTGATGGTCTTGGAGGAAGCACTGAAGGCAGCTCCAGCATGATGGTGGGCGACACATAAGAAATTCATTAAAGATTGGTCACAGTGTTGAAGGTTGATGATGGTTCAGTTCAGCGATACTGATGTTTATCACACTGGCAAGTATGATGGTTAGACTGATCCTAGTGATCATGTGATGGAGTGCCAACGATTATGGATAGCGCGACCCAGAGACGAGTGGGTCCATGCTTTTGTCAATACTTTGGATGAGATACCGCGCTCATTGTACACTGCAGCTGAGTTGCATTGAGACATTACAACATGGGGGGAGTTGACGATCTGTTTCACTCATACGTTCACTTTTGCGGATACCAACCTTGATGTCCATAATGCCTTGCAGCTCATCCGCGACGTGATATTTCAGGTTGTTCTGGCGGCCTACCCTGTCGAACTGCACACCCACTATCAGATGCAGTCTCTCATGGAGTGCTTCAACATCAGTGGTGTCCCAGAGGATGATGATGATCCCAAAAATGTTAACATTTCCGAATCTGAAGGAAGTTGCGATGTAGTCCCACCTATTGCACCAAATAATCCGCTCAGTCAACCATTGCAGCTTCGCAAGATGAATATCGACACCGAGGCTACTCCCAAGTTTGCTAATGTTGGGGATTATTGGGACGATGAGATGATGAGTAAGGTTACTGAGTTATTGCATGAGTTTCAGGACATATTTCCCATGAAGTTTTTCGAAATGAAGGGAATACTAGGTGATTTAGGAGAGATGAAGATTCCATTGAAACCAGATGCTAAGCCAGTTCGACAACGACCTTATCGGCTAAATCCGCAACATAAAGAAAAGTTCAAGGTGGAACTTGATCGGATGTTGGATGCTGGTATTATCGAAACTGTGGAAGAATCTGAATGGATCAGTCCTATGGTGGTACAGGACAAGAAAACAAGCGAAGTGCGCATTTGTGTCGACTTGTGGAAGTTGAACGATGCTTGCTTGCATGACCCTTTTCCGACCCCGTTTATTGATGAAGTACTTGAAGGAGTGGGTGGCTAGGAGATGTACTCTTTGACTGATGGCTTTTTTGGATACCATCAGATTCGCATTACCAAGGAATATCGCCATAAGACAACTTTCGTTACCGAATGGGGGTGCTTTCAGTACACGGTAATGCTGTTTGGTTTGAAGAATGCACCTGCGATATTATCCCAGGTCGTTGTTGCCGCATTTAAATATTTTATTTAGAAGTTTCTACAAGTATATATGGATGATTGGACCATTTATGGATTGATTAGTGATCACTTGGCCAATCTACGGTTAATGCTTGAGCGATGCCGACAGCACCAGATATAACTGAACTTGAAGAAATGTATTTTCTATGCACCGTTTGGGATATTGCTGGGTCATATTGTGTGTAAGCAGGGATTGCTAGTTGATCCAGCCAAAATTGCACTTATTTTGGGGTTGCAACTGCCGACCACCGTTAAGCAGTTGCATGTGACCTTGGGTCACACAGGATATTATTGCAAGTTCATTAGGGGGTATGCTGCGATTACTGCCCCTATGGAAAATTTGTTGAAAAAGGATGCGGCATTCTAGTGGAACCCGGAATGTCAGGATAGTTTTGAAACGCTCAAAGTGAAGATGGCGTCAACCCCAATCTTGGTCTTTCTGGATTGGAGGAAGGAATTCCATGTCCATGTTGATGCTTCATCAGTTGCACTAGGGGTTGTATTGGATCAACCAGGAGAAGGCGACATTGATCATCCCATTGCTTTTGCCAGTCGGAAGCTATCTTCTACAAAACGCAACTACACTACCACAGAATGCGAAGGTCTGGCATGGTTTACATGTTGCAAAAATTCAGGCATTATTTGTTGGGTGGCCACTTTAAAATTTTCACTGATCATTCTACATTGAAATACTTGGTCAATAATCCTATGTTGGGGGGAAAGATCTGCCGGTGGCTACTTTTGTTTCAGGAGTTTGACTTCGAAGTCATTGTAAAACCGAGGCGGTTGAATGCTGGACCAGATCATTTGTCACGGATTGATACAGGGGAGGAACCGACTAATATCGAAGACGGGTTGCCGGATGCCCAACTGTTTCACGTCGCCGCTGCTGATCAATATTTTGATGACATCCTTTGGTTTATGGTGACCGGCGCTGCGCCCGATGACTTTACCACTACTAAGAAGAAGCAGTTGGTTGTTAAGGCTGCTGACTTTCAACTGATGGTGGGAGAGTTGTATAAATTGGGTGCTGATGAGATATTGCACAGATGTGTCTTGCCGCATGAGCAAGCACATATATTGGCTGAGGCACATGGTGGAGTAGTAGGAGGACATTATGGTGGCCGGGAGTACTGTGTGCAGGGCTTTGGTGGCCCACGTTACATAATGATGCGACAGACTACACGCGGTCTTGTGATGTTTGTCAATGAACTGGAAAGCCGTCCAGACGTAACGAGATGCCGCTGCTACCTCAAGTAACATTACAACCGTTCGAAAAATGGGCTGTGGATTTTGTAGGACCGATCCATCCACCAGGGAAACGCACAGGTGCGCGGTATATTATCACGGCAATGGAATACTTGACCCGATAGGCTGAGGTAGCACCTGTAGTTGATTGCTCCGCCGTAACGGCTGCTCGATTTTTGTTTGATCACATTATCACTCATTTCAGCTGCCCCAAGATATTGCTGAGTGATCAAGGTAGCCACTTTCTTAATCGCACTATTAGTGCATTGACGGAAGAATTGCAGATACAACATAAGAAGAGTACACCCTATCACCCACAGGCGAATGGAATGGTGGAGGCGTTTAACAAGGTATTGGAGCATGCATTGACAAAGGTGTTCAATGCGAACCGAGACGACTGGGATTTGAAAGTCCCAGCAGTATTGTGTGCCCATCACACCACATGTAAAAGGTTGACTGGTCAGACACCTTTCAAGTTGGTATATGGGCAGGAAGCAATTATGCCTATGGAGTACATTGTTCCAAGTCTACGAATTGCGGCTGTTACGAGCATGGATGATGTTGCAGCATTAGATGAACGTCTAGCACAATTGGTGGAGCTCGAAGAGGATCGATTTATCGCTGGCTTTCACCAAGGGGTAGAGAAGGACCGCTAGAAGGCATGGCATGATCGCCACATAAAACACAAACAGTTTCAGCAAGGCGACTTAGTGTTACTTTACGACAACAAGTTTACAAAACATCCAGGAAAGTTGCAGATGCATTGGCTAGGTCCCTATCGCATCAATAGTATTACTTCAGGAGGAGTGGTTCTGTTGTAGCAATTGGATGGGGGGATGCTCCCCAAGATGGTAAATGGTCACAGATTGAATCCCTATCGCTCGGGCTTGGAGCACTGCGATGTCTAAGTCGCATAAAAAAAAAAAAATGATGATTTTTGCAGGTTGTTTGGTGGCAGATGACGCACCAACATAAGAAGGTATGCGACAGCAGGGAGGCTTGTACGGCAAGTTCGAACTAGTTGGAGACTCATGGCAGTATTACGACTAGGACCGATGGTAGATTTTGTTCAAAAAGTTGATGGCAGCGTGGCGACTTGGTCAAATCAGCAATAAATGCCAAAAGTGGAGATAGTTAATTAACAGCAGTGTACGAATCATGGGCATTAATGGCGGATCCGACCGATTGGTGGACAGGATCGCCAACGGATTTCCCTCATTAATACAAGGATTTGGTTGAGTTAATGCATGATTTAGTCGTGATTACGGCCGATTTGGATCGATGCTATAAGTATGTTTTAGTGTCGGGAAGAAGACACCGAGAAATTAGCAAGCTATGTTTTTGTGGAGCGCTGTAGTGATTTCAGTCAGTTACTGTTAGGTATATCATGAAGAGTGGTGAGGTATGCCAGGAGAACTGGAGACAGTGGACATTAGCAGTGAAGTGGAGTCTCCATTCATTCTGGTTGCTGTAGAACGAGAAGGTGTGTCCTTAGACACTGTTGATCTTGGAACCGAGGTTGCCAACATGCCGGTGGGAACATCGAGTGTTGCTAAGAAGCGCCGAGGGGGTCATCCTTCTGAATCCCTACAGAGTAAGAGATTACTTCGATTTGCGGTGGATGGCGAATTTCCAGAGCAGGTGGGACAGTCCAGTCACACCATTCCTCTATCTGCCCCATGGCTGGGACACTTTGCGAGTAATATCCTTGGTTACATCCCTCCTGTTCGGCTGGATGCCCCCCCGCGTAAGCTAAATCCGAAACCAAAATTCAGTGTGAAGATGCCCGCACTCCCGGCTGGGATGACGTGCTCGGTGGACATTGGGCCGGCACTGATGTTCCTACGCTACGAGGACCACGACATGGTGGCTCAACTCGAAATTGCATCCGCACCATATGTGCCTGAGACACACAATTCACCAGTCCCAGAGATACATGAATGGGCACAATGACTATGGTAGGCTGGCTTGTTAGGGCTAATTAACATGCCACATTTTGGGTGCCTAGTGGAAGTTGGCTCTAGTGTAAAGCAACTCTTGTCATGCTTCAACGGGGGTTCGTTGTGGTTGGACAGAGAGGTCCTGGTTACTATTGACTTGATTTCTCACATTACCAGCTTGCCCAAGAATGGTGTTGATCCAGCACAGTTTATTCAAGGAAAGGCCAATGAGAAGAAGCGAGCGCATCGGTTGGCACAAAAATATGCATTGGAATCGGATGGGTGTGGGTATCGCACCAGTAGCTGCAATAATCAGGTAGTACTCACGGGCATTAAGATCCTGTGTTGTAAAGTGATTAGGGGAGGTCTCCTTAACCAATGTAATTTGGGAATAGTTGCTTGCGCAGAGCAATGTGCAGAAGGAGTTCAGATGAATTGGTCCTTATATCTCTTGAACCAACTAATGGAGGATGTCCCAAATGTCCAAGTGGGTAGAGGCGCTTTCTCATATAGTTGGTTGTTGTTGCTGATCGCTCTCGTTGGATGGAAAGAGCCCAGCACCTACTAGGGTATGGACTACCCGACTGCAGCGGAAGAACGAGGGGTACGCTATCAGAATCTATGGTTTGTACGAGAGCCCGAGCACATCCGGGAGTGCCAATTGCAGTTTTGGATGTATTCAGAAATGCTTTGTGACGCAGCAACACAGGTCCTGCGAATATCTGACGATACTGTGGCATGCTTCACACCGGTCATGGCATTTGCAATACGACCGAGTGTCATACATATACAAGCTTGCCGTGATGTTAATCAACAATGGTTGCATACTAGGTATAAAGTAATAGCAGTAGATTTGGAGGCTATTGTGAATGAGTGGCCGAAGGCTTAGCGACAGCCCATGAATTATGTAGAAATTGATGCTGGAGGTCCGCCGGAGGGCCCTATAGATTGAATATCAGCTCAGGATCAGCAGAGTCATCATAGTTCTGATCATGAGTCAATATGAACACAAACTGCATACGATAGCAACCGCGCTCTTGAGGAAAACCGGTCAAAATGGCACCACGAGCATGCCACGATCAACAGGATGTCTTTACCAGCAGAGGCGCAGTTAGGCCAGTTAATCACAACCATTAACCTTGCCTCCAAAATGACTGCCGAAAAGATGTCCGTCAAAGTGGAGGAGGGATTCTCTGCACTTGTTGCTCGTATAGATTCTTTGTGTAATGCAGTGATACAAAAGGAACCCGGTAGTGTACCCATGCAGGAAACGGTCACAATCTGCACCATGCCCCGGGTAAAGAATGTCAACATTCCCCCGACTATGGTTGTGACCGACAATGAGGTTTTGAAAAATGTGCTGCAGTCGATTGACCAGGTGACTGTCAATGTCAATGCACTACCGGCAATGGCACTAGCGACAATGCAAAGGGGCACCTCTTAGGAAATGGCGGATAGAATGCATGAAATCAGCAAGAGCTTTCAACACTTGTAGGAAAGAAAGGCAGCTGCAACCGCTGAGATTGATGAGCTTACAAGCAGGGCTGCTGCAGCACGAAAAGCAGTGGATGACCTTGAAGCCGACCTTAAGCAGGAGTGGGTCGAGAAGGGTTGCACCATTGAAGCACCTAAAAAGGAACAAGATTTCCTTATTGAGGAAAAGGATCGCATGTGGGATGATAGTGTTCGGGTTGACCGGGCAATCACAGAGGCTTATCAACATGTCCCGGAGCCCACTGAAGAGGTAGATGTGCTCCATTGAGTGCAGCGGCTGGGGGATGCCATTGTTTAGTTGCGACAGGAGAACGAATTGTTGAAGGCTCAGTTGAAACCAAGTATGCCTCAGGTCGAGGTGGATGAACAAAGAAGGGAACTCGAGGAAGTTGCCACCAATATGGAGGAGTTGGAGACAAAGGCAACAAGGCTCACCGCCGAAATGGTACAGTTTTGGGGCCGTATTGTTCACGATGAGCAAATTGAACAACTCACTAAGATCCAGTAGGAAGCGGAGGGCCAGGTGGCCACATTAAAGGCTGTGATGAGAACCTTGCCACCAATGGAGCAAGTTGCTAAGTCGCGTGAGCTGAAGGACTTGCAACAATGGGTCACCAAGGCAGATGAATGCCAGAAGCTGCGTGCGGACCAGTTGGAAGAATTCCAGGACACTGGCAGGAAACTGATGCTGCAGGAAAGTGAAGCACTCCCAGCAGTACAGAAGTATCGACAACAGGTCATGGACAAGCTTTCCGATCACCCATCGGCCGAGTATTTGATCAGCAGTCAGGCAGCAGCTAAGGAGGCTCAGGAGCTAGTGAGGAATGTTGAACAGCCGTATGCAGACTTCAAGGCATGGACTGCGACGTGCACTCTTTCCAGCAGTTGACGTGGCTCGAGGGCGAGCCACAAGATTGTGTTGGGGGCCTGTTGGTAGGCGGTTTGATGGGGAAATATCGTGGTACTGCTGATGCCATGACATGCCAGAGGAGGGCACAAAATGAGTATTTTGTGCCAAAGAATACCGCAGTTGGTGGGTTTTGGGTCACTTGGACCATATATGATGTAATAGTGAGTCATTATACCACGGTATGTGGGTTTTTGGGATCATTTGGACCAAGTCAGTTAGATATTGGGTCAATTGTCCATAGTGTCGGTTAGGGAGTTAGTTGTAAGTGGACAAGTATTGTAATGGCGGAAGCCTATAAATAGATAAGAGTTGTAAGTGTTAAAAGAGAAGAGAGGATAGGAGAAGGAGTGAGGGAATAGGAGGAGAAAGAGAGAAGAATGATTATGTACAAAGATCCATGTCTTGTTTCTGGTATATGACCGCGACAGAAATATAGTGATGTTTTGGTACGAACTCTGTGCAATGTTGCGATGAATGAATGTTGTTTGATGCAATATCTGTTTACTGTTTCTATGACGATAAATGTTGTGATTAAGTAATTTGTTCTATGTTGAATGTGATGATAAATGCTGTGACAAGGTAATATGTTATAACTCCTTGCTGAATGGTTAAAGTTTATGTTTAAGTACCGCAATAGAGTCAGTCCATGAAGCCACAACTTTCCTCCTCCCTCAGCGAAAACATGGTTCTGTCTGCTCTTCCTAGACGCCTCGGGTGAGACCTCATCCACTCTGTAGGTGTTGCTGGGTGGGCTCAAACCTGCCCAGGTTGGTTCCCAAGGAGACTGCAGTATGTGTCGACAGTGAGGCGAACCCCTATCGACTGAGGTCACGTTGGTCAACAAGGCGTAGCCTGGTCATCCCTGTCAGGACTGTGAGGTCGCTTCGTCCCATGTGGTCTTCCTTCGTAGTTTTGCGGTTTGATTGTAGAAGGACCTTCTCCTGTCCGTTGCCTCTTCTCCTGTTGAAACCTTGCTCCTCCTCTTGTAAGACCAATTTCTTCCTCAGCTTTGCTCACAGTCTCCTCATGGTCTGCACCAATCTACCCCTTACCGTTCCATGTACCATTCTCCAGCAATTGCGGTACCCACGGCCTCCACCCACCAGGCTGTCTACTGATCAAGATGCATCTTCAATATACCCTTTCCGTAGATTAGCATCCTAATCAACTCTTGGAGCGACAACAGAAACATTCCCCTTGGTCCGCGAAAGAAATATCTTTCAGCTTCACTATAGGATTTCTGTGTGTCAATCACAAATTCAGTGATATATCCCTCCAAGATGCTATCGAGCCAAACTTCGGCAGCCCGCGATGCCTTATTATCAACTTCCTGCAACTCCTGAATCAATTCCGGGGTCCAAGCTGTAGGTTCACCACCCTGGAAATTCCTCTTATGGAAGGTCAGCTTTGACAACCATTCATACAGGATGATTGGGGATTCACAGAAAAACCATTCATGCGGACCGTCGTGAATATATTTCCCCACCTAGTGATCTACTGTCAGTCACGTGTTTCGACTTTCTTCTTCAGCAAACTCCTGCAACTTCTGATCAAACCAGCTCTGTATCTCTGGTTTCGTCGGGTGCCACAGCATGTCCTCCTTTCACTCTTCACATGGTCCCGACAACAGAACCATTTGTTGACCAACACGACTCCGGTCGACAGGGGTTCCACTTCACTATTGACACATGCTGCAGTCTCCCTGAGCACCAGCCCGGGCAAGTTTTAACCTACCCAACAACACCTACAGAGAAGATGAGGTCTCACCCAAGGCATCCAGGAAGAGCAGAAGGAACCATGTTTCCGTCGAGGAAGGAGGAGGGTTGCGGCTATATGAACTAACTCTATTGCAACTTAAACAAGGATCTCAAACATTTGGCATGTATTCATAACACATTATTTGATCACAACATTCATTATCACAACAGTAGTAGCAGTAAAGCAACATTGCATCAAGGAAACATAGCATTATTCATGAAGTGCGACATTGCATTACCATAAAAAAACAAAAAGAACCCAGGAATTGCACCAAAATAGTTTCATCATATCATATTATCACTGCAAAACCTTAGATACAATATCTCCTCAAAGATCAGGTCTGAGCAATATCTCCTAGATGCGCAGAAACAACCCAAACATGTGCTTTTTTTCTCCTTCTATTCTACTGCCCTAATACCTACGACTCTTATCTATATATAGGCTTCCACCATTACAATGATTTTCCACTTACTAACAACTCCCTAACCGACATTTGGACAAGTGACCCAACATCTAACTAACTTGGTACAAAACCGACCAAAAACTCACATTCTGTGGTATAACTGACTCAACATTACATAATATGTGGTCCAAATGACCCAAAACCCACATTCAACGGTACAATTGACCCAAAATACATAACTAATCTTCTGCTCATCTCCATTCACGTCATCTTCTTTCCATTCGCGCCATCTTTTGCCTTGTCACAACATCGGAGATGCTACGATAACACTCTACCAAACCGCCTGCCAACAGTCGTTGTTTTCATACATCCAAACTAGTTGTTGACCGGTTATTGGTTTTCTTGTGGCAGCAAGCTCCAGGTATCAAGGAAGGAGGAGAGGTTTTGATGAAAAGAAGAAGGGAACTCGAACTTGGTAAGCCCTTGGTCCCCCATGGGAGATCTCGGTATTTGCAACTTGTGGTTAACAAGGGTTAAAGGAAGACAGTCTTTAACTTTGATCGTTCTGGGGTGAGTTAGATGTATGGGTCTGTCACAACCTTTGGTAGTTGCGCTGGAGTCCACGTCTTTGTAAAATTTTAACATCCATTATGGTTGGGGTTGTTCATACGAACTTGGATAATTCTTGAAGTTTTAAGAGGGTTTAGTCTTAGTCCTTACATGAATAGTTTCGTTGTGAATATACTCGTCCCATTTTTGGAATGGACCTTGGATTGTTTATGATGGATATTTAAATGGTAAGTTTCGTCGGTTGGTTATTTTGTTGATGGTCCCTTTGGCCTGTTTGGGAAATGCAAAAGGTGACTGCCAAGAACTTACAGTGCTTTCCTTGTTGATTAACTATGTAATTTTGGCCGTGTAAGAGTTTCGATTGTTTGGCTTGCATGAAAAGGTAGTTGAACAATCTAGTTTCCTATATGATGATAAATTGTATAATATGGGACTGTGTAAATAGAAGGTTATATGGATGAAATATGTAGTGGCTTAACGTTCTCATGAGATTTGGTAGAGAATGTTTTTAAGAAGTTAGAACTTCTGACTATGTATGGTTACGCTCTTTAGTAGAGAAAATAATCATTTGGATGCAGTTGTTTGATGTGAACCTGTGGGGACTCGATCCCGAGCTTGAGATGTATAGCATCACTCTAAAATGATAGAATCTAGGTTAGGTTATTTCGATGTTTAGCTAACCTGGTTCGAATCTCCTTTTATAAAAACTCTGATTGTAAACTTGTTTATGGGAAAAGGTTTTTCGACAATCCTACGTTCCAGCTTAGGTTGTAATACTTTTGATTTCTAGGGTTTAAAGCAAATTGTTGTGCTCTTGCTTTTATGTTTGGATGTAAGGGAATCCACCTGTACATGGACATAACAAAATTTTAAATGTTGAACTACTGACTACAACAGTCGTGTATGCTTACCTGTCATAAGTTGCATGAGATGGCTCGGTTCTTTGCTATTATCTGAAATATAATTGTTTTTTTTTAAAGAATTTGGTTGTGTTAAAGCATCAGTATTTTGGAGATACCAGAACAATTTTTTTTCCCTTTAAAGGTTAAAAAATGCAAGAAAAGCCGACCTACCCTAGAACACAGAAGGTCCTCTAAATGACTAACATAGGGGTTAGGGAAATGGAAAACCAAAACATAACTGGTTTTTAATCCTAAACTGTATATTTCATTTCATCGATATTTAGAAAATTCCAGGTGATCAACTATTTTGAAAAGAATGTTTTATATAAAAATTGAAAATGAAATAATACCAATTCTTATTTGTGCATTTGTAATTTATTACATCTATTCTTAAATTCTTCCCTGTACTAGAGTACACCACCTTCGGGTGGAAGGAAAAATACAAAGGTAATTATTTTCATTTTTAACCAGTCAATCATAATTCAAAGATCAGTTTAATTATAAACCATTTCATCAAAAATAATAATGAGTAGAGTAAGAAATAAAAGAAACTTGAACACCAAAGCTAGGCAAACATCCATAGGCAACTGTTCCTCCCAACCTATTCCTCAAGCACTCAGCGGAATGCTTGGGACCCCAATCCCATTCACTGAACCACCAGGACGAAGACACCGAATAGGAGTAGGAGACCTTTCTTTTGCAAAGACACAGCAGCCCTTAAGACCTACCATCCTTCCTTACTTTGTACTCAACTCATGGACATACTCACTCTGGAAATCATTAGTTAGCTACCCCTCATCGAATTTCCTTGTGTGCTCAAACTATGATAGTTTTCCAGCCATCCCAAGGGAAAAGAATAATCGAGAGCCTCCTGCTCAATTCGATGGCTTTCATAGATTTCCTAGGTATTGGGTCATTTATAGTATTTATTGAGCCACTTTCTCAGCTCTCCCACCTTTGGAGAGTCATGGCCATAAATATAGGGTAGTTTCCTCCTGTAACAACTAGGAAGTGATCCCAGATGCTACCACTTGTCTCCTTGTCTCCTAAGCATTTTCATTCCTCCTAGTGGGTCAATGAACACTCTTCAACAGTCTCCTATGGATGAGTGTCTCCACTTTTAAATTTATTAAAAAAATAAAAATAGTTAATTATAGTCATCCTTGGCCACCTTGGTCATAAAAACTTTATAATAAAATTAGATCAAGGTTTTTCTCAAAATAAAATGTTTTTTCAGTTCTAGGGTTGTTACAGATAGGTAATTTCTCTTACCCCAGGTGTATCGACATTTGTTTTCGGGGGAATCTACTCATTCGTTACTTTCATGTATCTATCAAAGTCATCAAACTTGTTCACCACAAATACGTGGGATTTGCATTGTAAGATGTACGATATCTGACAGGATTTGCATTGTAAAATGACCGAGGTCCGACGTTTTTAGCTGTCGGTGGTATGGCAATGTCATAGGACATCGAAGGAGTGGACGTTGGCTATCCGACGTTGATTCCATTGAGGGTGAGTCAGAAATCCGACGAAGCTGTGGTGTTTTTTAAAACAAATAGACCTAAAAAAACACTCCAATCCCTTTTGATGCACCCAATTAGTCGGACGAATCAAAAAGGTGCAGAGCATAAAGAATGGGAGTCTTGATTGCTTTTAAAGGTTGTAACAATACTTTTTTATATAGAACATAAAAAACAAAGCATGGAATTGTTTTCTAATTACTATCTACGAATCTCATTCTCAGTTTAGTACTTGGTAAAGCCCTTATCCATGAACCGCCATTCAAGAATTTGTAGGGGTTAGTATTAGTTTTGCAAAATAAAAGATAAAGAAAGCAATATGTAAAACAAAAGCTTTTGAAAATTTTGCTTTTCACTCCCGCTCTGCGCTCCCAACCGACTTGGTTCAAGTGAATGTTCAATGTAGAAATTTTCACGAACTTTGAAATTTTTTTGAACTATTATAGAATTGAACATGTTCACTTTGACGTATAGTTTTAATATCACAGGGATAGTGTAACAACTCCGGAAAAGACTGGAAATTCATAAATAAAAAACAATTGGGTGCATAATTGAAAAGTAAATTATATCTTGAATGTCCTAATTACGCATGTTAAAGTATTTTGATGTCAACTGTCGTACTTATGTTTCTTTCATTATACGGGTTCTTTGAGAAGAGATCCTGGGGCTTACTTAGCTTGCAAAGGTAATGTTGCACTTGATACTTTGAACAGATCCGTCGACGGAGTAAGGGCTTTCATCATTTATGGTATGATTTCTTATCGACCTTCATTTTAGTTACTCAGGCTTGGAAGATGCTGTGATTGTCAAGTCTCCGTCCAGGTATCCTAAGGTATTGGACCCTGATTGAATTCTAAAGGGGCTATGAAATATATTAAGTGCCCTTGGATAACATGAATTTGATACTGCGTTCATAACGAAAATATCACAAAGGTCATTACACTTATTATTTATTTTATGAGTTCGCTATCGACTTGGAATTTGAATGTCGATGGGAAAAACTATTAATAGCATTGCTATAATCCTATCCTATGGTCCACACCCTAAATCCATAGCATTGGAACAAGTTAAGGTACTATGCTAAGTCCACAAATCGGGCCCTAGCCAGGGCTTGGGAATCCAAGAAATGTTTACGATGGGGAAGTGATGGGCAAAGTATTTTCAACCCAACACACGGGTCTTGGCATTTATGATGAGTGGATAATTGATGGTGGTGATCTTCATACAGATTCGAATTGGTTGTGGGTGTGAGTAGAATCTCGAGGTATTGATTACAATTGTCTGGACTATCTGAGTCACATTAATGCTCTCGTCCACATGGCTCCTTCGAACCCTAACTCCCTTATCAAAGTGTTTCTTGTCATTTTTGTTGTTTGGATGTTGAGGTTTGTTTCCTCTAGGTCTCTGATTCTCGGTGGGCTCGGCCCTCATCCTTGACTTCGGCCTTTAGCTTGGGTCTCAGCATGTTCGTGAAGGATTTTTGAAAACTCCTACCAGGTAAAAATATTCGTAACCTATCAACACTTCGGGGCTTTTATGTCGTCGTTTGCATGCATCTAAACTAGTTGTTGACCGGTTCTTGGTTTTCTTCTGGCAGCAAGCTCCAGGTATCAAGGAAGCAGAAGAGGTTTTGATGAAAAACGAAGGGAAATCTAACCTGGTAATCCCCTGGTCCCCCATGGGATATCTCAGCATTTGCAACCCGCAGTTAACAAGGGTTAAAGGAAGACAGTCTTTAACTTTGACTGTTCTGGGGTGAGTTAGATGTATGGGTCTGTCGCAGCTTTTGGTAGTTGTGCTAGAGTCCACGTCTTTGTAAAATTTTAACATGCATTATGGTTGGGGTTGTTCATACGAACACGGATAATTCTTGAAGTTTTAAGAGGGTTTAGTCTCAGTCCTTACATGAATAGTTTCATTCTGAATATACTCATCCCATTTTTGGAATGGACCTTAGATTGTTTATGATGGATATTTAAATGGTAAGTTTCGTCGGTTGGTTATTTTGTTGATGGTCCCTTGCGGCCTATTTGGGAAATGCAAAAGGCGACTGCCAAGAACTTACAGTGCTTTCCTTGTTGATTAACTGTGTAATTTTGGCCGTGTAAGAGTTTCGATTGTTTGGCTTGCATGAAAAGGTAGTTGAACACTCTAGTTTCCTGTACGATGATAAACTGTATAATATGGGATTGTGTAAATAGAAGGTTATATGGATGAAATATGTAGTGGCTTAATATTGTCATGAGATTTGGTAGAGAATGTTTTTAAGAAGTTAGAACTTCTGACTATGTATGGTTACGCTCTTTAGTAGAGAAAATAATCATTTGGATGCAGCTGTTTGACGTGAACCTGTGGGGACTCGATCCCGAGCCTGAGATGTATAGCATCACTCTACAATGATAGAAGATAGGTTAGGTTATTTCAATGTTTATCTAACCTGGTTCGAATCTCCTTTTATAAAAACTGTGATTGTAAACTTGTTTATGGGAAAAGGTTTTTTTACAATCCTACGTTCCAGCTTAGGTTGTAATACTTTTGATTTCTAGGGCTTAAAGCAAATTGCTATGCTCTTGGTTTTATGTTTGGATGTAAGGGTATCCACCTGTACATGGACCTAAAAAATTTTTAAATGTTGAACTACTGACTACAATAGTCGTGTATGCTTACCTGTCATGAGTTGAATGAGATGGCTCGGCTTGTTTGTTGTTATATGAAATATACTTGTTTTTTTAAAAAGAATTTGGTCATGTTAAAGCATCGGTATTTTGGAGATACCAGAACAAATTTATTTTTTCCCTTTAAAGGTTAAAAAATGCAAGAAAAGCCGACCTACCCTAGAACACAAAAGGTCCTCTGAATGACTAACATAGGGGTTAGGGCAACGGAAAACCGAAACGTAACTGGTTTTTAATCCTAAACTGTATATTTCATTTCATTGATATTTAGAAAATTCCAAGTGATCAGCTATTTTGAAAAGAATGTTTTATATAAAAACTGAAAATGAAATAATACCAATTCTTATTTGTGCATCTGTTAGTTATTACATCTATTCTTAAATTATTCCCTGTACTAGAGTACACCTCCTTTGGGTGGAAGGAAAAATACAGAGGTAATTATTTTCATTTTTAACTAGTCAATCATAATTCAAAGATCAGTTTAATTATAAATCATTTCATCAAAAATAATAATGAGTAGAGTAAGAAATAGAAGAAACCTAAACAAAAAAGCTGGGCAAACATCCACAGGCGACCATTCCTCCCAACCTATTCCTCAAGCACTCAGCGGAATGCTTGGGATCCCCGAGCCCGTTCACTAAACCGCCAGGACGAAGACACCGAATAGGAGTAGGAGACCTTTCTTTGTCAAAGACTCAACAGCCCTTAAGACCTGCCATCCTTCCTTACTTTGTACTCAACTCATGGACAAACTCACTCTGGAAATCATTAGTTAGCTTCCCCTCATCGAATTTCCTTGTGTGCTCAAACTATGATAGTTTTCTAGCCAGCCCAAGCAAAAAGAATAATCGTGAGCCTCCAGCTCAATTCGATGGATTTCATAGATTTCCTAGGTATTTGGTCATTTATATAATTTATTGAGCCACTTGCTCAGCTCTCCCACCTTTGGAGAGTCATGACCATAAATATAGGGTATTTTCCTCCTACAACAACTAGTAAGTGATTCCAAATGCTGCCACTTGTCTCCTTGTCTCCTAAGCAGTTTCATTCCTCCTAGTGGGTTAGTGAACACTCTTCAATAGTCCCCTATGGATGAGTGTCCACTTTTAAATTTATTAAAAAATAAAAATAGTTAATTACAATCATCCTTGACTACCTTGGTCATAAAAACTTTATAATAAAATTAGATCAATGTTTTTCTCAAGTTCTAGGGTTTTTACAGATAGGTAATTTCTCTTACCCCAGGTGTATCGACATTTGTTTTTGGGGGAATCTACTCGTTCATTACTTTCATGTATCTATCAAAGTCATCAAACTTGTTCACCGCAAATACGTGGGATTTGCATTGTAACATGTATGATATCCGATGGGATTTGCATTGTAAAATGATCGAGGTACGACGTTTTTAGCCGTCGGTGGTGGTGAGCTCCCAATATGGATGCCTAATGAGGGCATATATACTAAGAGCCTACTTTAAATGTCAACCCGGGGGACGTACAAACTTTAGAGGTGCAGGCACTATCTGTGCTCTTATAGGATAATCTTTGTCACAATTGGATGTCAGTATAGATGTTCTAAGGGTTTCCTACTGAATATGTAAAGCTGTTTATGCTACGGAATGAAATACTGGAAAGCAATAAATCTATTTAAAGGAATTAAAGTGCTGAAAGTAGTAAATATGTTCTAAGGAATAAAGATACCAAAAGCAGTAAATATGTTCTAAGAAATAAAGATACCAAAAGTAGTAAATCTATTTTAAATAATTAAAATGCTAAAAGTGAAGGAGATAATCTTATGAAATTACTTAATGTAGAATGGTAAATCTAGAAAATAAAAATGCCATAACAGATCTATTCTAATATTGGGGAAAACAAGGTCTGTAGTTACTTTATGCCTAAAACTAGAATTCTGATCTAAACCATTTTAAATCCCAAGACTCAAATCGAAGTGCGATCGTTTCGAGCTATCTATCTACTACTAAAGAAATTAATCATGATGAGAAACAGTCATAAACCTCAGATATAAACCATGATATTGAAAGCAAAGCTGATACACATGCAATCGTTGATGAAAATATGTGTTGAAAGAAAGCACCTACAAGATTATTGAAACTGTTTTGTTGTACTACGGAATGTATTATAAATTACTATAGAAATAATAAATCATTCAAGCGCTTCCATATGCAATATAACTGTTCATCAATGTAAAATGCATAATTGGAAAAATACTTGCAAATAGAAATCAACTGACTTACGTGTTGGAGGGGCCCTCTCCAACCCGTACTCAGGAGAGAATAAACTTATAAATGCTGGCTGGAATTAATCATCAATCTCTCATTAAAATATAAAATCCATGTCAAAACAAAGGTTTGTACTTCGCAGTATCTCGATAGGGCAGAAAACGTTAAAACAATGTTTTTCTCAAATGTCAACAGGGGCCTCTCGCTACCTGAGAGGTCCATATTTATATGATTTAATGCTGATCCTAACTAATTGTCAAAATGCTGATTCTCCTTGAATTGGAGTGCGTTCCCTATAAGTCAGGAACATGGTGCCGAGCTTGGTGATCTCTTAGTCTTCTACGCGTTCATCCTTTAATGCCCTAGACCTACTCAAGCATGCTTGGTTTCCACATAATTAGTTCATTGAAATATGCATTTTAACATACAAGCATAATCATCAAAACAATTTCATTAAATAATTAAAGTAAAACACTTTTCCCACAATTGAGTGTGTTTCTTCGCCATTGCTTGAGATTGACTGTGGGAAAAAGGGTTATCAAATATGTTGATCTTTTATTTCTCTTTGACAGACCCGGGCGTGCGGTAATCTTTTAGACCAACAGAACCTTTAGCTCACTGGCCCTTTCGGCAACAGGTCGCAGAAGCGACCTGAGGTCTCACCCGAAGTGATTCTAATGGGAGGCAGAAGACTCAAGTGTCCTCAGCCAAGTTCCGAGGCATCCAGGGTGCTCAAACCCACCTTAACCCCTTTCACAGAAGCTGTCTATCTCATTCCATTACTCCGGCTACGCCTCTGTCTTATCGCAGTACGCAGGAAATGCGATAAGTCTTTCCCTATGTGAACCCGTCTAGCGATACCCCGGATATCGTAGGTGCGATGTCTTGCCCTTCTAGTTCCTGCGGCAAGCGAACTTTGGCCGCTTCCTGGGCTAACAGGTGGTCTTAGCTATCCTTATCCTGGTACTGCAGTCAGCAACAGCATTCAGCCTACAAGCCTAACCCTCACTACTGAAGTCGACCCTTGATATCTCGCAACACGTAACTAGGTAGAACATTACTTTGCGCAATGTCTAAATAAACCATTCATGCCTCATATTCAGTTCTTACTCGCACATTAACCTCTGTTTAACAATTATATAGTTCGCAAAGAGGTTAGCTACGATTATCGCACTTGTTATACATCATTCAGAAGTTAACTGACGACCATGTACATTACTTATAACAGATTGAAGCATTCATATATAGCACAACCACATGAATGAGAATAATGGCTACACAATTACAATAGTGCTACTTAGATAAGCACATTGATACTCCCAGGGCAAAGGCTACGCCCAGGGGAACTGCGGTTCTTGTTTACAACTCTGGGGAATAAACACAGCTCCGTTCCACTCTTTACAATAGGGGTCTTCTGGGAAAATCCACCTCAGTGGGAGCCCTTCTCTATAGACCTCTTTTCTCTTCTTGCTTTTACAGTGCACTCTCTCCCTCTCGCAATCCCAGCGGATTGCACTATCTCTCAACAGGTCGGCCCTTGTATTCTCAGGGATGTTCAGACTTGCAACAACAAAAGACTTGACTAGCATCTACCTGATGTCTCTATCGCTATGTGGCCAACCCCTTATCCTATAAAAAGACTACTATATATAGATGGCCCGAAGGTCTCATCGCAGTTACAAAACTGTGGGCCTTATCCCAACAGTGACTCAACCCTAACCACTTACAGTAAACTGGCTGTACTTCCATGGCCGCCTTCTGTCTTGTCGCCGCTTCCTGCAGTCCTTAGTCTTTAATGCATCGACCCGTTGCTTCTTCTTGGTTCACGCAACGCTGACTGTAGTCCTTCGTCTTTATGAGGGTAGCTGAACCCTCTCTTCATCTCCGGCGCCTTTATTGCGGTGGTTGAGCTCTCCCTTCGGCCTCTTCTTTGTACCACATGCTTGACTTTTCTGTACCTATCGCCGTGATTCCCGCCGGAATTTGTGCTACGGCGATATCTTTGTCTTACCGCCAAAATTGGTACTTTCCCTCCAAAATTAGTTATCCTTCCCAAAATTAGCAGCTTCCTAACTGCTGCGGAAGTTCTCTCCAACAACTCCCCTAACACTTACTTGTGGCTCGTCCCCGAGCCACTCGCAACAACAGCCTGATTCATCTGCCTAAGATTATCCTTTGCTGCTCGTGAGATTGCTGCGAATTGTGCCTTAAGCGCTTTGATACTTTCATCCATGTGTGTTACTTCTTCCTGCGCTGCGCTGAGCAGCTCAGCGGTTACCAAGGAGTCCTCTGTGCCCTCAATGAATCCTTTACTTGAGGTGAAGCTTTTCACCTTTTGCTCCAGTTCATCAACCAGATGTGCGATGTTGCTTTCATGCGGGCTAACTTCGTTAGCCAGGTTGATCTGCTGTTCTCTGTATTTCTGCACCTGCTGCTGAATTTGTGTGATTTCTCCTTTCTTTCTTATCTTCGCAAGAGCACTCAAGCCCTTGTATTCTTCTTCAGCTTTTGCTATCGCATCTTCACAGTGCTTAATGTGCTGATCAAGCTGGGCCTTCTGTGGGAGCTCCTCTAGCTCCAGCCATGTCTTTGATGCATCTTCCAGGATGGCCTCTGCTGCTTCCACCCGACAGTGCATCTGTGTCTGTACAACTCTGAAAGCTTGCACTCGTGCTTCTTGGATTTCCTCTGGGGTAGGTGGCTTATTTGCTTCAAGTGCAGCAATCTTTGCTTCGTATTCTTCCTCCATCTTCCTCTTCTCTTCATCTAGAGCCTTTGCTCTTTCTGCTATTTTTCTGATCTTTTGAGTTATTTCTAACTCAGGCCTGATATCGCACTGCGGAAGCTCTGCTGCGATATTCTTTAAAACAAGAGAGACATCCTGCTCTCGCTGAACATATTGCGTCAACTGGGCACTCTCTGCCTCATGCTGCGCAATGAGCTGCACATTGTCGTGAGACAGCAAAATATTTTGCTCATATGTGACTTGTTCTCTGTGCCTCAGCTCCGTGCCTATCTGCTGGAAAATTTCATACAACTGATCCATAGGTACTTCTGGTAGGTTCACCTCAAGAGGATGAACCATCTGCACCTCCATAGGTACAGGGAACTTAATACTTCCTGGCGGTATACGAACAATGTTCGTGCGGTCCTTTGCAATGCTTTCTTCTCTGCTCTGCGAAGGGGGCTGCGAACTTTCTGCGACTGTAGTTGGAGCTGGCTGAATCTGCATGGAAGCAGTCTTCTCAGTGATTGCCTTCAACTCTCGCAATTTGTTGTCAAGGCTGATGCGCATACGATCCTGCGATGACTGAATCGCAGCGAATTTATCCCGCATCTTCTCCTGTATTCGGCTGGCGATGAGATCATACTCATCCTCTGTCATGACTGGTGCCTGCGGTTCGTCGGAAGTAACCGCCTTTGTTCTCTTCTTCTTTGCTCGCACCAGAGAAGGGCCTTCAATAGCCTTTCTCTTAGAACCCATTGGTTCTTTCTCTTTGTCTTTAGGATCTACCTCCTGAGCATCTTCTGGGTCCTCGGCTGGGGGATCAACTGGAACTAGGCCAGAGGATAGATCATCATACATTTGTTTCATGTCCTCGTCGAAACAGTTCTTAATGGTATCTTCGACCTGCTGGATGTCCATGCGATATGGGCCGGGGGCCCATTCGTTGTGTTTCCTGAACCCTTTGGGTCTGATGTAGTTTTTATCCCTGTCGACCTTAAATTCCAGCTTGGACTGATAAAGATCAACGACCGGCGAGTCGACACGCGGAATCGTTGCGACGGATTCAAGCAATAGCGTATAATATTCATGGAATACCATTGCGTTATTCTTGTGCTTCTCTGGGTGATTACTCGCCCAAAGATTGGAGTACCTCGACCCTCTGCACGCCCCTGGTGCCAGCTGTGGAAACTGCGAGTTGGGCGGCTCCTTCCATCCAATGAAAGCCATAAGGATCAGCAGCCACGAGAAGTGGAAGCTGTGAAGTGGATCCTGCTGTGCTTGCGCACAGTCTTGAAAGAAACTATTCAGCAAAAATAAACTCCAGTTGTAAGGTTTACCATTTATGACTTCGATCGCTAGGCGGATAACTGAGCCTGTGACCTCCTTCGGCCTCACCTTGAGAAGGAGTTTTCCGGCCAACAGACTAACAGTAAACCGCAAGGCGTCATCCTGTATTGAATTGACATCGTAGGCGCGACCTCCTCTTTGCAGCTTATACTCCGCAACCTGCTTGGTTGAGAGCCTGGTATCCTTTGTGGCGCCATCAATATTTATCTGTGGGTCAAAACCAGTCTTCGACAGACCGGTAATGCGGTGAATGAGATCAACATTGACATCTATTCGGTTACCCAACCATAAGTAACCACCATGCACGCATGAAAGTAGCGTCCGCACCACAGCATTGACCTCCGGGCCCCGTCCAAAGTGTGGGATCTCCAGGAGATTGAGCAGTCCCGACGGTACTAAATGGCTTACATGGTCCATGGGGACGAACTCATCGTGCTGTGTCCTTGGGTTCCTCTGAATCGTCATATAACGATCGCGGCGGAATTGTGGGTACAGCGTATAATCTCTCAGATTATAATCAGTAAACTTAACAGCATGCATATTCCCCCACAAGTTACCTTCTTCCTTCACTCGGTTATCCAGCGGCGGGAGTATGAGTTCATACTTAAAGTCTCTTGGAAGGACGATCGCTGGCGCATTCTCTACTCTCGGTGGGAAGTATAGGGTAGTGACTGTAACTTCTTCCGGAAGTTCCTGCTCCGGTTCCTCTGACTCTGTGCTATTCAGGGTCTCGCTACGTTCCATATTAGCTAAGGTTCTCGGCGACTGGCGTATGGTCGAAGAGCCAGCAGCAATTTTCTTTCCTTTCTCCGCCACAACTGAAGTCATAGCGCACTCAATTCCACCCCTTTGGAATCTCTGCAACACGTCCTCGAGAGGCTCGTCTGGCGCGAGGCGCCTTCCCCTGTGGTACTCTGGGCTTCCTATGATTGCTAATCTTACTGCAAATCAGAGTCTGCAACTGTTTTTGATTTCCCTGCTCAGACTCTGCTAAGAATACGTTTGGCTCGGCTCAGCTGCGCTCAACTCTTTTGGTGAAAATGACTAAGTAGCCCCGTGCTTTGAATAGGACGTGTATTTATCCTACGGCGGAATTTCAAATGGCAACGGACCAGTAACTGGACCCGTTAGCGACATTTAATGTATAGACAAGACAGCACCCCGCGCCTATTTATTGCAAATGTCGTTTGAAATTTTGCTGGGAAACTGTGCGCCGGAGTGGTGTCGCATCGGATTTTCCAAATCTAGAAGAATCGTCGTACTGCTGCCAAATCTTAGTACAACAGCTACTTGTTAGCCGTGCAGTTAATGCTTGTCAGATGGCGAAGTGACTAGCCCTCTGATCAATTCAAAATTTGATATCGCATCAACCTGTTTTCTGTCCTCTGCGATACGATATCGCATCGTCTGGAAGTGGAAAGTGCCAAAAACTCGCCTCATATCAAAATGGTCGCAACCACCAGGAAAACTGGCTGCGAGTTCTTACCTGAAGTATTTCCCGGTGTAGACTCCTTAGGGTGCGATGCTTCATTTCAACTCCACTGAGCATCTGCACCACTAGCTTCCTTTCTGGGCTAGGACTGGGAGGTGGCATGGCCTTCGCGATACAGCTTAAGCCGACTGCCATTGATCAAGGTAGGAAGAAACTCCCCACTCATAGTACAAAGCTGTATAGCACCTCCATCTGTTATTTGCTGGATTTGATATGGTCCTAACCAATGAGTTTTGAATTTTCCAGGGAACTTTATAAACTTACTGTCATAAAGGAGTACCAAGTCTCCAAGCTGAAAGGTTTTGTTCTTGATATGCCTATCATGCCAAGCTTTTTCTCGTGCTTTCTGCACTTTTTGATGGAATCCTGCGATAAATCTATCTTCCTCCAGATTGAGCAGCTGTGCCAATCTCTCCTCTAAAGTATCAGAATCAGCCATCTCTGTAAGCTGAGCAATCCTTAGACTGGGTAAGATGTATTCCATAGGCATAACAGCCTCTTGTCCATATACCAGGCTGAAAGGTGTGTGCCCTGTTAGTTTCTTACACGTGGTCCTGTAAGCCCATAATACAGCATTAACTCTGAGGTCCCAATCATCCCTTTGACTGTTACAAATCTTTGTAAGAGCATGTTCTAATATCTTATTGAAAGCCTCCACCGTACCATTAGCTTGAGGGTGGTAAGGTGTACTCTTATGGTGCTGTATTTCAAATTCCTCTGTCAAGGCTTCTATGGTTCTATTCAAAAAATGTGTGCCTTGATCACTCATCAAAGTCACTGGGCATCCAAATCTAGTGATGATGTTTTCAAAAATAAATTGTGCTGCTGTAGCAGCATCACAATTCCTGACTGCTTTTGCCTCAGCCCACCTGGTGAGGTATTCTGTTGCTGTAATTATATATCTCGCACCAGTTCGTTTTCCTGGGGGGTTAATAGGACCCACGAAGTCTATGGCCCACTTATCGAATGCGCGTAGCGTTATCTGTGGTCGCAACGGCATTTCATCTCTTCTGGAGGGCTTTCCTGTCCTTTGGCAGATATCGCATGATCTGCAAAACTCTTTACTGTCTTTATGTAATGTAGGCCACCATAGTCCGGCTGCTAGGATCTTCTGAGCGGTTGGCTTCCCTGCGAAATGGCCTCCTGCGATGCCCGAATGTGCTTCCTTAAGAATGGTCTGTTTCTCGTGGGGCATAACGCATCTGCGCAAGATTTCATCTGGTCCTAACTTATAGAGGTGTCCTGCAATCAGGGTGAAGTCTGCTGCTTTCACCACTAATTGTTTCTTTTGTTGCTTGGTAAACTCAGGTGGTGCCCACCCTGTAGTAAGGAATTGAATTATGTCTCCATAATATTCATCTGCGACCTGAATGGAGAACAATTGCGCATCAGGCAAGTTGTCCTCTAAATTACTTGGTTCTTCACCTGAGTCTAGCCTTGACAGGTGATCAGGTCCTGCATTTAGTCTTCCTGGCTTAACAATAATTTCGAAATCATATTCCTGGAACAACAATAGCCATCTGCATATTCTTCCCCCTAACACTGGCTTATTGACCAAGTACTTTAATGCAGAATGGTCGGTGAACATCTTGAACGGGGCACCCAATAAATAGTGCCGAAATTTCTGTAAGGCATACACCATTGCTAACCCTTCTCTCTCTGTGGTGGTGTAATTCTTCTCAGCTGTCGATAGTCTCCTGCTCGAATATGCAATAGGGTGGTCAATACCCCCTTCGCCTGGTTGCGTGAGAATAATGCCCAGTGCGATGCCAGATGCATCCACATGAACATGAAAAGGCTTGTTCCAATCTGGAAATACCAGAATAGGTGCTGTAACCATTTTTTTTTTTAGAGCGTCAAGACTCTTCTGACATTCCTCATTCCATTGAAATTTGATATCCTTCTTTAATAATTTCTCCATTGGTGCGGTAATCTTGGCATAACCTTTGATAAACTTTCTGTAATACCCAGTATGACCAAGTGTAGTTCTCAGCTGCTTTACTGAGTTAGGTGCTGGTAAATTGACGATGATGGCGATCTTCGCAGGATCTACCATCAAGCCTTGTCTGCACACAATGTGACCCAACAACGTACCAAAAGGCGCACAAAATATACATTTTTTTAAGTTAAGGGAAATCTGGTGCTGTCTACATTTTTCAAACATTAATCGCAGTTTTCCTATGTGCTTCTTGACTAGTCCAAATACAGTCCAATCATCAAAATAAACTTCTAGAAATTGATGGATGTATTCCTTAAAGACAGCAACAACTACTCTAGAAAAAATTGCTGGGGCATTCTTAAGACCAAAGGGCATTACCGTATACTGAAAGGAGCCCCATTCTGTCGCAAATGTGGTCTTGTGCCTGTCGTCTGGATGGATTCTTATCTGGTGATAGCCTGAAAAGCCATCAGTAAATGAATAGATTTCTTGTCCTCCAACATTGTCTAAGACTTCATCAGTGAATGGTGTCGGAAATGGGTCATGCAGCGATGCATCATTCAGTTTGCGCAAGTCGACACAGATCCTGATGTCTCCTTTTGTTTTCTTTTCTTGTACTACCATGGGACTAACCCACTCACTTTCTTCAACAGGTTCAATGATGCCTGCTGCTAGCATCTTATCTATTTCATCTTTGACTTTTGCTTTATACCGCGGATTCAACCGGTATGGGCGTTGCTTAACCGGCTTAGCGTCCTCCTTAAGCGGTATTCTCATGACTTCGAGGTCACCCACTATTCCCTTCATTTCTGTAAAGTTGGTAGGAAATAGGTCCTGATACTCATGTAATAGGTCTGTGATTTGGCCAATTGTCTCATCATCCCAGTAATCTCCAATAGAGGCAAACTTAGGGTCTGTTTCTGTGCCAATATTGCTCTTTCTGATCTTGATTGGTTCTGTTACAGCTGGGATTTCTAAGTGCGGACCTTCAACTTCACGCATACCTTCTGTTTCTGCGATATTGATACTGCGAGGATCTTCATCCTCATCGCTTGAGTCTTGTGCACAGTTGTAACATTCCAGTGCATGTTCCATCTGAATAGCCCACTCGGGTTGCGAATCCGCTGGTAATGGGCAATCCTCAAATATTTTAGTCTTTATGATCTTCAAGGCCCGATCAATGCTTGGATGCTCAGATTCGAAACTGAACGTGACCAAGAAGTTTTCAATCATAATAGGCCATGATATAGTTCCTTTTCTTAGCTCTGTTTCTGTATACCAGTTCCGTGGAACTGTATCCAGTGTATGGATAAACAAATGGACCCATTCTTCTGCTGGAATTTCTAGCCAACTCTGTTCACAGTTCATAATGTGTGTTCTGGGATCACTCTCCCCTGTATATTTCCGCTGTGTGCAGTTTCTTTCCTTAGAGAATCTAATGCGCATCAATCTCTTACAATCGTACCATGATGCGATATGTTCCTTGTGTGTGTACCACCATCTTGCAGGTGTGGCTCGAACTGCAAGGTCAAAAACCTCCATCCTCTGCTCTTGAGGGATCTCCTGCTCAAACTGCTGCAAAAAATCATTGACATCTGCTAATCCATCAAAAGTTGGAATATACTTGTTTTCTGTCCCAATCCATCGCAGTGATTTAGTCATGAATGCGCATTTGCGAATAGAGACTTCGTGGAGTCTATTTTGCCAATTTTCTAAGCCAACATCTGAATCTGATGTGCAAGAGCTATCACATCTCCAGCTGATATGTCCATCAGCTGTAGGATCAATGTAGTCTGTCTGATTAGAAGTCATTTGGTACAAATTTTCCATGTTATGCACCTCCTCTTCTGCTTTGATTGGCTCGATGTAGCGAGGACCCTGTAAAGGATCTAATGGTGCGATAACCCGGACTTGAGCATCTTCAAACGTCATCTGCCTTTTCTTTAAGTTGATAACAGCCTTGTTATCAAAAGCCCAATCAATACCTAATAGAGCTGGGTAGGGTTTGGTGTCACCAATAATTTCTATAATCTCAAAATCGGCATATGTGTGAACTCCGTCGATGTCCACTGGGACATGCGATAGGCGACCCATCGGTGATATTCTCTGTTGATTAGCTAGTCTGAGATGGATAGGGGATCTGCTTAGTTTTGGACTTCCCATCTGTTCCCATGTCTGTTTAGTCAAGACATTTACTTCTGAACCTAAGTCTAGGATAACCTCATCCATTTCAAATAGGCCGATCTGCGCTGTGAGCCTCATCTCTCTTCCTGTCCTTGTATGGCCCATTATATGGTGAATGGTGCGCTGTGTATTGCTCACAGAAGGGCTCTGTTGACATTGGTCAATAACTTTCTGAAGTTCCTCTACAGCTTTCCCATTTCTTAGAAGTTTCAAACAACTCTGCAAGAAGGACTGTACACTCCCGGTCAATTCCTCTTCGTCACATCTTCCAGATGTGCTAGCCTGTGGTATCTGCGTAGTACTAACATCCTGCGGTGGTTTCCGTGGTATACCCTGAGATGGTAATAATAGTGATCTGGGCGGTGTCTGTTCAGCAAAGGAAGTCTTAGTTTGTTGAAATGCCTCCTTATTTTTCTGTAGATCAAGTGGGATAGGTTTTCCTGGAGCTTTGCGCACCCACTGCGTTCCTGTCGTTTTTTCCACGTCCTGCGATATGTTGCTCGTAGAGAGGCCACTGCGAGTTACAATATTGACCCGTGGTTCAGTTTCATTCTGCTCAGCAGCGATAAACTGGATAGTCTGATTGGTTGCTGGCTTGGCGTCCTTGATCTTAGCTATCAGTATGGGACATTCCTCTATTGTGTGATCATAAGATTTACAATACTTGCACGTTGTAGTAGGGTTCTGACAGTCTCTAGCGTAATGTCCTGTGCCTCCACAGTTATAACAGGTGATAGTTCCACGGCCACAGCCAGGTTCATAGCCTCCTCCGCGTCCTCGGCCTCTGAAATTTCCTCCACGGCCTCCCTGATTCGGATCAGTTTGTGCACGTACTGCTGGTCCGGATGCTTCTGACTGAACTCTGTAGAGGTCATGTTTCCTTTCTATCATTAACTCATAAGCTCTACAATTATTTTCATCATGTCCCACAGATTTACAGAAGTTGCAATATAGGTTCTTTGGTGTCTGCACATATTTCTGAAGGAGAGGGCATTCCTGAGGACTGTGTCCTCTGGTTCTACAAATCTCGCACCATGGCCCCTGGTTCTGCATCAACGGGTTAGGAGCTCCACTGGCGATATAGTCAGCAAAGACAGGGCAGTTATCCTTACTGTGTCCCTGCGCTTTACACTTAGTACACCAAATTTCATGCGCAACCTCCTTTCCTTTCTTAATTTCATGCAGCTGTAAGGTGAGGTTAGCTAGCTGATTTTGCAGATTAGTGATACCGGTGCTAGTTTCTGCTAGAGGTGAAGCCTCTAGTTTCATTGCCATTTCTAATGCTTCATCTTGTGTATTTAATTTCTGTTGCATTAGCGGAAGTCTGATGTGTGGTAATATTGCTGCGATAAACCATTCTTTATGCTGTTGAGGCGCAAGCTCAAAGCTTACCTGATCAATGAGGGTCTTGAATCTCTGGTCAAAATCCCAAACCGTCTCCGTAGGCAATTGTTTAATATCCTTAAGTTCTGCTATGCATTGTGACTCAGATTTAGGTTTTTTAAACTCTTTAATCATAGCAGTTCTAACCTGTGCAAGCGTTCTGTTATGGCCAGTGGTATACTTCATATACCAAGTTAATGCTCTGTCTCTAAATGTGGTGGCCAGCTGGACAAGCTTGACATTATCATCTTGTATTTGCTTAATGGTCCATATGGCTTCGCATAAGAACCAGTGTTGCTCAGGGTCCTCCGACCCTGTACCTTTGAATGTTGGTAGCTTCATATCGTCTCCCATTCTGCTTCTAGATGGTGGGTTTTGGTTTGCTGTATGACTACCACTCGGCTGTGTAGATGTGGAGGGTGTAGCGGTAGTATTCGCTGTATAAGAGCTACTGGAAGGGGTTCCTGCGGGATTATTCTGAGTTCCGACTGGCTTTTGAGGAGTCCTAGGATTCTGACTCTCCTGTCTCGGGTGATCTGAACTGTCTTCTTCAGAAGAAGATGACTCGTTGACTCTATATCTTTTACCACTACGTGTATGTCCAAGATACTCGTAATCACTTTCAGAGTCTACTGACATTACAATATCATGCTACAATTCATCTGAGAGTATATCCAGTACTCCTTTTTCATATAGTAATTGCTTAATGGACAGACTTAGAGAATTTAGGTACTTACCGCGATAACCCTTGAAGAAGTACCGTTCTGCTGCGCTGAAACTCTTTCTCTGATCAACCGCGAACTCTGTGATGAAGCCGTCCAGCAGACTCGTAAGCCAGAAGTCTACTGCGCGTGAGATGGGGTTATCGACACCCTTCAAGGTCTGAATCAGCTCTGCTGTCCAGACAACTTCTCGCCTCTTCTTGACACCGCTGTTGTCAACAAGCTTTGATAACCAACCATATAACTCAATAGCATAAGTTACGAAGAATATCTCGTGAAGATCTGTAAAAATGTGCTTCTGTAGCCAAGCCTCAGTGCTCAGTCTAGGATTCTTGTTTTCTTTTGCAGCAAACTCTCTTTCTTTTGACTCAACCCACTGGTTAAGTTCTTGCTTGGTAGGATGCCAACAGAACATCAGCTCAATGTGTTCAAACCGGCAACGGAACCATTTGTTGATCTTTTATTTCTCTTTGACAGACCCGGGCGTGCGGTAATCTTTTAGACCAACAGAACCCTTAGCTCACTGGCCCTTTCGGCAACAGGTCGCAGAAGCGACCTGAGGTCTCACCCGAAGTGATTCTAATGGGAGGCAGAAGACTCAAGTGTCCTCAGCCAAGTTCCGAGGCATCCAGGGTGCTCAAACCCACCTTAACCCCTTTCACAGAAGCTGTCTATCTCATTCCATTACTCCGGCTACGCCTCTGTCTTATCGCAGTACGCAGGAAATGCGATAAGTCTTTCCCTATGTGAACCCGTCTAGCGATACCCCGGATATCGTAGGTGCGATGTCTTGCCCTTCTAGTTCCTGCGGCAAGCGAACTTTGGCCGCTTCCTGGGCTAACAGGTGGTCTTAGCTATCCTTATCCTGGTACTGCAGTCAGCAACAGCATTCAGCCTACAAGCCTAACCCTCACTACTGAAGTCGACCCTTGATATCTCGCAACACGTAACTAGGTAGAACATTACTTTGCGCAATGTCTAAATAAACCATTCATGCCTCATATTCAGTTCTTACTCGCACATTAACCTCTGTTTAACAATTATATAGTTCGCAAAGAGGTTAGCTACGATTATCGCACTTGTTATACATCATTCAGAAGTTAACTGACGACCATGTACATTACTTATAACAGATTGAAGCATTCATATATAGCACAACCACATGAATGAGAATAATGGCTACACAATTACAATAGTGCTACTTAGATAAGCACATTGATACTCCCAGGGCAAAGGCTACGCCCAGGGGAACTGCGGTTCTTGTTTACAACTCTGGGGAATAAACAAAGCTCCGTTCCACTCTTTACAATAGGGGTCTTCTGGGAAACTCCACCTCAGTGGGAGCCCTTCTCTATAGACCTCTTTTCTCTTCTTGCTTTTACAGTGCACTCTCTCCCTCTCGCAATCCCAGCGGATTGCACTATCTCTCAACAGGTCGGCCCTTGTATTCTCAGGGATGTTCAGACTTGCAACAACAAAAGACTTGACTAGCATCTACCTGATGTCTCTATCGCTATGTGGCCAACCCCTTATCCTATAAAAAGACTACTATATATAGATGGCCCGAAGGTCTCATCGCAGTTACAAAACTGTGGGCCTTATCCCAACAGTGACTCAACCCTAACCACTTACAGTAAACTGGCTGTACTTCCATGGCCGCCTTCTGTCTTGTCGCCGCTTCCTGCAGTCCTTAGTCTTTAATGCATCGACCCGTTGCTTCTTCTTGGTTCACGCAACGCTGACTGTAGTCCTTCGTCTTTATGAGGGTAGCTGAACCCTCTCTTCATCTCCGGCGCCTTTATTGCGGTGGTTGAGCTCTCCCTTCGGCCTCTTCTTTGTACCACATGCTTGACTTTTCTGTACCTATCGCCGTGATTCCCGCCGGAATTTGTGCTACGGCGATATCTTTGTCTTACCGCCAAAATTGGTACTTTCCCTCCAAAATTAGTTATCCTTCCCAAAATTAGCAGCTTCCTAACTGCTGCGGAAGTTCTCTCCAACAAAATACATGAAAATTGGACTCATAATTCTCTCCCCTACTTGAAGGAATCACCCATCCTTGGGTGACTTATTCAATTCGTTGATGACCTCCCTGATATCCCATGCTACCACCTTAGGTATCCCTGCCTGCCTGTGATATCCAAAATTCTGATCCTCCCTAGCCCATGCCTTCCTCTCTTCCTCTTCATTAATCTGTTCTTTGATGATTGGGGAAAGATAGAATGGGGGATTCAGCCTCATCCCGATCCACCTGAGTTGATTTCTTGCCAGGGATTCTTTGTAGAGTGTGGTTTTGAAAAGAGCATCATCAAGCCTGAGGGGAGAGTGGAGTTCTCTTCTTTTTAGATCGTTTGCCACCCTGCTCAACCTTTCCTTGATGGACTCATTAACTTCCTTTTTTGTGCTGCGGAGTGTAATGTCAAAATGAGTCACAACCTCCTATTGTTTTGCAAGGAGAATCAGTATCAGTTCCTCATCCTGGATGAGGATCCTGTGGTTATAGATTATCCCTTCAGGGTGAGTTGGCTCTGGTTTGATCATTAATGGGGTTTTCCATTTGGATGCAACATAGAGATGGTAGTCCTGGGTTCGCTCAATTTCGTGGTTCATCCACGAACACAATGCCCTTAACTGGAAATCGCCCACATATGGGTTTGGCGACCAGTTGGGAGAGTCAGAAACTACGAAATTATGTAAGAAGAACTCACTCAATTGGTCTTTCTCCAGCTCTGTGGAGTTCAAAGATGCATCCATAAACTCTTTGGGAGTGCTTACCTCTATAGGGATTCCTTTCTTCAACCTCTGGAGCTGGAATTTGCCCCATTTCTCCTGTATATAAATTGCATATATTGCCGACGGTGGTCTGAGGTCCCGCAGTCTATCATATATGCCAATAGTAGTGGCAAAAACATCCTTTAATTTGGTAATCTCCTGGTCTTTCTTTGCTAATTCATTTTGTGCCTCGGCCAACTTTTCTTGCAGCATTGAATTCTTCTGCTTGGCCAGCCGAAGCTCTTATGCATGGTGCATCTTCAGGATTTGTGTCTTCTCGACTGAGAATGGGGGAGGTGTGGCCTGGCTTCCTGGCCCAATTCTTAACGTTTCCAACTCATTTCTGAGCCTTTCCAATTCTGCTCGTGCTTCAGCGAGCTGGGTAATGACCTCGGGGTTTTCATTACATTCTGGAGGGTTTTCCTGGAAGTTGCCTTGCTCTTGTAAGCTCTGCTCTTCTTATTTATCCATTTCTTCTTCTGCATCCTGTTCTTCCTCTTCATTCCTTTCCTCTTCTTCATCCTCTTCTTCTTTTTCTTCTTTGTCCTCTTCTTCATCTGTAGTGGGATCCTTCTGATCTATAAAAGGATCAATGTCATCATCAGACACATTGGTAACTAGGGGGCTGGGTTCCCTTTCTTTCTCCTTAGAGACTCAGATTTTAGATACCTGCGTGAATCTCTTGCTGTGCCTCTTCGACCCCTAACTACTGGTAGGAATACCTGGGTCTGATTTGGGGGAGCCCTCTTTTGAGTGTTTTATCTTGACTAAGGTGTCGGCCACACTGTCCAAGTCAATTTTCCTTTTTTCCCCTGATACAGAGGTGGTCTTACTTTTTGATTCAGGTGGCAAGGGCATAGTCCTCATTCTCTGAACGTCCTCAGCAGATACCATAATGAACTCCTCCCAAGAGAGCTCTGGAATCTAAGCTTTTAGCTCCTCACCAACTATAAGTTTGATCAGCCCATGATGGGCCAAAGCATCCTCTTTTCCCTTAGCCACCTTCCTACTCATCTCTGCTAGGGATTGGAGCAGGTAAAATGGAATGCTAATATTTTTGTTTGATGAAATGTGACTTCTGTGCCTAAGAAGCTCTAAAATACGAAAATGGAAAATGGGAACATAGCTTAATCTTCCAGTGCATGTAATGTACCTCTGGAAAATTGCAGCAATTTCATCCCATGGTGCTGGCATGGAGGGTCTTTTGACTCCATTTTTGTCCTCATCATAAAGCTCTCCTCGCTCAAAGAATGCTGCTTTTGCTGTGTGGTTTGCCTCCTGGTCATTGCTACTCCAATGCAGGCCCATTGGAAGACCAGTGTATTTGGCAATCATGTCCTCATCCAATTTTATGCGCAACCCTTTTACTCGGGTGACGTACTGCTCATCTTTGATATGTTTGAGGTTTCTTGCGAACTTTTGAGCTACCCCTGTAATGTATCCTCTCAGTCCAAGGATAAATGGCATCCATCTTGAATTGTGAATGATTTGCAGGACTCTCGGTCTTTGATAAATGGAACTGTGATCTTCCGGTTCACTTTTCTTAAAACCCTTCGTCATTTTTAGAATCTTCTTTATAATCAGACAAAACCAGAACTTTGGAATGTGGTTTATACCTTCAACTGCTCGGGGCTCTGCTTACAGGCTCGAGGATTGCAATGTTGGATGAGTGAGCGCACTAGCTTTAGTCTGTTGCTTCTCGAGAATTCCGAGCAGTTCCTTATATACAGAATCGTGGAATATTATGCAGCCTTACTTGTTGTCTTTCCGCACCTATCCTTTCCATCATTCCTGTACTTGCCTCTTTTAATCCCCTTTTTCTCATGATCGATCTCTGTATTCCCATGATTGACCTTTGTACTTCATATGGTGAAGGTTGCGATCATGATTTGTTGAGGGTGACAGGACTTAGGTAGCGATCATGAGTTATTAAGGTGATTCATCCATGTCGCCGATTTAAAATAGAAGTTGTCCTCAGCTGATTAGAAACAAATGTATTGTGGGAAAATGTTTTACCTTAAGAATAAAATAAAATCGTTTTAGAGATTACCTTGGTATGTATGCGTACCTACATTGATGATCTGGTGCATTTTTCATGCATGGTGGATTTTGTAGTATATTTGGCAGTGTCTGTAGTTGATTTCTGCATGTCAGTAGTTATGTGTGTAGGCTGCTTTTTCCCTTTTTGCGCATTTTGAATTTGCTGAAGTATGTTCTTTTGAAAATTGTGCCATTTGTTGATACGACTCATGTGATGATGCTTTGTATTTGGATGATTGCATAGTTGTATGTGACTGGCTCCCTTGAATAACTTGCAGGCTCACTTGAGTATGTTGAAAAAGGATGGCATGGCATGTCTTGAAGAATTCCGTAGTAATTGATGACTGATTGCTGAATGTAGACATGGCTGGATCGCTTGAGTGCTGATATGTAATGTATCTGGCTCGCTTGAATTGAATTGCCATCTCTCTTGAATAAATGGCATCCTCGCTTGAATTGAATTGCAGGCTCTCTTGACTGGATATCCAGCTCGCTTGATTGTGGTTGATATTTTCCTTTGCAACAGAAATGTTGGATTTTTCATAGGGATATACACGGCCCTGTAATTTTCATTCTCTTTTTCATTTTTTTTTTCTTTTTTCATTTTTTTTTCTTCTCTCTTTTTTTGTTTGTTTGTTGTTGTTTTTTTTATTGTAAATGATTTGAATTTTACTGACTTGCTGCGTCGTCTAAAAGCATCAATTGTTGTTGGTAGAGTACCTGCGTGAATTCTTCTTTTGACTGTGGTTTTTTGTAAATTTTTAGGCGATGCCCATTCACTATCATGGGGAACTCCTCTTCATCAATTGTAATAATTTTCACAGCCCCATTTTCATAAATTTTCTGAATAATGTAAGGTCCAAGCCATCTAGTGGTTAGTTTTCCCTTGAATGTGTGAAATTTGGAGTCGTAAAGTAGTGCCCAATCACCTTCGTTGAACTTTTTATCCTTCAGATGTTGGTCATGCCATTTCTTTCTTTGCCGTTGGATGATTTTAGTATGTGTAAGTGCTTATTGGCGATGTTCATCCAATTGATTTAGTTGTAGCATGCGTTCTTTTTGAATTTCTGATAGGTCCATATGTAAATCTGTTGCAATTCTTAATGTCTTTATTTCAAATTCGATTGGCAGCATGACCTTTTTTCCATAGACTAGTTCATAAGGTGTGAATCCTGTAGTTGTTTTCCATGTATTATTGTAAGCCTAGACTTCCTAACTAAGTCTGTCAGCCCAATCCCTTTTGTGAAGTTGGACAGTTTTTGTCAAGATTCTCTCTAATTCCCTGTTGGTTATCTCAACTTGACCATTTGCTTGAGGGTGATAGGAGGATGACTGTCTGTGATTTACATTGTTTCTTTTCATTAGGTCTTCAATTAAATTTGATGTGAATTGTGGGCCCTGATCAGAAACTACTTCTCTTGCCACCCCAAACCTGTGAAAGATTTGCTTAGTAAAGAATTTGGCCACACTGGTTTCATTTGCAGCAGCCAGTGCTGCTACCTCTGTCCATTTTGTAAGGTAATCAGTGCATACGAGGATGTAGCTTTTCTGATTGGACTGTGGGTTGAATGGGCCAACAAAATCAAATCCCCACTTTTCAAATGCCTCCAAGGAGATTTGTGGATGGAGTGGCATTTCCTGTTTTTGTGTTGGTTTTCCCATTCTCTAGCAATCGTCACAGTGGGACACATACTCATAAGCATCTTTGTGGAGTGTTGGCCAATAATACCCTGTTTGCAAGATCTTGTAGGCTGTCCTTTTTGCAGCATAGTGTCCTCCACAGGGTTCATTGTGGGTGGCATGCATTATGTCATGTACTTCATCTTCCCTAATGCACCTTTTAAGCACTTGATCTGGTCCCTGTTTAAAAAGCATGCTCTCTATCCATGTATACGTGGCACTTTGTCTTATTAATTTTGTCCTTTCTTTATAACTGTAATGTTCTAGTAACTTCCTGGGTACCAAATAGTTTGCTATGTCAGCAAACCATGGGATTTTTATTGATATGGAAAAAAGGTGCTCATCAGGGAAGTTATCTTGAACCAATTCGTTATCTTTTCCATGTGTTACTCTTGACAAAAAGTTAGCTACCACATTATGCTTGCCTGGTTTATCTATTATAGTGATGTCAAATTCTTGTGGAAGTAGCATCCATCGAATAATTCTTGCACTAGTGTTAGGCTTGGTTATAAGATATCTGATCGCTGAGTGGTCAGTATGGATAAAAATTTGGTATCCTGTGATGTAATGCCTGAATTTATTGATTGCATGTATGACTACCAGAAATTCCTTCTCTGTGACCGTGTAGTTGAGTTCTGCCCTAGCCAAATTTTTGCTTATATAGTATATGGCATAGGGTTTCTTGTCTTGTTCGTGTCCAAGCACAGATCCGATGGCTTTATCTGATGCATTTATGTGAATGTGAAATGGAATTTCCCAATTTGGCCCTTGAAGTATTGGTGTTGTGATGGTTTTCTGTTTAAGACTTTCAAAGGATGACATGCAGTTGCTTGTCCATATGAACTCATTGTCTTTTGTGAGAAGTTCAAACATGGGGGAAAAATTTTTGCTATAATTCTCAATAAACCTTCTGTAGTACCCTGTCTGTCCAAGGAAGCTTCTCACATCTCTTTGTTTGACAGGTGGGGGCAGTGTTATGATTACTGAGACTTTGGCTTGATCCACCTCTATACCTATTTGTGATATATGATGTCCTAGAACAATGCCTTCTTCCATTAACATCCTGCATTTGTCATTGCTTAGGCACAAGCTCATTTCAATACATTTTTTGAATACTAATTCAAGATTGTTCAATGCCTAGTCAAAGCTCTGTCCATAAGGTGTGAAATCATCCATGAAGACTTCCATTTTGTCATTCAGAAAATCAGAGAAAATACTCAATATGGCTCTTTGAAAAGTTGCTGGGGCGTTACATAGACCAAAGGGTAGGACCCTATAGGCATAAGTTCCCCATGGGCATGTAAAGGTCATCTTATCTTGATCAGCTGGGTGTATTAAAATTTGTTTGTACCCACTGAAACCGTCTAAGAATGAAAAGCACTTGTTTCCAGATAATGTATCCATCACCTGGTCTATAAATGGAAGTGGAAAATGATCTTTCTTTGTTGCTTTATTTAGCTCCCTGTAGTCCACACAAATTTTCCATTTGCCTCCTTTTTTGGGCACTATGACTAGTGATGAGACCCACTCACTATAAGATATTGGATAGATTAACCTTGCGTATAATAACATTTGTAATTCCACTTTGACTATGTCTTTTAGTGCAAGGTTTAGTCTGCTGTGTGGTTTCCTGATAGGAGTAGAACCTTCTTTGATGTAAATGTAGTGTTTGCAGATATCAAGATGTATTCCTTTCGTATCTGCATATGTCCATGCAAATGCTTTACTTTGTTCTTCTAGTATCTTCATCAATTTCTTTTCTTGCTCTGGTTGTAGTTTGGAATTTATGTTGACTGATTTGCCAGGGTGAATTTCCACGACTTTTACCTTTTCAATCTATTCTTCGAGTACTTCTGTCCATAAGTCATCCATGTTCTATTTTGAACTGTCGCCTATTTCTGTAGAAAAAAATTCTTGAATAACATGATTGTTAGGAGATACATTTTGTAAAAATCTATCTATATGGCCATCTTCATCTATTGCCTTTAGATATATTGCAGCATCAATTGTTAGGATAGGTCGGAGGTTGTGATTTGGTGTGTTCTGGTAATCATCAGTCCAATTTTGATATTCTAACTCTGAAGATTTTATTGCTGGTGGGTAGATTGTGATTTTCTTCCTGGTATGTCCACTGGTGATTGTCATATTTCCTGATCGGCAACCTATGTAAGCATCCGCAGTTGCTAACGAAGGTATGCCTAGGATAATTGGATAGCCACTAAGTTTGCTTTTGATTTCGATTATTATAAAACCAGCTGGGTATTCCCAGGATTCAATATTGATCATAATGTCTTCTAGCATTCCTTCGGGTTTCACAGTGGATGTGTCTACTAGTTGGAGTACTATTGTGGTTGGTCTGACCATTGATTGGAGTCCTAGGTATAACGTGGTTTCCTTAGTCATGACATTGATCGTTGCTCCCAAATCTATTAAGCTTTTGTTTCTTTGTTTGTTATTTATGGTGATGTTTACTACAAGACTACCAGGATCAAGATATTTAGGGTTTATTATGACACCCAACATCAAACCGGCCAATTGTCCCACTACATTAATAGTTGATGGATCACGCTTCCTCCTTCCTGGCTTCTTGAGGCAATTTTCTCTAATGAATTTGTTGCAGATGGGAACATCCCTTATGGCTTGTAAAATCAGGATTTGAATGTTTAAGTGCTTGAATTCATTTAAAATTGTATTCTCTTCCTCTTCTTTTGTACTTCGGACAAGTTTTTCTGGAAATGGGGGATTTCTGTTGCGTGGAAGTGGTTGGGTTTCGTCCTCGAAAGGTTCTGGTTCATCAGGATGCTGAATATAGGGTTCTGATGTTTGATCTTGAGCTTCAGGTACAGTTTGTTGGATGTTGTGTGGGGATGTATTCTGCAACGTTTTTCCAGATCGTAGGTTTATTTCATTTATTTCTATGGTGTCTACAACATAAGTTGGGGATTGTGTGATATCAGTGTTATAAGCCTGTTGCTATTATGGGGGTCTGTTATTATTAGGATTTGGAATTGGTTGGGCTAGAATAGGTGGAGGTCTGGGGGGTGGCATAATAAGTGGTTGTTGTAATGGTGCCCTGCAATTTGATGGATGGGGGTACTGGTTTGCATAATTTTTGGTGGATGGGAAAGGTGGGGGTATTGAGGATAAGACGGTGGATAATATGGTTGTTGATAGGATGGTTGATATGTTTGTTGATTCTGTTGCCATTGGTTTTGATTTGACTGTGCTTGCCATGGAGTTGGTGCAGAGTTCCAATTCGTCTGTCCTTGATTATAGTAAGTTTGATTGCTTTGCTGAAATGGTCTAACAAAATTATTCCTCCTCTGATTTATAAAACAGAGCTGTTCTATTGCTCCTTCAGCTGCTGGGTCTTGAATAGCTGCCTTACATGAGGGTAAGAGGAGACATTTATTAGTGGAATGGTCGTCGGTGCAGATACCACATACTTCTATTGTGTTCAAGGTGCACTGCCCCTTCTCATGCTTCTTTCTACAATGAGGACAGAATACTGCCAAGGCTTGGTTAATTTCATCTCGTTTCTTTTTTATTTGAAGAGCATCAAGTTGCATGGCTAGAGATTGTAGTATGTCAGTCTTCATGTCATCCAGCACATTTCCTAAATCATATTTTTTAAGTGTTGGTGCTGAGGATGATGATCCACCAGTGGATGTATGTGTATCCCTTGTCCCATTCTTAGTTTTCCTAGATCTTGAGTAGTTTTTGAAGATTTGCAGGATCCAGTCAAAAGATTTTTGGAATATATCTCCATCTCCAAGGAGATTTAAGACTTCAAAATTCTCCTCTTTTACACCTCTAAGAAGGACAAGCTTTAGTGATTTAGGATCCAAGGTGCAATGTCTGGCTCGTTTGTAGCTGAGTTGAAATCTTTGAGCATAATATTCTAATGACTCTCTTTCTCCTTGTTGCATCCTAAAGATTTCATCTCTAGTATATTTGGCCTTGTAGCAGTCCCTGTATTTTTCTAAGAATTCCTGTTTCATTTGATCCCAGCTAAAGATACTATTTCCTTCAAGGCTCATGAACCACTGAAGTGATAGGTCTTTCAGTGTGGAAGGAAAAAGCCTTAGCTTTTGTGCATCAGTAGTGTAATCAAATGATCTGCAAACTACCTCAAATTCAAACAAGAATGTGTCAGGATCTTCTGAATTCAATCCATGAAACTTTGGAAGATTATTAGGATTTATGTTCTTCATTCTAGCATCTCCAAGAGGTATGCTAATGGGAAAGGTGAAAAGCTCCCTAGGTTCCTCCTCTTCGTTTGCCATTGAGGTGTTTGAGCTAGAACTGGTAGTGAAGTTTTCTTTGTTTGGATCGTATGTGGGGTTAGTTTCATCTTCAGAGTGCACCAATTCAAACTAAGAATGGTCAGAACTGTTATTACCATTGTTGCTCATGGGGTGCTTGGGCAGAAAGCGGCCAAATCTAGCCCTTTGTCGACGAGGGATTCATTGGTACAAATATTTATGTTTTTGTTTTATGTAATTTTTTTGTTTTCTTTTTGTGGTTTTTAGGTGATGTCTCCTAAAATATTTAGCACCTCCCTGGAAACGGCGCCAAAAAGTGGTGACCTCCCAATATGGATGCCTAATGAGGGAAGCTATATTAAGATCCTACTTTATATGTCAACCAGGGGATGTACAAACTTTAGAGGTGCAGGCACTATATGTGCTCTTTTAGGATAATATTTGTCACAGTTGGATGTCGGTATAGATGTTCTAAGGGTTGCCTATTGAATATGTAAAGTTGGTTATGCTACGGAATGAAATACTGGAAAGCAATAAATCTATTTAAAGTAATTAAAGTGCTGAAAGCAGTAAATCTGTTCTAAGGAATAAAGATACCAAAAGCAGTAAATCTGTTCTAAGAAATAAAGATACCAAAAGCAGTAAATCTATTTTAAATAATTAAAATGCTGAAAGTGAAGGAGATAATCTTATGAAATTACTTAATGTAGAATGGTAAATCTATAAAATAAAAATGCCATAACAGATCTATTCTAATATTGGCGAAAACAAGGTTTGTAGTTACTTTATGCCTAAAACTAGAATTCTGATCTAAACCATTTTAAATCCCAAGACTCAGATCGAAGTGCGATCGTTTCGAGCTATCTATCTACTACTAAAGAAATTAATCATGATGAGAAACATTCATAAACCTCAGATATAAACCATGATATTGAAAGCAAAGCTGATACACATGCAATCGTTGATGAAAATATGTGTTGAAAGAAAGCACCTACAGGACTACTGAAACTGTTTTGCTGTACTACAGAATGTATTATAAATTACTACAGAAATAATAAATCATTCAAGTGCTTCCATATGCAATATAACTATTCATCAATGTAAAATGCATAATTGGAAAATACCTGCAAATAGAAATCTCCTGACTTACGTGTTGGAGGGGCCCTCTCCAACCTGTACTCAGGAGAGAATAAAACTTATAAACTATGGCTGGAATTAATCATCAATCTCTCATTAAAACATAAAATCCATGTCAAAACAAAGGTCTGTACTTCGTAGTATCTCGATAGGGCAGAAAATGTTAAAACAATGTTTTTCTCAAATGTCAACAAGGGCCTCTCGCTACCCGAGAGGTCCATATTTATATGATTTAATGTTGATCCTAACTAAATGTCAAAATGCCGATTCTCCTTGAACTGGAGTGCGTTCCCTATAAGTCAGGAATAGGGTGCCGAGCTTGGTGATCCCTCAGTCTTCTACGCGTTCATCCTTTAATGCCCTGGACCTACTCAGTCACGCTTGGTTTCCACAGAATTAGTTCATTGAAATATGCATTTTAACATACAAGAATAATCATCAAAACAGTTTCATTAAATAATTAAAGTAAAACACTTTTCCCACAATTGAGTGTGTTTCTTCGCCATTGCTTGAGCTTGACTATGGGAAAAAGGGTTATCAAATACCTGAAAATTGGACTCATCAGGTGGTATGGCAATGTCGTAGGACATCGGAGGAGTGGATGTTGTAGCTAGGGTTTTACCCCTAGCTTGTGCAAATGAGCACCTACTAAGGAGAATGGACTCCTTAGTAGCAGTTCAGTAAATGTAAATTATTAAGCTAAAACAAAGATATAAACTACTTTAAACATATGCATGAAACATAAACAAAAGATGTAAATAATGGCTTTTGTATTGATATTACCTCCAATGTGGAGGTTGATGAAGCTCCTTGCAATGTCCAAGAGGGTTGCTCCAAGCTCCAATGTGCTCCTTCTCTTTCTCCAATGGTGGGAATGGGCCAAAAGTGGCTCTCAAGGTGAAAGTAGTTCAATGGTGAACTAGGGTTTCAAGAGAGATTTTGGCAGAGTAAGGGTATACTTGACTGTGGATATGAAATAAGGGATCTCCATCACCTATTTATAGTTTTTTGGTGGTGGAGTGCTGACCCATGGTTTTAGGAAACACATGGTTTAGGGCAGCTGTATAGGGTTTTTTTTCTCATTTTCCTCATTATTTTATATTTTTTATTCCCTTTTTAGGGGATTTTTGCTATTTTTGGAGGAAAATGGGGTTTTTTAGCCTTTTTGAGGCTATTTTGATGGTTTTGTGGCCTTTTGGAGGCATTTTAGGCCTTTTGGAGGCTTTTTAATGGGATTTTTTGGGATTTGAAGGGAAATATGGTAGGAAAATGGACAAATGAGCCATATAATGTGGTAGATGAGGTAGTGAGCACTTTTTGGGTGTTAACATATTGCCCCCTGATGTGCGAGGGCAGGAGCTTATCGTATGGCTGATGGACATCATAAGTCATGAATGGTTTTCCTGGGGTGTGGAGAGAAGAGAAGAAACAAACTGAAGCCCGGAACAACGATCCCGAACAAGTGCAAGAACTAAAAGTACATAACCTCAATAATGGATGAGGAATCATCTGATCATATGGACGAGGCGGGCATTCCCATGCTCGTATCAGGATTAACATAACAATAACAATGGGGTCCAAAAAATGGGGACCTGACATATACATGACCTCAAAAACTGAATGAGGAATAATCTCAATATATGGACGAGGCGGGCATACCCATGCTCGTATCAAGATACATAAACAGAACTGTGAGGCCTGAAAAGGGGGACCTGTAAGATACATAGCCACTATGTACATCATAAGAGTCCAGAGGGGACACAAAATCTGGGACATACTGCTGAGCTGATCATGTGGTAACCGAAGAACTGGTGCAGTGGAACATCAACAGTGCAGCTGACTGGGGTACCAGAGGAACTGATGAGCTGCTGGATCATAATGGCTGGGAGCCATAACCTCGATGGTACACTGAGCTGGAACTGAAATGGGTACTCAAGGAAGCATAGAACTGGATGGCTTCCGAATACAAACGCCAATGTAGCCCGGACATCCACGGGAACATACAACTGGGCGTTCCCAAATGACTCACCAATGTGCTAGAGTCGGGGGAAATCCGGGGTCTTCGACTAAAAACTGATGGGATATAATCCTACGCGATCCTCAACGATGCGATCAAGGTGCTGAAGTCGAGCATGTGAGGAACAACCACTCGGAGAGGCAATGAGGACTCCTCTCAGAATGATCCGTAGGCACTTACCACAGATGGTGATAAGTCCAAGGCGTAGGGACCTCTGGGCCTATCCTCTGGAATAGAGGAGCTGTCGTCGACAGAGGGAGACCTGCAACTATCAAGGCAATGATGTTTCCTTGACAGGAGCGCGAGGTGAAGAACCGAAATGTGATAGTACTGATGGCAGGACTGACAAACTGTGGGGGGACAACTGGGCAAGTAGAGTGGGTGGACTCAAACTTCCTTTGTTCAGAGTATGATAATGGGCATGATCTGGCAGCATATGAAACTAACTGAGGGGAAAGGGATCATAGATGTAGTGGATCGGGGAGGGTGACTGGGCTGAGGGAAGCTCTAGCTGATATAAAATGGCAGAATACTGCAGAACACTCTGAACAAAGGCGACCTGATTGGGGGTGCTGCCGAGGTGATCGATCGTAGTGCCAGGAGGCACGGGGGGAGACTTCTTCATGGGTAAGGAACTAGAAGAAGTTTGTGTAAAATGATACTGTCGTGTGGATTTTACGAGCCTAGGACAGTTCATGCTCGTGGTTGCTTTCAATTTTAAGGAGTCTGAAAGCGATAAGAAGACTCTGAAATGATGGAATGGTACTGTCGTGTGGATTTTACGAGCCCAGGATAGTTCATGCTTGTGGTTGCTTTCAATTTTAGAGAGTCTGAAAGCAAATAAGAAGACTCCAGGGGGTTGCTTTTTCGTAGATTTAGTCTCTAAGGCCCAAAGAAGCATAAAAGGATGCAATGAAGAACTCTTCTAGCCGGTGTGACTAGAGTATTCCTTTTTCGTAATTAGTCTACTAGGTCCGGAAAAGGGTTAAACTTATACCAGATAGACGCCCTTTCAGGTACTTTAACGAGCATGAAAGGAAGCAAGATTGCTCGGCGATCTTTTCATTGTTTTAGGAGTCAGAAAAGAGCTTAACGAAAACTCCCTAAGTGCCTTTTTTGTAAAGGACTTGTCCGGCCCGAAAAAGGGATAAAATTATACCGAACAAAAAGAATGGCCAGGCAAGGAGGAAGTGTTCAATCAAGGACCAGTAATGATGACCAAGAACGAGGGTAGGGGGGAACACTGGTGGGCCTCCTTGCGGGGTGAATGGAATGGTGGCAAAATAACGAGACATTTGCAGTATGACAGGAGTGAATGGCTCATGTAAAAATGTGGAACAATCCGATAGCCGCCGATGTGGCACGCAAACCGAGGCAGCAAGGTGTCGGGACACAATGTTGAAATTGTACCAAGTGAGAGTGAGAAATGATCTCAAGCATCATCACGAGCTCAGAAAAATGAATCCGACGATATAAAGGGTGTCAAAAATGGGGAACGGTCGATGTGGCACGCACACCGAGGCGACGAGGGCGTTTTGGAAAAATACCCAAAAAATCGGGGGGTGAGAGCGAGAAATGATCTCAAGCATCATCACCGTCTCGGAAAAATGAATCCGACGATATAAAGTATGTGAAAAACGGAGAACGACCAATGTGGCATGCAAACCGAGGCGACTAGTGGTATCTGAAAAATGGGCAAAAATGACGGGGAAAAAATGATGCAACGAGGTGACCATCATGAAGGTTGCATCGTGCTGATTCCAGTGGTGGAAACAGTTCGTAAAACGGACTCCGTATGGGGTCAGAATGGCCAAAACAAGAAAAAGTCAACTGACTATAAATAGTGGTGGGTCCAACATGACATGTGTCATTTGTACGTTTTGACTTTGACTTGTGATCAGAGTGGACCAGAGCTTAGGTGGCATTTCTGGACGATCTGACCGGTCGATTGCAGATCTGGGAGATACAGGTATTCCGTCAAACTCATACCTGCATGTTTTTTAGGGTCGGGGGTTGGGTAGTGGGTCCCAGGGCTTATTTGTACGGTCCACGTGGGGTGGACTGCGGGTTAGGGGGTCGAAACCGCGGTTGGCGACCGCGAGTTTCAGGGTGAACCAAGCGGTTGGAGACCGCGTGTTTCCTGGATGGATACGCGGTCGAGTACCACGAGTTCCAAGGAGGAACACGCGGTTCCAAACCGCGGGGTTAGGGCTGACAGGCGCGGTTAAGCACCGCGACTATAGGCCTGACAACCGCGGTCAGAAACCGCGGCAGGAAGCCCGAAAGCTGCGGTTTTGGGCCGAGCTATGAGGGTCTTCCGGGAGAGGGAAAAGTATTTATTTAGTTGACATGAGTCTGATGAGTCTACTTTGTGTGATTGACAGGATGCCGCAGGTGCTCTGGAGAGAGCGGGAGATCCCTGATGAGATCGTAGTTTTGTAGCTACGGCATGTTTGTTGATGAGGCTGTTAGGGATGTATAGCCATTTTTTGTATAGCTGAGTACAGGGGTACTCAGGACATGTATAGCACTGAACATGTATATTTTTTGACATATATATATATGCACGTGGATGCACCTTTTTGTATGATGTTGTTTTATTTGTACGCACGTGGATGCGCTTTATGAGTTGTGATATGTTTACATTGCACGTGGATGCAAGTAGGTTAGGATGTTAGGCACGTGGATGCCCCTTGTGTATTTTATGTGATGCGACATGATATATGTATGTTTAGGCACATGGATGCCCCTATGGATATGAATGTGGTGTATGTACATGGATGCAAATGTGGATATGATGCAATCTTTTTGGGTTTTTTTATATATTTTTATGAGATGCTATGGGATGATGATGCATGATGTTACATGGTGTGATTGATATGCCAATCGAGGATGTTATTGGCCATTTGGTCTGTGACACTATTTTGGGCTCTGGGGACATGTGTGAATGTGATGGATTCAAACTGTCGGCTGAGTTGTTTTGTGCGCAGGAATTTTCTAAAAAGGCAGGGATCACACACCTAGTAGCAGTTGTTGAGCTGGGAGACAAGTAGCTGGGAGTCAAGGAACACATGAAGGTGACATATGCCCATTTGGAGGGAGGCAGTCAAGAGACCGGTCACAGCATCATACTCCGCCTGGTTATTGGTAGCAGCGCTTATACATATTCCGTCAAGGTGAATCATCTCGTTGGAAGGGGAGTACAAGACCCATGCTGCAGAAGCCAGGTTGGGAGACCAGCGGCTTGCGCCATCAGCGAAGCCAGTGTAACAAGGTGGAAGATGGTCCATCTGTAATCATGCAGAAATGATGAATGTAAGATGATGGTAAAAAAGTGAAAAACAAAAAGATAGCAAACTGTACAATGCGGACCAACGAGGTCGCGGTGTCATTTATGGGTAAAAACGCTTAAGATACAACCCATGACGGGGGTTGCGCAAAGGATGGCCTTCAGAGTCGGCTAAGATGTATGCCCCCTTGCCAAGGCAGGTCTGTACAATGTAAGGGCCTTGCCACATGGATTCAAACTTCCCTTTACCGTTTTTGTCGTGGGCTTGGTCATATGCGAGGACAAGGTCCCCTTCGTGGAAAGTTCGAGGGTGAACATGTTTATCATAACCGGATTTGGAGTGGTTTTTGGTAGCTTTGATGTTCTGAAGAGTGGCACGACGGTCTTCATCAGCTTGTTCGAGTTGCAGCAAACGCTGCTCGAGGGGGGAGGTGTCAGGGAGAAGTGCAACGGCGATCTGTAAGGCAGGAATCTGACACTCGATGGGGAGGACAGACTCTACACCGTGAACTAGATGAAATGGTGTAAAACCAGTGGCGGTCTTAGTGGATGTGCGGTAAGCCCATAAGGCAGGGAATAACATGTGGTGCCAATTGGACTTATGCTTGTCAACCGTTCGTTGGAGGATAGTTTTGAGAATTTTATTAATGGCCTCTACTTGACCGTTCCCTTAGGGGTAGTAAGCAGAGGAAAATTGGTGTTCAAATTTGAGGAGGGTGGATAACTCATGCCAGACGGCATCTTCGAAGTGTGAACCATGGTCAGAGACTAACTGCTTAGGAACCCCGAATCGAGCGATGACATGGTTGAAAAAGAAGCGGGCAGCAGTGTCGGCGGTACAATTGAAGGTAGGCATGGCTTCCGCCCATTTGGTGAAGTAATCAACAGCGACAATAATATATTTGTGGCCGTTGGCAGACTAGGGTCTACATTCCATGAAGTCTATGGCCCACTTACAAAAGGGACCAACGGTGACGACTGGGTGTAACGGAGCAGGAGGTGTCCGGGCCTTGGGAGCAAAAAGTTGGCAGTTATGGCAGTGTTTGACCGCAGTGATGCAGTCGGTGAAAAGTGTGGGCCAGAAGTATCCGGCGCGGACGACCTTTTGGGCGGTGGCCATCCCTGAGAAATGGCCTTCGCAGGCACCGCTATGACAGTCATTAAGGACGTGTTCAGCTTCCTCGTGTGTAAGGCAACGACGAAGAATTGTGTCAACCCCGCGCCGGTAAAGGACATCGCTTAAGAGGAGATACCGATAGGCCTAGTGACGGATGCGACGGCGTCCATTACGGGTAACTTTGGGTCTGAACTTCTGCGTGCGCAGGTATAACAAGATATCACCGTACCATGGGTCATCGGACGAGATAGTGAACAGGTGATTGTCGGGAACTCATCGGAGATTGGTTTGGCCGGGAGAAGGGAAGGGAGATCAGTAATGAGCTGGGCAAGTGCGAGGGCTTTAGTGCTCTTAGGTGTTTTGAAGGTAAGGTCATATTCCTGGAGGATAATGACCCATTTAGCAACACGACCTTGCAGGAGCCGCCAGTTTAGAAGATATACCATGGGGTTGGAGTCAGCGACGACTGTGGTATGACTCATTAAGATATAGTGTCGCAATTTTTGGACGGAAAAGACCACTGCTAGGGAAAGTCTCTCCTCATATGGGTAACATAGGGGTGGACCAGACAAGGTCTGGCTGACGTAGTAAATGACGTGCTCCTGGTGAGAAGCGTCTTCTTGAACTAAGACTCCAGATACGGCATGCTCGGATGCCGAAACGTAAAGGATGAAGTCTTGTGTGAAATCCGGAGGGGAAATCAGAGGAGCTTGTGTGAGAGCCTTCTTGAGGGCTTCGAATGCAGCTTCTGCTTGCTCATCCCAGACGAAGGGTATGTGGGTACGGAGCAGGTGCAAGAAACCGTGAACGGTAGTGGCGTAATCAGGAACGAAGCGTTGAAGGAAGTTGGATCGCCCCTGCAGACTTTGGAGCTGCCGGAGCGTGCGAGGAGAGGGAAGGTCTAAGATGGCTTGGACTTTTAGAGGGTCAACAGTAATTCCTTTTTGGGAAAAAAAGAAACCCAACAATCGGCCTGCAGGAACGCAAAAAACACACTTGTGTGGGTTCAAGTGGATTTGATATTTGCGACAACGCAGAAATACTTGCCGAAGGTCATGAAGGTGGTCAGATCATTTCCGGGAACGAGCTGTAAGGTCATCAAGGTAGACTAACAGGATATGGACCAAGTCGTGAAAGCAATAGGTCATGGCCCGCTGGAAAGTGGCACCAGCATTTTTGAGGTCGAAAGGCATGACGCGATAGGCAAAGTTGCCCCATGGGGTAGTAAAGGTAGTTTTGTACTGGTATTCCTTACGGATCTGAATCTGGTTGTACCCGGAAAAACCATCCATGAAGGAGAGGACTTCATGCCCCGCACATGCATCGATGAGCTGGTCAATAAATGGCGTGGGGAAATTGTCCTTGGGACAAGCGCGGTTTAAATTGCGGAAGTCAGTGCATACTCGAATAGTGCCTTGTTTTTTGTTAACGGGAACGGGGTTTGAAACCCAAGTGGTATAGGCAATAGGATAAATGAACCCTGCCTTGCGCAGCTTCTCAATCTCGGCTTTGACAGCTGGGAGCTTTGAGGGATGAATGGCTCGCTGCTTCTGACGGACGGGGGGTACATTAGGCCATGTGTCAATGTGGTGTTCGATAATGGCGGGGTCAAGACCAGGCATTTCAGTATAGGACCAGGCAAAGACATCACGGAATTCTCGAAAGAGTTTGCGGTACTCCTCAATCTCTTGTTCACTGCAGGAGGCTCCTAAGGCAATGCATTCATTGACGCCAGAGGGGGTCAGAGATATCTATGTGGATAATGGGTGAGATATTGGCCATGTTACCCTCCTCGAAGGCGTCAGGAGCAGGAATAGGGTCCTTGAACCAGTCGACCTTGGTGGGGAGGAAGTCTTTGGACTCAGCTGTGAATTGGGTAGCTGTGCTAGAGGAGGATTCTTCTGGGATGAAATAGGAATGGTGGTGCATGTCATCCCAGGGATAATTCGGGGCAGTAAGGGCCTCAAGAACTTCCTCATCAGTACGGAAAGTTTGCGTCGTCAAATCGGTTGACGAGGGGGTAGTGGTTGAAGAGATCATATAGATGATATTAACCTCTCCAGAAGGGGGAGAGACCGGGGGGTATATCTCCTCAATGGTGGGTGGTGCCGTCTCAAGATCCAGATTGTTCATCTCATAGAGAGCCACTCTGTAATCCGGGAGATTGGGACAATGATGGGAGTAATGCCCGTAAACACCGCATATGGCACAGGGGTGGTTAGTGCGTAGGGACTTGTATTTAGGCTTAGGAGTGGGGTTTAGTTCGACAGTTGGGATGTTGGGGTCATCGTCAAGCATCTGCATGTGTTTCTGTAGGGCTGGTAACTGTGGACACTGGTGAGTCGCATGGCCCAACTCATCGCACAGCGAGCATTTAGGAGGAGCACGAAATACTGGAGGGTTTTTTACTGTCTTGGGAGGTGGTACAGCAGTGTAAGGTTGTGGACCTCTGCCCCCAGTGGGTTTGGGAGTAGGAGGGGGAGTCGTGGAGGACGAAGGGGTAGAGACACCAGGAGGTGGCTGAGAGGTAGTAGCCATGGGTTGCACCGGTTGGAGGACGACATCTAGTGTCGGCGGGCGAACGGGAGGTGAAAGATACCATACGGGTAATCCCAAAGTTAACCCAGGGAGACTAAGGGTAGCCATGACCGGGGCGCTTACTACTCCCGATGGAGGGACTAGGAAGGGGATCGTATGGATAGGTGTAACACCAATGTGGCTAGGTACCAATGGTGGTTTAGGAAACAAGGGTGGTTGATTGTTAGGTGGTTGGTTGTCGTGGGACAAGGTACATAAGTCAGACACTTCGGGCGTAGATGACGGGGGAGGAATGGATTGAAAGGTGGAGGTCATCGGTGCATCTGAGTAGACCCCAGGCCCCGTAGAGGAAACAAACGAGGTGGTGCCACGAGAAACAGGTTGTTCAACCATGGGGAGAACATTTTCAGGTGCCGCGGGAGCACTGGGATCATAGTAGGTGAGCTGGTCAACCTTAACCATGCGTCCCTCATGGGGGAACATCATGGTGCGAAAGACGGAAGAGGCAACCGCCCGCATGGCATACATGTAGCTGCGGCCAAGTAAAAGGTTATAATCCAATTGGGCATTGATTACCTCAATGTCAATGAGTACAGTTTTGCCACCTAACTGGACGGGGACATTGGCTAGGAGGCCTTGGGGTTGAGCCGAACGACCGTCGTAGGCGCGTAATGCAGTGGTGGACTGCTGGAGAGTGGGGGATCCCAACTTCTGCCACACAAATGTAGACATGACGCATGTGGAGGCACCTTCATCGATGATGCATCGATGGATGACAAGATTCCGAATGGAAACAGAAACTTGGAATGCTAGGGTGGAAGGCAGGCGATGTTCAAACTGGTCTAAATCAAATGCCATCAAATTCGAATCATTTGAGTCAATCCCCCCAATGGCGGAGAGTAAAGTCTTGCGTTGGGAAGGGCAGTTCTTCAAGACTTCTAACGCAGACATGGCTGCGGGAGATTGGGCTAGGTCATCTACAATGTTGTAGTTTGACGCAGCGCGCGCATTAGGGTTATTGTTGATACGGCGAAGTGGGAAACGAGGGGCTTTGGGAGCACCATCTAGTGGAGGTGGAGGTATAAGTAATGCTTGATCAGTGGGATGGGCATTAGTGGGTTTATCAGTGGGAGGTGCTTCAGTGGTGGAGCCATATTGGTTCCGACGGTTCTGAAGGTTGACGTCAGCGGATGACATCATCAACAAGTGGTGGGTTCCTGAGTCAAACATGGGTTGATCAGGAGCAACGTACGTGATTTTCTGTTGGGGTTGCACGTTGGCTTGAGGGGGAGCCAACGGCTGAGTGTTCACGATGCCTTGGGTTGGTAATGGGTTTTGCAGCACCAAAGGTGGCTGCTGAGGTTGAGGGGGGTTAGGAGGCGCCTGAGGAGCTGCCTGCCCTTGGCGGTGGGCATCGTCAACCCAGAGCTGTCGAGCTCGCTCTAAGTGTGGGCAAGCATGCGTGTAGTGTCCATAGACCCCGCAAATAGAACAAGGGTGGTTCGTTCGCAAATTGGGGTTTTTAGCCTGCTTGGGCGGGCGATCAGGGTTTTGATTAGCGGGGGCCGCATTGTTGTTGTCGGGGGGATTAGCCGGTTGACCAGCTTGGTCTGCAGGTTGGTTTTTCCCATGATTACGGCCTTTGCCGCGGTTCTGTTGGCCCTGGTTATGTTGGTTGTTCTGGTTTTGCTGCGGGTTTTGTTGGGCGTAAACTTGCCCTTGGGTAGCAGGGGGATTCTGAGGTTGCGCAGGTGCTGGAGCAGGCTACGGTGGATGGTATGCAGGTTGAGGCTAAGCAGGTGCAGCAACTTGAGGGGGTTGCTGATATGGCTATGGAGTTGGTTGTGAGTTTGCCGCAGGGGCTGCCTGTGGCGGGTAATAAGCAGGTTGGGCTTATGAAGGCGCAGGAGTTGGGGCATCCTGCTGATGGTAGTAAGGCTAAGGTGCGACTGGGGGGGCATAAGCGGGAGTCGCATGACCGAAGCACTGAGGAGGACATGAGGTTCCATGGGATTGGTGGTGATGTGTCATGGGAGCATACGAGTTGGTTGCTCCAGACTGTGAGGTAGCCCGCGAAAGGGCGGGGCCAGGGGTAGGACGTGCTATGGAAAATGGTTGGGGATGCGAAGAAACATGGCCAATGATACCATCTGCAGTGTGGGATGCCCCCGACGCATCGTGCTGGGAGGACTCGCCGCGAGGGGCGTCAGGTATATTGGTATAAAGGTAACCCGATTGGGTGTAAATGAGGTCAAACTGTTGGGCCTTAAGGATGGCCTCTTCTTCAGACTGGGGTCTTTCTCATGACACATCCTTAGCAATGACAGGGAGAAGGGATTTGAGGAACCAATCTAGGAAGATACGGTCGTCTAGTTTGATCTTGCATAAGCTACGGCGTCGATGCCACTCATGGATGTGGTCCATGATGTGGGTAGCTGTGTTTTGTCTACAAGATAGGAGGATCTCAACGCCCGCGTCATAGCGGACAGGCAACTGGAAGAACTACAGGAAGGTCGAGGCAAGGGAAGCAAAGGTGGTATGGGTCCCATGAGGTTGCTCGATATACCACTTGGCTGCAGAGCCAATGAAGGTGCGCTGTAAGAGACGGAGGTGAACAGAGTCATCCACGATGGAGTTAGAGGAACACCATAGGTGGAAGGACATGATATGGTTTTGTGGGTCCTCACCGGCCTTGCCTTCGAACTTAGGGATGTCAGAGGGGAGATTGGTAGGCATATGAGGCCATGCAGGGTCGTGTCGGATAGGGTCGTTGGTCAACTGGCCAGGTCAGGTAGGTTGAGGCTAGCCATGAATGGCAAACTGGAGGAAGGATGTGACACAGTAGTGGGTTGGACCAAGTTGGGGCCAATGCTCCCAAGTGGAGGGGCAGGATTTGGGATGGTGCCCCCAAGTGGGGGAACTAAGGTGGTGGAGGATGGTCCAGCACCACCATGGGTAGTGTGAGCCACTGATGTAGTGGGGATAGGGATTCCCGTTGCGGGAATAGGTACCATGAGGGGAACGGTAGATGGGGGTCCCATGGAGGGCATACCCAAAACAGGTGTAGTAACTGGTGTAGTGGTGGATGTGCCACCAATGGTTCCTATAACAAAAGGAGTGGAAGTCGTGCCAGCCATGGGGCTAGTAGAGGCAGTGTAAATAGGGTTCTCAAACTCTTCGTCAGAATCAGAGGTAAAGTAAGGAGCGTCAATATCTGGTGACGGAGTCCTATGTCGCTGACGAGTGGAGTCAAGTGACAAGGCTCTAGATCTGTGATGAGTGGTATCAACGGATGATGATCAGAATCTATGACGGGTGGTGTCAAGAGAACCGTGCTGTGGGGGCTCGCCCCTGAGGCGCCGAGAATGTCTCGGGGACTCAATGGTGATGGATGGTGTCAAATCTCTTTGGGTTGAGGTGAGTAGAAAAACAGCTCAAAAAAGCCTAATGCAACTGAGTGTGTAGAAGGAGAGCTAAAAAACAAGGCACTCAGGCCAACAACCAACTCAAAACATCCACTGCAACAGCTGTGCTACAATAGGTGGAGTATCAACAAAGATGGTCAGAATACCAACAAGCAGCAGGTTTCCTAAAAATAAAAAATGGTGGAATCACTAGACCAAAGGGAGGTAAAGGAGCATGCAAACACCTAACTAAAAGTATTCTGACTCAACTAAACATATCCTCTGCAAGGTGATGAAATCCAAGTCAGACAATATGAGTAGAAAATCCAAGTGGCTATGATATCCCCCTACCGGGAGGGACACCAGGTAGTCAATCCTAGAAGAATGGCAACTAAGATACCCCGTTCATGACACGTCCAGAAAGGTGAATCTGTCGTTTAGTCCGTTTACCGCAATACCCCTATACAGGGATATCCCGCGAACCGCGAAAGGTAGCCCTTCGGTTACTGAATGGAGTGCGGTATTCCACCTAGGCCTCCGGAACCAGTCTCCCAACTTCAACCCTCCTAAGGGAGAGGCCCTCTGATAAACTGGTCGTGACTGTGCCAAAAAGTACTAGGGGATTTTGGTTCCCTATTTGGACAACAACTATGTCTCAAGTGAAAGTAACCGAGGGGTGTTATTGGAAGCCTATCCCCCCGATCCTACCTAACTACAATGATTCTTTTGTGTTCCCCAAGTGGGGTTAGAATGTTGGTTTAGTTAGGTACTTTTTAAGGCTCACTTGAATTATGTGATAGAGTGTGTGCTCGTGAGGTGATGAACCCAAAATAGAAGTTCCACAAGGGGGGCAACTTCCAACTATCAATAATACTGAAATTGAAACTTTAACTTGCAAAATTTTCTGATTTAAAAATACTAAAATTTTAAAAGAATTCTGTAAAGGGAACAAAAATTATGTTGCAGAAAGGCTGTAAGGAAGTGGGACTGCAGGTAGGACAGAGGGCTGTTCAGATGCAGAAAAAATTGCAGCAAAAGGGGCTGGGCTCAAAACAGGAAAAATGTAGAAATCAGTCCGCGGGTCTGTGGCAAATCAGTACAGGCGGACCGCGGGTTTGAGGGAAATAGACGCGGTCAGGTCGCGGCTTTCGGGCCAACAGACGCAGTCGGGACGCAGGAAATAGGGAAAAAGACGCAGTCGGGTTGCGGCAAAAAGGCTAACAGACGTAGTCGGGACGAGGGAAAGAGGCTGAAAGCCGCAGTCAGGACGCGGGAAAATGGCCGACAGGCGTAGTCAGATCGCAACAAACAGGCTGATTAGCCGCGGTCGGATCGCAGGTAACAGACTTGAATCCACCAGCAGGGCGTCGAAAACAGTCTGAGAGCCGCGGTCGGGTCGCAGGTAAAGGCCTGAAATACGCGGTCGAAACGCGACTGCAGAGGGAAAAAACGCGATGTACGGCGGCCGAAAGGAACAGCCGAAAGGGAAAAAATTTTAAACGGAAACCAGAAATTCAAAACCCAGTCGAGTCGCCAAAACTGTAGCTAGGGTTTTACCCCTAGCTTGTGCAAATGAGCACCTACTAAGGAGAATGGACTCCTTAGTAGCAGTTCAGTACATGTAAATTATTAAGCTAAAACAAAGATACAAACTACTTTAAACATATGCATGAAACATAAACAAAAGATGTAAATAATGGCTTTTTGTATTGATATTACCTCCAATGTGGAGGTTGATGAAGCTCCTTGCAATGTCCAAGAGGGTTGCTCCAAGCTCCAATGTGCTCCTTCTCTTTCTCCAATGGTGGGAATGGGCCAAAAGTGGCTCTCAAGGTGAAAGTAGTTCAATGGTGAACTAGGGTTTCTAGAGAGATTTTGGCAGAGTAAGGGTATACTTGACTGTGGATATGAAATAAGGGATCTCCATCACCTATTTATAGTTTTTTGGTGGTGGAGTGCTGACCCATGGTTTTAGGAAACACATGGTTTAGGGCAGCTGTATAGGGTTTTTTTTCTCATTTTCCTCATTATTTTATATTTTTTATTCCCTTTTTAGGGGATTTTTACTATTTTTGGAGGAAAATGGGGTTTTTTAGCCTTTTTGAGGCTATTTTGATGGTTTTGTGGCCTTTTGGAGGCATTTTAGGCCTTTTGGAGGCTTTTTAATGGGATTTTTTGGGATTTTAAGGGAAATATGGTAGGAAAATGGAAAAATGAGCCATATAATGTGGTAGATGAGGTAGTGAGCACTTTTTGGTGTTAACAGATGTCAGCTATCCGACATTGATTCCATTGAGGGTGAGTCGAAAATCCAACGAAGCTGTGGTGTTTTTTTAAAACAAATAGGCCTAAAAAAACACTCCAATCCCTTTTGATGCACCCAATTAGTCGGACGAATCACAAAGGTGTAGAGCATACAGAATGGGAGTCTTGATTGCTTTTAAAGGTTTTAACAATACTTTTTTATATAGAACATAAAAAACAAAGCATGGAATTGTTTTCTAATTACTATCTACGAATATCTTTCTCGGTTCAGTACTTGGGAAAGCCCTTATCCATGAACCACCATTCAAGAATTTGTAGGGGTTAGTATTAGTTTTGTAAAATAAAAGATAAAGAAAGTAATATGTAAAACAAAAGCTTTTGAAAATTTCGCTTTTCGCTCCCGCTCTGCGTGTTAGAAAAACAGGATCGCAGAGCAATAACAATAAACATAAATGCAAATATAATCACACATACACATTACAAGAGAGACACAGATATATCGTGGTTCACCCAACTTGGGCTACATCCACACTGAATTTTCCAGTCCTTATTATTATTACCATCTAGCAAGGTGAAGGGATACAACCTGCACCACAACCGCTGCACTTCCTCTTCTCTGTTTCACAGTCTCTCTCCTGATCTCAAAGATCTTTACAATGCATAAAACCTAATACATCATCATCCCTAGCCGTATTACAATGTCTTTATTTTATAAGGGAAATACAATGGGAAAATACCACGGGATACCCAAAACCATGGGGGGGCGATGCCCCCCCACACCCCCCCGCTGGGGTGACTGTACAGTCCACCTACATATCATATAAAACTGGGGTACAAACACAACTGATACAATATCATCTATGAGACTAGAAGATCTGGCTCCACAACCAACACTGCGCTCCCAACTACCTTGGTTCAAGTGAATGTTCGATGTAGAAATTTTCACGAACTTTGAAATTTTTTTGAACTATTATAGAATTGAACATGTTCACTTTGACATATAGTTTTAATATCACAGGGATAGTGTAACAACTCCAGAAAATACTGGAAATTCATAAAAAAAAATGGGTGCATATCTGAAAAGTAAATTATAACTTGAATGTCCTAATTACGCATGTTAAAGTATTTTGATGTCAACTGTTGTACTTATGTTTATTTTTTTATAGGGGTTCTTTGAGAAGAGATCCCGGGGCTTACTTAGCTTGCAAAGCTAATGCTGCACTAGATACTTTTAATAGATCCGTTGACGAAGTAAGGGATTTCGTCATTTATGGTATGATTTCTTATCGACCTTCATTTTAGTTACTCAGGCTTCGAAGATGCTGAGATTGTCAAGTCTTCATCCAGGTATCCTAAGGTACTGGACCCTAATTGAATTCTAAAGGGGCTATGAGAGATATTAAGCACCCTTGGATAACATGAATTTGATACTGCATGCATAATGAAAATATCACAAAGGTCATTACACTTATTATTTGTTTTATGAGTTTGCTATCGACTTAGAATTTGAATGTCGATGGGAAAAACTATTAATAGCATTGCTATAATCCTATCCTATGGTCCACACCCTAAACCCTTAAATGATTTTGGAACAAGTTAAGGTACTATGCTAAGTACACAAATCGGGCCCTAACCGGGGTTTGGGAAACCAAGAAATGTTTACGATGGGGAAGTGATGGGCAAAGTATTTTCAACCCAACACACAGGTCTTGGCATTTATGATGAGTGGAGAATTGATGGTGGTGATCTTCAGACGGATTCGAATTGGTTGTGGGTGTGAGTAGAATCTCGAGGTCTTGATTACAATTGTCTAGACTATCTGAGTCACATTAATGCTCTTGTCCACATGGCTCCTTCAAACCCTAACTCCGTTATCAAAGTGTTTCTTGTCATTGTTATACCTCCATATTTCACAGTGTCGCATCGTCACCATAAAAATAGTTGACGACACTTCCCCTACTGCTTAAAACACCCAGAAGAGAAAAATGATGAATGATCCTTGAAGAAAAACTTGTCCTGTCAAGAATCAACCCACCTGAGACTTCATATACCTACACTACCACGCCTTGCTCAATCTTAAGGGGGCGGTAGTCCCCACTACCGCGCTATGCTCCTTCTCTGCCACGCAGTACTACTGCGCTGTGTTCAGTTGAAGGGGCGTGGTACTCCTTTTTAATCCTTTTTTCCATGGCTTGTGGAATCTTGATCTTTGAGAGATTTTTGAGGATTGGTACCCCTGATTCGATCCTAACTCACTTTCTCATATTAGTGGGCCTGATCCACTAAACACTCCCAAGATCCATCCTTCTCTCTTGTTGGTTAACCCTACTACACACTATAAGAGAGAGGCCCTCCATGAGCAAAAGGGGAGGAATCTTGGAGACATCAAACCTATGATCTTGAATCTTTATGGAGATAGCTAGAGGAGAAAGCACTTGGAGCTGAGAGTTGGCTTGGACATCAAGCAACCATTGTAAGTGACTTCAAGTTGGTAATAAAACATAACTTGTCTTGTTTCCAAAATTATGTATGTTGATCTTGATTCAATCATATGATTTGTATCTGTTATAGATTTAGATCCTAACTCATATTTCAAGTTGCTAGAGAATCGTATATGCTTGTATCTTTGTTTCATTCTGACAGGTTCATTCGCTAGGACTTGGAGATTGGAGCAACCACTAGGATGAGCAATTGAATCGAAGGTCAGTTAGACCTCTTCCATTTCTTTCAGCAATATAATCTTGAGATGTTTGTTTAGATCTAGGAATTCAAGTTAGTATTTGTTATCTTTTCTTCTTAGTTTGGAGTCAGTTAAGTCTACTTTAACCTAAGAGAGTTTCTACCTATCCGTAGGGAGAAATTTCTACAACAGTCATTTTTGTTGTTTGGACATTGAGGTATGTTTCCTCTGACTCTCTGATTCTCAGTGGGTGTAGCCCTCAGCCTCGACTTCGGCCTTTATCTTGGGTCTCAGCATGTTCATGAAGAATTTTTGAAAACTCCTGCCAGGTAAAAATATTCGTAACCTATCAACACTTCGGGGTTTTTATGTCGTCGTTTTCATGCATCTAAACTAGTTGTTGACCGGTTCTTGGTTTTCTTGTGGCAGCAAGCTCCAGGTATCAAGGAAGGAGGAGAGGTTTTGATGACAAGAAGGAGGGAACTCGAACCTGGTAATCCCCTAGTCCCCCCATGGGAGATATCGGTATTTGCAACCCACGGTTAACAAGGGTTAAAGGAAGACAGTCTTTAACTTTGACCGTTCTGGGGTGAGTTAGATGCATGGGTCTATCACAAACTTTGGTAGTTGTACTGGATTCCATGTCTTTGTAAAAGTTTAACATGCATTATGGTCGGGGTTGTTCATACGAACTCGGATAATTCTTGAATTTTTAAGAGGGTTTAGTCTCAGTCCTTACATGAATAGTTTCGTTGTGAATATACTCGTCCCATTTTTGGAATGGACCTTGGATTGTTAATGATGGATATTTAAATGGTAAGTTTCGTCGGTTGGTTATTTTGTTGATGGTCCCTTGCGGCCTATTTGGGAAATGCAAAAGGCGACTTCCAAGAACTTACAGTGCTTTCCTTGTTGATTAACTGTGTAATTTTGGCCATGTAAGAGTTTCGATTGTTTGGCTTGCATGAAAAGGTAGTTGAACACTCTAGTTTCCTGTACGATGATAAACTGTATACTATGGGACCGTGTAAATAGAAGGTTATATGGATGAAATATGTAGTTTCTTAACGTTGTCATGAGATTTGGTAGAGAATGTTTTTAAGAAGTTAGAACTTCTGACTACGTGTGGTTACGCTCTTTAGTAGATAAAATAATCATTTGGATGTAGCTGTTTGATGTGAACCTGTGGGGACTCAATCCTAAGCCTGAGATGTATAGCATCACTCTAAAATGATAGGAGCTAGATTAGGTTATTTTGATGTTTAGCTAACCTGGTTCGAATATCCTTTTATAAAAACTGTGAAGTAAACTTGTTTATGGGAAAAGGTTTTTCGACAATCCTACGTTCCATCTTAGGTTGTAATACTTTTGATTTATAGGGTTTAAAGCAAATTGTCATGCTCTTGGTTTTATGTTTGTATGTAAGGGTATCCACCTGTACATGGACCTAAAAAATTTTTAAATGTTGAACTACTGACTACAACAGTCGTGTATGCTTACCTGTCATGAGTTGCATGAGATGGCTCGGCTTGTTTGTTGTTATCTAAAATATACTTGTTTTTTTTAAAAGAATTTGGTCATGTTAAAGCATCAGTATTTTGGATATACCAGAACAAATTTATTTTTTTCCCTTTAAAGGTTAAAAAATGCAGGAAAATTCGACCTGCCCTAGAACACAGAAGGTCCTCTGAATGACTAACATAGGGGTTAGGGCAATGGAAAACCGAAACGTAACTAGTTTTTAATCCTAAACTATATATTTCATTTCATCGATATTTAGAAAATTCCAAGTGATCAGTTGTTTTGAAAAGAATGTTTTATGTAAAAACTAAAAATGAAATAATACCAATTCATATTTGTGCATCTGTAATTTATTATAGCTATTCTTAAATTCTTCCCTGTACTAGAGTACACCACCTTCAGGTGGAAGGAAAAATACAGAGGTAATTATTTTCATTTTTATCCAGTCAATCATAATTCAAAGATCAGTTTAATTATAAACCATTTCATCAAAAATAATAAAGAGTAGAGTAAAAAATAGAAGAAACCTGAACAACAAAGCTGGGCAAACATCCATAGGAGACCATTCCTCCCAACCTATTCCTCAAGCACTCAGCGAAATGCTTGGGACCCCCGAGCCTGTTCATTGAACCACCAGGACGAAGACACCGAATAGGAGTAGGAGACCTTTCTTTTTAAAAGACTCAGCAGCCCTTAAGACCTGCCATCCTTCCTTACTTTGTACTCAACTCATGGACAAACTCACTCTGGAAATCATTAGTTAGATACCCCTCATCAAATTTCCTTGTGTGCTCAAACTATGATAGTTTTCCATCTAGCCCAAGGGAAAAGAATAATCGTGAGCCTCCTGCTCAATTCGATGGCTTTCATAGCTTTCCTAGGTATTTGGTCATTTATATCATTTATTGAGCCACTTGCTTAGATATCCCACCTTTGGAGAGTCATGACCATAAATATAGGGTAGTTGCCTCCTGCAACAACTAGTATGTGATTCCAGATGCTGCCACTTGTCTCCTTTTCTCCTAAGCAGTTTCATTCCTCCTAGTGGGTCAGTGAACACTCTTCAACAGTCCCCTATGGATGAGTGTCTCCACTTTTAAATTTATTAAGAAAATAAAAATAGTTAATTACAGTCATCCTTGACCACCTTGGTTATAAAAAAATTTATAATAAAATTAGATCAATGTTTTTCTCAAAATAAAACGTTTTTTCAGTTCTAGGTTTGTTATAGATAGGTAATTTCTCTTACTCCAGGTGTATAGACCTTTGTTTTTTGGGGAATCTACTCGTTCATTACTTTCATGTATCTATCAAAGTCAAAAAACTTGTTCACCGCAAATACCTGGGATTTGTCCACCTTATATCCCTTTGTTTGATCTTTTGTTGTTTGTGCTTCCCACATCACTCAATCAACAAACGAGAGTTATGAAAAAATGTTATTAGGAGGACAAGATTGACAAAATTCCATTGACACATTCAAATGCTCCTAATAAAGAGAGAGAAAAGTTCTAATATCCCGATTTTGACCCTATTGGATTAAAATTGTAAATGATGTAAATATCGTTATTAAATCATGGTGAGGATCTCAAGGCCAAGGCCCCGCCATCGATTTAGAATTTTATGTATCGACAATTAAAAATTGATGCATATGGTTCTTGTGTTAGCCATGCACAATAGAAATTATGACATCATGTAACTATGAATTTTAATCACATATCGACAACTAGCTATGCAACGCAACAAGAGATGGGGGCATGATTTTACAAGGAATAGGGAGGGAAATATTCAAACCCTTGAGCCAATGGTGTTAATCCAAATGTCAATGAATGAACCCATAAACCCTCAACTACCCATTTTGACTTATGCACCCAATCATTTAATTCTTCCAAAAGTTGGTTGAGGTAGTTAATTCCTTGGGAATGGGGAGGTATGGCAGCCAATTTCGTGTATGGGAAAGCCATCAATTTGGGAAAATCGTATTTTGGATTCTTCAGAAAGAAAACACCCACGAAATGGTTCCCAAGCCATTATTTACCCATGGTCTTTGCTCCCTCACATAGTTTGAGCTAGCTGGGGCTTTCTCCTTCATGTTTTCCATTATTTTCCTGCATTTTTCCATAGTTGGGAACTCGTTTTTGTATTGCATAGTGGCTGGGAGAAAGGGAGTCACTATTTGGGGGTTTATGGAGGTCGTTTCTGTCCCTTGAATGCCCATAAACATTTTCTGAAAACGATTTTGCTCTCCCAGGGTTGATTTCCCATCTGCCATTTTGTTTTTGGTTGCCCACGTTTTCTTGGAACTAATGGAAACCCATTTTGGGCATCCCACTATCAAAACGTTTCTCTTCATGCCCAACACTTGTGATTTTGTTGTTATTTGAATCCCTGTTTTGGTTTGAACTGTAAGTAAGAATTAGGAGTGGAAGAGGACCATAATTGGCTTGATAAACCTAGTGAAGAGAGTAACCTCAAGAAAGATCAAAATAGCTGGTTACTCTTCTATGCACACCTTGAAGAACACTAGAATGGAAGGTATGGCCTGAGGGACTGTGTAGTAGTGAAGGCGATACTTCCTTGTGCCGAGTGTGTAGGTATTGTGGGGACCAAGCCGGATAGATCTTGTAGAGGTATCCATAGCTCTGTGGTTGAGCTCACTAGCTTAGCAATTCTTCCTTTCCATTTCCTTAGCAGCTTGATAAACCCAACTGTGGATTGGCTTGGCTAATTTTGGTGTATATTTGGCTATGTGTGAGTCTGTTGTTCCCTTTTTCCATGTAGAAATCATGCCCAGCTTGGGGGTGGCAGTCGTGTTGAGATATTGATGAGCACAACTGGCCTATGGTTGGGTGGAACATTGCAGTTGCATAGCTAGTTGCTCGGGACTACTTCACTTCAAGATAAGTATTCTCTTGTGTTAATTATGCAATGTCTTTAATTGATGAATGGTATGAATATATTGAATGTATGCTAGATGTGTAGTTGAATTTACTTCAGCTATGTTTCTTACATTTATACATATACATATGTACTTTTATTTCCAATGAATTTTGTTAATAATCGTGGGGCTAGATGCCTAGCCTTAGCAACATGTTCTCTCCATCATACTAGTTCGATGAGAGGGGACGTGACAAAATTTTGAATTTTGAAATACACCAATAGGAGTCAACCTAGACTACAACAAGCTAAGCTTTGCTAGAAAAAATGAAGATGGTTAAACACTAGAAATTCTAAAAGGTATTAATAGTCTCAATTTAAACTTCCCATAAATTCCATGACAACATCAGTTAATCTTCCCCTAGACAATAGTTTCTTTATAGGACAACATTTAAATATAGGACAGGTTGGCCATTTGCAAAACTAGTATCAATTCGAGAACTTTGAAAGAACAATTCCCGAACTTGCAAATGGAAAAGCTTTAGAATATGCAGCAATTTTTAGAATCAAATTTGACACCATAGATGTTTTTAATATTCCAACCTCAAAAAATAAGAAACTTTTATTGTCATCCTTGAAAGACCCAAGAAGGATAAGTAAATAAAATTTATACACATATGCTCTACATAGGCATATAAAACACTTTTTCACGCATAGAACAAAAGATTTATTCTTTATTTATACTTCTCATTTCCATGTAATGTTGAGGCCGACTTGTCTTTTCACTTTATTAATTCAAATAAATCAAATGATATAGTATTCTTAACAATCTCTCTCTCTCTCTCTCTCTCTCTCTCTCTCTGTATATATATATATATATATATATATATATATATATATATATATGTATATATATATATATATACATATATATATATATATATATATATATATGCCACATCATCATGCCATATCATCTTTTTATGTGGTATTCATCCTTTGTAAAGGATGCCCGTAGCTCCTTAGAATATGCCTGCACGACGCTCTTTTTTATGCCTACAATATTCCCGCAAGGGTCATAACTTCAAATTTATGCCCGCAAGGGATATTTTTGCTTTCCCTTATGACTCCCATAAAATGTGTCCTCATGGGCCTACTAAAAATGCCCGCAAGGGATTTTTCACTTTCCCTTTTAGCTCCTTCAAAATATGCCCTCAACTGCCTTAGAAGATTCCCGCATGGGATCAATAGAAATGCCCACAGGAGGGCCTTAAGTATGTCCGCAGGTGGTCTTAAGGATGCCCGCAAGGGATCCTTTTTGTTATCTTTGTCATTCCCGCAAGGGTCTATAATATATTCCCGTAGGGATCTTTGGAGTGCCTTTCAAACATGCCTGTTAGGATATTCCTATACTCCATCCTAGTCCCACCAGTATTTTGATCATTTACATTTTCAGTCATGCATGCACCTTTTAGGGTTTGCATGCATTCTAGGGTTTGCATGCATTTTGCATGCATCCCAGTCATCAGTCCAGCACCTAGCCCTCAGTTAGCCAGCCCCCAGGAGCTTCTCACTATTCAGTTTTAGCCCTCCAGTTGCTTAGTGCGCCCTTCTTCCTTGATTTTAGGGAGCAACTCGCCCTTCTTCACCTACCAGTTCAGTTACACTCAGTTACAGTCAGTTACAGTCAGTTACACTCAGTTACATTGAGTTACACTCAGTTACACTCAGTTACATTCAGTTACACTCAGTTACACTCAGTTACACTCAGTTACATTGAGTTACACTCAGTTACACTCAGTTACATTCAGTTACTCTTAGTTACATTGAGTTACACTTAGTTACATTGAGTTACACTCAGTTACACTCAGTTACACTTAGTTACACTGAGTTACACTTAGTTACACTGAGTTACTCTTAGTTACATTGAGTTACACTTAGTTACATTGAGTTACACCTACCAGAGTTAGTTTGACTGATGGTTGACAGTTACTTGAGCATTGATGACTCCAATGATGATGATGAAGACTTCTAGTTGCACTCCGATGATCATGAGGACACCTAGTTGTGCTCCGATGACACTCCAGTGATCCTTTGATCACTCCATGAAGGCTAATTCGAATTGCCACCTTAGGCATTCGAATTCCTCATGCATTGTATTATTTATATGTCCATTTGTGATTAATAATCAAGTATGACCGAAGTATTATTGCTTCTATCTGAGTTCTACTGTACCATATTATTCTGTTGCTCATTATACTGCATGTATCACTCTTCTTCTATTTTCTTGCTTAATCATAATTATTCTCTTGTGAGATACATCATCTCTTAGATCTGCTGTGAGGATTTTCACATGGTATCAGAGCATGTTGAGAGTATTGTTTATCTCCATTCTTGAGAGTTTTTTGCAGGTTATTACCAAGATTTCGAGTTCAGCAGTTGCAGCAGAATCTGCATTTTTGCAGCAGTAGCAGTTGCAGTTATTCTATATTGTTTTTGCAGGTCTTCTACATCTTCAATGTATCCTGAATTAGAAGAAATCACTCCTCTTTCTCTATTCAACTATGATGAATGGAAACCAAAAATAATAGCATATTTAAAGAGCCATGATCTCTTTGATTGCTATTTTGAAAGAGAGTTCGAATCCTCTACAAAGAAGATTAAATGGTTGAATAAAGGTGACATGCACATTGGAAGAATGAAGCTTACTATGACTGATTACATATTGTACCCGACCATCTTTGAAATTGAAACTCCAAAAGAGTTATGGGCTCATCTGGATGAAAGATTCGGCAAAAAGAATGATGGTTTTGGTCCAAATCCCTTCAAAAGCAAGCAAGTTGATGCATTCGCTCCACTTGATGGTCTCTCAGATCATGATGCATTCGCTCCTCCTGATGGTCTCTCAGATCATGTTGCATTCGCTCCCCTTGATGATCTCTCAGATCATGAACCAGTATCATCTCATATTGAAGTTGTTGACAAAGAACTTGCAGATTCTCCGCTCATGCTCAAACTTTCTTCTCTTTCTGTGCCAGCTCACACTCTAGATATTGCAGAAGGTCCTAAATCCTGCCTTGCACCAGAGTTTGTTGGTTTGCATCATGATCACATGATTATTTCGGAGGTAACATCAGCTATTGGAGGTAATGCATTCGCTCCTCTTCAGCAAACATCTCTTATTTACTACTATATGATCATTAGCACATGCTTTCAGAAGGTTATTGAAGAATATGGCCATTGCCACCCGCTTGAGATAATTTCTCATGCATCATATGATAGTTTTGATCTCACCCCTGCTGGTTCAAAGGAGATCTCAAGAAACTGTTTTGAAAGTCTTAAATCTGATTTTGATTTCAAGCAAACATGTAATAGTTCTTTTTGGCATAATCTCACCCATGGTGGTTCGAAGGAGAAGACAAAGGACTATATGCACATTCAAAAATTTGATCCTACCTCAGCTGATTCGAATCACAGGTTCAAGGATCATTCTAATACTGTTGGATTTGTTCTCATCACATTCGATCTGAAGAGCAAGTACAAGCACATGCTTTTTGAGCATGATCCACTTCTTCCCAAGAAGAAGATACCTCCAGACATATGACCAAGCATCACACATGCTTGAGTTTGGAGCTTTTATTTTTTTTTTATGTGTGCCTTACAGTCTATTTTTGAGGAGGGGGTATGTTTCCCATGAAATTTTCCCACTTCCTTGGTTTATTGATTGTTATTATTCATTGTATTGGGTGACCTTTGGTCTTAGTTACCAGGGCCCAGGATGGATTAAGGGGGGGTGTTAGGATATTCCTATACTCCATCCTAGTCCCACCAGTATTTTGATCATTTACATTTTCAGTCATGCATGCACCTTTTAGGGTTTGCATGCATTCTAGGGTTTGCATGCATTTTGCATGCATCCCAGTCATCAGTCCAGCACCTAGCCCTCAGTTAGCCAGCCCCCAGGAGCTTCTCACTATTCAGTTTTAGCCCTCCAGTTGCTTAGTGCGCCCTTCTTCCTTGATTTTAGGGAGCAACTCGCCCTTCTTCACCTACCAGTTCAGTTACACTCAGTTACAGTCAGTTACAGTCAGTTACACTCAGTTACATTGAGTTACACTCAGTTACATTCAGTTACACTCAGTTACACTCAGTTACATTGAGTTACACTCAGTTACACTCAGTTACATTCAGTTACTCTTAGTTACATTGAGTTACACTTAGTTACATTGAGTTACACTCAGTTACACTTAGTTACACTGAGTTACACTTAGTTACACTGAGTTACTCTTAGTTACATTGAGTTACACTTAGTTACATTGAGTTACACCTACCAGAGTTAGTTTGACTGATGGTTGACAGTTACTTGAGCATTGATGACTCCAATGATGATGATGAAGACTTCTAGTTGCACTCCGATGATCATGAGGACACCTAGTTGTGCTCCGATGACACTCCAGTGATCCTTTGATCACTCCATGAAGGCTAATTCGAATTGCCACCTTAGGCATTCGAATTCCTCATGCATTGTATTATTTATATGTCCATTTGTGATTAATAATCAAGTATGACCGAAGTATTATTGCTTCTATCTGAGTTCTACTGTACCATATTATTCTGTTGCTCATTATACTGCATGTATCACTCTTCTTCTATTTTCTTGCTTAATCATAATTATTCTCTTGTGAGATACATCATCTCTTAGATCTGCTGTGAGGATTTTCACAATGCCCGCATGGGGCTTTGAAATGCTCGCAAGGGGCCATGTTTATGCCCACAATGGGTATTTGAAATGCCCGCAAGGGGCCTTCCAAATGCCTGCAAATGCTCTTATAAAGATGCCCACAGATGGTCTTCATTTCATCAATAAAATTCCCACATGGCAGTCCGCAACAGAGCTTAAAACCATATAGTTCAACAAGATGGCACAAATTCACTTAGTAGGATACTGTCACCATAATTTCAGGATAATGTTATATGTGATGTAAAAAGCAATGCCATGAAATACTAGAGCTTTCTATAATAGAAGGTTTCTTGTAAAAGAAATAACCTGTCTTAAAGAAACCGCTTAGCCTTTAAAATTATAAGTAGAGGATATGTGGAAGGTATCTGGCTCATTTGAGATATTCCTTCAAAATGGTATGTAGACCGACAAGGACCAACAAGTAAATTGTTCTTTTCAAAATTCGGAGACATGTTTTTGTTATTTATACTGGATACTCTACATATGGAATTTAAGATAAGGAACAATGTATTTTGTCATTCTTTGAATCATTTTTCCTGAGATACTGTTTCTAGATTTGGAGCATAGTTCAGCAACACAAATCAATATAAAATATTTCATAAAGAGTTAAATTTTTAGCTTTATCCTTCAAGTCCAACTGTTCTATATTCAACTCAAAGAATGTTTAATCAAGGCATAGTAAAAAATCTAATCACCACCTAAACTACCTTATAGAACTTTCAAGAAAAAATAGAATATAAATGTAAAATTACTATCTTCAATGATTTCAATGGCTACATAGCACCTGCAATTTCAATTGTACAAAGTTTTAGAGAATCCCAACATTACAAACACAACAAAGGGATTTTCTAAAGATAACGGAATTGTTTATTTAATAGTGCCAATGATAAGAGAAGAAATAGAAATGACATTAAGGATTCATACTCCCTTGGATATCAATTTGAACCAACCTCATCCTCACTGAAATAATCAGGAACCATATGAATTTTAGCTTCTTCTGGATTCCATCCAAAATCCCGTGGTGAAGAAAAGGTAGAGAACGCAATTTATAATATGATACCAAATGTATCTAGTTAAGACCAATTGGGCTCCATAAATGCATACAATTTATTGCCTGGATTACAATTCAAAAGTAGCTTTAAGATAGTTCATTTTGTTTGATACAGCCTCTTCAATATTCAATATATATGTCAAGTATTATATATTGCTTACCTCTCGATAGATGAAAACATCTGGATAGAGAAAATATTGGTATGCCTGATATGAGTAGTAGCTGCAAAACAAAATGAAATTAGAATTATTCAAGTAAAATAATGGATAATAAGAGTTCACATGAGGAAACATGGACAACACCAAATCAAAGTATATAATACCACCGATCACATCAAAACGCCAATTTTTCTTCTAAAATTTCAAAATGTTTCCCAAGGTTATCTATAACAAGTTCCAAGGGATGAGTGAAATAGCCATAGTAAAATTTCAACACTACAATTATACACCAGAAGAAATTTTATAAGTCATGGAATACATGCTATGACAATAATTTTTCAAAGAAACAACTGTGGGAAATGGATAATTCCTTACCTTTTCATACGCTTGGAAAATAGGATAAGATGCTTTAGTTTCATAACAAGCCCCAAGAAATTGTCAAAATTTACATGACACGCGAGTGGGTTGTAGAAAGGAAGCAACGACATAGCCATTCATTGAGATCCTCTCTGTTTCAAGAATAATTTAATATTCTCTACTAAACAAGGACAACCATGTGAAGGTGTAAGCTCTTATGCCCCCCCCCCCTCACATCACTCTCAATTCCCCATACCCAATCCATATACTTGAAAAAAACAATTACGTGCAAATTCATGCAGATTTCATCATAAACAAGCATTTACCATTCATTCAATAAAATAGAACATTCATTAAACCATTCATTCATTTAGTCATGACATTCATTCAATAGAAGCTAACATTCATTAAACCATTCATTCATTCATTAGGCCAAAAATCATGCAGGACATAATATTATCAAAAATAATTACACAATATTTTTTTAGTCACTTCTTTTTAATTTTTCTTCTCTTTACAAAATTAACAAGAAGCTCATCTTTTGGAACTTGTCCTTCAGTTCTTGATGCTTCATCAACTTTCCGTGATGTTTACCTCGTAGAGTGCTCGCGACGTGGATTTTATGGAAAGGGGTTTGGATTTGCTACAATAATGTGAAAATGTTACATCGATATATTTTGTTATTATAATTACAAGTATTTCATTTAAAAAAACATTACAAAGGTGTTTTTTTACCTGTTGTGGCCACATCATGTTCTTCATATTCCTATCCAGGCTCAACCTGTACAGTGTGACCCTCTACATTCTCTGCAGTAGAAATATGGAGAAGTACAATTAATGTTCACCATCTGCAATGCTATATATAAAATTGTAGCATACGAATAAATTCATTACTAGGATTCGAAGCATGATCTTCGATTTGTTGTTGTCCCTCCTCGACATTAAGGGGATCATTGCTTTCCTGCTCAAAGCAAATTCAATATTTTGTGTCAATTATTTATAACGAATAGATTGCACAATTAATAAGTCTTCATTAAACTATATAAATTGTATATACCTATGCACCAGATGGATCAGTACCAGAAGACTTTCTTTGCCCAGACAATCTTTTTCGGCATTCAACAATAGCTCCAAAGCTATGCTGGAAGCCAAGCTTTAAGTCTTCTTTAGTGGGAACTTCTTTGAATCGGTCGGCTTGCATATTTGCATAACGTCATTAATTTACATTTTGTGAGGCGATAAAACAAAAATAATTTGCAATTTATTATTTGGATGCATTATTGGTTTTTCAATACTTACAATTCGTGCCGCCAAATTCGAATAACCACTAGGCCCAAGCTTGTGCCAACCAATTTTTTCCAGTCTTGCCTTTGTGGCCTTTGATGTGTTTGAAAACCTATGCAAGTGTTGAAATATGTTAGATGTTCCAAATTCGTTATAAAAATCAATAATAATAAGGTTTAGAATTACATTGTGGAAAGTATTGCATTCCTTCCTATGCCTGGTGGTAGCTTTCCTTCTTTTCTCAGAGCCCTCTCCTTTCCATCTTCCACTAGAGATTTCCACTCTGCTGTTGGAATCATCGAAGGGCGCTCATACCTAGGTTTCCTTTCTAGGTGAACCCTATATTGGTCTCGGACAATCTTCATATGTTGTCTAGACTTTTTCAGGACTGTAGCTTGATCGAAGGTATCGTTGCCGAACAGGCCAACCAACCGATTAGTGAGCTCATATTTTAAATTTTTCGGTTGTCTATCCCACCTTGTGCAAATGGTGGGCCCGAAGATCTCCAAGGACAAATCATTCATATGTTTATAAAAAACATCATTTCTTGCAAAACGATCATGCCATGATCATAATTAGTTGAAAAAAAATGTTTTATCAGTATATTACAATCAAATTATAAGCACTAACTTGATCAATGTATATTAATTACCTGGGATATTCTTTATCTTTATTGGAATGAGATCTCTATCCCCCAAAAATGTTGTCTCGATTGTACCCGTGCTAGTGACATAGGAAGATCCAGGAAATGTTGCTTCAACAATATCAATACTAGGAGGCTCGGTGTCGACCCCTTCTTCTGCAGGATTTGGTGTGCATCGGTCACTAGCGGCTAGTGCACTCACAGTTGGCATCGAGGGTGTCTTAGAATGTGTTGCCAATTGTTCAGTCGAAAACACTAGCGAATGAGTCGATGCACATGGAGTCGTTTTCTCATGTGACATCTCTCCACGAGCATCACTAGGGCCAACACCGCCTTGACCAACAATGTGTGGTTTTAGAAAATCCCGTAAATACAAACCACATTTTATAAGTTCACTATCATATAAAATTAGAAAATATAAAGTTCTAAATGAATTTATTTTTATGATTCAAGATTCTGCAACTTACTTGCAAGGCATGAGATCTCGTTACCATAACATCAATCTTAGCTTTAATCTCTCCTGTCTGCAGAATAATGAATAGCAGATTAAGGATATCCACACTAAATTTTTTCAAGGTCTTCTCTACCAGATTAACTGGGTCTAGAGAAGAAGAACCAATGTCAGCATCGCCCAACAACTCATCCACTTCAAAAGCTATTGATTGTCATGATGCTGTTTCATACACCGAATCATTGGTCCGTAACAAAAATATATAAAACATTACTGACGTGAAATCAGTAGACCGAGGAAAAAAGTATGTTAAAAAAACATAACTATCACGATAGATTCCGAAAATTACAACTAGGTTCACTTGATGCCTAGATGATGGTGTCATTTGATCCACGGCTGGGTACTTGCCCTGATCACCCCCTGCAAAAAAGAAGTAGAAAAAATTATCATAAGGAAACCATTATACACACGAAAAATACATAACAAAAAAAACATTATGCTACATATTATATTGGTACAATTCCAATGAATTATACCTGCTTCATTGAGGATCATGATCTACTCATCAGATCAATGGTTATAGGTGACTTGCCCCGATCTACTAATAGGGAGGTGTGCCTAACATAACCCTAAATAAAAAACATAGAAAAAATTACCTAAACGGAACCAAAATAATCAATGAAACAATATAATAACAAAACATTTTGATGTATTTAAATTGTACAATTACAACCAGGTTTACCTGTTTCCCCGAAGTTGTTGTCTTCTGATCAACAATGGGGTGGCTTCCCCGATCAACACTCTGCATCAAATATAGATAACATTATATAAACCAAAGAATATACTCATGAAAACACATAAAAAAAAACTCTTTTTTCATATTATATTTTTACTATTACAAAGATGTATACATGTTGCCTCGAGGGAGGTATGGTATGATCTACTGTTGGGGAGGTGCCCCTATCAGAACCCTGAATAAAAAAACATAGAAAAAATTACCTAAACGAAACCAAAATACTCACTGAAACAATATAATAAGAAAAAATTTTGACGTATTTAAATTGTACAAATACAATCAGGTATACCTGTTGCCCCGAGGATGTTGTCGTCTGATTAGTAGCTGGGTGGATTCCCCGATCAACATTTTGCATCAAATATAGATAACATTATATAAACCAAACGAATATACTACTGAAAAAACACAACAAAAAAAGCTATTTTTTCTTATAATTTTTTTACTATTACAAATATGTATACCTACTCCCTCGAGGAAGTTGTACTCCTTTGACCATCTCCTGGCTGGGATTTTCCACTATCACTAACCTACGAAGTAAATATAGAAAATTTAAACGAAATAAACTAACGAAAAATCCTTAAGATGTTAAATTCATTAATAAAAGGTTGGGTAAATTGTTAGATGTACCACTCCCATAGTAATCGTGTTTGTATCTACTTGATTCAAATTGTAATTAATAAGAAACTCTTCCCATGTAGCTATTGATTTAATGGCACATACAAAAACATGGTTTCCTTTAAGTCCCTCAAATTCATAGTTGGGTTTCTTAATTGTAGACCCTAGTCGTGTACTGTTTATAAGCCCCACAATATTCCCTGTGGCCTTTGGCCTTCTGTCAATGTACAACGTTGCTCCTTTATTTTGATCTTTGTCTTTCAATTGTAAATAGTTTGTTGACAATCCATATCTATGCATACTTCGTGTATATTGGACCAGGCACATCCAATCTTTGTAGTTGTAACAAGGTCCAGAATACTCCATCAATTATGTACATCTGTCGTAACCAACCTTTATGTCATCCATACAAAACAAAATCAAACCATGTAATGATGGCGGTGAAATTCGATATATCCTCTCGTTCACACAAAAATCTGTGTTCAATTGAGGAAGATCCTTGGGTACCCATTGTTTCACTACATGTCTGTAGCTCAAGGGAACCTCGATGTTGCCTATTGTCTCATCATCATAGGAACATGAACCCCCTTAAGCAAGAAAAAATTTCATGCGTTTATGGAATTTTCTTCTGATCTTTTGACATCTAGTTGATAAAACTCTTGTAGACCTACTGGATATCTCACTTTCCTCTAGCCTTCCTAAACTCCCCTCAATCGAGGAAGACAAATTTGACAAATACATGTTTGGTTCTACCTACGCCATGGGAAAAAAGTTCAAATGGGACCTCAAGGCATAGCTCCTTTTATAAGGTGACGTGTAGGGCCCAGGTGCAGGTGTCAATTAAGGGTTGTGCATTAAGTTTAGGGGCTATCTGCTCAGCCTCAGGTACTGGACTATGGTACAATCAATCAAAGAAATTCAATGACAATCAAAAGGATTAGTACAATCATAATAAAGAGTAGCCCTTAATAAATCTCAGCATCACAAAAAAAACTCAACAAATATATATAACCACAAATCAAGAACTACACACAAAATCTGAGCATATAAAACAAAGGTTGGCAAAAAAAAAAAAAGGTTAAAAAATCAGTCCAGTTTTCCCATACAAAATTTTTGCCCTCATAAATGAGCTGACAACTAGCATACTAATGCCAAAGAGACTCTCGACCTCCACATATGAGTACACAGAAGGGTAAAGAAAACCCTTAAGACCTTACGACCCTTACTAAAACAACCAATAGAGAAAAACTAGGGTTTACGATTGAGTATGAGTGTCACAACCTCCCCAATAGGCAAAAGGAGGGCAGATCGAAAAACACAGTAGGCAGAAAGGTTACCAATCAAATCTCAATAACCTTCAAACTTCAAAAACAGATCTGAAAAATAAAATATAAAAAAAAGTAAAGTAGAATGTCTTAGGTGGGTACCAGGGTTACACAATTGTTGACACGGGATTAGTTCGCATGAAGTACAGAAGCCGACAGCTGCGAAAGGGATAATCCACGGAAGAAAGGGTCATTCGCGGAGAATGCAGAAGCGTGTAAGTAGTTAGTTTGTTAGATACGGGTCATGTGGACCATTTTATAACCACTTAGTTTTGTATAAATAGGAGTATGATTGTACGCCTAAGGGAAATCTGGTGATGAATAGAACAATCGACAATTTGAGTTTTGATCAAGTTGTTGATCTGTTTTGTATCTGCAATATGATGTATTGGTTGTTTCTGCAAAGGTCATTCCACAGGTTTTACTGAATGCATGAAGATGTTCGATTATGGTTCTATCTTTGTCTTTGTTTCTGTTAGAGGATGAATGAGAATGTTTGTGAGATGTTTAATGATCTGTGGGTTTAGTAATTGCTATTCATGCTAGTGAGTAGTTAATATCATGTTGATGCAAATTTCTATTAATTGTTGAATATGCAAGTGATGAACTGCTAGCATAGTGCGAAAGATATAATCTCTAGTTTATGAGGTTGCAATGTATGTTTGATGCATGTCCTCAACTCCACTGTGGAAACTTGGTTCCTACAACCCCCTTGTGCATCTTTGGTGAGACTTCACTCGCTCTACGAGTGTTGCTGGAAAGGGTAAAACCTTTCTAGGCCGGTGCGTAAGGGAGTTCGATCGATGGTTTGTTGATGACTGTGCGAAGTGAACCCCTGTCGACATTCGCTGTGTCAACAAATGGTTCCGTTGTCGGGACCCTGAGGAGGAAAAGAAGAGGATATGCTGTGGCACCCGACGAAACCGGACATTCAAGAGTGGTTTGACAAGAAGACAGAGGAATTCACAGAAGGAGAAAAGCAAAACCCTAGACAGACAATAAGCAGTTGGTTGTAGAAGTACATTTATTTAGATATCCATGAGATATTTTTCTGTGAATTCCCAGTACTACTGCATGAGTGGTTTGAGAAGCTAACATTTGAGAAGCACCATTTCATAAATACTGAGCCTGACCATTGGACACTAGAACTGATTCGACAGCTGAAACGTGTCGACAACATAGTATCAAGGGTTGTTGATTTCTGGGTGGATAATATCTTAGAGGGATATATTACTGAGTTCGTAGTAGACATGATCAAATCGTACAGCGATGTGGAAAGAAATTTATTCAAGGGACCAACGGCAAGGTTCCTGCTATTGCTAAAACTATGGATTAAGATGCTCGTCTGCAAAAAGGGCATATTGAGGATGACTTCTGACGAGTAGAAAGATCAGTGTGCAGAGGTTGTGGGTATCGCGTGAATGTGGATCTGATAAAAATATGTGGGGTAGATGGACATGAGCGACGACAAGTTTTTAAGGGAAGCTGACGAAGAGTGTGCTAACTTGAGGAGTGGGGTGATATTCGGGTGTCCTGAGAAGAAGAGGAGGACTGAGAGAGAGTCTCCTAAGAGGACCAGAACAGAAGACTGCGAAACAGGACCACAAGGGAGAAAGAGACCCTATTGTGACGAAGACGGTGGCCAGGCTACCCCAAAAGAAGAAGAGGGACGGGTCGTAAGTTACAACGTACCTGCAAGCCTGCGCACTACCCAAAATTTTACAGGAATAAACACAACCTATTCACAAAGTTGCCCTACGTGTAGTGGTAAAAGTAGTGCATTAGTAAACAATAATAGTAGGAACGTTAGAATGGAAGATGACACAAAAATGCCCACTTTCTAGGGGAACGGGACTGAGGATCCCAAGCAATATTGGTTTCTATGCGAAGTAGTCTGGACTATGAAGCAAGTCAAGGATGAAGATATAAAAAAGGGATAGCTAGCGACGACCCTTAGGGGTTGTGCGCTAGATTGGTTTATGAACTTTACAAGGGTTCCAGCGGGAACACCAACCAAGTCGTTGGCACAGATCAAAGCATGAATGGTCGATGAATTTAGAAAGCCAAAGTCGGAGTTGCAGTATGTCACCAAGCTCAAAGAAATCAAGCAATACCCAAATGATTTGGTATGGGAATTTGATCAGCGGTACAAAACCCTGATAGTGAAAGTAAGTTTTGGGATAAATTATATGCAACACAAGGAGTGGTTTATCGCAGGATTGGTACCACACATTCGCGGACCACTAATGCAACAGAAGGTTGCGACCCAAGCAGAAGAATTGGATATTGCGATGAAGTTGGAGGCTTCACCAATAGGAAAAACGGATTTGGGCATGGATCGAATACAGGCGTAGCTAGCCAACTTAATGATCCAACTAAAAGACATGAAGAAAGGAAAAGAGGCTCGTGAAGATGTCTGGTGCACTAGGTGTAGGTCAGAGGGACACCACAAGGATCTGTGCCCAGACTTCCAAGAATATCTGCAATCCGGTGCACCAAATCCCCTCACTCAGGGAGGTTTTCCTTGGTGTCATCTCTACCAAACAAGAGGCCATCGACCATAAGAGTGTGTGTATCTGCAGAAGATAGTGTCGAAACCAGAGAACTTGTATTGCAAGTTCTATAAATCGGTTGGCCACAATGAAAACAATTGCAGAGCTTATGGCCTACTCCAAGAGAGGACTGAGGATGAATATGTCATGGTAGGAGAAGAACAGGCACTGGGTTAGCAACAAAAACAATATAATCAACCGTCAGCCCAATATAATCACCAACCACAGCAGTATGGGAAACCTCAGTATTGTTAGCCATAGTATTCGACACCGCAGTATCCACCACTGCAGTGCCCACCATATGGGCCACTGCAACAACCATAGTAGGGGAAACTGTAGTACCCACCATATGGCCCACCACGTGGAGGAGCTAGAGGAGGATTCTGTGGAGTTCAAGGTGCTGGTGCAGGATGAGGAGGAGCTGTTGGAAGAGGACGAGGACCGATTATATGTTACAATTGTGGGGAGCATGGGAATTATCAGAGGGATTTCCCGAATCTAGCACCACAGTGCACCTATTGCAGTGCTGTGGATCATGGTGTTGAAGATTGTCTGCAACTCATTTCAAAATGGAAGACCGAGAATCCGCCACCACCTCCACAGAACCAGAATCAGAATCCACCACCGGCTGTACAGATGATATCAACAGAGGCCCGAAGACACCATGTGACTGTTGGAGTAGTGACACGAGGAGGAGCTGTGACAGGAACTGATAGGTCACATGCTACTGTCCAACCAACAACACGGAAACATGTCACCTTTGACGCGGAGGTCGAAAGGGATGTTTTCTTGTAAGCGTGGGAGGTGATGAGACAGAGGAGTAAGTTACCTCTTTAGGAAGAAGTTATCTATGATATGCCACTGACATTCGATGCGATGAAGTCACGGGGAAAGGATAACACCTTAAAAGCCTTCTTGAAGAGTTTCTTGTAGTTGGCAAAGGATCAGGATGCACTGGAAGAGATATCCAATCTATTAAATTGGCGGGAGGGTGCACGCCAGGAGAAAAAGGTCAATTGCATACATAAGAGGAAGATGGGGAGAAAGATGCGAATGTCGCACAAATTGGCACATTTGATGTTGAATCAATTATCTTGGACCTGGGGTCGGACATCAACATTTTGACCAAGAAGACATGGGAAACAATGGGGAAACCGTAGTTGGCCTGGTCACCAATACAGCTGCGATTAGCAAATCAAAGTAAGGTTACTCCACTTGGTCGAGTTTACCAGCTTTCAGTTGAGATTGAGGGCCTCAAGACTTACGCATATTTTGATGTAATTGAAATCATGGAAAATACCACCCCCTACCTAGCACTTCTAGGGATTGAATGGGAAATCGATAATCTAGTTGTTATCAACTTCAAGAAGCGGACTATGTCTTTTGAGAATCGCGAGATGAGGGTCGTTGCACTTATGGATCCTGTGGAAGGGCGGCAATACGTTGAACTAGTGAGAGATGAATTTACGGAAGGATGGGATAGCGTATATAACATATTCGAAGATTACATTAATTCCACTGTAGATGGAGAATTGGGATGGTGCAGTGTTAGTTCAGCGTCGTCGGATTCGGATGAGGCACTTGAGAATTGGCAGAACCGGATGCATGAAGTGTCATTTAGAAGGTGTGCAAGGATCACATAGTCACTGCGATGGGTAGCCACAGAGGAGTGCGCGCTACCAACGTATGAGGGATTTCCCAATTTGGCTACATTTCTCACTGAATTTGAGGAAAAAGTAGCAGAACCACAATGGCTCTTGGCCTTGGTGTTAACAATCAAATTGACACCCTTAACTAAGTGAAGGAGCAACATATGGTTACCATGCACCCGCGACAGGAATTCATGACACAAGTTCAGTCAAAGACGAATCCTCTCTGAGAAATGAATTAATTGTGTTTAAAACATCCTAAGTGGAGCAAAAAGCCTAAAAACTATTCAAAAGCGGGTTTTCACTTGAAAATAATCAAAATGAGGAAAATGACTAATCCCACATTTAGAAGAGAAGCCTAAGTCTTATTTCCCAATGCTATATAAGAAAGGCATGGGAGGCATGGTAAATGGGAGATAAAATGAGCAAAGGAATGCTGAGGAGATTTTGAAGGAAGAAAATAGCTCCAATTCTTCAAGAGAAAGGGTGAAGGAAGGAGAACTTATGGAAAGGGAGGGGGCACTCACACCAGGAATCCTAGTAATCATGTATCTTCTCCATTTTTTTAGCATCAATTGATTCAAGTTTCTACCATTTAAGATTTTTTTATGCTTATCATGCATGATTTTAATTCCTAAATGATTTTAGATCTTAATGAGTTTTAATGAATGAATCTAGATCTTTAGATGCTTGTAATAATGTTTTCATTTTTGACATAGAGACTCACCATCTCTTAGCAAGATAGTTAAACTAGTGTAGACACATCCCTGCACTAAATACTGTTATCAGAATGGAAACCATACTGGGGAAGTACAAACCGAGTCGGCCATTCCTCAAATATTCCTGACCAATCATGTCGGCCTTCCTTGTGTCAGTATATAGTGTTGGATCTTGCAGTTCTACCAAATTATATCATACTATTGATCTTTGTTTCGTATCGGTTGATGTGGGATGCATCAATGCCTTCCTTCCAATGTATCTATTCCTATCAACATCAAATCATCATCTAGGACATGGATCTAGAAACCCGAGAGTACCTTGGATCTTTCGGTCATTAGTGGCAGGTTTCCTCGCAAATGACAGTGGGTATACATTAATGAACCTGATTGTTTGATTCTACAAGTGTTCGACTTCAGAACATCTATTCACACTTGTTAGTTTGTACTCAGTACCTTAGAGTCCATCATCATTATCAGTGGGTTTCTTCGCATCTGTTAACGGTATACATCAATGACCGGTAATTAGATGGTGTTTTATTATGCTCAACATTAGATCACTTATTTGCATAATATAAAATCGTACTATCATCAGTTTGTATTGAAGACCTTGGGAAAAATAGTTGTATCACTCATCGATGCATTGCCCGAGCTACGCAAGATTAGACTACCATGTCAGAATTTCAATAAAGACTTTGTTCTAACACTCATCAAAGTGCATGTTTACATTTCAGAAAAAATTTCTTTTGACATGGATCCACTATGTATTGTTCGTGGCCATGCTTGTTTGCTGCTGAGCATGGGTATGCCCGCCTTAGGAAGATATTATATATTTGAGAAATTGCTATGTTTTGCAGGTGTGATCCTCAATCCTGTGCCTGTGAGTTTTCCTTCCCTTATCCTTTCTTTGAACGATAAAGAGTATCAGTACAAAGAGTATCAGTATAAAGAGTATCAGTATACCGAGTATAAATTTCAGTAATGTATTTCGTCCATTAGCTTTGCTTCAGACCTCACACATTTGGGGGCATCTGTTAATTACAATCAAATTGACACCCTTAACTAAGTGAAGGAGCAACATATGTTTACCATGCACCCGCGATAGGAAGTCATGACACAAGTTCAGTCAGAGACGAATCCTCTATGAGAAATGCATTAATTGTGTTTAAAACATCCTAAGTGGATCAAAAATCCTAAAAACTATTCAAAAGCGGGTTTTCACTTGAAAATAATCAAAATGAGGAAAATGACTAATCCCACATTTAGAAGAGAAGCCTAAGGCTCATTTCCCAATGCTATATAAGAAAGGCATGGGAGGCATGGTAAAGGGGAGATAAAAAGAGCAAAGGAATGTGGAGGAGATTTTGAAGGAAGAAAAGAGCTCCAATTCTTCAAGAGCAAGGGTGAAGGAAGGAGAACTTATGGCAAGGGAGGGTGCACTCACACCAGGATTCCTAGTAATCATGTATCTTCTCCATTGTTTTAGCATGAATTGATTCAAGTTTCTACCATTTAAGAGTTTTTTATGCTTATCATGCATGATGTTGATTCCTAAATGATTTTAGATATTAATGAGTTTTAATGAATGAATCTAGATCTTTAGATGCTTGTAATAATGTTTTCATTTCTGACGTAGAGACTCACCATCCCTTAGCAAGATAGTTAAACTAGTGTAGACACATCCCTGCACTAAATACTGTTATCACTTGGAAGAATCCATAAAGGATACACTAGCGTGATGGTAGGCAGCACACAAGTCCACCATAACTACATGGCCACTATGTCTCCACCTAATGACGGTTAGGTTTGGAGATGCGAAAGGATATAGCGGAAGGAAGTTTGATGGCAGAAGTGATACAAAGGCACATTTGGCTGACTGTGAAAGAAAATGGGGATTATGAGTGAAAGAGGAATGGGTCCATGCATTCGTTCACACACTGGATGAAGTACCGCAGAATTAGTATGTCGCAGTAGAACTGCGACGCGGAACAACTTCTTGGGAACAACTAACAATTGGATTCAGCCAAACGTTTTGTTTCTCAGATAAGAACCCCTTCATCCATAGTGTGCTACAAGTGATCCGTGAGAATATATTTGAAGCAATACCGACAGAGCAACCATTAGAAATTCGGTGGATTGTGACACTAGAAATGATAATGGAGTGCTATAAAATCACAGTAGAGCTGAATGATGAGGATGATCTAAGGGCTATGCATGTAACAGAGTCAGAAGGAAGTCACAGTGTCGAGGAACCAGAAATACCTTCTGACAAATTCCAGCAATAGCTGAAGATCAAGAAGTTGAACATTGGGTCGGAGGAGAATCCGAAGTTTGCAAGTATTGGAGACTATTGGGATGACTCAACTATCGCGAAGATGACTGATTTGTTGCATGAGTTTCAGGATCCATTCCCAACGAAATTCTCAGATATGAAAGGAGTTTCTGGGGACTTAGGCGAAATGAAGACCCCCATGAAACCTGATGCGAAACTAGTCAAGAAGTGGCCCTATCGGTTGAATCCAAGGCACAAGGAGAGATTGCAGGCCAAGATTGTGCGAATACAAGACGCAGGAAGTATAGAACCGATAACGGATGGGTTCAGGAAGTATATGAAACCAAACCAGAGTAGTCAGCAGGGATCGACAATAACTACAAGAAGTGAAAAATAAGAATAGATTGCGACACAGCGACACAACGTAGATGGCCGCGCCTAAACGAATAACAAAAAAAAATGGACTACTGCAGATCACAACATGCATCTGTCAGCAAGGCGTTGGTCGAAAGAGGGATCGTAGCATCACGGGACTCACTATGAATGGGTCAAATCCTGTCATAAATGCAGTAGTTAAACCCCAATGGAAAACAACAAAACTAAAAAACAGGCATTTAATACCCAATGCATGCGGCAGATTTGGCAAATCACTGTCGGATTTGGTAATCATGGTCCAAAATCGGTTGGTTGTGGCCAACCAATGCTATAAATATAGGAAATGAGGCAATGAAATGAATTGTGTGATTAAGTCATAGTTTGCAGAGCCGCATGGAAGTGTATGTTTCGAGTACTAGCACCGAGCGACCCCAACCCAAACCAGTTGTACAGGAGAAACCGAAAGTTATGTCTGGAATACCACTCAAGAAGAAGAAGAGTGCGAATTGACCTCCAGACATTGGCCACGCGCCGAAGAAAGGAACCCGAGCTTCAGCACGGTTCACGGACGAAGTTGCAGCAACTTCAGGCGCCGAAGTACTACAAGAAGGGCATCATGCCCCAGGGGGATCAGACTACATTCCGCCATGTCGGATAGAGGCACAAAATATGCGGGTGAACAAGAATGAATGGTACACTATTGTGATGCCGTCGGTACCACAGGGAGTTCCTGAAGTCGGGAACATTGTCCCCAATTTGTAGAAGTTAACGTATACTGACCACGACCTTGTGACTCTACCAGAAATCCTGGAATCCTATGTCGACGTCCCCCATGAAGGAGGCCCAACCACGAAGGATCCCGCACCATGGGCATTGGGGTTTAATCAAGCGGGGTTGTTAGGCCACCTAGATGCCGCACTTTGGGCGGTTAGCGCAGGCCAATGAATGCGTCAAGCAATTGCTGGCATGTTTTCATGGAGGGTTCCTATGGATGCACAAGCGGATTCTTGTCACCATTGACTTGATCACAAGAATCACTGGGTTGCCTCAAGATGGGGCTGACCCATCCCAATTTTTCCATGATAAGTATAACGAAAAGAAGCTTGCAGATGAAGTACAACGTGGACAAGAATTACAGAGGGTTCCTAATCCACACAATCAAGAACCAGGCCGTCAGTATTGCGGCAAAGATACTCGCAGTTAAAGTAGTGTGAAAGAATAGACCTAGGGAATGTAACTCGGACATCCTTGCCACCATGGAGCTCCATGCCAAAGGAGAGCAGCTGAATTGGTCCAAATTCCTGCTGCACGAACTAATCGAAGATGCACATGATGCGTAGGAGCACGGGAAGGTGTTGACATACTCCTGGATCATAATGTTGGTCGCATTAGCAGGTTGGAGGGAACCTAAGCACTATCAGGGTATGGACACACCAGAAGCTCAAGTACGTGAAGGAGCATGATACTAGAAATTGTGGGAAACAGAGGATAAAGAGTGACGGGAAGATAACGTTCTACAGTTTTACATGTTGTTGGAAAGGATGCAGATAGATGCGCAGATGATACCGTGGATAAAAAGCAAGCCGCGAGGAAGTATCGATCGATGTCATGGCTATCAGTCGAACCCCAGACAATTTTCCTTCAGGCCTGAGCAGACTCGGCTAAGTAGTGGCTACCAACACAATACAAAATCACCGAGCAAGAGTTGGATGCCATCATCAGCAGATGGCTAGAAGAATGGAAAGTTCCAGCTGCTGAGAAGGACATGTCGAATGGGAAGGCAAAAAATCATTCGAATCCGGCTAGGGCCGACGAAGTTTCATCTAGTTGGAAGGAAGGCGCAAGATAATCCAACCCTGCGAAAGACCAGTCGGAAGGGTCTAGCCATGATAGAAGCTCAACAACAAGAACCCTAACAGATTATGAATTAGATGCGTAGGACGAGGAAAGAAGGACAAAGCACAAGATGGACCGTGGAGAAGGAAACATAAGTGGTGGTCTTCTAGTGGATCAAGTGAATAGGCTGCTGGAGACACTTACAGAGGTCATAGGGTATAATTGTGGGAAAATTACCTAGCATTCAACCGAGTAGTTCCAGTAGATATACAAGCTACTAACCACACTAGCGAACACAATAATTAATACAAGTGTACCGCATGGAGATATTCGGAAAAATTTGTTGATACATAGAGCTGAGGTAGAAATTGGCACCCAACCGCGGATAGTCCAAATAGAATCCCATGCCATGAGAACAGGTGATGAGGCCTTGGAATTCGAGGTAAGAAAGTCTATCCAGGTTATGGTAAATTTCAATTTAATCCCAATGTTAACATTACACTGAATCTAAGCTGCAGCAAGTGCGGAGATCCGCGACCGCGAGGCTACGATGCACAACAAGATGTTCGAATACAAGAAGCAACTGCACACTAGAGAGATGGAGGCACAACATCTCCAAGATGAGCAAGCTGCAACACTAGCCGAAAAAGAGAAGGCTATAGAGGAACGAGCCAAATTAGAAAGAGCACTTGCGAAGGCATGCGAAACGGTGGAGCTAGATCCAGACGTAGATCGAGAAGTGAAAGATGTTATGTTTGGAGTGGCTCTCACTGAGATAAGGAAGGAAAATGCAGAGCTCCAGGCTAGAGCGACACCCAGTACACCTCCAGAACAGATTCAGAGTCGGCAGACGATGATCAAGGAAGCAATGACCAAGATCGAGGAGATGGAATAGGAATCTCACACAGTCGCAGAAGGCGTCATAGATTTTTGGGCCAATGTAGTCAAGGATGACCATCCGACTGTGCTGAAGGGACAACTCAGGGAAGCAAAAGCACAGTTAGAGTCCTTTAAGGGATCGATCAAAGTGATTCCCACAATGATACGAATGACAAAGGTAGTAGAGCTGAAAAGCATGCAGAAGCGTGTAACAAAGGCCCATGAAAGACAGCAGCGAAGGGCCACACACTTGGACGAGCTCCAAATGAAAGCCAAAGTTCTCATAGCACATGTGGTAGAGGTAATGAAACAAATTAAGGAGAAACTGGAGGAAGCGCAACAAAAATGTTGTGAACACCCAACATAGGATCAAGTGGGAAAATGTGCATAGCTTAGAGCATCAGTGAAGGAAGCGGTCGACCAGATCAAAACTGCATATGATGAGTTCAAACAACAGGTGAACACACCAGTGGTGTCCAACTGAGGTGGCTCGAGGGCGAGCCACAAGTTTGTGTTGGGGTCCTGTTGGCACAGGATTAGTCCGCATGAAGTGCGGAAGCTGATAACTATGAAAGGGATATTCCATGGAAGAAAGGGTCATTCGTGGAGAATGTGAAAGTGTGGAAGTAGTTAGTTTGTTAGATAAGGTTCATGTGTCATTTTATAACCACTTAGTTTTGTATAAATAGGAGTATGATTGTAGACCTAAGGGAAATCCGGTGATGAATAGAACAATCAACAGTTTGAGTTTTGAGCTAGTTGTTGATTTGTTTTGTATCGACGATATGATGTATTGACTGTTTCTGCAAAGGTCATTCCGCAAGTTTTAATGAATGCATGAAGATGTTCGATTATGGTTCTATATTTTTCTTTGTTTATGTTAGATGATGAATGCGAATGTTTGTGAGATGTTTAATGATCTGTGGGTTTAGTAAATGTTGTTCATGCTAATGAGTAGTTAAGATCATGTTGATGCAAATGCCTATTAATTGATGAATATGCGAGTGATGAACTGCTAGTATAGTGTGAAGGATATAATCTCTGGTTTCTGTGGTTGCAATGTATGTTTGATGCATGTCCACAACTCCACTGCAGAAATGTGGTTCTTGCAGCCCCCTTCTGCATCTCAGGTGAGACTTCACTCGCTCTGTGAGTGTTGCTGGAAAGGGTAAAACCTTTCTGGGCCAGTGCGTAAGGGAGTTTGTTCGATGGTTTGTTGAGGATAGTGCGAAGTGAACCCCTATCAACATTCGCTGTGTCAACAAATGGTTCCATTGCCGTGACCCTGAGGAGGAAAAGAAGAGGATATGTTGTGGCACCCAACGAAACCAGAGATTCAAGAGTGGTTTGACAACAAGACGGAGGAATTCGCAGAAGGAGAAAAGCAAAACCCTAGACAGACGGTAAGCAGTTGGTTGCAGATGTACATTTGTTCAAATATCCACGAGATATTTTTCTGTGAATTCCCAGTACTAATGCATGAGTGGTTAGTGCAGCTAACATTTCATAAGCACCATTTCCAAAAGATTGAGCGTGACCATTGGACACCAGAACTGATTCGACAGCTGAAACGTGTCGACAACACAGTATTAAAGGTTGTCGATTTCTGGGTGGATAGTATCCTAGAGGGATATATTACTGAGTTCACAATAGACACGATCAACTCATACAGCGACGCGGAAAGAAATTTCTTCAAGGGACCAAGGAGAAGGTTCCTGCTATTGCTAAAACTGTGGATTAATATGCTTGTTTGCGAAAAGGTCATATTGAGGATGACTTCTGACGAGTACAAATATCGGTGTGAGGAGGTTGTGGGTATCACGTGAATGAGCATCCGATAGAAAGATGTGGGGTAGATGGACATGAGCGACAACGAATTTCTAAGGGAAGTTGACAAAGAGTGTGGTACCTTGAGGAGTGGGGTGAAATTCTGGCATCCTGAGAAGAATAGGAGGACTGAGAGAGAGTCTCCTGAGAGGACTGGAACGAAAGAATGCAAAACAAGATCACAAGGGAGAAATAGACCCTATTGCGATGAAGATGGTGGCCAAGCTACCCTAGAAGCAGAAGAGGGACAGATCGTAAGTTACAAAGTACATGCAACCCCGTGCACTACCCAGAATTTTATAGGAAGAATCACAATCTATTCGCAAAGTTTCCCTACATGTAGTGGTAAAAGTAGTGCATCAGTGAACAATAATAGTAGGAACGCTAGAATGGAAGACGACACAAAAATGCCCACTTTCCAGGGTGTTGGCTTAAACTGACCCAGAGGTTTCCAATTAGACCCAGGTTCTTTGCGGTTCTCCCTTTGACCAACAAAACCCCTTTGCACCGGCCCTTTCGGCAACAACCTGCGAGCAAGTTGAGGTCTCACCCAAGGTGTATCTTTATGGGGTACTGTGGAATCAGGTTTCCACAGTAAATGATGAGTTGTTTATAAGAGAAAGCTGCGCAGCGTAGGATAGAAGGATGGCACTGCGGGCAAGGTGATGCAGTGCACAGCAGGATCTATGCTATGAGCAGTACTTCACGGTGCAAGCAACACCGCGGGCCACACCAAGGATTTCTTACTGCTACGAATCTTCTACTAGAATTGCGAATTACCCACACTTATCCTCTACTGGAAGATCTCAGAAATGTTAAGGCACTAAAATGAATATCACTCATCCATTCATTCAGGCACTTACTGGTTATCTTTCTAGCATTCATTTTAGAACTTGGATTATTATAATGTGAACTGAAATGATAAACATGATTAACTGTGCTGCGTTCCTTCACTATGCTTAAGAAAGTATTTAAACTTAAATGATTGATTCACAACCTTAATGTAGAATTGAAATGTTTGCCATTCATCTGCTTCCGTGGAACCTAGCATATCATTCCCAAACTTCTCCTATTGGTAAATGCATATAAAATTTCTCATATTACAACACGCAAGGAAACATTCAAGCTTTCATTCTACAGAAAATACAGACAGCCATTCATTCATAAACATCATCACATAACACAGGATTTAACGTGGTTCACTTCCCCGGATGGAAAGATACGTCCACAAGAACGGTTGGTAATATATTTCTTTCAAAAGGGATGGGGCAACCATTCTTAGTCTGTGCACTCAGCTGCAGACTCTCCTTTCTCTCGGCTAGGTCTCTACGCACACAGCTGCAGAGCCTTTACAATATTCTCAGCTCAGAGAGATTATACAATACAAAAGGGTTATCTCCTTAAGTTCTCAGCAACAACAATACAGAATGAGAACAACCCACAAAAATGAACCCCCATCCCATACAAAATGTCTTCTTAAATTGATCATGCCCGAAGGTCATGTCTATACAATGTCGAAGACCTAAAACCCAAAAACCTAAGGGTTTCCAAAACTCCGCTGGTTTTCCAAACCAGTTTGCTGGCTCTTGGTAGCGTCTGCTTGATCATGGCAGATCTCCACGTCCTCATTCTGTCACTATCGGCCTTCCTGTTGCACGCATGCCTACAGGCTGCTTTTGCCGAACCATTTCTCTCTAACAGTTTTACCTTCTAAGCATGCCAAATGTCGCTTTCCTTAACAACCCATGTGTGGCTGCCTTCCTGTTTTGCCTACGTCCGTCGCTCGGCAATCCTGAAATATCTTTCCAAAAATGGCTGCTACCGGATGAGCAGGTAGCTACACTTGATACTTGTCTAGCACACCGCTTTGCTGGCTCCACGTGGCCTCCTAACTCCATAGCACTGCTTCGGCGCAGTATTGGTATTTGCATCATGACCAAAACTTCGATGCTGCACACAACTCCATAGTCTAGTCAAAAGTTGGATGCTGTGCACAACTTCACAACATCCTCAATACTTAACCAAAATTGTGTTTCTGAACTGCACTTAGCTCAGCTTTCCTTGCTTGCCCCAAAAAGGTGTTTCCAAAACTTCATCTCAACCTAGGCCCAACATGCCCCTAACACTTACATGTGGCTCGTCCCTGAGCCACTAATTGTTTCAGCTATCTCACTCTGCGTCGCGACTGGTGGGACGAACTTGGCCACGAACTTGTCATATGTACCGCACAACTGCACCACTACTTCTCTTGTATCCTCCTCAACCTGTTTAATTGTATCAAGCATTGTTGGAGTTATTTCTTGTCCAATTTGATCTTGTACCTGCTCCTGGTTATCATGCAGTTCTACTAACTTATCTTCAATCTGCTGCGATACCACCATGGCATTCTCCAAGAACTGCTGCGAATGATTATCCATCTCAGTCTCTTTTTGTCATAATTCTTTTACTTCTTTCTTTAAGCTGGATATCTCCTTGTATCTCGGTAGCCTTTCTCTGGGTGGCAGAGCTTTAACCTCTGCATTCAACTTATCCAGTGCAGTCTGTTTTTCTTGTACCGCGGTCTTGACCTGCAACAACCCTTGATCCTCTTCAAGGGTCACGATTGCCTGTGAAACCTTATCCAGGAGAGATTGGCACTTAGCCATCTCACTTGTGATGCTTTTCAAGCCGGCGCTCATGTTGGCTGCTTTCTAGACAGACCCGGGTTTTCAGGATGCACAACAACAAACACCCCTTTGGCGCACTGGCCCTTACAGCAACGAGCTACGCAGCAGCCCGAAGTCTCACCTGAAGTGGCTATGGGGGGGCTAAGGAATCAGGTTTCCTTAACCGAGGCGGTGTGGAATCTACAGTCTTCTTCCTTCTCTCCTTGCAGGTAACCTAGGAATAGTGTCTTACCCTTCCACAGGTCTCACAGCGCTACGGCGCTGGAACTTACTCTCTCGCTCGCGCGGTGTGGTAGCTCCGCACCTGCGCACAAGTCTCTTACCCACTACCTCCAATACACTGCGTATCATCTCTTCCCTTGCGCTACAGTGCAGTAACACACTCCTTCAGCACTACTGCGATAGTATTCTTACCGACTCCTTCAACAATGCACAAATACACCTCTAAGGGAGCTTCAAAGATGTACTTTACATACTCATGCATAAAGATAGTGAAACATTCATGGAAACATAGACAGTAAGACAAAGAACTTCAATCACATAAAGCATCATCACAATCAAGAAGAATTATGTAGTTCACCTCCAGGAGGGAAGCCATGTCCACGGGACTGTTTTATATTAACTTGAGATATAGCTAACACAGTTTCGCTACGCACATAGCTGCAGCCTTAGATATTTCTGGGAAACTCCACGCACACAGCTGGGAGCCCTTCTCTTAGATCTATTCTCCTCTTCTACAGTTATTACCAGGACAAAGACATACAATTACATTCCCCTCAGTCCTCTTCCGACTGGTCGATACATACAATGGCCTTTTCGCCAAGCGGTCTCCTGCGAGATCGAGGCCTTCTTACATGCACAAAACTCTCATTAAGAGCTTTACAAAACACAACAATACTAGAGACTCTAACTCTCTAAGTCTCTAACCAACTAACCAACCCATCTAACCCTTTTCCCTTTCCACTTACACATATATATAGGTGGCCCTGAGGGTCGCACCTTTACAAAACTGTGGGCCTTTCCCCAACAATGATCCCCAAAAACCCTGACCACTGACACGGCTAGGTGTACTGCAGGCGCCTCTCGCAGTCATGTCGTAGCTTCCTGCAGACTCCGCGATTTTCGGTGCAGATCGCGGGTATGGGTGCCGCTTCATCATTCTTTGCTCCTTGTCCTTCGGCTTCAATCCTTCGGCCCGTTGCTCTTCCTTGGTCCGAGCGACCATAACTCCTGTACATTGCCTTAATGAGGGTAGTTGAGCCCTCTTCCGCTGCTTCATTTATTGTGGTGGTTGAGCTTTCTACTCGGCCACCTTATTTACTCTTTCTTTTGACGTGCATGCAAGCTTCACGATTTTCGGCCCGCAATCTGCGGTGAGCTCATCCATCTGGCGTCGTACCGCACACTGTTCATTTCTGCCAAAAATGGTGCTTTTCCTCAAAATTGGCAGCTTTACCATAGCTGCGGTCTATGGTCCAACAGGCCCCTAACACTCACTTGTGGCTCGTCCTCGAGCCACTCGCACTAGCTGGCGGTCGTTTTAGTTGTGCATCTGACTTGGCTTGGGTCGCAGCAAAGGCTTGCTTCCACTGCGCAATAGCGGTGTCCATGTCTTGCACGCATTCCGTGGCTGTTTGCACTAGGTCTGCAGTAGCTTCTTCTCCTTCTACACCGTTGACCAACTCTTGAGATTCAGCAAATGCTTTGACCTTGGCCTCTGCTTGGGTAGCAAGTTCAGCATACTCATCCATAAATGGCTGAATGATGTTGGCGAGAGTAGCATCTTTGTTTCTGAGCCTGTGCATTTTTTGCTGGACTTTGCGGACTTCGCTCATCTTTCTCATCTTGGCTAAGCCTTCCAAGGGCTTAGCTTCTTCGGCCAGAATAGTTAGGGACTGTTCTGCTGCTTCCACCTGTTCCAAAAGGGAAACTTTGGAAGGGAGCTTCTCGAGCTCAGCCCAAGCCTCCATAGCTTGCGTCATTAACTGCTGGGCTTCATTTATTCTGCTCTTCATTTGGGTAGAAGCTATGCTCAGTGTGTCAAGTTGTTCTTGCGTCTCATCTATTGGAGGCATTGTGACACGAGCTTCCAACTCGGTGAGCTGCTTTCTATGGTCTTCAGCCATAGCAACTACTTGTTGTTCTAGGGCTTGCGCCCTTCTGCCGATATGTTGCACTTTCTCAACTAAAGGAAGGTCTGGTTGAATCTGGCAGGTTGGCAGCTCCTGGGCGATTTCATCGACAACATTCCTTAGCCCAGTGTCTTGCGCTTCGTGAAGTTCGAGCTGCGCAGAGATCTCCTTATATCCTGCCCTTCACTCTACTTCCTGCATCTGCAGTCTTTGATTGGCATGGAATGTGGAGAGCTCCCTAGCTCTCAGTTCAGTAGAGACCTGCTCTTGAACCAACTGCAGAGTTTCCAACGGAATTAGTGACAAATTTACTTCAACAGGGCCAACCGTGCTTACCTGCAGTGCAGCCAGAAGATCCGGGAGTGTCATGCTTGCAGGCGGGATGTGGACGACAGTGTGCCTCCCTGCAAGTACTTCAACTTGCTCTGTACTGGTAGATTCTTGCGGTGCCTGCGAGCTGGATGCTGGCACATGGGTCTGCGCAACTTGTCCTGCGAGACCTTTCAACTCCACAAGCTGCAGGTCCAGAGCACTTCTAATATTGGCCTGCGAGGTACATAGCTCACGAAATTGCTCCTTCAAGTACTGGTCGAGCCCCATAGCAAGGGTCTCATAGGGATCCCCAATCACTTCTGCGAGGTGCGACAGCTTCTTCTTCTTGGTCGTTGGTCCTGACGGACCTTCATCATTCTTTTGCGCGGCCTTTTCCTTACCCTTATCTTTTTCTGGCGCCGCAGGGGGTGGCATCGTGGCAGCGATTTTAGTGTCCTGCTTCCATTCTTCTGGCCAGGACTTGACAGTGTCCTCTACGTCTTGGGTAGTCATTCGATAGAGCCCTACGGCCCATTCTTTCGACTGAATTCTGCGAGGGAGGAAATAGATTTCGTGCAAGTTGGCAGAAAAGACCAACTTCGTTCCATAGAGTTCTGTCGTCTCCTCATTAAGCCTCAGCATCTGCAGGATGGTATCCCTGAGGAGATGGTAATACTTGAAGAACATGGCGCGGTTCATCTTGCGCTTTACGGGATTATTAGAATCCCAGAGGTTAACATAGCGCATCCCTGTAACCTCTCCTGAACGGCGCGGAAGAAACTGAGTGTTGGGCAGTTCCTTCCACCCGATAAAGGCACACAAGATCAAGAGCCAAGAGAAATGGAACAACTCATTGGCGGTGTCCTGAACATTGCGGCAGTCTTCCAAGAATGTATTTAGGAGGAAGAGACACCAATTATACTGCTCTCCCTCCGCAGCTGCGACTGCGAGCTCTACAATAGCTCCGGGGACTTCTTTAGGTCGGCACTTCGTTAAAAGTCTTCCTGCGAGCAGACTGCCTGTGAATCTGAGTGCTTCATCTTCAACTGTAGTGAGGTCATAAGCCCAACCTCCTCTCGATAATTTGTATTTCTGCACCACCTGTGCAGCCAGCTTTCGGTCCTTGTCTTTACCAACGAAATGGACGTTGGGGTCCTTACCAACCTTAGATAGGCCGGTAATTCGATGAATCAGGTCCACATTCAGATCAATTGGCCTCCCTAGACAAAGATAGCCACCGTGAACACATGATAACAGTACCTTGACTACCGCATTAACTTCATTGCTACGCCCGAAGTGCGGTAGCTTCAACAGGTTCAACAATCCAGGCCTTTCAAGATTTATTGCAAATTCCTGCAGGACGAATTCATCAATCTTCTTAGCAGGATTATGGACCACTGTCAGATAGTGATCTGGCGCGAACTGAGGATACGTTCTGTAATCTCCCAAGTTGAAGTCAAAAAACTTAACCAGTAGAATATGTCCAAGCAGGGATCCTTCTTCTTGCACGATTTCCGCCATTGGGGGCAGTGGAATCGAATACTTGGCATTCTTGGGAATATGCACCTCGGGTGCATCATCTGGGCGCGGAGGAATGTAGTTAACCAGAGTGGCCAAGGGCTCTAGAATGGGTTCCTCCGACTGCTGCTGTTGCTGCTGCTGCTGAGACGCCCGCGTGCCCAGGGACTGTCTGGGATCAGGAAGCTCGACAATCTTAATCGGGGTACCCATACCGAAATCTAACCCTTTGCATCTGAATTGACGGACAAGTTCTTCAGTTAATAGTTTCTCTGTCATGAACTTGCAGACACGAAAAACACTAAACCGAAAAGGTGGAAGAGCGTAGGATGCGAACTCTGAAAACGGGGAAAGCAATCTGCACAACACGGCTCTGAAAGCAATGACTTAGACTCTCAAACAAGACAACTATACAACGCAATAGCAAGGAAAAGTAACCCAAGCATATACGAATGAGGGGTATTTATAGCTGAAGGCGGTAGTAGATGCGGACAGGTGGCACTAATAACCGTTGGCGTTTAAGCGGATGCGTTGACAACCCCCCTACCCCCGTGCCTCTGGTGCATTAAATGAGAGGGACGGGCTCTGACAGCCTTCGGGAGATGAGCTAAGGCCTTTGGCTCCTTAATTAATTGCGAATCTTAGGGAAATCAAGCAGAATCTGTCAGAGAAAATACAATTAAATGGCGGTCTCGTCCTTCATTAAGACTCAGATGTGGCTATGGAACTATCGCAATTCAAATTTTTGGTGGGTAACCTCAGCATGGGTAACTGTGCACATGGAGGGCTCCACAGTGAGGAGAACTCCACAAGAGCGAACAATAGACAACAGGGAACTCTGCAAGAGCGAGAGTTCGACAATCTGGGGGACTTCACAAGAGCGAAAATAGACTTGCTCAGACCAGGCTTTATTGATTGCGCGGATGCTTCGAGGAACTGTGCGGGAAGCCAGAGACTGAAAATGTCTCATGACTTCCGTGTAGACTGATAAATGCGATGCCTCTTTCAACTACACTGGAAATCTACACGACTTTAGCAATTGATTAGGTCGTTAGGGCGGAGTGGCCGTCGCAGTAAAGCTTGAGCCGACTCCCATTGATCATTGTGGGCAACAACTCTCCATTAAGCTTTACAAGTTGAACTGCTCCACCTTCGGTTATCTTCATTACTTGAAAAGGTCCTAACCAATGTACATGAAACTTGCCTGGAAACTTGATGAATTTACTATCATAGAGGAGTACCAAGTCTCCTTCCTAAAAGACTTTATTCTTAATATGCCTGTCATGCCAAGCCTTCTGTCTCGCCTTCTGCACTTGTTGATGGAATCTAGCTAAAAACCTGTCTTCTTCTAAGGCAACCAGTTGTGACAGCCTTTCACTCATAGTATCAGTATCTTCCATTTCTGTAATTTGAGCAATTCTGAGACTGGGAACAATGTATTCCATGGGCATGACTGCTTCTTGTCCATACACCAAACTGAGGTGTGTGACCTGTTAATTTCTTGCATGTGGTTCTGTAAGCCCATAACACAGCTATGAATCTAAGGTCCCAATCATCTCTTTGTTGATTACAGATCTTGGTCAGGGCATTCTCCAGAATCTTATTGAATGCCTCCACTGTACCATTAGCTTGAGGGTGGTAGGGTGTACTCTTATGGTGACTAATGCAGAATTCTTCAGTAAGGGATTCTATAGTCTTGTTCAGGAAATGTGTGCCTTGATCACTCATTAGAATCAGTGGACATCCAAATCTAGTGATAATATTCTCAAAATTGAACTGCGCGGCAGTGACAGCATCGCAATTCCTAACTGGCTTCGCCTCAGCCCATCTGGTGAGGTATTCAGTAGCTGTGATTATGTATCTTGCGCCGGTTCTCTTTCCTGGTGGGTTGATAGGTCCCACAAAATCAATGGCCCACTTATCAAAAGCACGCACTATTATCTAGGGTCTTAGCGGCATTTCATCTCTTCTTGAAGGTTTTCCTGTTCGCTGGCACACATCGCAACACTTGCAGAATTCCTTAGTAGCCTTGTGCAATGTTGGCCACCAAAGACCTGCGGCTAAGATCTTCTGCGCAGTCGGCTTTCCTGCAAAATGACCTCCTACGGTTCCTGAGTGCGCTTCTGCGATTATGGAGTTCTTCTCATGCGGTAAAATGCATCAACACAAGACTTCATCAGGGCCCAACTTATAGAGCTGGCCTGCTATCAAAGTGAAGTTTGCGGCTTTGACAACAAGTTGTTTCTTCTACTGTATTGTGAACTCAACTGGCGCTTGCCCTGTAGTGAGAAACTCAAGAATATCGGAATAATATTCGTCTGCTGCTTGAACAGAAAATAGCTGCGCATCAGGCAGATTGTCCTCCAAATTTGTAGGTTCCTCCCCTGACTCTATCCTAGATAAATGGTTAGGTCCTGCATTCAATCTACTTGGCTTCACAATAATCTCAAAATCATACTCCTGGAAGAGGAGTAGCCATCTGCAAATTCTTCCCCCTAACACTGGCTTATTGACCAAGTACTTCAAAGCAGAATGGTCAGTATACATTTTAAAATGAGCACCCAATAGATAGTGTATGAACTTCTGTAAGGCATACACCATAGCTAGTCCTTCTCTTTCTGTAGTGGTGTATTTCTTCTCAGCTGTAGACAGCTTTCTGCTAAAGTAAGCAATGGGGTGGTCAATACCTCCTTCTCCCGGTTGTGTGAGTACAACCCCCAATGCTATGGAAGAAGCATCTACATGAACATGAAAGGGTTTTCTCCAGTCTGGGAAAACTAGAATAGGCGCTATGACCATCTTTCCTTTAAGTGTGTCCAAGCTCTGTTGGCACTCTTTTATCCATTGGAATTTCGAATATTTTTTCAGCAGTCTTTCCATAGGCGCAGTGATCTTTGCATAACCCTTGATAAATTTCCTGTAGTATCTTGTATGTCCCAATGTAGTGCGCAATTGTTTAACTGAGTTGGGCACAGGCAAGTTAGCAATGATGGAAACCTTCGCAGGATCCATCATGAGTCCTTGTCTGCACACAATGTGACCCAACAAAATACCAAAAGGAGCACAGAAGATACATTTTTTCAAGTTAAGGGAGATCTGATACTGTCTACATTTTTCTAACATCATCCTTAGATTCCCTATATGGTTCTTTAGTAAACTAAACATAGTCCAATCGTCAAAATAGACTTCTAGAAACTTATGAATGAATTCTTTGAAAACAGCAACAACGACTCTAGAGAAAATAGCAGGAGCATTTTTAAGACCAAAGGGCATTACCGTATACTGGAATGAGCCCCATTCAGTTGCAAAAGTGGTTTTATGGCGGTCCTCTGGATGGATTCTGATCTGATGGTATCCTGAAAAGCCATCAGTGAAGGAGTAAGCCTCTTGTCCTCCAACATTGTCAAGCACTTCGTCTGTAAAGGGCGTAGGAAATGGATCGTGCGCTGATGCGTTGTTGAGCTTGCGCATGTCCACGCAGATTCTTATTTCACCTTTTGTCTTTTTCTCTTGTACCACCATAGGAATAATCCACTCACTTTCCTCTACTGGCTCAATGATACCAGCTGCGAGCATCTTATCAATTTCGTCTCTAACCTTTTCTTTATATCGCGGGTTCAACCGATACAGGCGTTGTTTTACTGGCTTAGAATCCACTTTCAAAGGTATGCGCATAACTCCTAAATCTCCTAGGATGCCTTTCATTTCTGTAAACTTGGTAGGAAAGATATCCTGGTACTCATGTAGTAAATCTGCAATATGGCCAGCAGTTTCATCATCCCAATAATCTCCTATAGAGGCAACCTTGGGTTCAGCTTCTGTACCAATGTTAATCTTATTGAGCTTGATGTGTTCTGTAATGGCAGGGATATCAAGTTGAGGGCCTTCAACTTTGCGCGTCCCTTCTGACTCTGGAATATTGATGTTGCGAGGATCATCATCCTCTTTTCCAGTGGTGAAATTATAGCATTCCAGGGCATGTTCCACCTGGATAGCCCAATCTGGTTGAGAATACTCTGGTAAAGGACATTGTCCAAATACCTTCTTTCTAATACACTTTAAAGCTTGATCGATGCTTGGATGTTCTGACTCAAAGATGAAAGTGAGTTGAAAACTTTCGATCATGAGAGGCCAAGTGATAGTACCTCTGTGCAATTCTGTTCCAGTGTACCAGTTCCTTGGAACTATATCCAACGTGTGGATGAATAGGTGAACCCACTCATCCTCTGGAATATTTGACCATTGTTGAATACATGCTTCAACATGTGACCTGGGGTCACTTTGTCCATCATATTTGCGCAAAACTTCTGCTGTATTCTCTTGAAATCTGCGCAGTATCAACCTGCGACAGTCTTGCCATGTGTCGATATTTTCTTTATGCGCACCCCACCATCTTGCAGGTGTAGCGCGCAATTCTACATCCAATGCTTGTATGCGCTGCTCATCTGGGATTTCTTGTTCATATGCATGTATGAATTCACTTACTCTAGTTAGACCATCAAAGATTGGAGTGTTATTCAATTCTATGCCAATCCATCGAATGGATTTAGTCATCATGGCGCAACGCCTTGCAGAAACCTCATGTAAGCGATTCTGCCAGTTTTCCAATCCTGCTTCTGAATTTGATGCGCACGAGCTATCGCATCGCCAGCTGATGTGGCCATCCGCTGTGGGATTGACGTAATCATTATGACTAGCAGTCATCTGATACAGACTTTCCATGTGGCACACTTCTTCTTCTGCTCGAATGGGTTCAATATACCGTGGTCCTTGAAGGGGATCAAGTGGTGTAATGACCCTAATCTAGTCATCCTCAAAGGTCATCTGTCTTTTCTTCAAATTAATGACAGCCAGATTATCAAATGCCCAGTCTATGCCTAAAAGTGTTGGGTAAGGTGTACTTTCATCTAGAATTTTGATTACTTCAAAGTCTGCAAAACTTCTTACTCCCTCAATATCAATGGGTACATTGGGTAATCTGCCCAATGGGGAAACTCGTTGCTGATTTGCTAGTCTTAGATGGATAGGAGATCTGATAAGCTAAGGGATACCCATCTGTTCCCATGTCTGCATGGTGAGAACATTAACTTCTGAGCCTAAATCCAAAATGACTTCATCCATTTCAAATGCTCCAATCTGCACTGTGAGTCTCATCTCTCTTCCAGTTCTAGTATGACTCCTGATCTGATGAACAGCACGCTGCGGCGTGTTCATCGAAGCAGATTGTTGACACTGATCCAACAGGTGTTGGAGTTCCAGAGTTGCTTTTTCATTGCACAACAACTTTAAGCAACTTCTTAGGAAAGCATGAACACTGCCTAGTGTATCCTCTTCATCAGGCCTTCCAGATGTAGTGGCCTGCTCTCGTACTAGGTTCTCTTGTGGCACATGCGGTCTGATATCATTGTGCAGTAATGCGACAGAACTTGAAGCTCGTGGATCTGAGAAATACTCTTGATCTTGCTTGAATGCTTCCTTTTGCTTCTGTAGGTCCAACGAGGATGGTTTAATATTAGCGCGGCGCACCCATTGTGTCGTTGGCTTTCCAGTTCCCGACTCTGGCGCACCAGTGGTTGCTCCACTGTGCATCACTATATTAACTGTAGGATCTGGTTCTCTTTTTTCTGCTGTAATCAACTAAATATTCTGGTTAACCTGTGGCTTCTTTTCTTGCATCTTGGCCATCAACTGAGGGCATTCTTCAATGACATGATCATAAGATTTACAGTATCTGTAGATGGTTGTAGGGTTTTGGCAATCCCTTTCATAATGGCCTTGAGCTCCACAACTATAACAAGTGATCTGTCCTCTTCCATGACCAAAACCTGCTGCACGTCCTCGGCCCCTGTAATTTCCTCCTCGGCCTTCATGAGCTGGGTCATACTGCAGACCTGCTGTGGGTCCCTGTGGTTCTGACTGTACTCTATAAACATCATGCTTTCTTTCTATCATAAGCTCATATGCTCTGCAATTGTTCTCATCATGGCCTACTGATTTACAGAAGTTACAATATAGATTCTTTGGAGTTTGTACATATTTCTGTAACAAGTGACACTCTTGTGGTCTGTGGCCTCTAGTTCTACAGATTTCACACCAAGGCCCCTGAGCTTGTGGTAAAGGGTTAGGTGCTCCACTTGCAATATAATCTATGAAAACAGGACAATGGTCCTTTGAATGTCCTTGTGCTCTACACTTTGTACACCAAATTTCTTCTTTAACATCCTTTCCTTTCTTAATATCATGCACTTGCAAGGTTAGGTTTGCTATTTGGTTCTGCAATTGCACAACATCGTTGCTTGTTCCAGCAATTGGTGAAGCTTCTAGTTTCATAGCCATATCTAGAGCTTGTTCTTGAGTAGTGAGATTCTGTTGCATAAGAGTAAGTCTAATATGAGGAAGCAGCGCAACAATGAACCATTCCTTATGCTGCTGCGGTGCAAACTCAAAGATTACTTGATCTATCAAGGCTTTGAACTTCTGGTCAAAGTCCCATACTGATTTTGTAGGCAACTATTTTATGTCTTTGAGTTCTGTTATGCACTGTGATTCTGATTTAGGTTTCTTGAATTCTTTAATCATAGCACTTCTTACATCAGCAAGCATCCTATTCTGTGCTGCTGAGTATTTCATAAACCAGGTTAAGGCTCTCTCTCTTAGTGTGGTTGCTAACTGAACTAGCTTAACATCATCATCATTAATTTGCTTAATCGTCCACATGGCTTCACATAGAAACCAGTGCTGCTTAGGGTCTTCTAGCCCTGTTCCTCTAAAGGTTGGTAGCTTCATGTCATCACCCATCCTTCTTGCGCTAGGTTGATGTGGAGGTGCTGTGGCACTGCCTCCGGGATGGTTAAACAAAGGTGGGACTGAGGTACTAGAAGTACCGTGTGGGTTACTAGAGGGTGTTACTGCGGGGTTATGCTGAGCCCCGTCTAGCTTTTGCGGTGTAAAAGGGGGATAAGGGATGTGAGCACTCCCTTGTCTCTTTATATGGCTCGCTCTACGAGCTCAACTATCTTCTGGGCTAGACTCAAAAGAATGCTGGTCGAGGCCTACTTTATACCGTTTTCCACTACGAGTGCAACCAATAGCTTCAAGATCACTATCAGAATCTGCGAACATTACTTGTCTATGCTATTCATCGGAAGCTATGCATAGTTTTCCTTTTTCATATAAGAGCATTTTAATCCACAAGTTCAAAGAATTTAAGAACTTACCCATGTATGCTTTGAAGAAGCTCCTTTCAGCCTCGCTGAAGCTCTTTCTTGTATCTACTGCAAACTCGGTGATGAAGCCTTCCAGCAGACTGTTCAACCAAAAGTCTACTGCATGGGATACAGGATTATCTACCCGCTTCACAATGCTAACCAGCTCAGGCGTCCAAACGATAGATCGATCAACATGCACAGTGGGTCCAGTATGTGCTAGCTTGGATACCCACTCATGCAACTCGAGCGCAAATGTTACAAAGAAGATTTCGTGAAGGTCAGTATAAATATACTTCTGCAACCAATCTTCTGTCTGAATCCTAGGGCTTCTATTTTCACGTTCAGTGAACTCTCTAGCCTTCGAATCAAACCACTCTTGAATTTCTTTAGCTATAGGATTCCAGCACCACATTGCCTTCAAAATAATAGGGTTAAAGCCGGAAATGGGACCATTTGTTGGCCGGCAATGGGACCATTTGTTGGCCGGCAATGGAACCATTTGTTGGCTGCTTTCTGGACAGACCCGATTTTTTAGGATGTGCAGCAACAAACACCCCTTTGGCGCACTGGCCCTTACAAAAACGAGTTGTGCAACAGCCCGAAGTCTCACCCGAAGTGGCTATGGGGGGGCTAAGGAATAAGGTTTCCTTAACCGAAGCGGTGTGGAATCTACAGTCTTCTTCCTTCTCTCCTTGCAAGTAACCTCGGAACAGTGTCTTACCCTTCCACAGGTCTCACAGCGCTACAGTGCTGGAACTTACTCTCTCACCCGCGCGGTGTGGTAGCTCCGCACCTGCGCACAAGTCTCTTATCCACTACCTCCGATACACTGCGTATCGTCTCCCTTGTGCTACAGCACAGTAACACACTCCTTCAGCACTACGGCGACAGTATTCTTACCGACTCCTTCGACAATGCACAAATACACCTCTAAGGGAGCTTCAAAGATGTACTTTACATACTCATGCATAAAGATAGCGAAACATTCATGGAAACATAGACAGTAAGACAAAGAACTTCAATCACATAAAGCATCATCACAATCAAGAAGAATTATGTAGTTCACCTCCAGGAGGGAAGCCACGTCCACGAGACTGTTTTATATTAACTTGAGATATAGCTAACACAGTTTCATTGCGCACACAACTGCAGCCTTAGATCTTTCTGGAAAACTCCACACACACAGCTGGGAGCCCTTCTCTTAGATCTATTCTCCTCTTCTACAGTTATTACCAGGACAAAGACATACAATTACATTCCCCTCAGTCCTCTTCCAACTGGTCGATACATACAATGGCCTTTTTGCCAAGCGGTCTCCTGCGAGATCACGGCCTTCTTACATGCACAAAACTCTCATTAACAGCTTTACAAAACACAACAATACCAGAGACTCTAACTCTCTAAGTCTCTAACCAACTAACCAACTCATCTAACCCTTTTCCCTTTCCACTTACACATATATATAGGTGGCCCTGAGGGTCGCACCTTTACAAAACTGTGGGCCTTTCCCCAACAGTGATCCCTAAAAACCCTAACCACTGACACGACTAGGTGTACTGCAGGCGCCTCTTGCAGTCACGTCGCAGCTTCCTGTAGACTCCGTGATTTCCAGCATAGATCGTGGGTATGGGCACCGCTTCATCGTTCTTTGTTCCTTGTCCTTCGCCTTCAATGCTTCAGCCCGTTGCTCTTCCTTGGTCCAAGCAACCATAACTCCTGTACTTTTCCTTAATGAGGGTAGCTGAGCCCTCTTCCGTCGCTTCATTTATTGTGGTGGTTGAGCTTTCTACTCGGCCACCTTATTTACTCTTTCCTTTGACGTGCACGCGAGCTCCGCGATTTTCGGCCCGTAATCTGCAGTGAGCTCGTCCATCTGGCGTCGTACCGCGCACTATTCATTTCTTCCAAAAATGGTGCTTTTCCTCAAAATTGGAAGCTTTACCATAGCTGTAGCCTATGCTCCAACAGCTCACCACTTGCTCTCTGACTTGCTATTCAGTTAATGGTTCCTTCTTATTCAGCTTATCCTTCAATGTAGCAATATCGACCTCATAATAAATCTCTTTATCCTGCATCTCCGTCTGCAAGGATCTCACCTTATCTCCGATCCTCAAAACTGTGTCCGTAGGATCATCCTGGATTTCTATGCCTTTGATATCCTTCGCCACATTGGATATGGTGGTCTCCAAATTTTGTCGGTGGTCCTGTTCGTTGCGTAGCTATACTTTTGCCTTCTGCTGAATTTGTCTATTTGCTGCGGTGAGCTCTGCTTGTAACTTCATCGCCTCAACCGTTCATTCATGCATCTCCTCCACGATTTGCGTGTGGATGAAGTGCAATCCTGGTAACGAGATTTTGTATAAGTCGAGCTCTACCCTCTCGACTCCCTTTGTGTCCAAGACCACTTGCTCTGCTATTGGCAACACAATAGCCAATGGGTCCACATGGACAATTTGAGTCTTCGATGATAGCATTATTGCTAGCTGTTGGCTTCCCTGCTGCGAGGTTCCTACCGACCTCCTTTCAGCCCCTGCTTCCTTTGGCACAATACGGATTTTCTGGACATCATCCATTTTCTTCATTAGGTCTTGCATTGCGAGCCTCGTCTGGTGCAGGTCATCATGGATGACCTTGTCCTTCTTTTCTTTAGCCGCCATAAGTTCCTTCATCTGCTCTGAGATTGTTTTGGCTATCATCTCGTAGTCATCATCATTGAGGACTGCCTCCGATTGAAGCTTTGTAGCCTTCACCTTTTTCCTCGACTTTGGCTTCTCCGAAGTCTCAGCTTCTTTTCTCTTCCCTGTTTCTTCAATGATTGGGCATGAGAGAGGGATCGACTCATCTTCTGCTGAATCTTTCTCCATGTCCATGACCTCTACGCAGAACTCTGCTGGCCAATATTTCATGAGGTCCTCAATATCCTGTTCATACATGATGTACTTTCTCGGGAACCACTCCGGTTTCCTTGTTTGTGCTTTCGACGATATGAAGATATATTTCATATCTGCCTCAAAGTCGATGATGTGGATATACTTCGCCATGAACTGCTTTGTAATACGGGGTGTCTTCGTGATTGCGTTGCACAGCTGGATATAGTATTGGTAAAATACTTTTGCTGGCGCTCTGCATTTGCGTTTGCCCAGAGGTTGACGAAGTTAAATCCTCTAGGATCCTTGGTGTCCATCATGACACCTGCATAATCTCGCGGCTCCTTCCATCCGCACAAAGCAATTAGGACGATGAGCCAGGTGAAATGGAATTGGCCGCCATTCACCTATGTGTCATTGAGTTCTTCAAGGAACTCATTCAACAGAAATTGACACCAATTGAAGCTGTCGCCTTCAGCCGCTGCGGCACCAAGGATTATTGCGCCCGCAGGCACCTCCGAAGGCCTAGTTGTTTTGAGCATCTTACCTGTGAGCAACTACATTAAAAATCTTGTTGCTCTGTCCTCTATATCTTCTGTCGGGAATCCTCTTTTTTCCTTTACCACCGAGTGGATTTTCTTCATCTTCTCAACAGCCTCTTTTTCTTTGCTCTTCCCCTGGAAGAATTCCTTTGGATCCTTACCGCGCTTGCTTAGCCCAGTGATGCGGTGGATTAAATCAATGTTAATGTCAATGTTTATGTCCAACCATAGATAACCTTGGTGGATTCATGCCATGAGTGTGAGAACCACGATATTTAGTTCTGGAGAGCGGTCAAAATGTGGAAATCTCAGCAAGTTTAGTAGCCCTGACTGAACGACAGGTGCTAACCAACTATCAGCTACCAAGTTCCGAGTTCCCTTGGCGTCCTTTTTCTAGCACATATACTAGTCTGGTTGAAAATCTGAGTATTTGGGAACATCTGGCTCGTCTTTGCTCATTCCCAAGAGGTCATAATCCTCCCATTTACAATCTACTATCTTCCCCAGCAGATTCTTAGCAATGTTTACATGCTTTGACATAGGCGACAGCGGGATGTCATATCTCGCATTCTTGGACAATTTAAACACAGTGGCATTCAGTTCCTGCAGGGAGATATATTCAGGTGTCATCTTCAAAGGTTCTGTCTGAAAGACTGGTGCTTTCTGTGTCGAGGATCCCAACTTTATGATGTTGGATCGAGGTGCAGTTACAACTTTTCCCTTATCTTTTGGTTTTTCCTGCATCGTGGGATTAATTCTTGGTGATTTGCGAGATCCTTCACCTTGTTCTACATCGACCTTCTTAACTGGAGTTTTCATTAACTGCTAAATCCCTCCGTGTTGAAAGATCCTTAGTGCTTCTTCAAGGGTCAGTTCTTCTTCTCTAAAGGAAGGTTCGGACATTCACAAATGAGGTAGCGACTAAGGCAGATAGAATATAGATGGCTACTAGCTCAGAGAGGTTAATCGCAAGAAAATTCTAAGTGCTTGGTAATGCCCGTGAGTCTCCCAACGGTGTTATTTATAGGCATAGCAGACCCTCTCCCGTGCCCTTCAATGACTAGATAAGAATTTAATGTGGTGTCCATTGGCGAATTTGAGCGGATCCTTCGGTCTTTTCTGTCGTCAGCGTGCTCAGAATGGCTATCTTTTCTTTAAATGATGAAGCGGTTGGTGCAACGGTCATCTTATGGCTATTTTTCTGAAAAGCCATGCAACAACTATTTTTCTCTGGGTGCGGCATCGAACTGCGCGGCAAGCCATCTGCAACCCTGCGCGGCTACTTCGTAGTGCCAAAAATTTTCAACTGCGCGGCTTCCACTATATATATATATAATTTTTTCTTTCTTTCTTTCTTTTGCACAACTTCAACAGTGCTACGCGGTGCATAGATCATTCTTCTTATCATACCTTCTACCTTTTATCATACATGTATAGACTCCTTTACATTTCTAGTGTCCACTTTCAACTGTACTTGACACTTAGAACTTCCTTCCTTGGCTCGTTATTTAGGGTTCTGCAAAGCAGTTCTATCATGGTATAGCTTTAGCCTGCTTCCATTTATCAAAGTTGGCAAGGTATCACCAGCTAAATTAGCTAATTGGACTGCACCAGTGTTAGTGACATGTATCATAGTATATGGGCCAAGCCAATGCATCTTAAATTTAACAGGGAATTTCATGAATTTGCTATCATACAGGAGGACTAGATCACCTACCTGAAAACACTTGTTCTTTATATGGCGATCATGCCATGCTTTCTCGCGGTCCTTCTGAGATTGCTGGTGGAAGCCTGCGATGAAGCGATCTTCCTCCAAGCCCAGTAAGTGTAGTAATCTTTCTTCTAGAGCTTCGCAGTTTTCCATCCCTGTAAATGCAGTGATTCTCAAACTAGGGACAATATATTCCATAGGCATTACAGCCTCCTGCCCATAAACCAACCGAAAGGGTGTCTGTCCTGTCAATTTCTTGCATGTGGTCCTGTATGCCCATAGCACAGATGAGACGCGGAGGTCCCAATTGTCTCTATTTACATTGCACACCTTAGTGAGTGCATTCTCCAATATTTTATTGAAAGCCTCTACAGTACCATTCGCCTGTGGATGATATGGAGTACCACGCTGATGATGAATGTGGAATTCCTCTGTAAGCGCCTCAATCGTCTTGTTCAAAAAGTGAGTACCTTGGTCACTCATTAAAATCTTCGGACAACCAAATTTGGTGAGTATTGCTTCAAAAATAAACTGCGTAGCAGTACTGGCACTGCAGTCCTTAACTGGTTTTGCTTCCACCCATCTAGTGAGGTAATCCATAGCAGTAATAATATACCTTGCAGCCGTTCTTTTTCCTAGTGGGTTTATAGGACCCACGAAATCTATTTCCCATTTTTCAAATGGCTACAGTGTTAACTGTGGATTTAATGTCATCTCATCTCAACGTGATGGTTTTCCTGTCCTCTGACAGATATCACAGTTCCTGCAATGTTCTTTGTCATCTTTATGGAGCGTAGGCCACCATAGCCTTGCACGCAATATCTTTTGCGCAGTAGCCCTTCCTACATAGTGACCTCCCACGATTCCTAAGTGTGTGTCGGCTAGAATAAATGGCTTCTCATGATCGAGTACGCACCTACGCAGGACTTCATCTGGCCCAAGTTTGTATAACTGACCTGCAATTATAGTGAAGTCCACGGTGCACACCACTAACTGTTTTTTCTGTTGGAACGAGAATTCCTGGGGTGCCAGCCCTGTGGTTAGGAAGTCAATGATATCCTTGTAATAATCATCGGCAACTTGTATACTAAATAACTGCGCATCAGGCAGACTGTCTTCAATATTTGTCGGCTCCTCTCCTGACTCGATCCTTGACAGATGATCAGGTCCCAAGTTCAGTCTACCTGGCTTGACAATAATTTCAAAGTCATATTCCTGGAACAACAATAACCATCGGCATATGCGTCCCCCCAACACTGGCTTGTTGACCAAATATTTCAACACAGAATGTTCAGTAAACATAAGGAAGTGCGATCCCAAAAAGTAGTGTCTAAATTTCTATAGGGCATATACCATCGCAAGACCTTCCCTCTCAATAGTAGTATAGTTCTTCTCTCCTGTTGAAAGCTTTCTGCTAGAAAATGTAATAGGGTGGTCAATACCTCCCTCTCCTGGCTGAGCTAACATGATCCCCAGGGCAATACATGATGCGTCAACATGGACATGAAATGGCTTCGTCTAGTCTGGAAAGACTAGAATAGGCACAGTGACCATCTTTTCTTTTAACGTGTCAAAACCCTGTTCGCATTCTGCGTTCCAAATGAATGGTCGTCTTTCTTCAGCAACTTCTCCATTGCTGCGATTATTTGTGCATAACCCTTTATAAATTTCCTGTAATATCCAGTATGGCCTAATGTAGATCGCAACATCTTGACTGAATGTGGTGTTGGTAAGTTTTCAATAACTGCAATCTTGCAGGATCTACCATCAATCCTTGCTTACAGACAATGTGGCCAAGTAAAATTCCATAAGGCACATAGAAAATATACTTTTTCAAATTCAAGGATATTTGATGCTGTCAACACTTCTCGAGGATCATGCAGAGATTTGCGCAATGATTTTTCAATAGACCAAATACAGTCCAATCATCAAAATACGCTTCTAAAAACTTGTGCATAAAATCTTTAAATGTTACGACGACAACTCTAGAGAATATGGCAAGTGCGTTCTTCAGCCCAAAAGGCATGACGGTGTACTGGAATGACCCCCATATTGTAGCAAATGTCATCTTATGCATATCCGCAGGATCAATCCTGATCTGATGATAACCAGAGAAACCATCAGTGAACGAATATGCCTCATTTCCTCCAACGTTATCAAGCACTTCATCTATGAATGGAGTAGGAAATGGGTCATGCATGGAGGCATCGTTCAGCTTTCTGAGATCCACACAAATCCTGATCTCGCCTTTTTCTTTCTTGTCTTGAACAACCATGGGGCTAATCCATTCGGATTCTTCAACTGGTTCAATGATTCCTGCTTCTAGCATCTTATCTAGCTCTGCGCGGATTTTTTCCTTATAGCTCGGATTCAATCTATATGGCCTCTGCTTGACAGGCTTAGCACCTGGCTTTAAACGTATTTTCATAACCCCTAGGTCTCCCAAAATTCCTTTCATCTCTGTAAATTTTGTTGGAAATAGTTCCTGATACTCATGTAAGGTATCTGCGATCTCTGCAATAGTCTGATCGTCCCAATAATCTCCTATTGATGCGAACTGAGGATCCTGAGTAGTATTCGTTTCTTTGCGAAGTAGTCTAGATTGTGAAGTAGGTCTAGGATGAAGATATAAAAAATGGACATATAGCAACGACCCTTAGGGGCCTTGCGCTAGATTGGTTTATGAAGTTTACAAGGGTTCCAGCGGGAACACCAGCCAAGTTGTTGGAATAGATAAAAGTAGGAATGTTCAATGAATTTTGAAAGCCAAAGTCGGAGTCGCAGCATGTCATCGAGCTAAAATAAATCAAGCAATACCCAATTGAGCCGGTATGGGAATTTGATCAGCGGTACAAAACACTGATAGTGAAAGTAAGTTTTGGGATAAATGATATGCAACACAAGGAGTGGTTTATCACAAGATTGGTACCACACATTTGCGGACCACTAATGCAACAAAAGGTTGCGACCCAAGCAAATGAATTGGAGATTGTGATGAAGTTGGAGGATTCACCAATAGGCGAAATGGGTTTGGGCATGGATCGAATACAAGCACAGCTGACAAGCTTAACGATCCAACTACAAGACATGAAGAAAGGAAAAGAGGCTCGCGAAGATGTCTGGTGCACTAGGTGTAGGACAGAGGGACACCACAAGGATCAGTGCCCCGACTTCCGAGAATATCTGCAATCCTGTGCACCAAATCCCCTCAGTCAGGGAGGGCTTCCTTGTTGTCGTGTCTGCCAAACGAGAGGCCATCCACAAGAAGAGTGTGTCTATCTGTAGAAGATAGTGTCGAAACCAGAGAACTTGTATTGCAAGTTATGTAAATCAGTTGGCCACGATGAAAACAACTGCAGAGCTTATGGCCTACTCTAGGAGAGGATTGTGGCTGCATACTTCATGGCAGGAGAAGAATACGCATTGGGTCAGCAACATCAGCAGTATAATCAACCGCTGACCCAGCATAATCACCGACCACAGCAGTATGATCAAGGGAAGTATGGGAAACCACAGTATGGTTAGCCACATTATCCAGCACTGCAGTATGGTTAGCCACATTATCCGACACCGCAGTATCCTCCACCGTAGTACGCACCATATGGACCACCGCAACATTATCCGGCACCGCAGTATCGAGCCATTGATTCAAAATCCAAATGAAAATCCCAGTGATTATAACATACAACATAAGGATAATGCAAAACTTTTCCCCTTGGGGTTAGGGCAGCTATTGATTCCTCTACAAATATTTCCCTTTGATTTCCTAATGCCTCCTTGTTTATTCCATATTTATTTTTGAGAATCATATGAGCTATGTTTTTCATCAAGATTTGTTGCATGCAAATTGCTTGAAGAATATGATAATTTGTTGAGCATAGATTTTCCTTGTGATACGAGTTAAATTAAAATGAAAGAGTTTGGCATCAGGAACAATTGCTATGAGGAAATTGCTATGAGTAAATGCTAGGGCACTCACCGATTTGGGAGGCATTGTGTCTTTTGTGGCTCTGCGACCTCCTCAATGACCTTGTGTTCTCCATGACCTTCTCCGCGACCTTCAAACCTCTTCTAGTTTGCGTTCTCCGCGACCTTCGAACCTCCTCTTATACCTTGGTAAGGGCCTCTGCGACCTTCAAACCTCCAATTCTAACTCGATAAGCGCCTATTCTTTTTCAATTGGTTCCTCGATGACCTCGGAGACCTTCTCTACGACCTTGGAACCTCCTCTTCTACCTCGGGCCTCTTCTTTGTCCTCTGGTTCCAGCTCGATGACCTCGGTTACCTTCTGATCTGCAACCTTCGAAACTCCTCTTCTACCTCGGGCTTGGTTCTTGGGTCATGAGGTAAGTGAAAGATGCGTGCGAGTGGAGGGAAGTGTGATATTGTTATGAAATGTTTTGCTACTTTTTTTAATGTTTATTTTTTATCTTTTTTTTAGTATGTTAGGATCTTTATTATTTTTTATCTTTATTTTTTATTGTCTTTTTATTATGTTTATTATTTATTTATTTTATATTTAGTATTTAGGTATTCTTTTTTATTTCTTCAGATATATGTATGTAATTTTGTGTGTGTGTGTGTGTGTAAACTTAAAATGAAGAACACAATTATATTTGAAAATAATTTTTGATTAAAAAACATATTAAAATTTTTATGACAATGTCAGTGATGATGATGCTAATGACATCAATGTCGATTATGATCATTATCATCACCATCACCACCATCTTGATATTTATAAGCATCATCACCATCATGACCATCATTGTCATCCCCATCATCATCATCATCAAGAACAACATCATCATTATAAGCATCATCATCGGTAATCATCATCATAAACACCACCACCACCACCACCATCATCATAATCATTGTCATCATCATAAACAACACCATTATCATCATCATCATCATTAGTGATGATGATGATGTTCATAATGAAATCATCATCGTTGTCATAGTCATTGTCGCCATTCTCTTTGTGGCCATCATCGTCATCATTATCATCATCATCGTTTGAAGTAGAAACTGAAGTTTACTCTGCGATTGGGTTTGTTATCACCTCTGTCCAGACCCCCACATGGGAAGGAAAGGGTATCCCACGTATGTCCATTTGTATTAGGGTGATATGGTGAACTATA